>OW240919.1:16784700-17230935 GCA_933207985.1 Pelobates cultripes | reverse complement strand
GGATTCCAATATTGTTGAATGTGTAAGGCAGTGGCTGAGTGACAGGCAACAGATGCTTGAAGTCATTGGAGTATATTCGAAGCTTGGGCTTGTCACCAGTGGGGTACCTCAGGGATCTGTACTTGGACCCATTCTCTTTAATATTTTTATTAGTGATATTGCAGAAGGTCTTGATGGTAAGGTATGTCTTTTTGCTGATGATACTAAGATATGTAACAGGGTTGATGTTCCAGGAGGGTTAAGCCAACTGGTCAGAGTTGTTGCAACTGACATTTAATGTGGATAAGTGCAAGATAATGCATCTTGGATGTAAAAACCCAAGGGCAGAGTACAGAATATTTGATAGAGTCCTAACCTCAACATCTGAGGAAAGGGATTTAGGGGTGATTATTTCTGATGACTTAAAGGTAGGCAGACAATGTAATAGAGCAGCAGGAAATGCTAGCAGAATGCTTGGTTGTATAGGGAGAGGTATTAGCAGTAGAAAGAGGGAAGTACTCATGCCATTGTACAGAACACTGGTGAGACCTCACTTGGAGTATTGTACGCAGTACTGGAGACTGTATCTTCAGAAGGATATTGATACCTTAGAGAGAGTTCAGAGAAGGGCTACTAAACTGGTTCATGGATTGCAGGATAAAACTTACCAGGGGTAGGGGCCAGGAGGCAATAGGTCCCCCTTAGTTTAAAAGCCCCCACTCGCGCGTCATGGGTGAGGGCTCAGGAGGGGGATGTGTTTTTTTTTTTTAAAACAGTGAGCAGCCACAGGCTGCTCGCTGTTTACTAGACATGCCCCTACTCGCAGTATAGCGAGTAGGGGCATAATTTACTAATACTAAGTAATCTTTATTTAGTATTAGTAAATTTGGCTGAAAGACCAATTCAAGTCTTTCAGCATCTTAGTAGATAGCTCCCTAATACCATGGGAATTAAGGAGTTATCTACTTATTCATTCCTGTCATTACATTGACTGGCCAAGTAACTTACATTTTATATGACTGTGTGTTACTTGATTGTTGTAAGTGTTGCAAATGCTTGCAGCTGAATCCTGGCTATGTTTGTATACTTTTTATTTAAAATTGTATACAGTGTAACATTCTTCTTCTTCCACTGGGTAAGTATATTACTTAGGCAATAATGTGCTTCGGAACTTCAGCACTTCGGCACTTCAGCACTTCGGCACTTCGACAACTTCGGAACTTCGGCACTTCAGCACTTCGCAACTTCAGTCATTCCGGAACTTCGGGACTTCGACAATTCGGCACTTCGGCATTTCAGGAATTCAGCTATTCGGACATTTGGAAGCACCCGAATGCCCGAATTGCCCGAAATTCGTCCGAATTTGCATTCGGACCGAAACGAGTTGCACATGTCTAAACAGGACCGGTTCTCTGATTGACAGCCAGTGGGTCATAACAAGGTTAATTTATAAAAGTACCAATTTGTATTAAAATCTGCACTTCTGGCAGAAATAGAGAACACACTCTTCACACATAAGCACTTCACAAAGCTAAAGTGCTTCTTAATGGTTATAGGATCCAATTGCATTGCCTTGAAGATTATTTTCTGTATGCTATATATTGATGCATGCTATGTTTTCCTATTTATGAAACCTTTTGTTGATGAATTTGTCTACAATTAATGATTATTGGACCACATTGTATTGTCTTGAAGCCTATTTTCTGCATACTGTATATCTATGCATGCTGTTTCTCTTTGTTACAAAACCTTTTGCTAATGTATGCTGACTACAATAAAGAAATATTTAATACAAAGCTAAAGTGCTTTATGTGTTTGGCATGTCCCTTTAAGGTAGGTAGGGCTAGATTGCTCTGTAATTCAAGAGCATTGATTAGCTGCCAGTTAATTGACAACAAAGAGAGACTTGCAAGCGGCACGCTTTGCGTTTTTTTTAGAGAACATTTTTAAATAGTACTTTCAGTACTGGGGGAGCCGTATACAGCCTGGAGTGTCCTGTTAACCATAGAAGACGTATTAGATCTGTAGAACATTATAAACCAAAAATAACAAAATAAGAGTGAACTTATTACAGATGAGTTTACCCATCCTTACTGAGTACGTGTGTAGCTAACTTTGTAATTATTTTACTTAGCAGATTGTGAAGTTAGAAACCCATGCATAGCTAAACTAACCTGCAAATACTGCTAAAGAAACATTACATTGACTATCTGTTCCTAAAAGATCTCTAGACATTGAAACCATTGAGTAAAACTTGCAGCTTAATGGTGAGTGGCGGTACATGATGTAGCCTTGGCACGTCTTCAATGTACACCTTTGGAGAGCATTTTCAGGTATCTTAGGAAAAGAAACCAAAACAAAAAAAGAAAACTTTTTTATTCTTTTGTAAACTTTCTGCAATATTTTAAGCCCGAAACTTGCCCATAGAATTTGGTGGCGGCACATACAGATATGAGCGATACTGGCTTAGCACATCGGTTATCATTTTGATGAATTATTCTTGTGCAGGACAGTCCTCTGGCATAGTTAGCTATCCTCATCAGGATACAGAGTGCTCCTTTTTCTGTTATAGGGTCCCACATAATTCTTTTTATTTCTACTGTTTAAATACGATCTGAATACCAATCTCTTCAGAGATCTTCATTGGTGCGGGAAGCCAGAACTTTTAGATTTCCCCAAATGCCTTTTTAATATATGCGCTGTCTGCGGTGAGTACTAGATTACGTTAGAGAAATGTCATATTCCTCTGCAATAGAAAAATGAGATCCTAATCCCAATTACCTGTTGTTCATCATATTATTGATCTGCTGTCAGATAAAGTGAATAACGTGCTCCCACTGTAAGCAACAGAGTTGCAGCCAGGAGTCCTTCTTAACAGCCAATGCCTTTTACTTGAAGTGTAATTACTTTGAGTCTTGAGTTGTATTAAGATGTATTTAAGAAAATAACTTGCATTTTTTTATACAGTGAAGTAGTCTTATGATGGGCAAACAATACAATTAGTCGCACTGGAAGAGAAAGCAAATCTCAAATTGTGACAAAATGCCTTTTGTCACTGAATGTTTTTTTTTTTTTAATTCTTTATTTTTGCACACGATAGGCAATGCAAGAATAATACAACTTGGAGGCTTGCGCAGAAGCCAAAATATAAAAGAGCGTACTTATAAACATAAAAATTGACATCGGCCCATATGACAAGCCACTTTATAGATTCCATACAACTTGCCCCCTATCGAGGATTTTATGTTTTTTATATGGCTACATCACTTAAATTCCTTATTTTGCGCACGATAGGCATAGCAAGAGCAATACAACTGTGAGGCTCGCTATAAATCAGACTTGAAAACACGGAATATGACATTAGCCCAAAAGACAAGCCTCTTAATAAGTTCTATTCCACTCGCCTCCCATCGATGATATTGTGTCTTTTATTCAGGCCATGCATCCTAAGAAGGAGCCCTAACTACATCCATGTCAGGGTGTACTTTAGGCATCCTCAATTCTCTGTCAGTATACTCATGCCTGAGTGAGGTAAGAAAATAATGCCACCATAGACTGAGACACTGTTAGAAATAAAGAGGTAAAAAGAAAAGATACCCTTGTAAACCAAGGGTTTAGTAACAAGGTAGATAAACGTGAAAAAGAGAGATAGGGAAAGAGAAGAAAAGATAAGGCGAGAAAGAGGGGTTAAGAAGACGAGAAAGCTGTGAGTATGAAGGATAGGGAGGATGGGATGGGGGGGTGTGGGGGAGGCGAACGAGGCTGAGGTATTCCATTCCGACACTGATCATGCAGTGTCGGATTGTCACTGAATTTTTATATGACCAACTGCCCTTTGCCCCTGGCTGTTGGAGGAGCCTGATTGCCAGCCTCCTGCCTCATGACTATGGCCCTGGGGTGTATTGCCATTTAAAAAGACTATTTGGGGCTTATTGGATTCTAAAAGACTGTTTCTGCCCATTTGAATCCATGGGAAGATGTATCTCTTACCCTCCCCCTTTTCCTGTCTATTGTTCCAGCAGGGAGTTGTCCCAGGCACACTGCCAGACCAGTTGGAACTTGCTGTTTTGCCCCTCCTCGGTCTCTCATCCGCTCTTGCTATGTTTTAACTCCATGGCGATTTGACTGTGTTTGTGTTATCTGAGTGCTGTTCGAATAAAGTGAGCGCTCAGATCCAAGCTATCTGGGGATAGGTTGAATGTGGGGGTTCTGTTATGTATAATAGGAATTATGTATTTTTATGTGTTTTTACTGTTGTTGTGAATAGAGCTATTTCTGTATGCTGGAGGTAATTGGCTTACCACACCCAAGCAATACTTTTGACCCACTGGACCAGTTTATCGTATGTTTGTATTTGGAGTATGCTGAAAATGTAAGTTTTATGTGAATGTGATGTATACTTTTAGAGTTATGAATATTGTGTAAAACTGTGTATTTTCCTGCCTTTGATAATTAAGTTAGACCATTGTGTTCAGTAATTATATCACAGGCAGAGGGGAGGATTTTGTGTGGGAGTGTCTGAGTGTATTGTATGTATTGATTGGTTGTTCTTCAAACACTGTGGGCAGTACTATGTGTGTAAAATGTGAATAAAAGAGGCTGTATGTGCCAGTACAGACAGATCTTCTTGACCCCCAACACTTAGTCTTGTCTCGTGATTGGAGGGGACAGCTATACTCACACTGGGGATTGCTATGCTCTGCATACTCCCTTGAGCTTTAACCACTTAGCTATTTTAAGAGCTTGTTCCTGATACGCTCTCCAGGAGGAGAAGTCTTCCCACACGGTCCTGGAGGACAGAAGTGGATCCAGGGTGGAAGGAAGACGGCGAGATTAAAGTTAAGCTACGGCGGTTGTGGAGTCTGCGGTGGTTGTGGTGTCCGGTGCGGTGCTTGTGGTCCTCGGCGCAGGCTAGAAAGCGTCCATCAACGGAAGGTACTCGGGTGGAGTACGGAAGGTTCCGTTACACAAATCTCAAATGACTTCGCTCCCCCCATGATATGTATTGTAATATAGAAGTGGTTATAGAACTATTAGAAGTAATTTTATTGGAAAGTCTTATTTGTTTTTAAACTACCCTTAACAATAGAGAGTAGAACAGCAAATTTGGTTATCTTCTCAGTTATTATTATTATCAGGCACCAACAAATTCCACAGCGCTGTACAATGGCATAGGTTATCGCTTTAAAAGATCCATAAATGTAAAGGTTTTGGGTACCAGTATACAAGTATACAAGTGACAGATAACATATTAAAGTAGGTCTGTAATCATTAAAAATGTTTATTTTAAGATTTGTAAAAATTTGTAAAAATTATTGCATATTATTTCTTATTACATTTGCCTCTCTTTGAGATGAAATTGGTGCCCTCACAGGTTCAGAGGTGAGATGTTAAAATAGGCATCTTTCCTAAGGTTTATTAACACTTAATTGAACAGGAAGCTCAATGTATATTCAGTTTCTAAAGTTAATGTTAACAAGACAAAATACTCAAAAGTAACAAATAGGAGTGAAAAAAAACTTTTTTTTTTAAATTATGTTTATTTATTTCCCGAAAGAAAAGAACAGTGCACTCACTATTAAAAGGGGATTACTCTCAACAGGGAGCTCCAGACAGGGAGGGCAAGTCCCCCAAGATGTCCAATGGAAGTAAATACAAATGTCTTGACATACCTGATGATTTTCTTGAAAGGCAGTCTTTATTTGGAACAAATGTAGGAGCCGAAACATTGTTCACACTTTTTGATCCAAATAAATATTGCCATTAGAGGAGACAATCAGGTGTGCCTAGATTTTGGCTGCAGGGTTTTTTGTGTGCTTTTACTTGTTTTTGTATTTCACAGCCTTGTGACAGTGCCATTGCACACCCCATGTGTATCCTTTTCAGGGTTAGTAAGTGTGTACGGCTTTATAAGTAAGAATACCTCCTTCTGCCTCATTGGAGATTTTGCCTTTTAGCTCAAAGCAGCAAGGTGAATTGTTAATGTAGGACTCACCTGAGAGATTTACCTTGACATTGGTAGGTAAGCTTACACAGTAACATTCCGCGGTACTTAACCCTCTGTTACCTAAATGTGCATAGGAATTTGGGATAGTGTGCAGGCAACTTTTTGATTTTATTTGGGATAGTGTGCAGGCAACTTTTTGATTTTATTAATATACTTGGGCTGATGAATACAATATCCATTGCTGCTGCCCTTGAATAATGGGATTTTGATCGCAGTTCTTATTTCTCAACATACAGAGTGGCTGGAATGGAAGACTGTTACCTTCTAGGCTGTGGTGACTTGATAAATGTTGTTTGCAAAATGTGATTTTTGGATGCCCTATTACTAGGCAATACCGTGGTTTTTGCTTTTCAGTACAAGAGTTGTCAATTAGAAGAACTACTCAAAACCATGGTTTGATGCTGGTCCTGAGTGCTCAAGAGGGTCTTGCTGATGTGTTACGGAAGTAGAGCTAATTCTTACAGTAAATATAATATTATTGGTTTAAGGTTTCCAAAAGAAGGTGTCAGCCTCTAGACCACTTGAAGGATTTCATGGAAGCTTGACTACTTACCCACCGCATCTGGATGAGATTAACATATGAAAATTGCAATTTATGTGCTAAAACTATTCAAAGCCTCAGTTTTCATTTAAATAACGTATCACAGCTTCTAATTATAGAGGAGCACCTTACGCTGTCCCTAACACATTGCTGGCTTGTGTAAACTCGTCCTGCTTGAGCTTTGCATACATTTCACATTTTTTCCTTTAAAATCGTCTTGAAAAGTATTTTAACTGGTTGTTCTGTGATGCAAAACCAAGCACAAAAATAACAGTGAGCTTAGGGTTTTATAACTCTCCAAAAGACTTTAAATGAATGTTAACACTGGAATTTTGGTGAAGCTAAATGTTAGAATAAATATATAGAATAATGTATAAATTAGGTGTTTCAAAAAAAAATTTTTTAAAGATATATGTAAACAAACATTGCTTACCTTTATAATAATAAAGCATTCAAAAAACTCTTGTCAATCAAAAGATTTTATCACAACATTAGAACACTGTTAAAGGACCACTCTAGGCACCCAGACCACTTCAGCTTTATGAAGTGGTCTGGGTGCCAGGCAGGGCCGGACTGGGAAGAAAATTCGGCCCGGGCATTTTTTAATTACAGCGGCCCACTAAAAAGGGGGCGGGGCCAGATAGGGTGTGTTTTGTCATCACCAATGACAAGCACGCCCCATCACAAAGTGAGCATGTTGGTTCAATGCTCTTCCAGGGTAGACCATGCGCAGAGCTCTGCCAAAGAGCTCTGGCATGAGAAAATGACCCTGTATTTGTTCTGCACAGCGCAAGCAAATTCAATAACATGCTTGCACTGTGTTTGCTTGAAATTTGTCTCTGGTGTCTCCATAGTTGGGATACCAGGAGACAAAAATGCCAGGAAAGCATATTGTGCAGTGTGTGTGAGGGTGCTCTGTGTGTGTGTGTAAGGGGTGTAGTGTGTGTGAGAGAGGGGTGCAGTGTGTGTGTGAGTGATGGGTGCTGCGTTTGCGTGAGGGTGCTATGTGGGTAGGGGTGCTGTGTGTATGATGGGTGCAGTGTGTGTGTGCTGTGTGTGAGTGGGTGCTGTGTTTGCATGAGGATGCTATGTGCATGTGAGGAAGCTGTGTGTGAGGGTGCAGTGTATGCATGTGAGGAAGCTGTGAGTGTCAGGGGTGCAGTGTGTGTAAGTGAGGGTGTGTGATGTGCGTGTCAGGGGTGCAGTGTGTGTGTGTGAGGGTGCTGTGAGTGTCAGAGGTGCAGTGTGTGTGCTGTGCGTGTCAGGGGTGCAATGTGTGTGTGTGAGGGTGCTGTGAGTGTTAGGGGTGCATTTTGTGTGTGCTGTGAGTGTCAGATGTGTAGTGTGTGAGTGAGGGTGCTGTGAGTGTCAAGGGTGCAGTGTGTGTGCTGTGAGTGTCAGGGGTGCAGTGCGTGTCAGGGGTGCAGTGTGTGTGTGTGAGGGTGCTGTGAGTGTCAAGGGTGCAGTGTGTGTGCTGTGAGTGTGTGAGGGTGCTGTGAATGTCAGGGGTGTTGTGTGTGTCAGGGGTGCAGTGTGTGTGTGTGAGGGTGCTGTGAGTGTTAGAGGTGCATTTTGTTTGTGCTGTGTCAGACGTGCAGTGTGTGTGAGGGTGCTGAGAGTGTCAGGGGTGCAGTGTGTGTGAGGGTGCTGAGAGGCCAGGGTGCAGTGTGTGTGCTGTGAGTGTCAGGGGTGCAGTGTGTGTGTGTGTGTGCTGTGAGTGTCAGGAGGCAGTGTGTGTGTGCTGTGAGTGTCAGGGGTGCAGTGTGTGTGTGTGAGTGTCAGGAGGGTGAGTGTGTGTGCTGTGAGGGTCAGACGGCAGTGTGTGTGTGTGAGGGTGCTAGCGCATTGGGGTGCGTGTGTGTGTGAGGGTGCCAGCGGTCAGGGGTGCAGGTGTGTGTGTGAGGGTGCTGTGCGTGTCAGGGGTGCAGTGTGTGTGTGTGAGGGTGCTGTGGAGGCCAGGGGTGCAGTGTGTGTGTGCTGTGAGTGCCAGGGGTGCAGTGTGTGTGTGTGTGCTGTGAGTGCCTGGGCAGGTGTGTGTGTGTTGTGAGCAGGGCCGCTCCAGGCGAGCTGTATGAATCAAGACAGGGCCATGGAACAGGGGGCGCCCTGTGGCCGACACAGCTCACTCATGGCCGGAGTGCAGGGGAGCTAAAAGAGGTACCTGGCTGGAGGATTAATTATTCTCCACCCGGGTCTATTTAAAAAAAAAAAAAAAAAAATCGCGGCAGAGGGGGCGGGGTTTACCGAGCGGCGGAGGCGGGGCTTATCGAGAGGCGGAGACGGGGCTAATACCTCCCGAAGCCCCTGCTGTACAGGAAGAGGGAAAGATGTTTCCCCATCAGCCAACTGCATCCACTGGAAAGAGGTAAGTGTGTGTGTGTGACTGTTTGCCTGTTTGTGTGACTGTCTGTCTGTGTGTGTGTGTGACTGTCTGTCTGTGTGACTGCCTGCCTGTGTGCGTGTGACTGTCTGTGTGTGTGTGTGTGTGTGACTGCCTGTCCTTGTGTGTGTGTGTGTGTGTGTGACTGTCTGTCTCTGTGTGTGTGTGTGACTGTCTCTGTGTGTGACTGTCTCTGTGTGTGACTGCCTGCCTGTGTGTGACTGTCTGTGTGTGTGACTGTCTGTCTGTGTGTGTGACTGCCTGTGTGTGCGACTGCCTGTATGTGACTGCCTGCCTGTGTGTGTCTGTCTGTAACTATCTGTCTGTGTGTGACTGCCTGCCTGTGTGTGTGACTTTCTATCTGTGTGACTGCCTGCTTGTGTGTGTATAACTGTCTATGTGTGTGTTACTGTGTGTCTGTCTGTGTGTGTGACTGCCTATGTGACTGTCTGTGTGTGTCGCTGTAGCTGTGCCATTGTTTGTGCCTGTGCCTGTATGTGTGACTGCCTTTAACTGAGTGTGTGTGTACATGCCTGTAACCGAGTTTAAATTTCCCACACCCTTTCCTGTCAAGGCCGCACTTTGACTGACAGACGCTCACTCACTGACAGACGCACACTCACTGACAGACACACACTCTCATATACACTGACAAACAATGACATACACATATACACTATTACTTGGACACACACTGACAGATGCACACTCTCACTGACAGACGCAAGCACTCACTGAAAGATGCACGACTCCACTGACCGACACATACACACTGACTGACACACACTCACTGACCGACACACACTCACTGACCGACACATACACACTCACTGACCTACACACTCACTGACCTACACACTCACTGACCGACACACACTCACTGACGACACATACACACTCACTGACTGACACATACACACTCACTGACGACACATACACACTCACTGACTGACACATACACACTCACTGACTGACACATATACACTCACTGACCAACACACACATTCACTCACAGACACACACAATTACACACTTACAGACACACACACACACACATTCACTTCAAAATAAACACTCACAGACACACACACAGACATTTCCACCAACACTCACAAACTAATATTTTTTACATTTATTTTAAATCCACCCAGCCTCCCTGGGAAAGCTGGAGTGGATTTCTTACCAGCAGTCCAGTGTGGCTGCTGGGCAGGCAGGCAGGGGGCGCACAGGCTGAGTAAGCAGCGCTTAGTGATGCCGGGAGTCGGACTGACGTCATATTCTGGCTCCCGGCTTCATTAAGCGGCGCAGAGGAAGCTGAGCAGGAAGAGCTCAGGTGAGTATGCTCCTTCGCTGCCCGCTGCCAGCCTTGGGGGGGCTCAAAAGTGGCCAGCCGGTCAGCTCTTGAGCCCCCCAGGATGCGAGGCAAGCAAGGGATCTGCCTGGGGGTTTGGAGGGATGCCTTTTTTTGCCGCCCCCTGCAAAGTGGCGCCCAAGGCAGATGCCTTGTTTGCCTCGTGATACACACGTCCCCGGTGCCTGTGTGTGTTACTGTATTCAGGCAACTTGGTGGGAGGTGGGGGGGGCGCCGTGAAGACTTTTTGCACAGGGCGCCTAATTGCCTAAGGCCGGCC
Source organism: Pelobates cultripes (assembly GCA_933207985.1). Taxonomy (NCBI): domain Eukaryota; kingdom Metazoa; phylum Chordata; class Amphibia; order Anura; family Pelobatidae; genus Pelobates; species Pelobates cultripes. The sequence continues at coordinate 17,220,397 of OW240919.1, read as the reverse complement.
CTGTGTGTGTGTAAGGGATGCAGTGTGTGTATAGTGAATGCAGTTTGTGTGTGTAAGGGATGCAGTGTGTGCATAGTAAATGTATCCAAATGTAACACAGCTTTTTTAAACAAGTTCATTTTTCTTTACTATTACTTTGAATGCCAAGGTCGCCTGATATGAACCCTGGTTTACATAAGTGAGCAGATGAGGTGATGAGTGGTGTATTTGCATCTAGCATAAACAACATTTTTTTTTATTAGATTCCAAGTTTTTTTTTATGTCTAATAGAAAATAAACTGAATTAGTACTATATTTATGTATCTAGTTATGCCTTTATTCAAATTAAAACATGCATACATCTGCAACAAAGCAGTTGAAAGAATAAAATGTCATCGCCAGGCAAACACATGACAAATTTTAGAAACATCTGGTGCATTTGATGGTCTATTCCTTAAACAGTGATTGTGAACCACCAACTTGCAAAATTTAAAGGAAACTAACTGAGATAGAAAAAATTAATCGAGCGGAGTCAGAGTACTGATGTGGACAGATGTCTGTTAACCTTCCTCTACTAGACGTGTCTGCCAACTTCTAAAACACAAACGAGATTGCGGAGAACCCAGTGAAAACGTACCTGTTGCCACTGAGTAATGTCCCAAGCTAAGGCTGGGAAAAGCTTAAATCTTTATTCACAAGAACTTCACGGAACAACTAAGCAGACCAAAGAACACTTTTTAAACATGCATTCCAAGACGAGGGACAGGACAAATGAGAGGTGGTAAGTGATATATCTGAAGGTAACTCACCAAGCTTACCACACATGATGGCATAGCAGCCACTAGTATTAAACAAATGCTCCAAGATCTTAGAAAAATACATAAAATAAGATCTTAAATTAATGTGGAAATTGTTACATGTGCCAGTACACTACAAGGTTCGGTTTATGAAATGATTAGCCATCACAGCGATTTGTCACATGGCACTCGTAAATAACCTAAGCCTAAGATACATTCCCATGGTATAACCACGTGATCTTAGCAGTATAGGGATTTCTCTGAAAGTTAAATCCACAGATGTAGTGACTTTTTTTCACCACTTATAACTGGATGCAGAGACAAGTCAAATCATCCTGGAGAAAAGCCATCATATCCTAATGTCCACCAAAACCCTGCCCGGGCTCCCCAACACATGCTCGAGAGGATTCATTTTTTTCCAATGGAAAGCAAGAGCAAACATATTGTTTTTATCATCACAATTTGCCCACTTGTAATCATTAGAGATGCTCAGACGAGGTAGCCCCAATTGTGTCTTAGAAGTTGGCAGTCATGGCTAGTAGATGGGGGTTAACACACAACTGTCCACATAGGGAAGCTGATTCAGATTTATTTTTATCTAGTTTCCTTTATATTTTACAAGTTGGTGGTTCCCAATCACTGTATAGTGAAGATGCTCAAATTCTCCAGACATAACTATCCAGTTTAATGGAAACCCGATGGCCATATTGTCTTTACTGGATTTCTTAGATAAAGACATCATGCAATTAGCAGAGTATGATAATACAGTGGGACCTCGGTTTACAAATTTAATGCGTTCTCCAGGACGTTTCTTATTGCGAAAAATTTGTAAACCGAAATGCGGTTTCCCATAGGAATGAATTGAAAACCAATTAATCCGTTCTGGAGGTCAGAAAAAAAGTCAAAATGAGCTGGCATGCAAACCAACCCACAATGCAGAACGAAAGGCATGCAAATGACAGAGCTCAGCTCCCTACCTTTCCACAGCTTGAGAAATGCACCAAAAGGTCCCAAAACAACTGCAAACAATTTCCAGAATGGTCCAAAACTCAATGCAAAAACAGCTCCAACACCTCTACACTCAACGCCACGTGCTACCCACAGGCTCCAGCATCCAGGGGGCGGTGCTATAAACCTCCCAGGTGCAATGCATCCTGGGGAAACTTGCTTTCTTTTGCGAGAAAAATTTGTAAACCGAGGCATTATTTTCAGTAGATTTTTATTTGTAAACCGAAAATTATGTTAACCGAGGTGTTTGTAAACCGACGTGCCACTGTATAGGTGAACATGATAACTAATTACTTTCCAGGGAACAAATCACCAAATAGAATTACAAATACAATCATTTATATTGCTCCAACATATTCCACAGTTCTGTACAATAGGGAAACAAGACAAACATCTAATTCTAACAAAACATGATTGCCATACTGGAACAGGAGGTAAAGAGGGCTCTGCCCAAATGAGTTTACAATCTAAAAGGATGAGTGAGAAATACACACAGGGAATTAGGAGATCAGTGTGTACCTGAGGAATAGGTTAGGAAATAGGTAACAGTAAATGCAATATGGCAGACAAGGTCATCAGGTATGTTTGGAAACTTCTCCAAACAAATGTGTTTTTAGGGATTTTTTAAATGAATGCAGTGACAGGGAGAGTTGGTGGAGTCATGGGAAAGCATTCTGTAAGGAGAAGGCATCCCTGGGAATGTACTGCAGGCAAGAGTCTTTGGTGCATGTCTGAGGGACAGGTCGTTGGCAGAGTGAAGAGGCTCACTTAAGGAAGGTTAACTTACCTGAAAAAGAACTACATGCTGAGAAATTACAAAAATGAATCTATCCAATGAGCCCTTAATCAATGTCAGTAAGCTAGCTACAAGAAATGTATCTAGTACTGTGCAAATTTGCAAGCTATGAGTGGTAAACTAAACTCTACCTGTCCTTTATATCTACCCAGCGCAAGGGCAATCATTTCCTGATCTTACTAAAATTGCCAAAGATTTCACTACATTTTATATATCTCTAACCTTAAAAAGACCCTCATATTTATTAGGCTTCAATGTCCATATCACAAGCTTTTTTGGACATGCTATGGCTTCTCAGCATTCTGGAGGTCAAATTGAAACCTTTATCAGAGCCCACTGCATGGAGAGAGTGTGTTGAAAGAATTCAAACCCTATATAGCTACACAGTATTTAGGCCTTTATTAGAAAGAATTTTAACGCTTTCTATTCTCTCATTTGGCCTCTCTCTTTAACTTCTACAAATCTGTAGAATGAATTCCAGAAGAGGTCATCACATTATAAGCCTTGTAGAAAACCCAGGGCATGCTAGAACTCTCAACTGGTATTCTATCTGAATGCTGGAATTAAAATCTATGCAAAAGTCCTGGCAAATCAAATTCCCCACCTATTTCTGTCACTACTAAATGATGATCAAGGGCTATTTGTCCAACAATGACAGCCCTCACAGAACTCAAGAACATTTAGCTTTATACTACAGGCACAAGCCTTGCCTGCAGTTATCCTTGGCCACCATCATCCTGCTTTATTCACGTCCATCATTGCTACTGGGCTATCTCCTTGACTAGACATGAAGGAATTTTTTCGCTGTTTGTGGCACAATCGCTACAATGTTTTGGGGGGGTTTTTTGCCTTATTTTGAATCAATAGCACAAAAAGTGTTTTAAAGGTTGAACTTGGTGAACTTTTGTGTTTTTTAAAATCTACTTAACTATATAACTATGTAACTAAGTTCAATTTTTTTCTTATTTTGTTTGTTTGTTAAATTCTAATGTATTAACTAATTCAACATAAATTATATTAGTAAAAAAATAAAATTAAAACTTAGCAAATTTGGTCATGTTCTCCAATTTGACTTTCTCTTGGTCTATATTTTAAAATCTAGCTCACTTTAGTTTAGTAAATATTCCCCATTAGTTACAGTAAACAATATAAAAAAGACAATGTCCTGCAAAGTGCTGAGTTTATACACAGTTACTGATTTATATTGTAAATACGTATGTAAAAACTCAAACAAGGCGCCAGCAACGTGCTACATAGCATCTGATATTCGTCTCCCTAAACATAATTTAATCGAGAATCAAGTCATTTATATAAACTGTTGCAGCCACAAAATGTTTTGAAACTAAGAAAAGAACAAAAATAAAATGAAAAAAAACCTCATTTAGTGTAAACAGAGTCATGCAGAGTCCAGTCATCGCCATTTACAGATCACTGATCTGTGACAAAAGTTTACTCAGACTAAAGTATTTATAAACTAAATTCCATACAAATTCGTAAACAGAGCTACCAATCTGCAACACTCAGTCTTTACAAACACGAACACGTAGAAATTAAAAAAAAATTTTGTAAGGTCCATTTCTTCAAAGGATCAGTGGGCAAGGAGGGAGCAAGGTATCATTTAATGTAAAAAGATTTTACATTTAAAAAAAATAAATGCATTTCTTTACGCAAACTGATTGCTGTGTTTGTTTTAAACAAACAATGTTTTGTTGCCTGAATCATATTTTAAAGCTGGGTTTTCCAAATAAGGCTGATGGAATGCTTAGAATGCTGATATAATTACTGATAGCGACCATTGTTGGTAAATGTAATAAATATATTTAGAAACAGACAAACCTAGGATTTTAATCAAATTAAAAACAAACGTCAAGCCTAATCTAACCACAAAAGCAAATATCCTTTATGTTTTACAAACATTTTTTGACAAAAAGAAAATGCATATATATATTTTCTAGGGGTTGATTCAATGAACTGCAAGCCATGGCGTGTCGAGAACCAGTTTGAAAGCATTAGACTAGAATAATTAAGTTAAATAAAAACTGATTTTATCTAATTTTATATTATTTTAGGGGTTTTCTTTTTTGAGGGGTGAAGGGGAGCTTTTATATGCCTTAATTTTGTAGATCGGTTCTCACTACCATAGACTGCATTTTTTTTCATTTGTCATAGATTTATATTCCATTTAAGGGACATTTAATTTTGTTAATATATTTATTAAATAATTTATTTTCACACTAAAAGACATATTGACAGTCTATGACATATTTAGCCCTCTGCTGCTGATGAGAAAAATTGCAAAGTAAGAAAAGAAAATTTGTATACTAACACATCATTGTTCAATATTGTCTTAATGACAGAAAAACTTCATACAAATTATTCATCTATTGGTATCGGACTCCATCTGTTATAAACATATTTCCTCCCAAGTTATATGGACTATGCTGGAGGTGTGGAACTGACAATGTATCGATATTCTGTATCCTGTGATCTTATAAACTAATCAAACAATATTGATGTAATATTATTATTATTATTGGTATTTATATAGCGCCAACTAATTCCGCAGCGCTTTACAATATTACAAAAGGGGTATATTTACAATAAATGAGACAATTACACAGTGACACAGGAACAATAGGTAGATGAGGGCCCTGCTCAAACAAGTTTACAGTCTAGAGGGTCATTATGTCATTACGTCTTTTGATGATCCAACCTTTCCATTTACACCTGGAGCTATATTACTTAACAATACCACAATTTAGCTACTTTACTTTAGCTACTATAAGAATTCACTTACAATAAGATTTTTCAATGCAACTAAACTACTAAACTAAAGCATTGATACAAGTCAAATAGTGTGCTACAAATCTACAATCTTACAAAGAATGGCTTATTATTGTAGACCAAATTAGAGTAATAGAGAAGTTAGTCTATGCGTCTAATAATAATATTTTATAACATGGACTCAAATGGCTACCTTGATTAAGAATGTTGCACTCAAAGTTTTAGGAGATAAGTAAATGTATAATTAGCTCCAGGGAGACCTACTTAAATTGGCATTTGAGAATGAAGAAAAAAATTTGGGCATCTGCCAAAAACAATCTGCCAAGTTTTGATGCTAGTATAATGTGGGCATGGACGTGTGAGGAGACATGCCAAAACTAGGGCATGTCTCTCGAATTGACCCCATAACTGTCAGCATTACAGAATGATCCAGCACGTAGAATTGTGTAACACAGAGGACTAATAGGTAACGTATACCGGACCTTAGAATGGCCGGACTAACGTACCAAAGAATAGTCAGGAATAGCCGAGGTCAAGGGATACAGAAAGAGACACAACGATAAGGAAAAGCCAGGGGTCAGGGATGCCAGAAAACAGGGAAGTCAAAAACAATGCCAAAGTCAAATAACCAGAATTATCAGAATCAATAACGCACTCTCGGACAACCACTAGGGAAACCACGACAGGGCACTGAGCAGGATGAGAACTGGGCTTAAATACCCCGTCTGTGGATCTGATTGGTTGTAAGCGGCCTTTGTCCCTAAAAGCAGTAAGCAGGTTCCTATTTGCATGATTGCTGCTCAGCACAAACCCTCCTGTGGATTGATTGCTGCTCGGCACAACTTTTCCTGTCAGGACAGTAATGTTGCTCGGCAAAACTTTTCATGTTAGAACAGTAAATGCCATTAATCACATTTTTATGTGCATATGTATACTTGACAATAACTTTACAAAAAGCCAGACTAGGTATACCTGGGAGTATGGGTGCACATGCTGCTTATATCTGAATGCAGTTTAAGTGGTTAAAATAGTGAGATACATTGAAGGATTACTCCAAACACCATGACCAATTCAGCGATTTTAAGTTGTCATTGTGTCTGGAGAATATATCTGCAGTCTTGTGCTATGAAACATCGCACATATAGAGTTTGAGCCCTGTGCTGCTAGATGTGCGGCTCCACTTCCAACGGCATCATTGGGGTATCGTTAGCCAGCCCGGGGCAAGAGTTCTGGTTGGCTAATGTTAATTTTGTGCTAATTTGACGTCACCGCATGCTGGTGCCAGACAGCTAATGGCAGCATCCCAATGAATATATTAGGAGACTACAAAGACCCTAAATGTGGCCCCTGCAATGATAAAAGGAATCACCTTAATGGCTGTCTGAGTGGCAAAGGTAATTACTGACTTGTTTTCGTTTACAAAGGAAAATCTCCAGAAACAGTCTTTTTAATACAAAAACAACTACACTGCTAAGAGTGTCCGTTTAATGAAAATCTTAGTGAAAATACACTTTGTGTGTGCTTTAAAAAAGTGCTACCACACAATTTGGTGATTAACTGGTTTTATGAAAAGACACACAATTATCAATTTCCCTTTAAGTCTGTTATTACTCAATCCCTTGGTCTAAAATACCTTAGTCCCTTCTATGTCACACTGTTGGTGGTCTATACAAAATATCTATTTTTTAGCATAATTCTTAATTTTATGTTAAGCAAAACTGTACATTTTAATGTAGTGACTTTATCTAAATGAATAAAATGAGAGAAATTCATTAAATATAAAAAAATGTCAGCCTTCAGTCATGACCACCAGTTGCGATGTGCCCCTTAATTCCATTATGTCTCTTGGCTAGCCTTCCTCTTTTAATGGAATAAGCCATGTGGGTAGTCTGAGAACCATCCAGCCTGGTTATGGTATTATTGTCCGTTAGTCTACAGCAGGCAGTAATGTTTAATTACATTCTTAACCTGGAATAGACTGAGAACAGCATGGACAAAAATACCGCTCAAAGGTCTGATTTTTTTTAAACTAGACAAGGAAATGGTCCGATGGAAGTTTCACTGTTTGAAATACAGCAATCAGACTGTTTTAAATCGTATTTGTATATAAGTCAAGGAAAGGAAGTCAGGCTATACACTTAGGGGGCCGTCACACCCAAACTGCACGAACATCTTGAATCATGCTATAATTCTGTTATTCCACAGATTTCAAAGATTCCTGTAGATAAAAGATTATTGATGTGTGTTTTTTTGTGTTTTGGCTTCTGTGGAGTTTGGTTGTAAAATCCACAGAAACCACAGTGGTTCAGAAGTGAAACTGATACATGCACCAGACTTCCAGGTTTTGGGGGAAAGAATAAATATATGAGTCCAGACCTGGGGAGAAAATTCACATCATGTGTGCACTGCAAAATCTCAAGTATAAAACAGTTTTTCCTATTATGTACTATACACAAGCACAAGAAATTATTCTTTTCCCGTGCTGAAATTGAACCAATATGAATAAAGAAGGCTGTGTTCCATGATAAATGGACGTCAAGTCAATACTTTAAGAGCATCCATCAGGCGAATATCCATCTGTAACCGGTGGGGAAGAGATGTTAGACTTTGCATGCAGACCCTAATGTCTATTCACCGTATATAATTATTATTTTTTATATTCTTTATTTTTGCTTTGCTGATTATAACACAGATGCATGCTGTGCCACAACGATGGAAGCAGATACATTTCGAACATAGAATACAAAAAAATAGTCATTCAGAACTGAGAACAGTTTTGTAGAGATAAGAAAACTAAACTGTTGTGTCCAAGTTAATAGATACCAATGTACATACAATAGGTGGAACACACGTCTGATGATTCTAAAAAGAAAGACAAAATAATATAGTGCAATATTGCCAGTATTAATAACATACAGATATTGTGGATAAACATATGACTATCATGGGTAATGCAGAGGGACTCTTAATAGGATGTCCCCATCCTTCTTCCAGATGGTCCTTGTATGGTCTTTAGGGATTCTGGTGTCAAGATGAGATGGAAAGCTGGGCTCCCATGAAATATACTTTATTGGATAAAATAAAATAAACAAAGTGCACTGTGTGCAGTAAAATGAAATATAAATAAGTAATTGAAAAAAGTTAAGATCAGTCTTGATAAGTCCAACATGGGTACTGCCTGGACTTATCAGGACTGATTTGAATTTGTTTCAATTACTGATTTATATTTTATTTTACGGCACACAGTGCGCTTTGTTTATTTTATTTTATCCAATAAAGTATTTTTTATGGGAGCCCAGCTTTCCATCTCACCTTTACTCCAGAAACCCTAAAGACCATACAAGGACCATCTGGAAGAAGGATGGGGACATCCTATTAAGAGTTCCTCTGCATTACCCATGAGAGCCATATGTTATTATTTGGCTCCCGGCTTATGAGTAATTGATATCCACAATATCTGTACATTATTTATACTGGCAATATTGCACTATATTATTGTCTTTCTTTTTAGAATCATCAGACGTGTTCCACCTATTGTATTTATTTTTGTGAATTCTTTAGAGTGGTTTAAGAGGTTTACATTCAGGTGATTTGTAGCGATTATTGCTACCGCACATATCCATTCACTGTGTATTTCACCTTTTCTAATAGATACCAATGTGTTCAGCCAGGAAAAATACCTTAGACAAATAAGTATGTGAACTAATGAGTGGATGTTAAGGAGTATATGAAAGAAGACATCTATGATGCTAAATTTTATGTCCCCTGGGGATAGGAAGGTACATCTCGATGAGGTCCAAGATATACAACTATGCCCCTGAGGGAGTAGATCCCTGTCCCAGGTTTACAGATAATATCTGTTATCACACTTCACATTTTAAAGACTTGGTACAGCTTATGCTCTGGACGCATCCCTCACAATTAACCCTTTCAATGCCAAAAAAAAGTATAAATGTTTTTATTTTCATGTAATATGCAAAATGAAATCTAGTCCATAAAGCGTCACTCACGCTCACTTATACTCAAGTTATGATTAGCAGCCTGGAGAGGAACAATTTTCTCTCCCACGAGTCACTACTCACTTATATAATGCCTGTAAAATTGCTGATAATGTAAGCTGCCCTCCTACTTCCAAACAGTACAGGAAGTTTCAATGGGTCATACCATTCCTATAGTTAGGGAGGGGGAGGAGAGAATGAACTATAACATTTCACTGTCAGCATTATCTTATCAATCCAGAGATTGCTAAAGATTGCTATATCAGTTTTAAATGCCTTTAATATATGAATCAACTGTATTTACTGTATGTGGACATTATGCTCAAATGCAGACATTGTTTTTACATTCTGTTGCCATTTTCAGTAAGCTGCACTGCTACTAATGCCTTCAGGGTCTTTACACATATCTATAAACAAGATATTTTACCATTTTTATTTACCTATTTTTGTCACACCTATTGTATTTCAGAAATAAATGCAGTTTTCTTTTATCCTAACATTTCAGACCCTGTGTGAAATATTGTAAGATAAAGGACACTGTACACTGTCTAAAGCTTTTAATTTTTAAACATTTTTTGTAAAGAATGAAAGAATAAACAAAAAATAAAAAGTTTGTAAATTTACATAATTTTGACGTTTGTCTGCAAAGCAATCTATACACAAAATAGCTGTGTTATGATATGTTTATAGGCTAGCTTTGCATCCCCTGCTTCAAATAAATGTTTTGCCAATATGTTTTCAATTATAAAGGGCTTGGTAGTTAAGGGGTTAAAAAAAGATTTATGTTTCATGATAATAGTCTTTGTTATATGTGAACGTGACCCTTGTTTCAGATATAAATTATTAGTGAACATTGGGGCTTAAGCCAGTAAAAGAAAATAATGATAGGTGATGGGAATGCCACTCTCATAGAGGCAATATATATTTATTTATTTATTATTATACTTTTTTTTTTTTTTCATTTTTTTTTTTTTTTCATTTATATACATTAAATAGTATATTTTATTTCTATTTATTCAAAAATATTGTGTTGGAATCTGTGTTTGACCTTTGTTTTGTCTGGTCACATTTTGTTACAGCTTTGTAAGGTAATTACTTATTAGTAATTAACCTGCATTCGTTCATTGTGCCTTGTTCTTTGTAAACCAACTTCTGAAGGCATTAAGGCTATTTTGTTAACTAAAAGCTTTTTCTCTGTTAACCAAAGAAGGATTTGGAACAATTTTCTACTTGAATTTTTTTTTGCAAAGAAATCGTTTCGAACAGTCATCAATTGTCTCACAGATATCCTGAGGAGTTATCATAAGGATTCACTGGACAAACACATCCAGAATCTGGTCTGGAGAATGCCTTCTTGATGACTCCTTAACCTCTGAAAGTATCCAAACCAGGAAATTCATGTTACAGAGTAAGGTCTTCTTAACCATTAGGGTTAATCGTGGTGCGGTTTATTAACTATACTCTGAATTTGGGGATTACAATTCATATCAAAAAGTGAGAATTGAAAGTAAATTTCAAAAATCCCTGATAACGTGTACATTTTTGTGATAAAGAATTCAAGTAAATTGCAACATTTAAACTGAAACAGCAGAACTGAAAACATAGCTGACAGAATAATGTTTCCCTTTTGGAAAATGTTTGATTATAATGTTAAATTCAAAGTGCATTCGGTTGGAATTCCCAACAATTCCCACTTTATTGAATAGCCCTAATACTGTGCTTTGCAGAGAGTTGCCAAGACTGCACATTTTTGTCCAAGGCACCCTCTATGCTCATTTTGGCAGCTCCACTGTGGAATAATGCATGTTTTAGGTAGTGCCCTTTCCAAAAAATTTTTTTTTTTTTATATTATTTATATATGAAAAGTTTCTTTTTGTTCTTGAGTACCCCCATTCCTCAAATCATGGTCAACCATAATAAGTGACCCAAAAAACATAAAACGTAAGAGAGAGAGAGCAGTATTGCAAGTAAGTTGCATATTAATCTCGAATATTAACAATAAGTTAGGACCAATATTGGTCTACTTTGACACAGGAGTGGCGTAACACAATATAGACTTGTGGTGGTTAAATCCTCTTATGAGAGTAAAAAATAAAGAGAGAAAACATGTATGATATAGTCTTTATTTATGTACTTATTTCTATAACGTTCAGAGATTTTTTTCACCTACATTTTTCTTCACTTTAATGTAAACTACAATACACAAAATCATTTATTAGCTACACACCACTAATAGACTAACCTTAAAGGAACACCCCAATCATTACACCACTACAGAAGCAGGGTTTAGAACTGGAAGCTATCGAGTTTACCTAGCTTGCAGGGCCTAGCTCATTGGCTAAGTGAGATCAGCTGACACTCAGTTAATGCGCGATCTCTGCATCATCAAGATTAGCTCAGCAGAGTTAACAGAGCTCCTGAGCAGTAGATTCCAGCTTTTACTGAGCTGTAGAGAAGGTGGGGAGCGCTTTCTTTTGGACGCCATGTATGAAGTCAAACCGTTCTAAAATAGTTTGGCTACTTACAGCTGGGGGAATGTCATGGCATTTTAGGTACTATAACCACTACAGTGTGCTGTAGTGGTTATGGTGCTTAAATTGTTCTACTGACTGAGCCTAATATAGTAAAAAAATGTCAGTCACAAGGCACAAGATATCTACTTTCCTCTGGAGAAGATTCACTGTGTTATGTTGTTAAGTCACATTGGGACCCAGGAAAAAATAAAAATTAAAATCTATTTCCTTTCTTGGACCCATATAACAAGATATAAATCAAGAAAGGACAATGTGTGAACGAAAGAATAAAATATATGCTAATTTTCCCTTATCTCATAAAGTGCAATTTTTCTCTCAATTTATAATAATTAGCCGAATACAGTATTCCATATGTCTTGTGTAAAAATGCATATCTATAACGATCATAAACAATTATAAAAGACAAAAATTGTATTTGTAATAGTATTTTTTTTTTTAAAGTAGATTATTTTGTTTCAGAGGAAAACATACCTAATATTACTGCATAAAGGGGTGGCTGGGGGTGAAGATATTTATTGTTTTGGTGCACAATATCAAAAGATTAAAAAACGGACATAAATAACAGAATTCTTCTGTACAAAAATAAAAAATAAATAAAAAGAAAGCTGCAAAATTCAGAGACACATCAGAACAAGGCTGTCCAAACGTCTCTCCCCAAGAGGTCCAGAAGGATACTATAATTTAATGTTTAGACCAAAATCCTATAACTTTATAATGGATGTTCTATCACAAGCTAATGAATTCTTTAAAAAATTGTCCAGATTATAGCTCCTGATCAGGCAACATTTTGTCATTTTTTAATGACCCCCAACTCACAGTATAAAAGTTTGTTTTGTCTAAATCGATTTATCAAAAAAAAAATTTGGGGGGCAATTCAGCATTTGTTCATGTGACGTTTCTGTTTGGATGAATTTCATCCAATTGATCATTTGGGAAAAACAATTTGGACGTACCAAAATGGCAATGTAATACAAAATAGAAACATTATGTATATATTTTGCAGTACATTTGGTTCACAAATCAAGTGAGTAAAAGTAACCAATAAAGGGGAAAAGAGGAGGAGAGGTAAAAAAAAAAAAACTAAATTTATATATTATCGCCTCAAATTTTAGCAATCTGAAGTTCGTTTTAAACCGAATGCACAAGTCTAATTATTAGACCCAGCAATCTAAAACAATGTAAAGCAATCCAAAACCAATCAAAACACTATATAATGATAATGATATGAAACAATCCAAAACTCTCAACAATGAGTTTCAATAACCACTCGGTCTGGCTTCCTTGGTTCGAGATAATTATTCCTTGGAAGGTGTGGAGCACCGAGCTCAAGTTTCGAATACTGATAACGAATCTAAACAGGTAGATTGCGGCTTTGAAAATGGATTGATTGATCAGTCTTTTTAATTAATATATATATATACGCACCCGTGTGATAACTACTCTTTAAGGGCATTATCTGTTACAGAGTTTGTGCTACAAACACAGTCTTATTTAGAGTTAAGGAAGATATAAAGCACAATGCGGTTCGTCTGCCTATGTCATAGGGACTAACCACACATCTGGAAATGTCTATCGCAATATAGCGTCTAATGGAAAAATAACTAAAGACCCAAAAACAAAAAAGTTAAATAAAGTATATACAAATGTGACTCAAATTCCATGCCTGATAGAGGGGGTATAGGTGGGGGTAAAATTGAGCCATTCAAATTGCTATCATAAACCCTAAATTATCTGCTTTATTAAATAATGGCACTATAGGGGTATGAAAAGCAGATGGCTATGTCCCCAACTGACTACCCCACTCCAAAATGTCAAAAGTTAGGATCTAAAAGGATGCTCATGGTAGAGCTAGTAAGGTAGAGTGGAGAGATAGACGATGAAAAACAGATCAGTATTCAGTCTAAAAGCAGACTGATGTTAGCATTTAAACAAAGCCTCTCTCCCTGTAAATCTAACTAGACAGGCATAGGAAATAAATAAGAAAGAAAGTAAGTGTTAAGTATAAGTCATGGTGTTAAAAGTCACCAGTGCCCAGTGCTCATATGAAAGATATGAGAAGGAGATGCCCGACGTACGTTTCGGTGCTACAGAGGAGCACCTTCGTCAGGGGCCAACAGAAGACTAGTTAAGGGTCTATTAAATACAAGAATTATGAGGAGGCATGGATGTCTTGGACCAATAGGGGCTGGGGGTGTACATACCCAGCTGTGTGTAATCTCTAATACCATGTTCATGTCCTGGTGCATCACGGAGTGCGTCTGGGGGCGGGACTAAATGCCGAACACGTGACCGGGTATACTGGATCATGTGTTTTAGCCGGCTGGACGGAAAGCCGGCAGGGTCACGTCGTGGGCGTCATTAGGTATGTAAATATTGCGGCCAGCCTCTACTACGGCTATATGTTGCTCCGCCTCTCACAAGTAGGTGGGCGGCTATACAACAAGCTGAAAGACGCATTCACGGACATTGAAGAAGATAAAAATAAATATGAAATAAAATAAAATAGAATAAATCGAAGTTACCAATATACAAATAAAGGGGAAATCAGGGATTTGTATCTGGACAAAAAAGTCCATAGTAGAACATCCCTAAATACCCCCTAATACATCCATCACTGTGTTCTTCTATAGGATATAGCACACATATCACACTAAGACAAAAAATATATCTAGGTCATAAAGATACAAGGTGATTGCTCAGGTGTAAGAATGGTAGTGGTGGTTCAAACAAGGACTCCTGAAACCAAATATTATTACAGACAGATAACCCATAAAGGGTAAATATTCAGTTCTGGTAATACAACTCATTATGAAAACCTCCCCATGGTATCCAGTGTATGAGTACAAGGTAGGAGCTAACTGAGTATATGGGTTCCAAATTCTTAAGGTGCTCAGATGTCTCGATATAAATATAGATATTCCATAGCGTGCACCTGGAGTCTGAACCTGCAGAACACACAGAGCAAGATATGCCGATCTACCATTGTCACAAATGTGTGTATGGAACGTGAGATTAATATGGTCGTAAGGTGACATCCATGTCTACAAAAAATAATCAAAATAATAAAAGAATTACTAAAGGAAAATTAATTAGATATATTTACATATAAATAGATAAACACTACACACGCTATACTACAAAATTTACAAGTGTATCTGACATAATTAGCTATTTGAATGAAAAATGTAAATACAAACATATCGTATATGAGTCATAAGAAAGAGATGGGGGCGAGAAAACAATATATGTATAATTACCATGGGAACTAAGCATCGATGAAGGGTGTATAGGAAAAACCCTCGTTTAACCCATATGGTGCCAATGTTTTGAGTTTATAAATCCAAAAACTCTCTCTTTGGAGTAATTTTTTGTCTAGGTCTCCTCCTCTTGGACCCAATGTAACCCTTTCAATGCCACAGAATTTAATCCCTGATGGGGATCCCCCATGAAAGAGCTTAAGATGTTTAGAAATTGGAGTATCAATTTGTCTTCCGGGATTAACTGAATTAACATGTTCCCTAATTCTGAGTTTAAATTTACGAAAGGTTTTTCCCACATATAACTTATTGCACGAGCATATAAGTAAATATACTAGACCCTTAGATTGACAGTTGAAAAAAGTACGTGCTTTAAATTCTTGTGTGCCTGAAGAGTCTGTAAATGTTTTAGATGGTCTATGTATGAATTTGCACGCCTTGCACCTACCACATTGATATGTGCCTATTACAGGAGACTTCAACCACGAGGGTTTTGGAGATGCTATCTTGAGATGGCTAGGGACAAGAATATCCTTGATATTATGCCCCCTTCTTGCTGTTACTGATGCCTTGGGTGTGATCACCCTATGAAGGTGAGGATCCTGATGAAGAAGGGGCCAGAACCTATCTAGGATACTCATAATTTGATGCCAGCCTGCGTCAAAGTTGCCTATACATCTGATAATCTCTTGTGTTGAGTCTACCTTTCTCTCACAAAGGAGATCTTTACGGTCTGCCAATAGTGCCCTTTTGTATGCATTTTTTAAACATTTATTTGGATACCCCTTCTGTTTAAACTGATATTGTAAAGTCTTTGCCTTCAGTTTAAAATCTTCTACGGTAGAGCAGTTGCGTCTTAATCGTAAATACTGTCCAACTGGAATCCCTTTTTTCAGGGAAGGTGGATGGTAACTTGTCCAGTTCAACAGATTATTGGTTGCCGTGGGTTTCCGAAAGAGGGTAGATGTAAGAACCCCTCCATCTGACAGGGAAATGGTGAGATCTAGGAAATTAATTTTATTACCACCAATTTCACTCGTCAGTTTCAGATTGATATGATTTGAGTTTAAATTGTTGACAAATTCTAAAAAGAGTTCAGAGGTGTCTGTCCATATGATCAGTACATCGTCGATGTATCTTTTCCATATTTTTATATGTTTTGTATATTTTAGCATACGTTCATTAAACACCATACTGTTCTCCCACCACCCCAGGTGGAGGTTAGCATATGAGGGGGCACAAGCCGTCCCCATAGCCGTTCCTCTCACCTGGTGGTAGTATTTTCCTTGGAAGATGAAATGGTTGTGTGTTAAAATGAACTGCATCAGATCATGGACAAACTCATTATGTCTTAGGGAAAACATTGGTTTGTTATCCAAAGTTGCTCGAAGGTGTTGTAAACCCACTTCGTGTGGTATTGAGCTATAAAGGCTCTCCACGTCGAGGCTACAAAGGATAGCATGACCAGTAATTTTAATCTCTTCTATGATATTTAGTGTATGTTTAGTGTCTTTTAAGTATGAAGGGAGTTCAAACACAAATTTCCTTAGGATCTGATCAACATAAAGACTTATATTTTGGGTGAGATTCCCTCTACCAGAGACTATAGGTCTTCCATTTAGTATGGGTTGCTGTTTATGCACTTTCGGAAGTGCATAAAATGTAGCGGTGACAGGATTCTTAACAAACATGAAGTTATATTCTTCCTTGGATATTAGGGATAAGGACAATGCCGTGTCAAGAATTGTTTTTAATTCGGCAAGATATTTTTGTGTAGGGTCACCCTTTAATATTTCATATGTCTCCCTATCTCCAATTAGTCTGTGAACCATTGAAACATAATCTGGTTTGTTTAAAATGACCGTGTTGCCTCCTTTGTCAGAGGGTTTAAAAATCACCTCCTCCATATCTCTCAATTTTTTAAGTGAAATACTTTCTTGTGGAGATATATTGCTATTAGGCTGAATTGGCAAGTCTCTCTGATTGATTTTATCAATTTCGTTGCATGTCAATTCCACAAATAGGTCTATGTACTTGAAATCCACTAGATGTGGAGTGAACAGGCTTTTCTTTTTCAATTGTGTGAATGGAGGTTGTTTTTGTGTAGAATTCTCATTACAGGTGAGCAGATCAACTAATATATCCAGTGCCCCTATATCAGAGGCTTGTAGTCCTAGATCTTTGGCCCTTTTATCATCTTTCATCTGATGAAATTTGTGCAGAGCCAATTTTCTTGCAAAAAGGTGTATGTCCTTTGTCCAACCAAATTTGTCAAAATTAGAAACTGGGACAAAGGACATACCCCGTTGCAAGATCTGTAGCTCAACTTTTGTGGGAGTGTAGGAAGACCGATTGATAATCTGATTATCAAGAGGGGCCTGATCTAATATCTTTTTCTTCTGAACTGTTGGGGTGGTCTGCCTCTGTTGCGTGTCCGTGGGGCTAGATTTTCTTCCATGGTGGGTTGTCCTAAAAAAGAAACCCCCCTTTTCAATATACTTTTAGTATTCCGTTCAAATGGAACTGAAGGTCCCCCCTTTGCTGATTCAGAATCCGAACCACTCGTCTCATATTCTGATGTAGATATAGGTCAGAGGAGGAGCTTTTCTGAACCTATATCTACATCAGAATATGAGACGAGTGGTTCGGATTCTGAATCAGCAAAGGGGGGACCTTCAGTTCCATTTGAACGGAATACTAAAAGTATATTGAAAAGGGGGGTTTCTTTTTTAGGACAACCCACCATGGAAGAAAATCTAGCCCCACGGACACGCAACAGAGGCAGACCACCCCAACAGTTCAGAAGAAAAAGATATTAGATCAGGCCCCTCTTGATAATCAGATTATCAATCGGTCTTCCTACACTCCCACAAAAGTTGAGCTACAGATCTTGCAACGGGGTATGTCCTTTGTCCCAGTTTCTAATTTTGACAAATTTGGTTGGACAAAGGACATACACCTTTTTGCAAGAAAATTGGCTCTGCACAAATTTCATCAGATGAAAGATGATAAAAGGGCCAAAGATCTAGGACTACAAGCCTCTGATATAGGGGCACTGGATATATTAGTTGATCTGCTCACCTGCAATGAGAATTCTACACAAAAACAACCTCCATTCACACAATTGAAAAAGAAAAGCCTGTTCACTCCACATCTAGTGGATTTCAAGTACATAGACCTATTTGTGGAATTGACATGCAACGAAATTGATAAAATCAATCAGAGAGACTTGCCAATTCAGCCTAATAGCAATATATCTCCACAAGAAAGTATTTCACTTAAAAAATTGAGAGATATGGAGGAGGTGATTTTTAAACCCTCTGACAAAGGAGGCAACACGGTCATTTTAAACAAACCAGATTATGTTTCAATGGTTCACAGACTAATTGGAGATAGGGAGACATATGAAATATTAAAGGGTGACCCTACACAAAAATATCTTGCCGAATTAAAAACAATTCTTGACACGGCATTGTCCTTATCCCTAATATCCAAGGAAGAATATAACTTCATGTTTGTTAAGAATCCTGTCACCGCTACATTTTATGCACTTCCGAAAGTGCATAAACAGCAACCCATACTAAATGGAAGACCTATAGTCTCTGGTAGAGGGAATCTCACCCAAAATATAAGTCTTTATGTTGATCAGATCCTAAGGAAATTTGTGTTTGAACTCCCTTCATACTTAAAAGACACTAAACATACACTAAATATCATAGAAGAGATTAAAATTACTGGTCATGCTATCCTTTGTAGCCTCGACGTGGAGAGCCTTTATAGCTCAATACCACACGAAGTGGGTTTACAACACCTTCGAGCAACTTTGGATAACAAACCAATGTTTTCCCTAAGACATAATGAGTTTGTCCATGATCTGATGCAGTTCATTTTAACACACAACCATTTCATCTTCCAAGGAAAATACTACCACCAGGTGAGAGGAACGGCTATGGGGACGGCTTGTGCCCCCTCATATGCTAACCTCCACCTGGGGTGGTGGGAGAACAGTATGGTGTTTAATGAACGTATGCTAAAATATACAAAACATATAAAAATATGGAAAAGATACATCGACGATGTACTGATCATATGGACAGACACCTCTGAACTCTTTTTAGAATTTGTCAACAATTTAAACTCAAATCATATCAATCTGAAACTGACGAGTGAAATTGGTGGTAATAAAATTAATTTCCTAGATCTCACCATTTCCCTGTCAGATGGAGGGGTTCTTACATCTACCCTCTTTCGGAAACCCACGGCAACCAATAATCTGTTGAACTGGACAAGTTACCATCCACCTTCCCTGAAAAAAGGGATTCCAGTTGGACAGTATTTACGATTAAGACGCAACTGCTCTACCGTAGAAGATTTTAAACTGAAGGCAAAGACTTTACAATATCAGTTTAAACAGAAGGGGTATCCAAATAAATGTTTAAAAAATGCATACAAAAGGGCACTATTGGCAGACCGTAAAGATCTCCTTTGTGAGAGAAAGGTAGACTCAACACAAGAGATTATCAGATGTATAGGCAACTTTGACGCAGGCTGGCATCAAATTATGAGTATCCTAGATAGGTTCTGGCCCCTTCTTCATCAGGATCCTCACCTTCATAGGGTGATCACACCCAAGGCATCAGTAACAGCAAGAAGGGGGCATAATATCAAGGATATTCTTGTCCCTAGCCATCTCAAGATAGCATCTCCAAAACCCTCGTGGTTGAAGTCTCCTGTAATAGGCACATATCAATGTGGTAGGTGCAAGGCGTGCAAATTCATACATAGACCATCTAAAACATTTACAGACTCTTCAGGCACACAAGAATTTAAAGCACGTACTTTTTTCAACTGTCAATCTAAGGGTCTAGTATATTTACTTATATGCTCGTGCAATAAGTTATATGTGGGAAAAACCTTTCGTAAATTTAAACTCAGAATTAGGGAACATGTTAATTCAGTTAATCCCGGAAGACAAATTGATACTCCAATTTCTAAACATCTTAAGCTCTTTCATGGGGGATCCCCATCAGGGATTAAATTCTGTGGCATTGAAAGGGTTACATTGGGTCCAAGAGGAGGAGACCTAGACAAAAAATTACTCCAAAGAGAGAGTTTTTGGATTTATAAACTCAAAACATTGGCACCATATGGGTTAAACGAGGGTTTTTCCTATACACCCTTCATCGATGCTTAGTTCCCATGGTAATTATACATATATTGTTTTCTCGCCCCCATCTCTTTCTTATGACTCATATACGATATGTTTGTATTTACATTTTTCATTCAAATAGCTAATTATGTCAGATACACTTGTAAATTTTGTAGTATAGCGTGTGTAGTGTTTATCTATTTATATGTAAATATATCTAATTAATTTTCCTTTAGTAATTCTTTTATTATTTTGATTATTTTTTGTAGACATGGATGTCACCTTACGACCATATTAATCTCACGTTCCATACACACATTTGTGACAATGGTAGATCGGCATATCTTGCTCTGTGTGTTCTGCAGGTTCAGACTCCAGGTGCACGCTATGGAATATCTATATTTATATCGAGACATCTGAGCACCTTAAGAATTTGGAACCCATATACTCAGTTAGCTCCTACCTTGTACTCATACACTGGATACCATGGGGAGGTTTTCATAATGAGTTGTATTACCAGAACTGAATATTTACCCTTTATGGGTTATCTGTCTGTAATAATATTTGGTTTCAGGAGTCCTTGTTTGAACCACCACTACCATTCTTACACCTGAGCAATCACCTTGTATCTTTATGACCTAGATATATTTTTTGTCTTAGTGTGATATGTGTGCTATATCCTATAGAAGAACACAGTGATGGATGTATTAGGGGGTATTTAGGGATGTTCTACTATGGACTTTTTTGTCCAGATACAAATCCCTGATTTCCCCTTTATTTGTATATTGGTAACTTCGATTTATTCTATTTTATTTTATTTCATATTTATTTTTATCTTCTTCAATGTCCGTGAATGCGTCTTTCAGCTTGTTGTATAGCCGCCCACCTACTTGTGAGAGGCGGAGCAACATATAGCCGTAGTAGAGGCTGGCCGCAATATTTACATACCTAATGACGCCCACGACGTGACCCTGCCGGCTTTCCGTCCAGCCGGCTAAAACACATGATCCAGTATACCCGGTCACGTGTTCGGCATTTAGTCCCGCCCCCAGACGCACTCCGTGATGCACCAGGACATGAACATGGTATTAGAGATTACACACAGCTGGGTATGTACACCCCCAGCCCCTATTGGTCCAAGACATCCATGCCTCCTCATAATTCTTGTATTTAATAGACCCTTAACTAGTCTTCTGTTGGCCCCTGACGAAGGTGCTCCTCTGTAGCACCGAAACGTACGTCGGGCATCTCCTTCTCATATCTTTCATATGAGCACTGGGCACTGGTGACTTTTAACACCATGACTTATACTTAACACTTACTTTCTTTCTTATTTATTTCCTATGCCTGTCTAGTTAGATTTACAGGGAGAGAGGCTTTGTTTAAATGCTAACATCAGTCTGCTTTTAGACTGAATACTGATCTGTTTTTCATCGTCTATCTCTCCACTCTACCTTACTAGCTCTACCATGAGCATCCTTTTAGATCCTAACTTTTGACATTTTGGAGTGGGGTAGTCAGTTGGGGACATAGCCATCTGCTTTTCATACCCCTATAGTGCCATTATTTAATAAAGCAGATAATTTAGGGTTTATGATAGCAATTTGAATGGCTCAATTTTACCCCCACCTATACCCCCTCTATCAGGCATGGAATTTGAGTCACATTTGTATATACTTTATTTAACTTTTTTGTTTTTGGGTCTTTAGTTATTTTTCCATTAGACGCTATATTGCGATAGACATTTCCAGATGTGTGGTTAGTCCCTATGACATAGGCAGACGAACCGCATTGTGCTTTATATCTTCCTTGTTGTTGTTCTTGGGGTTAAGCCCCGTTTGGGATCTCTGGAGTCCCATATTGGTACACCGATCTCTGTGGGGCACCTGTCGGTACACCCTGGGTTTTACCTACGGGGGATAGTTCTGTACGGGTGTATACACAGAGTCATTTGAACCGTGTGTTCATTCTTCTTCTTTTTTTATTTAGAGTTAAGGCTTTATCCAAAAAAAACTGTGGTTTGCGGCAAGTTTCCAAGATTGCAATTTTTTGTCCAAGGCACCCACAATGCTCATTTTGTTAAACAATGCCTGTTTTAGGCAGTTCCCTTTCCAAAATTCCATTTTTTAAATTTAGATTATTTCTGTATGACTAGGTTTTTTTTAGGTTGAGTACCCCTCATTCCTCAAATCAGGGTGAACCATAATCAGTGACCCCACAAAAGCATAAAATGTAAGAGAGAAAGCAGTATTGCAAGAAAGTTGCATATTTATCTCACATATTAACAATAAAGTTATATCAATATTGATATATTTTGAAACAGGGGTGGCGTGACACAGTATGGACATATTGTGCTTAATATTGTGCTATCGGGGTAAAAAATAAAAACACAAAATATGATGTGCTAAAGTCTCTAATTGTGTACTTACCTCTACAGGGAGTGCAGAATTATTAGGCAAGTTGTATTTTTGAGGATTAATTTTATTATTGAACAACAACCATGTTCTCAATGAACCCCAAAAACTCATTAATATCAAAGCTGAATATTTTTGGAAGTAGTTTTTAGTTTGTTTTTAGTTTTAGCTATGTTAGGGGGATATCTGTGTGTGCAGGTGACTATTACTGTGCATAATTATTAGGCAACTTAACAAAAAACAAATATATACCCATTTCAATTATTTATTATTACCAGTGAAACCAATATAACATCTCAGCATTCACAAATATACATTTCTGACATTCAAAAACAAAACAAAAACAAATCAGTGACCAATATAGCCACCTTTCTTTGCAAGGACACTCAAAAGCCTGCCATCCATGGATTCTGTCAGTGTTTTGATCTGTTCACCATCAACATTGCGTGCAGCAGCAACCACAGCCTCCCAGACACTGTTCAGAGAGGTGTACTGTTTTCCCTCCTTGTAAATCTCACATTTGATGATGGACCACAGGTTCTCAATGGGGTTCAGATCAGGTGAACAAGGAGGCCATGTCATTAGATTTTCTTCTTTTATACCCTTTCTTGCCAGCCACGCTGTGGAGTACTTGGACGCGTGTGATGGAGCATTGTCCTGCATGAAAATCATGTTTTCTTGAAGGATGCAGACTTCTTCCTGTACCACTGCTTGAAGAAGGTGTCTTCCAGGAACTGGCAGTAGGACTGGGAGTTGAGCTTGACTCCATCCTCAACCCGAAAAGGCCCCACAAGCTCATCTTTTGATGCGTCTGAGTCGGACTGGAGCTCTCTGCCCTTTACCAATCCAGCCACGGGCCCATCCATCTGGCCCATCAAGACTCACTCTCATTTCATCAGTCCATAAAACCTTAGAAAAATCAGTCTTGAGATGTTTCTTGGCCCAGTCTTGATGTTTCAGCTTGTGTGTCTTGTTCAGTGGTGGTCATCTTTCAGCCTTTCTTACCTTGGCCATGTCTCTGAGTATTGCACACCTTGTGCTTTTGGGCACTCCAGTGATGTTGCAGCTCTAAAATATGGCCAAACTGGTGGCAAGTGGCATCGTGGCAGCTGCACGCTTGACTTTTCTCAGTTCATGGGCAGTTATTTTGCGCCTTGGTTTTTCCACACGCTTCTTGCGACCCTGTTGACTATTTTGAATGAAACGCTTGATTGTTCGATGATCACGCTTCAGAAGCTTTGCAATTTTAAGAGTGCTGCATCCCTCTGCAAGATATCTCACTATTTTTGACTTTTCTGAGCCTGTCAAGTCCTTCTTTTGACCCATTTTGCCAAAGGAAAGGAAGTTGCCTAATAATTATGCACACCTGATATAGGGTGTTGATGTCATTAGACCACACCCCTTCTCATTACAGAGATGCACATCACCTATTATGCTTAATTATTTATTTATTTATTTATTTATAAAATATTTTACCAGGAAAGATACATTGAGATTTCTCTCGTTTTCAAGTATGTCCTGGGTCCACAAATCATTGCATTGTTACATTAGGTACAACAAAATACAAAAACAATATTAATACACAATATATACAAAATTTAACATAGAACAGGCAGGAAATATATAATCAACCATGACACGTGCATTCTGTTTTGAGGTATGTAGAGAGGGATCTCTTAAATGACTTTAGGCTTAGGGAAGATTTTAAATTGTGCGGGAGGTCGTTCCACAATTGCGGTGCTCTGTAGGAGAAGGAGGATCGGGCCGCTTTCTTTTTGTATTGAGGTAGACTAAGTAAAGTGCTTGTACTGGATCGGAGCTTATAGAAAGTGGGAACAGCTAAGGAAAGCATTTTGTTCAGGTAGGGTGGGAGTTTCCCAGAGAAGCTCTTAAAAACAAGGCTGGAAAGATGAAGGGTGCGTCTGGATTCCAGCGACAGCCAGTTTAGTTCCTTTAGCATGTCACAATGATGGGTCCTGTAACTACATTGTAGCACAAATCGGCAGAACGAGTTATACAATGTGTTGAGTTTATTAATGTGGGATTGCGATGCAGACGCATATACTACATCCCCATAATCAATGATTGGCATCAGCATTTGCTGTACAATCTTTTCCTTTACTGTAGGGCTTAGGCAGGCTTTGTTTCTGTACAGGGCACCTAATTTTGGATAAAGTTTAGATGCAAGCTTTTCTATGTGCAGGCCAAAAGATAAATTGGGGTCTAATATCATACCCAAGTATTTGAAAGAGTGGACTGCGGTCAGTGTGCCATTTGAATTTGTTTTGATGGATAGGTGGGGATTGTGTAATTTGTGCAATTTAGGTACTGTTCCAAAGATCATTGTGACAGTTTTGTCAGTGTTCAGGAAGAGTTTGTTTTTTGCGATCCACTTTTCTACCTCTGTAAACTGGTCTTGGAGCAAAGCCTCAAGTTGCGGTAGATTGGGTTTGCTCGCATAGATTACCGTGTCATCTGCGTACATGTGTACATTTGAGGATTGGCAGACATAAGGCAGATCATTTATAAATAATGTAAATAGTAGGGGGCCGAGAATGGAACCCTGGGGAACACCACACGTGACCGGGAGAGGGAGGGAGTCACTGTCAGAAATGGACACATATTGCGAGCGATCCGATACATACGATCGAAACCAGTTTAAAGAATGATCACCAATACCTGAGTTTTCGAGTTTGTGCAGTAGAATGTCGTGGTCTACTGTGTCAAAGGCCTTAGCAAAATCAAGGAAAATAGCTCCAGTTAGGGCTCCTTGTTCCATGCCAGTTTGGATGTCATTGCAAACTTTTAGGAGGGCAGTTGTAGTGGAGTGATTCTGGCGAAAGCCCGATTGATCAGGGGTCAGATAGTTTAATTGTTGGTAGTACTCACAAAGTTGCGTATGGACACATTTTTCTAAGATTTTTGACAATACCGGGAGCAATGATATTGGGCGATAGTTAGAAACCAAAGTAGTGTCACCACTTTTATGGATAGGCACTACTCTCGCAGTCTTCCAAAGTTTGGGTATGTATCCAGACACCAAGGATTCGTTAATTAGAGTTGAGACGGGTTTAGCAATTGCCGGCGCACTGAGCTTCAACAGCATTGCTGGGATTTGATCAGGTCCGGACTGGTTTTTCATTTTTAGATTATTAAGATGTTTTTTAATGACACTAACAGGTACAGGTCTAAAATTAAACTTATCTATATTGGGCCTTTGCAAATTTAGTGGGGCCTGATCCACATTTGTAGTTTCAGGATGCGTGTCATTTATTAGCTTGTCAATCAGGGCAGTAGAGCATCCGACAAAATAATTGTTAAAGGCATTTGCAACATCTAAAGGAAGTTGCAGGGTTTGGTTACCCACTTTGACAGTGGAGGGTTGGGAGTGGATTGGGGGAGTTTGTAGTTTATTTATGACTTTCCAAAAGTTTCTAGGGTTTGAGATGTTACTGTTCAGATTTTCATAGAAATATTGGGCCTTGGCCAGTTTTGTCTGTTTTGTGCATATATTTCGCCATTGTCTATATGCACCGTGATCATTCATAGAGCCAGTACGCTTAAACTTTGACCACAAAGAATCCCGAAACTGGTACATTTGGATGAGGTCAGCTGTGATCCAGTTCATATGTGCTCCTTTTACCCTCACCTTACGCAGCGGGGCATGCAAATTCCAAATTTGTAGGAGTTCAGACTGAAAGTATTCAACAGCACAGTCTAGATCTGGGATAATGTTTAATCTGTGCCATGAGAGATTCTTGATGTCATTTAAAAAGGATTCAAGATTAAATTTTTTGAAGGACCTAGTTATTTTAACCTTGGGAGAGGATTTAATAGCCTTTATTTTGCGCACACAGTACACTAAACAGTGATCACTGAACGTGTTGGGGAGAACACCAACCTCCTGGATTCTATCAGGAGAAGTGCAGAGAATCCAATCTAGCAGGGTATGTTTATGGCTTTTAATGTTTATGCGAGTTGGGGAGGAGATTAATTGCGTTAGCTGCAAAGTCTTAAACAGTGTGCAAGAACTATTATTTTTAGGGTTCAGCCAATCAATATTAAAATCTCCAAAGACCAACAGTTCACTTTTTGGGTTTTGAGCTATGGTTTCACTAAGGAGATGGGCTATGTCAGATAGGGAATGCACAGGGGAGCTAGGTGGGCGGTAGATTCCTGCAACAATGATGGATTTACTGCACGGGATCTCAATTGTGCCAGAAAGGAAATCAAAGATGGCAGGAGGACTAAGGTTTTGTAAAGGGGTAAACTTTATGGAATTGTCAACATAAATAACAATGCTTCCTCCTCTCTTTGCTCTGTCATTTCTAAAACATGAATAACCCTGTATTGCAATGGCGGTGTCTGGTATTTTAGCCGTTAACCATGATTCTGAGAGCACAATGATTTTTGGTTTGTAATGGGAACACCAGGCTTGCAGTGCATCCAGTTTAGGGAGTAAACTACGGATGTTGCAGTGCACAAAAGAGAGGCCTTTTTTAGTGGGGAGATTAGGACTAGAATTAGCTGGGGGACCAGGGTTAGACTCCACATCATTTGCAAGGGCAAGTAACATAAGGAGTAGGAATTTGGACATCATCTTTGTTTGGCCATATAGTGAATGGGATAATTTATAATTTTGTGAGTTTGGGGTAGGAGGGCTATTTTTTATAACTCTCCACCAGCACTCAGCAGATAAGTTAAAGGAACAGAGCAGGCCATGGTGTATTATAATTTGTGTTCCAGTTTGAGGTGTGTGCTTATGCTGGTAGTTGTGTGAACAAAATTGGATTGAGAAAAGGGTTATTAAGAATAACAGTATGGTTATATTAGGATTCATGTTAGTGGTATAAGGTGTGTAGTTGAAAATGAAACAGAAATTGTGAGGAAATTTTTTTTTTAAATAGAAGTATATGGTTTTGGTGTGTGATATCTATTTGTAGTGAGAGAGGGTATGTGTTCTATAGGGTTAAGAGATTGAAAGGGTGTGCTGATCAGTGGTTGCACCTGTCATTTCAATAGATTGAAAGTTGTGTGGGAGACTATCTATAAATGAGAAAATGACCATGGGGTAGGTGGGCGAGGGGTAGGGTGGGAGGGAAAAGTCAGTCTTCCAGAACAGCTGGAACAGCTGATGGAGCTCTGAGTTCTATGCTGGACTGGGTATGTTTAAAAATCAGACTGTGGGAGAGAGATGTATATTAGGGTCAGATGGGCTAAGAGATGGGGGGGTGCATAGATGGACATTTGATTTAAGGTCATTTAAGGAAAAACAAAAGCAAAGATTGAGAATTACAGAGATAAGACAGAGGTATTTAAGTAGGGAAATAAAACCATTAAACAAGGAACAGGAAAGATATATGGGCCTGAGCTGGTTAAACTAACTTTTAACATGATGGACAAAGACAAAGGTGATAAAATACTTTGCATGATTAGCACAGGCTATAGTTACAAAGACATGAAAATGTATACATTGAAAAGAATAAAACAAAATAATATATACTAAATATAAAAACATACACATACAACAAAATTAACAGGGTACGTAGAAATATAATGAAAAGTCAGTCTTCCAGAAGGCTACCTGTTTCAAATGGCCATGGAACAGCTGATGGAGCTCTGAGTTCTATGCTGGACTGGGTATGTTTAAAAATCAGACTGTTTCAAATGGCCATGGAACAGCTGATGGAGCTCTGAGTTCTATGCTGGACTGGGTATGTTTAAAAATCAGACTGTTTCAAATGGCCATGGAACAGCTGATGGAGCTCTGAGTTCTATGCTGGACTGGGTATGTTTAAAAATCAGACTGTTTCAAATGGCCATGGAACAGCTGATGGAGCTCTGAGTTCTATGCTGGACTGGGTATGTTTAAAAATCAGACTGTTTCAAATGGCCATGGAACAGCTGATGGAGCTCTGAGTTCTATGCTGGACTGGGTATGTTTAAAAATCAGACTGTTTCAAATGGCCATGGAACAGCTGATGGAGCTCTGAGTTCTATGCTGGACTGGGTATGTTTAAAAATCAGACTGTTTCAAATGGCCATGGAACAGCTGATGGAGCTCTGAGTTCTATGCTGGACTGGGTATGTTTAAAAATCAGACTGTTTCAAATGGCCATGGAACAGCTGATGGAGCTCTGAGTTCTATGCTGGACTGGGTATGTTTAAAAATCAGACTGTTTCAAATGGCCATGGAACAGCTGATGGACACACACTGACAGAAGCACACACACTGACAGACGTATGCACTCACTGACAGACGCACACACAGCTTGGAGTAAGACAACATGCATAAAGAGGATGATGTGGTCAAAATACTCATTTGCCTAATAATTCTGCACTCCCTGTATAGTTTGGAGATATTTTCTCCTAACTAAGTAACATGTTTTCTGGTTGACGATTGTCCTTTTTCGTTAACCTATACCAGTCCCACAAAGACCAACCAACCTTGGGGTTTGTTATCCTTGACCTATAGGTACAGTTAATAATCTGAATGAAGTGTTGAAAACACGCAGTATGAAACACAGCTTAGTTGCACCTCAGTAAAGTTAATTATTATTTAAGGGTATGTGTACTGTGTGTACTGCAAGGTACAGTATCAAGCATATGATTATTTGGCTGCAAATCATTGTGGCCTTTTTTATCCTGAAACTCGGTTTTCTAGAGTAACAAAGCCCCAGATAATATTGATCCAGTTAATGTCCAGGTTGATATAATTGGAGATGAAGCAACAGAGAAGAAATCAGTGAATGTTTCGTAGAAAGCCTTTGGGTATTGTGTAATGGAATTTTAGAACGGAGCACTGTAGGGCGGGGAGCCATTGAATAAACAGCTTATCTCCTACTGAGAAGTTTCAGGACAAACCTCAAAGACAAAAAAAAAAAATCTGAGGAGGAATTCTGCCAATTATGTATTTATGGGGAAAAAATGTACCGGAATCATAAGTAATAAAAAAAGGAATTGATATCTACACATAATACATAATGCAGGTTTAATGTTGGACTTAAGTCAAGAAACATAGAGAGTATCTCGTCTTTTCCAATAAACAGATCATACAATTCCTAATTATTCTGTAATCGTAGAACGTCTGATAGCTCTGGGCTCTGTTCTTGTAATAATTATGGGCTATGGTTTTTGAATGTCATGCAATGTGAGAATATAAAGGGAAGTGTATTAAAAGGGACATATTCCATGTGATTTTATTTGTATCCATTCACAATTTTGTCATAAGAACACTTTGTAGCTTACTGTTAGCGCTGGATGTTTTTAAGAAAAATGTTTTTCCTTAGTGACATATGTGGTTAGGGTAAATATTAAGAGGTGTCATATTATCATTTCCTTTTGATGACATAATTACATCTACATTCTCAACCTTGTATTATTATTTTTTTTATAAAATATTTTACCAGGAAGGATACATTGAGATTTCTCTTGTTTTTTTCGAGTATGTTTATTCTCAAAAGTTTTTCCTCAAATTGACCCCAGACTTCACAGTAGAAGACACTGGTGGCCATAATACATCGATTTCATCCTGTAGTCATTTTGGTATCAGTTGTGGTCTAATGTCATTGGTGAGCAGATGCACATCCTCTAGGAGTCATGATTGAACTCGTTCCCATATAAGCCAACACCTCTGATTGGCCAGTGGATCTGATGTTGTTCTGGTTACAGTGTTTTAGTTCCTGTCTGATCTTCTGGATTGTTGATTCATGGTTATATTTCCAATATTTGCTGTCTTTCATTGACTTTGCCTGGGTGAGAATTCCCTTTGTGTTCCTCATCACAGTGAATTTCCTGATTGTGATAGCCTGTGTTTAGGCATTAGATGACCATTCTATCCCTGCATTATGTTTCTAGTCCTCCTTGGTTCTATAGATGTATTGTTTGCAAACTGTGGTTTATAGGGTAAAAGAAGATTCATGTGTTTAGGTTTCAAGTAAGAGAATACATATGGCTGGGGTATTTCTGGTTACATTTAAAGATATAATTTAGGCTCAGATGTAGTTATGGTTCAGGATATGGTGAGGAGGCTTTTTGGGTTTAAAGGGACACTGTAAGCACCATAAACATTTCATCTTATAGTATCTGGAGTCCCCTGGTACTGTCACCCCATTTAATGTTAAACTATTTATAAGCAGTTTAACATTGAATGATGTTCCCTGGCAACTCACAGTCCGGCCCCTGCTTGAGTTATAGCTAAAGTAGAGATTAAGTACTTCCTTCAAGTCATACCAACTCATACTAGCATTGGTTGTTGTTATAAAGTGAAAACTCTCAGCCAATCACAGCTGCTTGATGCTGCTGAAGATAATGCTTCCTCATAATCCAAACAGCATGGGGGGATTGGGTGCTGGGGTTTAATATTAACAAATTAAAACAGTTTAATGCTGAATGGAAGGACAGTACCAGGGAACTCCAGAAACTACAACCACTTCAATGAGATGAATCAGTTACAGTGCCTACAGTGTCCTTTTAGGGGTAGTTAGGGCTATGGGGTACTTTTGGTAAATGGTTGGAACTACTTACGGTAACAAGATTATTTACATTAGTTTGTGGGAATAACTCATATTTCTCAGCAAATCTCTAAGGTGGTCCACTTCACTCAACAGCTATGCCTCACTGACAATGCCTAACAAGGCTGAAACGATCGTCTGGGGTTGCTGTATCTCTCGTGCAGAGAGAACTTGCTGGCATTTCGGATCTGGACTGCCCGTATGGGTGGGACCAGTCTGATATGCTTCAGATATGTTCTCTCTGTAATGGCACAAGATGAGCTAAAACCAGCTTGAGTTCTGAGCGGGGACCCACCGAAGGGCAGGCTATTTTAGCTGCTGTCCGTCCTCAGAATACTCTTGCGACCAATTTTTTGCACTTCACTCAACAGCTTCGAATAAAGTCAGATTTTGCGTCCTCAGAGTGACAAACACGCCTACTTCTAGGTCATCTCAACTTAGTATATGATTGATGTTTACCAATAGTGATGTCCCGAACGGTTTGCCGAATGGTTCGCCACGGATGGTGAACATATGCGCTGTTCGGTCCGCCCCCTATTCGTCATCATTGAGTAAACTTTGACCCTGTACCTCACAGTCAGCAGACACATTCCAGCCAATCAGCAGCAGACCCTCTCTCCCAGACCCTCCCACCTCCTGGACAGCTCACTAAGAGTAAAGCTGCACAATGAATGGCAAAATGGATGCTGTCCAGGAGGTAGAACCAGAATGTGAATCAAGATTACCTCAATAATGTTACTCTTGAACCGAACGAATATATATTCGCCATTAAATAATTTCAACCGACTGCTCCAGTTAACTATTCTAAAGATAAGCTACTTAATAGACTAGGACATTCATTTTTGCCAGAATTTAATTTTGGATGCAAATCAGCTCATACGTCTATATGAGACAATGGAAGAATGGACAAAATGTTTCATTTGATTAGTTCATTAGTTCATTTGTGAAAAATAGGCACCCTTATGTGGGATTACTAATCCATATTTAAGGGTTCCACTACCAAATCAGGGAGCTGCTGTGTTTGGTTGATAGCTCAGTAATTTGGTGTCCTTAAATATGGAAATCCCACATAAGGATATCAAATTAGGGAACAATCTACTAAACAAATGAAAGACCAAAATGAAGAAAATTTATTTTTAAATTTTTATTTATCAGCTTTTCCAGCTGCTTAGTATATAGCTAACTAATTTGCTATCCTTATGTAGAATTGCCATATTTAAGGGAACCAAAATAGAGATCTACCTACTAAACACAGCTCCTTCTCTGATTTAATACCCTGAACTAGGGCAACCCCATTTAAGGATGTTAAATTAGGGACTTCTCTACTTTCTAAACCAAAGAAAGATTTGCTAGCGATCACAGCATTCCATTAATCTGAATGGAAATACCAACTGAAAATAATCAAACAACTCTACTATCTACTATTTTACTTTGTCGTCTTCTTTCTGGTTATAAAATCTCATAATTGGATTTGTTACATTTTTATTACCTGTTATATCACAATGCCTGTGCTATAGTAGCTTAAATTCTTATCTTCAGTATTCTGTAAACAATTCTTTAAATAAAGATTGTCCAAAAAAAATAGCCGGACTTAAAAAATTCTCTAAGTCAGCTATGCTTCAATTTTAAACTCATTTTGAATTCACATTAGTAAATATCCCTATTGGTGTTGTAGATACAGGACAAATATTTTACAAGTGAGAAGCCTTCTATTCGAGAAAAATCACTGCAGGTGAAAGATGATAATTTCATCTTTTTTTTTTCAATTAATGAATGAGACATTTTCTGATGTTTCCCAGCTTCTTTGTACATAGTCTTAACTAGAGAAAACTCTACATAAAAAAATGCAAATAGCAGATTTTAGAATTTTTTTACTGAAAAAAACAAACATTGCCCATTCCTAATTGTCATCATCCCTAGGTAAAGTTTCAAATTTGCATATGTACTTATTCTTGTCATCATCATCCAATTGGTGATATAGGATCCTTGCAGGATAAAGAGGGCAGATGTGTTTTGTGATAAAAGAGAAACTGTTATTCAGAAAGATGAGAGAAATTACTGAGAGTCAGACGGTGCGTGCATCCCTTATATAGAAATGTTTATATGTTTCAGGAAATGCTAGCAATATCTACATGCGGAATATTAAATACTGACACTTGTGGATCCTTAGAAAAACAGATTTGCACGCTCAGGGACGTAATATGTATCAGGCGGTGTTACAGAAGGAATGTTTCCCTACTGAAAACAAATAAAAATGTGAGATATGGAGATATTTTATCTCTAAGTCATGTTATACGTAGTGATGTCCCGAACGGTTCGCCGAACGGTTCGCCACGGATGACGAACATAAACATAAACTTTGACCCTGTACCTCGCAGTCAGCAGACACATTCCAGCCAATCAGCAGCAGACCCTCCCTCCCAGTCCCTCCCACCTCCTGGACAGCTCACTAAGAATGCAGCTTCACAATGAATGTAAAATGGATGCTGTCCAGGAGGTGGGAGGGTCTGGGAGGGAGGGTCTGCTGCTGATTGGCTGGAATGTGTCTGCTGACTGTGAGGTACAGGGTCAAAGTTTATGTTTATGTTCGCCGTCCGTGGCGAACCGTTCGGCGAACCGTTCGGCGAACCGTTCAGGACATCACTAGTTATACGTACGGTTATTGTTTAACAAGGCCTTTATTCAGGACACTCATTTAGGATAGGGGCCGCATCTACGGCAACAAGTCAGCATGTTCCAGTCCATGCCATTAAAACTCCTTTTTGCCCACTTTATTTACCGGCCTACAACATACGTTGGTTTTGGCACACCTCAACCGACTTTTTTGCCCCGAACACAAATTGGAAGGCTTGGACTGAAGTTGTTGGAGGGGCTTATGGATCTTTAAAAGGGACTCCCCCATTCCCTACCCTACCGTGATTGGTCTGACGAGCTGCTGCCCCACCCTCCACTCCCCTTATTCACCATACTCTTCTAGTGTAGGCCCATTTTATTTAATGGCCTTACAGCATACGTAGCACACCTCAACCAACCTTTTCCTATCACAGGTTGCTAACAACAATCTTACTTCATATAATAATCCATGTTGCCCCGAACACATATATAGTTTATTGCATAACTGTTGAATATTCAAAATAAGTTTAACATCACATTTCTATGTGTTGATATTTGTAAAGATAATCTGTAATGATACATGTTTACAATCCGGTTTTACATGCTTTTAAAAATGTATAGTAAGAGTAGGTCAGAATGAGAAAAGCTGCTACTATTTGTTGTTTTTTTGTTTTTATTTTTACTTCTTTATTTAGAATTCCCCAGGAGTTCTGTGTATAAGTGACAAGCAAGACATAGAAGCAAAAACATTTAGAAAACCACGCTCAGAACAAGGATGGCGCCACAAAGAAACACATCATGGTTGCAAGTCATACACCTATTAGAATCCCTTGTACCTTTCAACTTAACCATCAGGTTAACACCAGATAATTATATAAACAAAACAGGCAGAGGAACGGAAAAAAAGGTAAAGCAAAAGTATCAGACTCCTGCAGTCGGTATTGAGGTGAGAGGCAGTGTTAAATGCAAAAGGCAAGAGTTCTGAACCCATATAATGCATATCACATAGAATTAAAGGAACACTATAGTCACCTAAATTACTTTAGCTAAATAAAGCAGTTTTAGTGTATAGATCATTCCCTGCAATTTCACTGCTCAATTCACTGTCATTTAGGAGTTAAATCACTTTGTTTCTGTTTATGCAGCCCTAGCCACACCTCCCCTGGCTATGATTGACAGAGTCTGCATGAAAAATAAAACTGGTTTCACTTTCAAACAGATGTAATTTACCTTAAATAATTGTATCTCAATCTCTAAATTGAACTTTAATCACATACAGGAGGCTCTTGCAGGGTCTAGCAAGCTATTAACATAGCAGGGGATAAGAAAATCTTAATTAAACAGAACTTGCAATAAAGAAAGCCTAAATAGGGCTCTCTTTACAGGAAGTGTTTATGGAAGGCTGTGCAAGTCACATACAGGGAGGTGTGACTAGGGTTCATAAACAAAGGGATTTAACTCCTAAATGGCAGAGGATTGAGCAGTGAGGCTGCAGGGGCATGTTCTATACACCAAAACTGCTTCATTAAGCTAAAGTTGTTCAGGTGACTATAGAGTCCCTTTAGTTATACTCCAGGTATAGAGTCTATTAGGAGAAGGTTAGGAAGGAGGTAAAGGGAACAAAGGAAAATCAAAAGGGTAAAACACTAATAAGGAAGAAAAAGATTAGATGGTTACTCTCACCACCATGACCACATCTGCTTTTTGAAGTGGTTTTGGTGGTAGGATTCAGCTTGAAACACTGAACATTCAGGGATATTTGTAATTGTGCGCTGAGGGCACGACGTCTGTCGTCAGCACGCACCAGGGAGCTTTTCCCTGTGCTGCATTGAGGTAAGTAAAACTTATTTTAATATGCTATTATGAAATGATTTAAGTGTGTTGTGCAATAGAGCGATAGGTTTGTCTATATCCATCACCTTGCCTGTTATTAATTACAGTAAGTAAAGTAGGGCTATTACTTGATGACCACAACTCTCCTATTGCTCTGCGGGTCGAGAATGCAACTCTAGCTGCCAATTTGTTTTTAGCTCCTTGAAAGCTTCTAGAGGTTTGAAAAGCAAAAGAGGCCAAGTATTTCATGGATATAGTTTTCCAAAAAGGCGTGGGAATAGAGTATTAACTTGACATAATTGTTTGAGTTTAGGGCAAGTCCACCAACATTGTAACAATGAGCCCACTTCTGTGAAGTTCCTGAGGTGAGTACAGGGGTCAGTGTGATGGGTGCAGGAAAACAGGGGGCTGAGGTGGGTGTGACAAACTCCCCTCTCCAAGTGAGTTTGCCACGAGCTCCTGGAGGAGTCTGCTTGCCAGCCTCCTGCCCACAGACTATGGGCCCTGCATGGAAACCTGTAAAAGACTACCGAACTTGAACTGTTTTGGGCATAGGGCCATGTGCACGGTCGGTCAAAACTATGACTTCTAGGAAATTCCTGAACCCCTGCTCTGATCTGGGTGATTTTTGGATATGATCTCCGCTGCTAGCCCATGCAGGGCCTGCACTATCCAAGCGCCAGCCTTGCTGTGTACCATCACAGGCCAGTTGGAAAATCAAAGATCTCCCTCACCGGCTCACAGGTACTTGAATCTGGCAGAGGAAATGAGAGGGAAGGAGGACCCAGGTGCTCTAACCTGCAGCTCCACCCAAAATGTTCCTCTTGCAAGTTCGGATCTTTGCTGTGGTTACCATGACAACACTCCAACACAGCCTAATTTTAGATCTCACAAGATTAATTTCTAGGTGGAGGAGCTGCAGGCTAGAATCCACTCACCACCAGACCACAAGTGCATGCAATGTTCCCCATCCCGGGCTAAAGGTAAGAATTGTAGTTCTGCAAATGTGTGGCAAATGTATCATTTTGAAATCCTTGATGTAATCAGTTGATTCCCCTTTAAATATGTATTTATGTTATGTGGTGATCTGCTAACATCAGTGGACCAACTTCTAAACAATGGAAAATTAAAGTGATATAACAGAAATAGTACCACACAGAAAGTTGTTGGGCAGTTTTGGAATTATAATCCACAACACTATGTTTGTAAATCCATCGCCGTAACCGCAATGCCACATCCGTCTTTACAAAGGCATTCACAAAAATTCTCCATTTACTAATTAGCATCTTTTTGCCCACTTGCAAAACCAATCAGAATTGTCTAATTTCCTTTGTTTTTGTTTCAAATGTCTGATGTTTAGTGTTTCTACAATTTCAAGTGGTTTTGCCTTTGTTGTCGTTGTGTTTTCTCATATTTTTGCAAGGAACACATTAAAATAAATTCCTCGTGGCAATTAAAATCTCTTTTTAACCGCAAACTGTTCAGAGCATCTTTTCTGCAATTCCTGACTGAAAAAAAGAAAGGAAAGTGGGAGTTTATTGAAGAATCAAGAACCCTTTCAATGCCACAAAAATCCAGACACATTTCGTAAGGAATAAATCCAGCAAACAGTTGGCTTCACACAGCTAGAACTCCCAAAGCCGTGCTGTGATTGATAATAGATGCATTCCAATAAAAATCCAGAAGGTCACAGATTGCCTAATTCTCTAAAATCTATGTAGTAATGCAGGGAATTAATTAATCAAATGACATGCCTATTGTTCCAATTAAACATTACACACTGCAATGGCAACAGTTCATACAGACTAACTGTCAAGAGAATTCTGTCTAAAAACTGGATTTACTTTCAAAGCTATGAGTCACATTTACTGCTTGTTTATCATGTGCAAGCATAGTTTGAATACTATATGTTTTCTATACTAAAAGTCAGTTTGGTAAATATTCTTTTTTTTGATAGATGTACTGTCCTGAAATACACTTTAGGGTAATAAGTGGGGAGCAATTCTGGAAGAAATTCAAAAGGAAACATTTATTATTATTATCATTATTTTATTATTTATATAGCGCCATCAGATTCCATAGCGCTGAACAATGGTAGACTTTACAAGTTTTCGTGACGACTACATCACTTTTGTAAAACTTTGCCTCCGACTGCCCATTCTGGTCTGGCGTCTTGAATGTAAAATGGTGGGCTTGGTGTCATGCCATCATCAAAGACAGCATTTTCATGCACTAGCTAAAAATGATTTAGGACAATAATTTAAATTTGGAATGATGGCCAACATTTTATATCTGTTGACTTGATGATTCTTTATGGAGATCCATGATCAACAGATAGTGTTTCCAGGCAAACTTTTGGCAATGGAAAATAAAATTCACAAAAGAAATAGCAATGTCCTTGCAATACCAGTGAAAAAAATCCAATCAAATCCAATAACATTACTTCGAATGGACCACCAAACAGGTAAATGTTCCCTTCTTATAACTGAATGCAATATATTACTTTGCTAAAGGATCAATAAATGTCTCAATATCACTAGACCGACATTATGGTGACTGTAACGGAGCTGCCTGTACCCCTGGCTGGGTACCTCTGCTAAGGACCGCTTCCTAGCTGGAACAGGGGACAAACCACAGCACTTCTGCCCACAGTCCCCGTGGCTTGACTTGGGTCCTCGAACCGCTCCCTCCTGGAGCCAAATGGGGAATTCGCTCTAGACACCCCCAGGCACTGGACAACACTCAGTCCTGGGAGCTCTAGTCCTTACAAGGACTTTCCCCACTGAATCCTCCACGCTGAAACAAGCTGGAACAGTGATTAGCCCTTTCCCCCTTTTCCCAGTAACCAGACGACACATAGTTCTGGGAGTACAAGCTGGAATATGTTTAATGGCAGCCACAACTGGCCTTATATGCAGATCCCCATGCAAGGAGCACTCCCCCTGGATCTGAGAGAAGACTACAGTAAAAACATACACACGCTTACATTGGCTCCCATTAAACATAAGGCACTGTATTAAACTCAATTATCTCCAAGCACAAAAAACATACATTTGCCAAACACCCCAAAAATACCTTAAAATGCATAAAACCCCACAAAATCACACAGGTTGGTTCAGGGGTTCAGGAATTTCCTGGAAGTCATAATTTGACCGACTGCACGCATGGTCCTCTACTTGAAAATAGTTCCATAGAATTGCGGCTAAATGCCACTGGGGACCGACCGGGAACCGCAAAGTCTTCATGCCGAAAATAGTTCCATGGAATCACGGCTAAGTCCCCCTAAAGTCAATTCGCTATTTTAGTCCACCAGGGAGCTATCATTCCGTTCTATGCGCACGAATGGAAACGTGACTTCTGAGGAGAACAATGCACTTCTGATTCTCATGCCTCCCAGTGCTACGGTACTCTGTGATCTTAATGGCTCTATAGTGCATGCTGGGAGACTACAGTTCCCACAATACAGCAGGTGGTGTGAGGCCATGCTGGGACATCCCTAAACCCAATTTTCTCCCCCATAAACATAAATCAGAAAGCAAGACCTACCTGCGGTGGAGCAAACCTTAACATGACTGCTCCTTTTATGTTGTGGCATGTCTCTGGGGCTACGTTGGTGGTAAGTGCTGATGTCTGCTGCAGCTCCCACGCATATAGGGACCTCTTCCTCCATGACATAGCATTCAGAAGTGGATCAGCGGGAGGGAGGCCAGATATGTGTGTGGGCCGTGGCACACTGAAATGTGGCAGGCACCATTTTAACTTTGGTCCCGCACACAGGTATTTTTTTTTAACCCCTGCAGTGACATTCCATGTATAAGACGACCCCCAATTTTAGACTAAATTTTTTTTTTTTTTTAAAAACATCGTCTTATACATGGAAAAATATGGTATCTTGTTTTAATGATTTTTCACTATACACCTAAATATTGATTTAACATGCATCAATTAAGGTGCATTAATTGCTTTATTTTAGTAAAGGATCCGCCTCATCCTCTTGTGGGTTAGAGCGACCGCAGGAATAAAGACATGTTTGACTTGTTTTTTTTTATTTCTGCCCTGGCAGAGAGCAATCTAATTTGTCATTGCCAAAATAAAACCTTGAGGCAGTATTATAAATACAAGATCAAAATGTATGATTAAATTGTTCAAAGTTGTTGTTTTTTTTTTTTTAAAACCTGTATGCGCATTTCGATCTGGGATTTTCCTCTGCCCCCATCAACCCCCCCATACAAGGAATAATGAAGTCGATTTATCATTGCTCTTTAGCTACAGTCCTGGGCTGGGTTTACTGGAGAAAAACTACTTTAAATTTGACAGATGTTGAAAACTGATCCTTGTATACTGTGTCAAAACCTATGCAAAATGTTTCTTCAGTTCCATTTTTTCGAGATTTTTTTTTTTTAATGTTGCTGTTATTTTAATCTCACCAGAATTTTGGAATTAATTGATGACACTTTATTTAGAGAGGCAGGCGAAGGTTTGAAACCAGATCTATAAGTATGTGTATTAGCAAGCAAACATTAAGTGACACTAAAGGCAACATAGCCAATACAGTTAGGCGACTCTTGTGCGCGGTTTTAAAAAAAT
This sequence comes from Pelobates cultripes, assembly GCA_933207985.1. Taxonomy (NCBI): domain Eukaryota; kingdom Metazoa; phylum Chordata; class Amphibia; order Anura; family Pelobatidae; genus Pelobates; species Pelobates cultripes. Next base: position 17,180,135 of record OW240919.1, on the reverse strand, counting down.
GCAGAGCTCTCCTCAGCCCCTACACTCCCTCTCCTCCTCAGCAACATTGATAATTCAGAATAAAAATGTCTACAATATCAGTGTCCATTCTGAGAAACTTGGATGAGATTGATAGGCTGAGAGTGCTAAGGGCTAGGCAGCCAAAGCGTCACCCAAGTTCTCAACCAATCACTGCTGTTTGGATTGGAAGAAATTGACTGTGATAACTGAGGAAACCATTACATTTCATACCACTTGTGCTATAGAACAGCCATTCCCAACCTGTGGTACAATACAGTTTCCCCAGGGCACGCAGAAAAATTCAGTAAGGGAGGTTCTGCCGCCGCTGAAGCTGCGCCGGACAGGTTGGGAACCACAGGGTGAGGGGGTCCATCAGGTGTCCTAGCACCTACAGTGGCCTGATGGACATTTGTCTTTAGTGGCCCGGTCGTGCTCTGAGAAGCTTTAACAGCACGACTGGGCCCTAGTAATATTGCAGCCAGAGCTGGGAGGATATGGGTGCCTGTCACTTCCTTCAAGCTAACAAAGACTAAACCTCATGAGAGGCAGATGGAAGGGGGCACTGGGAGTAGAACAAGCCCCTAACTCCCAACAGCCACAGCCAGCAGAAGTCACCCTCCTGAAGGAAACTGGAGTATGGCTAAAATTTTGACTTGTATACGTATATGTGTATTTGTGTATTTTTGTCTGTCTGTATCTGTGTGTGTATGTAGTGTTTTTGTATCTGTATGTTTTTCAGGATGTGTATCTGTATGTCCATATATCTGTGTGTGTGTCAGCATGTGTATCTGTAAGTGTGTCATTGTTTGGATCTGTGTGTATGTGTGTCAGTGTGTGTATCTGTCTGTGTATTTGCATGTGTCAGTGTGTGTATCTGTGTATCTAGATGTGTGTCAGTGTTTGATTCTGTGTATCTGTGCATCTAGATGTGTGTCAGTGTCACTTCAGTGTGTCTGTGCATCAGCATTTGTGGCAGTGATTGTATATTTGTGTCTGTGTATCTGCATATGTGTCATTGTGTGTGTTTGCATACCTGCATGTCTCCAAAAGAGCAGAAAGAGAACAAGTGCTAATTCAAAGTGCAAGTGCTCATAAAGAAATAATTAAATAGTGTCACTATTCGGAATGCAGCAAACCAAAAAAACCATGGTAAAAATATACTACATAAATACTTGATTCATTGTATCTGTATCCCCCCAGAGTCTTATAGTTGGGGTGGTACTATAACCACTCCATGTTTGTGAGTTTCATTTTTTTAAATTCCTTTATTATCTTTTAGTGTACTTTTATCTCTTGAAGTTTTATGATAGAAGAACAATATATTTTGTTTGTGCAAGTACACCTGGATCACTGATTGTTTTTATAATCAGGGTATTTCAGTGAATACTTATACAGATTGTTTCTATTTTTATGATACATGTTTTAGGTTGTGATACCTGTCTAGAATATTTAACTAGTTTGCGCACCAGTTTATCAAGTATGTGTGCCAGTGTGTGTCTGTGCATCTGCATTTGTGCCAGTGATTGTATCTGTTTCTGTGTGCCTGTGTATCTGGATGTGTGTCAATGTGTGTGTCTACACATCTGCATGTGTGTCAGTGTATGTATCTGTGTATGTAGATGTGTGTCAGTGTTTGTATCTGTGTGTCTGTGTATCTGCATGTGTCAGTGTATGCATTGGTGTGCCTAGATGTGTGTCAGCATTTGATTTTGTGTATCTGTGTATCTAGATGTGTGTTAGTGTTTGATTCAGTGTGTCTATGTATCTGCATGTATTTCAGTGTGTGGCTTTGCACACTGTGTGTGTGTCAGTGTTTGTATCTGTGTATCTGTGCATCCAGTGGTGTATCCTGGTTTTGTGCTGCCCTAGGCAGGACAAAACTCAGGCGCCCCCCCCCCCCACCCAACCCTTCCCCCCCACCCCACCTTCTAAATACACACACACACAATCATGCAGAGTGCGGCTGGAAGCCAGGTTGGTGACGTCGTATTCCGGCTCCCAGTCTCACTCTGCGGCGCGCAAAGGAGTGTTTGTTTCTGTGTGTTTGTGTATCTAGATGTGAGTCAGTGTTTGCTTCAGTGTGTCTGTTTATCTGCTTTTGTTTCAGTTTGTGTCTGTGTTTCTGCACGTGTATATATGTGTGTGTCTGTGTTTCTGCACGTGTGTATATGTGTGTGTCTGTGTATCTGCATGTGTTTCAGTGTTTGTATCTGTAAAGTACAAGAAAGTTTAGGCACTCCATGGTTCAGAAATGGCAATTTATTGAAGTCCAATGTAACACAACGTTTTGACCTACACGGTCTTTGTCAAGTTATCAAATACACATATCACAAATAATTTATAGGTGCATAAATCCATTCAATCAAACAATAATCAGTGTAATTAAACAATAATCAGTGAAATTGAATCATGTGAAATCAAAAGCCAGTGACAGCTGTGTTAACCTCAAATGAAAAACTGCCAAGGGAAATTTAAATGTCAAGTAAATAAAAAAATATAATAGCTTATCGTTGAAACAAAGGCGTAACTAGAAACCATGGGGCCAATGTGCGAAAATTGCCCTGGTACACACACATACATACACACAGACACGTAGACAGATGCATACATACAGACACATATAAACAGACACACACACACATACATACACACAAATACACACAAAGGCACATACAGACAGACACACATACATACAGACAGACACATACAGAGACACATACATACAGAAACACATGCATGCACACACATGCATACACACAGACATGTAGATACATACAGACAGACAGACACACACATACATACAAACATGCACACATACAGACAGACACATACATACAGACACACATACATACAGACACACACACACACACACACACACATGCACACAGAGACACATACATACAGACACAGACACATACACACAGAGACACATACATACAGACACTCATGCAAAATGTTTAAGTCACCCTCCTGTTTCCTATCTTTTAGGTGCAGGAGGCTGACTTTCCCTGGGGTCCAGTGTCTTAGGCTGATGGGAGACAGAGTTCCCACTCTGACTCCCTCCTCTCTTCCTCCCGCGCGGGCTCTGTCATTGAAGGGAGGAAGTGACCGGGACAGTCACTCTGACATCATCTCAGGGGGCACCTGTCGCACTGTCCGGGCCCCCTGGAAATTCCTCTCCATCGGGTGGCCCTAACAGCATGGGCCACCCGTTGGGCCCCCTATCATGCGGCCCTTGGGGCCGCAATACATGGCCAGCGGGGACCTCAGTTGCAGGACTCGGCATCCGCGGTAGTTCCACCACTGTGTTGAAGTGACTCCAAAAGGAATCCCCCCCACCGGAACGGACCCATCTACACAAGAGTGGCGCCACGTCTACGTAGCCCACGCTCTCGATGGTAACGATACACTGTCGTGCATGCATACGTGCGGCAACAATCAACCACACAAGCACACTGCGCATGCACCACATTGCATGGCCATGGCACCTGACAACCACACACGCACACTACGCATGCGCGGATCCAAGATGCCCTGCATATGCAAACAAAAACGGCCATCTAAATAGCACCAAATAAACCAGTGGTCACAAATTATTATAGACATAGAGTTCATATACCTTGGGCAGAGGAGAAGCAGGGGGAATCTGAAGAAGCAAAGGGAGCCTCGGGCAGAGGAGGAGCAGGAGGAGCTGAGGGTGAAGAAAAAGGATATGGGACAGAGAAAAACATAGAAATTAGAAATGGATGTAACTACAGTATAATAATTACAAACATCTTGCCAATATGAGGGGTGCAAGCTGTCAAGGGGTGCACAAATGAAAAAAGATTGGGAAAAACTGCTGTAGAAGATTGCCCTCTTGTATATAATAATTGCTGTTCTGATATCCAATATGGATTATTAAGGAGTGTAAGGGCAAACAACCTTGCAATCCCATTGTACAGCGCTACGGATGGCGCTATATAAATAATAAAATAATAATATAGAGCCAGTCTGTTAAAATGATGGTCTATGTTCCGGTTGAAACACTAGATGACCTAGAATGCCTTTGAACCACAAGAATGGGTGATTAAGTTTAGGACAGACATTTAGCTTACACTTGGATGTATTTGGGCAAATAATTAATTTCATTCAACTTTTTTTTCTTGTTAATATTTAATTTTTAGTATCTGTCCTATTGGACACTTTGCACCAAGTCCCCTACTTTTTATTGTAAAAAAAACTTACCTGGATTCTAGCGCCATGTCCTCCACGATCACGCCCCGTCTTCTCTGACATCACGCCGATTCATCCTTTTCATGTCCGTAGTCCAATCAAATTTTTCTTAAAGAGAAATGTTGTTTTACCACTGACACTGCACCGCACATGCGCACAGTGTTTGCGTTCATGTACAGTGAGATGAGCTGAATGAAATCTCATCTCGCCACTAAAGCCCAACCTCCCAATTGCTGAGGAAGGAGGGAGTGTTGCACAGAGACAAGGGGCATGCAGGCTGGAGTGTGGTTGGGCTTCTACTTGCAGGCATGCTCACAGTGCGCCAGGAAGTGAAGAATCAAATGATGTCATTGCCAGCGCACTGAAGATGGATGTAATTTTTGCACAGTTCCAGGCTGACCAAGTTACATGTGTAGAGGGTATAATTACACCCCAACACAAAATGACATATCTCTTCAAGCTGAAACACCATGCACTTATAAATTGCTACCACCATTATTATTATTATTTTATTATTTATATAGTGCCATCAGATTCTGTAGCACTATACAATGGGAGACCACTTCTAAAAGTCGGAGTACTCATGGTGGTTGGTTTAAACATGTAAAAAGACATTCCAAGCACCATAACAACTGCAGCTTATTAAATTTTTTACAGTGTGAGTACAGTAAGCAGATGGCTTGACAAAAAAAAAGAGGATTTCCTGTCTCCCAAGCATGCTCCACCATCCTCATTATAGGTCCAAAATATACATATGGAGAAGTGGGATATGGCTATGCTGTACTGACATTAACCCTTTTGGTATCACCAAATTGAAAAATGCTCCTTGATCTGCTCCATGGAGTGCTTGAACCATAAATAGTATAATAAGCTGCAGTGGTTATGGTGTTGAGAATGTCATTTTAAGCTTCTGTCCATTCACAGCATTGTCTTTTAGAATGTGCTTATTTGTATATTCTTAGGCAATTCCCTATCAGGTCATCTAGATGTACATCTCTTGCTTACCGTGCTTTGGAAAAGCAGAAAATATTGTCTAGCGTCCATGTGCCTTGGGTAGAGGGGATCTGCAAATCATTACAGCTCTATACACCCCCAACTAAACTGAGACCTTCTGAACTGAAAACATCTCCAGTCATTTCAGTGCTTATTTGTCTTCTATTGAATAATATCTCCTGTACTTTGTTTTGACACATTCAGTCCAATCTAAGAGTTACAAAAGAATCCCAATAAATTGTCATTGTCAGTATTTACTAGACCCCCTTCCCTTTTGCTCATCAAAGGATTATAATTCCAGTAACAGCCATAACTTATATCCGTTAATACGTTCTAGTGCCATGAATTTGTAGACACTTTGATACTAGGAAGTTTTAAAATATAAACCTCTATAAATTCTAATCTGCAAGCTGACATCCTGATTTTCAATGACATGAAACAAGGTATAATTTAACTGCAAATCCACAGCATGACGAATCTGTTCTACCTGAGATTCCTACTGCATTCCTGCTTGCAATCCCACGCACAGACAGGAAAGAAGTTAAATTGCGGCATTAGAGCGCAAGCTTTCTAGACCACTTGCTTCTCTTCAACAGATATTTTTGCGTTTATCGTCAAAAAGTGAATGGTGGTGAAATTTAAAAAAAAAATTACTGAATTAAAAAACATTAGGGAATGTGAATTTCAATGAACCACTATTATTATTTATATTAGCATTTACATTGCACCAACATATGCCGCAGTGCTTTACAATTATAGAAAGGGCATATTAAGAGGCGAGGACGCCCTGCGCACACAGAACAAGGACACTAACTGGTTTCATTCCCACTGCACTAATCAGCCTGTAGATACTGGTCAGTGAATTCATTATATTATCTAGCTTCTTGGCCCTATTATCTTATATAGCAAGATACAAAGCGGCTACCAGACAACATGGATTGTAATAAAAACATAGAAACATAGAATGTGACGGCAGATAAGAACCATTCAGCCCATCTAGTCTGCCCAATTTTCTAACTACTTTCATTAGTCCCTGGCCTTATCTTATAGTTAGGATAGCCTTATGCCTATCCCACGCATGCTTAAACTCCTTTACTGTGTTAACCTCCACCACTTCAGCTGGAAGGCTATTCCATGCATCCACTACCCTCTCAGTAAAGTAATACTTCCTGATATTATTTTTAAACCTTTGCCCCTCTAATTTAAGACTATGTCCTCTTGTTGTGTTAGTTAAATGATACTTCTTTAGTCTTTCTCCGCTCAGACACTGAAGCAAAGTATCATACAATCGCAATTAGTTATATAGTGCCGGCATATTCCACAGCAATGTACAATAGGGAAACAAGACAAGCACTTGGATCAAAACATGATTAAAATACTGGAACAAAAACGCAGAGACCCCATCACACGGAAGTGTGGCTTAATGGTGGATTTATGCAGCCATCAAATAGGATGTGGCAACATTCTGAATCAAGTGTCTTAATCATGTACACAAAACTATTTGCAGGAGAGCAAATCAGTAATCCAATCACAGCGCAAAAACACAATTACAGTTTAAAACACCAATCAATTAAGGGAACAGTAGGCGAGTTTACAATCTCAAAGTCATGTGGGAGTGTCCAAATATCTCAATGTATCTCACAGGGGGCAAAATATATTACTATGTTCAAACTGAAACCCAATATACAAGATGGCAGCCATTGTCTCCCTCCATCAACATGACAATAAATGTCCATTTCTCTGGCATTTGTATTTAACAGACTGTATAATACCAGTTCCCCCGGTCTGTGCCCCCAAGTAGTATGCCCAATCCCTTTTTCATTACGTTCAGTAACGCCTTGCCTCCACCCCACATCCATATAGGCTTTGACTTCATGACCTTATATTGCAGTAGAAAAATGATAAATGTCCCTAGTTACAATAAAACGCCAAATCCATTATTGCTCAGTGAGACTGTGACAAAGCTTTAACAATAAAAAAAAACTCTGAATTCACAAAATAAAAATTATCCTGATGGCTTAACATTTCGGAATCTGATTGGTTGGAACCCTCAAACCAGCCAGGCAGATTTTGTTTTCTCTTATCCAATCAATCAGATCCAGCCTTGTGTTTAAGAGCTTTTCTGGGAAGCTCCCACCCTACCTGAGTAGAATGCTCTCCCCAGCTGTTCCCACCTCCTATAACCTCCGATCCAATACTAGCATAATATTTAGTCTATCATAATCCATAAACAAAGTGGCTTGACCCTCATTTTCCTACAGAGCACCGCAGTTATGTCCCCCCGGACATAATTAAATCTGCCTCCAATCTAAAATCATGGTTGATGATATTTCTTACCTGTTCTGCATTAAATTTATATATGTGTAATTTAATATTACTTTGTATTTTTAATATTATATGGTACCCTATTGTAACAATGCAATGTAATGTTTGTGGACCCAGGACATACTTAAAAACGAGAGAAATCTCAATGTATCTTTCCTGGAAAAATATTTTATAAATAAATACATTTAAAAGCGTTGGTTCTACCCAGCCAAAGCTTGCTAGAAGTTAAATAGTTAGTTCTTGAAGCGCCATCAGGATCTTATTTTTTTTAGGGGGGATGGGGATTTTTATTCTACAGCCACATAAATATTTTAAATACCTCTCCGCTCCCAAGATCCTAGATCTCTAAGTAGCCAATCAGGAGTACAGCAAGCTACCTTCTATCATTGAGTTGATCTGCCCATTCCTTCATTTTCATCTATTTCTATTTGTTTCTATTACAGCCACAGTTGAAAAGTATTGCCTGCTTGGGTGGGAAACGTTTGGAGGTGAGTGGGTTAGAAGAACACCTCAAGCACTCTAACCACTGCAGCCTGCTGGATACTTTATGGTGCTGGGAGTGCCCTGACAAACTTCCTGTGCACGTAATCTCACAGTTTTAGAATGATTTTACAATTTACCTGTAATCCGCTGGGTGCCAGTCGCCTTCTCATCTAGAGCATGAATCTCCTGATCTAAGCCGTGCTGTTCAGGACAAACTCATTGGCAGAGAATGACAATGAGCTAAGCCCTGCACGTCTGGGCTACCTAGTGTTGCACCTTCCGGATGCAGAGATGCAGATGAGTGCTCTCATCTAATCAACAGGGGGCTGTAGTGATTATGGTGTTTGGCGTGTTTCTTTAAGTCAATGGCAGAACCAAACATCTTCAGATGAGTGTCAGGTCTATAATGGTCTGTGGGCCCCTTGTTCTTTCAGTGTGTGGCTGTTTATATGGAAAAACATGAAATTAAAAAGATGCAGCCATTGCCCTAATGCAAAATAACAGAATGCTCTGCTATTTAAATTGGGTAATGTGAGTATATGTACAAGCACTCAGCTCTGGATGGTATATTCTACAAATCTGTCTGTATTCAGCTGCCGGGTGTTGGCAAATATACCTTATTTTTCATTCTTTTTCTTGTGGAATCACCAAACAGTTGCTTAATGTCATAAATTACAATATGTGGTGCTAAGCGGAAAATCTAATTTTGTCCTTATGTGAACTCCTCCAATTAGGTGTCACGTTTGCCTCTTTCTCCGTACTTCACAAAAAATGTTTGGCTACCTCTCGGGAGAAACATTTAACTTTCTCGGGGGTTTTTTGCAGCATCATTCATTCCTTAATCGCTGGTACTCACCTTACTTTCAAATCCAAAGTGCTGCCACTAACCTCCAAATTTCTCATCCACAGAACCCCAAATTAAAATTTTTCTGTAATTAACAAGCAGACTCTCGATCATGATGCTTTGCCTGTGACCTTCATTTGCCCTTTGTTTACACTCACACCTTCGATTATCACCAGAATTCTCAAGGGTAGCACTACTTCTAAGGAATGTCCTACCTCCTCTGGTCAGACTCTCCCCTAGCCTCATTCAAGTAATCCTTGAAACCTCATCTCTTAGTGAGAACCTATCAACTTAACCCCTTAAGGGCATAACTTCTGGAATAAAAGGGAATCATGACAGAATATTTGGTCATGTGTCCTTAAGGGGTTAATGGGTAATGCTCTCTCTACCCCTGTCTGCCTGAATCTCCCCACATAATGTAAGATTTCATTCTCTCACTTTCCCACTCTTACAGCATTCCCACACATTTTATTTTCATACCTCCCAGCATTTCAGGATAAAAAGGGACACTTTTATTTTAGGGGTGTGAGTGTGGGTTTGATCAGGGGTGGGGCTGTACTGAGAAAATCCAGGTAATTTTCTAATCACAATTTATACAAATACACTGTATATTATTTACACAGACTGATTTCTAAACACATTTATTGTAGTTTAAAAACACATTGCTATTAGTATTTGTTTTGTGGAGTTCTGTTATACACTCAGACACACCAACAGTATGGGACATTAGGAAAAAAAACAGGGACAGAGGGATCTCGGTGCAAAATAGGGACTGTCGCTCCTGATTAGGGACACTTGGGAGCTATGTATATTCTGCCTATGTTTAACAGATGCAGATATTATGTCTCTCTTTACCTCACTCCTGGATTGTAAAGTTATTTAGAGCAGAACCCGTTATACCACTTGGTTGTGCTTACATTGTGTATAATATATTTGTTGCTTTTAAATCCCCATTGTACAGCGCTGCTGAATATGTCGGCTGAAATTATACAATAGAAATTATCAAAATAATAGTAGCAATTGACATAACTTCAGTGGAACTATTTGCATCCAGTATGAAAGTAAAATATTAATTAATACTAAATAAAGCACTGAAACTGACATTATGAGCAATTGTTAAATGCCTCCTGGGAGATTTAGTGTTTGTATACAGAAATAGAACTGTTGTGCAAAATATATTTTAAAAAAATATGTAACATTTGCACAGAGCAATGGAATATTAACTGTAACATTGTATAACAGAAGGGACAGTAAGTGGAGCCTGGATTAAGGTAAAAACAAATCTCTCAAACTCAGGAGATTGTGTGTGTTTGCAGAATACAGCTGGTGCATTGCTGATAACATAACACTAACTTGTACCTCTCAGGACACAGGAATACAAACTTCAAATGTTCTTTACATAAATATTTCTGGTTTCAATGTTTTGAAAGGTGAGAAGTGTCAGTTTTCTTTATTTAGTTAGAAAATAAAATAAAAAATAAAACCATATACAAACTGTAAATATTCTTTGAGAGTTACTGAATGATCAAATGTTTAATTATTTAGCTATTTTAAATGGGGATCTTGGTCATTATTGGTTCCAAAACCCCCTTTAGTCTTCATAAATGTACTGTTTCCATTATAATAGATAGCAGGAATATTTTAGATCGGCCCACCTAAACCAGAGTCTGACACAGGGCACAGTTTAAAACTGGAATACAACATTGCTATATTCCCCTTTTATTGGGAGAATCCATCGATCTGATCAATTAAGGCTGGTACTGTCATCCCTGGATAATCTGACGCCAGATACAGTGTGTCATTATACAGTCAGTAAAACCTGTTACCGCATTAGAAAAACATTAGAAATGAACAGGCTGGGATATTAATTGTCCATTGTGTGCTGTGAGGATGTATTCTGCCATGGAGTGCACATCTACCCCGTACAAACTCTCTATGTACTAAAGTGCAAGCTCTTTGGCACAGGGGCTGAGAGACACAGTTGCTTCTGTGTTTAATACTCATTACAGGACCATCATCCTAAAAGAATGATAACATCATCCTAAAAGATTATATAACATTTAACATTACATGCTGACATACACTCACACCCCTATAAACAGAGTATCTTGTACACACTTAGCCCTTTACCCCCAGGGTGTGCTAGTTGCTGATTGTGAGTCTCACTCAGCCTGTGTCTGGGTGAGTGCGGATCAGGGCATAGTCTCTCTCAGTCTGTCTTAAGGTGAGTGTGGGTCTCTAGCAGTCTGTGTCTCAAGGTGAGTGTGGGTTTCTCTCAGTCTGTGTCTCAGGGTTAGTGTGGATTTCTCTCAGTCTCTTTCAGTCTGTCTGAGGGTGAGTGTGGGTCCAAATCAGTTTGTGTCTCAAGGTGAGTGTGTGTTTCTCTCAGTCTGTGTCTCAGGGTTAGTGTGGATTTCTCTCAGTCTCTTTCAGTCTGTCTGAGGGTGAGTGTGGGTCTCTCTCAGTATGTGTCTCAAGGTGAGTGTGGGTCTCTCTCGGTCTGTGTCTCAGGGTGAGTGTGGGTTTCTCTCAGTCTGTGTCTGAGGGTGAGTGTGGGTCTCTCTCAGTCTGTGTCTCAGGGTGAGTGTGGGTTTCTCTCAGCCTGTGTCTCAGGGTGAGTGTGGGTCTCTCTCAGTCTGTGTCTCAGGGTGAGTGTGGGTCTCTCTCAGTCTGTGTCTCAGGGTGAGTGTGGGTCTCTCTCGGTCTGTGTCTCAGGGTGAGTGTGGGTTTCTCTCGGTCTGTGTCTGAGGGTGAGTGTGGGTCTCTCTCGGTCTGTGTCTCAGGGTGAGTGTGGGTTTCTCTCAGTCTGTGTCTGAGGGTGAGTGTGGGTCTCAGTCTGTGTCTGAAGGTGAGTGTGGGTCTCTCTCAGTCTGTGTTCCAGGGTGAGTGTGGGTCTCTATCAGTCTGTGTCTGACGGTGAGTGTGGGTCTCTCTCAGCCTGTGTTCTCAGGGTGAGTGTGGGTTTCTCTCAGTCTGTGTCTGAGGGTGAGTGTGGGTCTCAGTCTGTGTCTGAAGGTGAGTGTGGGTCTCTCTCAGTCTGTGTCTCAGGGTGAGTGTGGGTCTCTCAGTCTGTGTCTGAGGGTGAGTGTGGGTCTCAGTCTGTGTCTGAAGGTGAGTGTGGGTCTCTCTCAGTCTGTGTCTCAGGGTTAGTGTGGGTCTCTATCAGTCTGTGTCTGAGGGTGAGTGTGGGTCTCTCTCAGCCTGTGTTCTCAGGGTTAGTGTGGGTTTCTCTCAGTCTCTTTCAGTCTGTCTGAGGGTGATTGTGGGTTTCTCTCAGTCTGTGTCTCAGGGTGAGTGTGGGTCTCTCTCAGTCTGTGTCTCAGGGTGAGTGTGGGTCTCTCTCAGTCTGTGTCTCAGGGTGAGTGTGGGTCTCTCAGTCTGTGTCTCAGGGTGAGTGTGGGTCTCTCAGTCTGTGTCTCAGGGTGAGTGTGGGTCTCTCAGTCTGTGTCTCAGGGTGAGTGTGGGTCTCTCTCAGTCTGTGTCTCAGGGTGAGTGTGGGTCTCTCTCAGTCTGTGTCTCAGGGTGAGTGTGGGTCTCTCTCAGTCTGTGTCTCAGGGTGAGTGTGGGTCTCTCAGTCTGTGTCTCAGGGTGAGTGTGGGTCTCTCAGTCTGTGTCTCAGGGTGAGTGTGGGTCTCTCAGTCTGTGTCTCAGGGTGAGTGTGGGTCTCTCAGTCTGTGTCTCAGGGTGAGTGTGGGTCTCTCAGTCTGTGTCTGAGGGTGAGTGTGGGTCTCTCTCAGTCTGTGTCTGAGGGTGAGGGTGAGTGTGGGTCTCTCAGCCTGTGTCTCAGGGTGGATGGCTGCAGAAGGTGGATGTGTTTGCCTTGTTTATCAGAGTGGATCTGGCTGTAGGAGAGCTGTGTGTCTGCCCCCTCTAGTGGGAGGAGTGCTCTCTCATGGAGTTAAGATGTGACTGAAAAGTTTGGAAGTTTCTCTCGCCCAGCTGTTACAGGATGAGTGTGCTCTACTGACATGCAGAGAGGTACCTACCTTGCTCCATGCCAAGCAGCCTCTACCTATAGCAGCAGCACCCAGGTTAGCCCTCTACCTACCTACACCACCCAGGGCAGCCCTCTACCTACCTCCAGCAAGCAGGGCACCCTACTAGCATCCAGTGGGAGCAAGGACACCCATATGCCCACCAGCACCCACAACACACATCTACCCACCAGCAGCTCCCAGGACAGCCCGGTAGCCAGAGGCTGCAGCCCCCCCTTTCCCCCCTGTGCTCCCTGCTGGCAGCCAGTCCTGGCAGAGATGGGCATGTCATCCTCAGTGGGGGCACAAATCACCTTCACTTGCTAAATGCCGGATCTCTCTCATTGGGAACTTATCACCAAGAGGCAACATGTGGCCCCGGACTAGCTTACTGGGCTTCTCCGTGTACTTACTGCTTCTGCAGGAGACCCTGAGCAGGAGGATCCCCATGGATACCGGTCAGTGCACCTTCCCCAAAGCGGTAAGTACTGGAGCCAGAGACAGGCACGTGTGCAGTGTGTGTACTATGTCGGCTATGTGTGTGTGTGCAGTGTGTGTACTATGTCAGCTATGTGTGTGTGTGCAGTGTGTGTACTATGTCAGCTATGTGTGTGTGTGTGTGTGTGTGGAGTGTGTGTACTATGTCAGCTATGTGTGTGTGTGCAGTGTGTGTACTATGTCGGCTGTGTGTGTGTGTGTGTGTGTGTGTGTGTTCAGTGTGTGCACTATGACAGCTACATATGTGGGTGTGTGTGTACAATGTCAGCTATGTGTGTATACAGTGTGTGTACTATGACAGCTATATGTATGTGTGTGTGCTATATCAGCTATGTGTGTGTGCAGTGTGTGTACTATGTCAGCTACGTGTATGTGCTGTATGTGTACTATGTTTGCTATGTGTGTGTATGTGCAGTGTGTGTACTATGTAAGCTGTGTGTGTGCAATGTGTGTGCAATGTCAGCTATGTGTGTATACATTGTGTGTACTATGTCAGCCATATGTGTGTGCAGTGTGTGTACTATGTCAGCTACGTGTGTGTGCATTGTGTGTACTATGTCTGCTATGTGTGTTTGTGTGTATGTGCAGTATGTGTGCAATGTCAGCTGTGTGTGTACTATGTCAGATGTGTGTTTGCAGTGTGTGTGTACTGTGTCAGCTATGTGTGCAGTGTGTGTAGTGTGTGTACTATGTGTGAAATTCCAGCTATGTTTGCAATGTGTAATATGTGTGTGTAGTGTGTATACAATGTTAAGTATATGTATGCAGTGTGTGTGCAATGTGAGCTAAATGTATGTGCAATGTGTGCAATGCATGTATACAATGTATACAATATATGTGCAATGTGTAGTGTGTGTACAAAGTATGCAATATATGTGTGGGGTGTTTGTGCATGTGTGTGTAGTGTGAGCTATATATGTGCTTTGTGTATGTAGTGTGTGGTGTGCATGCACAATGAGATTTGTGTGTTTAGTGTGTGTAGTATGTTCTGTGTGTGCGTGTGCTCAATATGCACAGTGTGTGATTTGTGTGCATTGTGTGTAATGTATGAGCAATCTATGTTTCTATTTTTCTATTTGTATGTATTTGTCTATATATGAAGGTGTGCTTATATGGTACTTATCTTTGCATATTAATATTAATATTAATATAGGAATGTGTGTGCAATAATGCATTTATGTATTTTATGTGTACCTGTTTATATGCCTGTATGTCCATTTATATATGAATATGTGTGCATGTTTCTATGTATATGTTAATTTATATGAATGTATGCATGTATACTTGCCTGCATTTGTACAGCGTTATGTTTGTACATGTGTGTATGCAGTATTACTATTGGAAAATGTATGTACGTGTATTTTATGAATGAATGTATGTACATGCGTGTCACTATGTATGAGTGTATGTAGGATTTGTTATGCACTTCTATTTTATTTATGTATATATAAGTTGTATGCAAGTATTTCTTTAAGCGTGTATTTGTATGTGAACCTGTGTGCCAGCATGTATATTAGTATTTCTTTTGTTACAATAGTGTTTACAGGTATATATCTAAATAATATTGTGCTCAACATTTCCACTTGCCACTAGCTAAAAATTCACCCTTGATGAGTGTAATATGCATCCATGTACCCTCCAGGCTCCTACAATTGGACTTGATATGTTAAGTCATAAAGTTATACGTGTGTGCTTTTTTTATTTCTACACAGAGACAAGAACATTTGTAAATATTGACATATGTTTTAAGAATGTGTCTTTCCTGGTAAAATATTTTATAAATAAATAAATAAATGTATTTAAACCTAAATCATCAAACTATTGCACTTCTACAAAATGACAAGATGATTGATTGCAGAGAAATTAATTTGGAAAAGAGGAATTTTCAATTATTATTGTTATTGAAGTTATTTTCCCCATTTATGAGTATTAACGGGAAAAGTGCTATTTTATTAGTTTCCAGCAAGATACAGTGTCTGTGGTCCAGCTTATCAGTAGGAAAGAGTCATGTTTTAGTGTTAATGACCAGAGTTCATTGGCCCAGAGTGGGGACATGGGGTGCTGAAACCTTTGATTTAAATCCTTAAAAGGATTATGTTATCTGCACACACCCTAGTTTCTCTTTAGTCAAAATCACTGGAGAGAGAGGTCCCTCCACGGGACAGAAACAGGCAAGGGGCTTTCTGGCTTTGCATATTGGTTAGGTCATTTGAGACTCAAACACTCAATATTTATGTTAAAGAAACACACTAACGTTAATTTAGAAAAAAAAATATTTTTCATCTTTAGTGTGGATTTTTTTAATGTGGATTACAGGATCCTCTTTGTAAAAAACAAAACAATATAAACCCCATTAAATTTACATGCAATAAAACACCAGGAGAGTACAGCAATTTCATGACAGCAGTCACGTTTCCGCCAATTCAATGCTTCACAAGAGAAGCATTAGCTGAGTTTAGCCTCATCATGCTATGTGTGATGATGCCTAATGTGTAAAATTGAAGCATTTAAGGAGGAGGCATATTTTTGGACAAACATTGCTGATTCTCAGAAAATGCTCAGATTTTACTTTGTGAGAAAAAATACCACTACATTAATATATAGTGGTTCTGGTGCTTAGAGTGTCCCTTTAAATGTCCCTTAAAGGCCGTAGGTATATAATTCGTAGTGTACACAAAACAAAATGCTTCACCCTTTCACCCTTTTCATACATAGAGCTGTTTCAAAGCTTATATGTATGCGTGTATAAATATTAAATTATAATATTCTATATTGTATATAGTATATTACCCTGTTATACACATTATATTATATAATGATTATATTTAGTATATAATAATATTAAACGTGTGTCCTTTTTTCTTTCTAGCAAGAAGAAATGAATTCTTTCCTATGGACCGTAAAGAGAAATCCACCTGCTTATCTGTTTGGAACTATACATGTTCCCTATACCAGAGTATGGGACTTTATTCCCCAAAACTCCAAAACCGCATTTCAGGATAGCAACCATGTATACTTTGAGCTGGATCTCACAGATCCTTATACCATCTCTGCCTTAGCCAGCTGTCAGATGCTTCCCCATGGGGAGAATTTGCAAGATGTTCTACCCAGGGATCTGTACAGGAGACTGAAAAGGCATTTGGAATATGTGAAGCATATGATGCCCCACTGGATTACCTCAGATCAAAGAGGCAAGGGTCTGTATGCTGACTACCTCTTTAATGCCATCGCTGGGAATTGGGAGAGGAAGAGACCCGTGTGGGTGATGCTCATGGTTAATTCTCTAACAGAAGCAGACATCAGGTCTAGAGGTGTGCCAGTTTTGGATCTGTATTTAGCACAAGAAGCAGATAGGATGCAGAAGAGGACAGGAGCTGTGGAAAGGGTAGAAGAACAGTGCCACCCCCTCAATAGGCTAAACCTCTCCCAGGTAAGTGTCCCTTCTTGTCATTTTGTTGATAGAGGCTACTTAGTAAGAATTCTACAGATAACATTTAATTCTTTCCATTTAAATAAATAAATAGGGCAAAATGCTACAGATTTGGGGATTATTGGGGGAAAAGCGACAGGCCAAAAAAAGTCAAATTCCAAAAAAAGTTTTGGCTACAAATGTACAGTTCTTGGTTTAACAAATTAACTCCAGCAGTGGTAGATCTGTCTATACAGATGTTAGCAATATGAGCATCTGGCTACTGACTGATTATTAAACAGGAAATTTTAAAAAAAATGCAGTGATGGGTAACTGTTGACATTCCAGCTTTATTGGGGTCTCATGATGTTCAGGTAGCCGAATGGTTAGGAGAAATGTATTCCATCACACTGGCTCCCTAAATGGAGAGGTGTGTATTCACTTTGATAACTTGGAAATCATGTCAAATCTCCTGAGAAGTAGCCATTTAGAGAACCGATCTCTTCAACCCCAACAGCTGGAATAAAAAAGGCCATTAATCATTCCACTAGCGAAGAAAAAGCCAAGGAGAGGATTTTACTTACTTTAACACCATTAATTACCCATAGTGATGTCAGGGCCTAAGAACTGGGAATCCCAGGTTTGAATCCCAGCCAGGACACCTCAGCAGTAAGTGTCCTAATGATATATATTAACCTACCTCAAATCCTCATAGATTGTAAGCTTAGTTGAGCAGGGCCTTCTTCGCCTCTAGATATTCTCCTTTCTATAATTGTACAGTGCTGCGGAATATGTTGGCCCTGTATAAATGTATATACGCTAGTGTCCATTTAGACAACTGCTAAAAATGTGCTAATTCACTCACCCCACGTGAGACGCAACCCCATATTCTTTTTGTTATCTTTCAATTGGTCTTATTAATAGGAATTCTGAATAACACAATGGTGGAGTTTTCTGTTTTCCATGTAATTTGCACTGATAGAAGAGGTTAATAAAGCACAAATGGTGGCTAAACTTTGGACACCGGGTCCTTGAATCGTGCAGCACAATGACTACAATTACTGAACTGTTTTATATGAAGCGTTATTAATATACAGGGAATTGTGCCCAGCTAATATCTACCCTGCACTATTTAGGCTTCACTGCAACACACAGTTTAGTGAATATACCTAAAATGAATTCTAGAATCTCCCGCTGTGCTTTATGTCATTATTTGGATTAGTAATAAATCATACATATCTGCAGGTGTAAAGGTAAAAATTGTGGCAAATAGATTTGCATGATCGTTCACTTAGCATAGCGTGGAGTGGGTACCGACTATGAGCACTCGGGTTAAATTTATTTATCTATTTAATGGTGGTTTTATTGTGATAATCTGAAAACTAAGGTCCAAATGCCTTGAGTTGCAGATGTATTTTTTATGGCTATTTAGGACTTGTGACTAAACGCCAAACAATTTTGCAGGAGAAATGCTTTGAAATATTTATCATTTTTATTGTGTCCTGGACAAACGGAACAGTTGCATGTTACATTCACAGATAGACAATGGATTAGAAAACTGCATTTTTAAATTACTGTAATAATTAGGTATGCATACTTCCCAGTCCGCCCAGATTTGACGGCAGATTTGACGGCTGATGTAGAGATTATGTTGCACCATCCTGTGTTCATCACAGACAAGCCCCAGATACAGGGGCACTTACTTGTGGTTTGCACACAAAACCCAGAACTTCAGAAGCACTCTGGACATTGTATATCATGAGTGGTGCTGGCCAGTATGTACAATGGGCCGATTTGCACCTTTTCTGGGCAAGACTATCCTACAGCATCACTAATGATGCTAACAGTTTCACTGGCAGTTATGGATATGAGGGTCTGTTCATTAAAGGGAAACTCCAGGCACCAAAGCAACTTCATCCAAATGAAATGTTATGGTGCAAGGAGACCCCTAGAGGCACTCTTACCTCAAGGGGTTAAATCGTTCTCAAACAGTTAAACCCCAAAGTTGCCAAGTGGCGATGTCCTCTCCTCCGACCCGGCCGCATCCATCTTCAGTAATTTCACTTACAGGAAGCAAGGAGTTTCGCCAGCAGTGGCACTGCTGATTGGCTGAAAGCGGTCAGTTGACACTCTCAGCCAATCAGTGTCTCCCCATTCACTAAACCAGCATGGAAAGAAACGTATTCTTTTCAAGCCAGTTTAGTGAAACAGGAGTCACTAATTTCATAAAGTTACTTACTCTTTGATGAACACTCTTATTGTGACTTCAGTCAATAAAAAGAGACTGTAATACATTGTCAGCCAGATAATAAAGAAAATGGAATTTAGGAACAAGTAAGAGGTTTTTTTTTTTTTTTCAAAACTCAACTTAAATTATTAAGTCTGATGCTTGTCTGATGCTTATATTTTCAGAAATAAATAAAAAGAAATATATGCACCAAATCATTAAAAAGTGAATTGTCGGAACGCAACTGTGAATTAAAATTAGTCAAAATTGAAGAATTCTCCTAGAATACTTCCTCTATGCTTTCATTTGTTAGTCTGGTCCAACAATTTTAAATTAAATTAGAATTTCAGACTTGACTGGTGAAAATCCTGTTAGTCGTGTTTACTTGCACATTAATAGCATGTAGACCATAAGCTGTTATGACAGAGGGTCTTTTCCCTAAACACATAATTTGGGGATTTGGTGACTAAACTTGCACAGTATAGCCCCCAAAAAGTTGTGTTTGAAACAAATGCCAATGTTACCGGATTAATTATGTATTTTAAAAAAACTTGCGTGGATACTTTGACCCAGTAGGTTTAACCCTGCAGTGTAAAACATAGCATTTTTTTTTTAAACTCGCCTCCGGTGGCTACCATATTGGCAGCCACTAGACGTACTTTCTGCTGGAGTAACTGAACAAAGCGTGGTCATGTGAATGCAGTCCCATATGAAAACATTTCCATGCGATGCACATGTACATCGGGTTCCCCAAGGCTCCTCTGTGAGGAGTGTTGGATTGGACTACTCTGGAGGAGGCCATGTCACTTCCTTGACATTGTGAGAGGAGGAGAGATAAGCAGCCCCGCAGAGCCTGTGAAATAGTAAAATACAATTTTTTAAAATAGTTTTTATTACAAAATGGGAGGGCTGACCTGGATAGATAGGGACAGGAACCCTAAAGAATTAGGAATACACGTTTGTCTTCCTAACGCTTTAGTGTTAGTTTAATACATTTAGGAACAATAGTTTAAATATGTGTCCTAGCAAATATTTTGGACCATTTGTTCACTTAGCGTTTTTAAAATAAACCAATGCTATACATAAAGAAAAATGGTTGATAACGAAATGCCGATGACTATGTTGGAGACGGACTGTACAAACCATCCAGTTACTTGCATCTTGCTACTTTGCAGGAATTTTGTCCTGAGGGCTAGTGTTACTGCATTTCTGTTTGGTGTGCTGGAGGTGTCCTCAGCTAGCACTCCTTGCTTTGTATATTTATGCAAAGTTCTCGCGTTTGTATATAGTCTGTATACATGTAAAGGACAAACAACGCAATCTGCTGGGAGACACGTTTACAAATATAGTGTCACCTTCTGATAAATTGCTCCCACATTGCGATTATACAAGGTAAAGCAATATGACATAAACAGGAGCAAAATGGTCTACATTACCTTTTATTTCTATGTTTTTGTTTATCTTTTTATCTATGGACCCAGATGAATTTCTTGTAGTAAGCAAAGAAATTCTTATTTACAAGGGGTAACAAAACACAACTTGTTTCGTA
The DNA here is from genome assembly GCA_933207985.1 of Pelobates cultripes. Taxonomy (NCBI): domain Eukaryota; kingdom Metazoa; phylum Chordata; class Amphibia; order Anura; family Pelobatidae; genus Pelobates; species Pelobates cultripes. The sequence goes on along the minus strand of OW240919.1, from coordinate 17,159,618 downwards.
GCAGGGGAAAAAGCCCAGCAAATTTTCTTCAAATGATATAGTAACCCCTTCTTTCTTCATTGGGGTGGAACACAGACAAGCTCTTTCTTTCACCGTCACAGCAAAGCATTGCATTACCTGTCTAACTCTTTTCAAAATGTGTTATTCTTTAGCTTTAAATTGTTCTCATGACCAATAGACTAGTAGAGTCAGATAGCTGAGTTAATTTAGTCACACCCACAAAGGTATCCTAAAATGCACCCAGAAAAATACTGACCATTTGTTCACCCCATGGGGCACCAGCAGAACCGATTTCCGAGGTCACCCCAGCATGTTTGGAAGTTACATCATTGCTTTTAATTTCTCCCTAAAAGAATGTCTTCCAGTGCCAAAAAATCTGTTCCTTGTTTTTCCCCTGTGGCCGAACCCTCTAACCTTTTGATTGTGTTTGTGGAAAATAAAACAAAAACATTCTGACTTCCAAAATCCAAAAAAAGATGACTAACCCTTAACTTAACATTTAAAAAATGCTGTAACCAAGACATCTTCCAACACAATGATTTGCGAGATCAGCGAGAGCTTGGCTGCAGAGGTCCAACTTTACTGTACAATCTGTTATTTTGTGTCCACATACAATTTAAATTAACTTTATCTTCAAAGGTCATCAGTTCTGTCTGGTTATCGGAGCTAAAGAAAATAAAAACACAACGGGCAGAAATGGACTGATCTTATTTGAAGAATATTAAATATCAGACAAGGTTTCCTCATTCATTATAATGACACTGAAGCCATAAATATTTAGTCATGGCCGTGCCACCCCTGTTTATCTTGGGTTAGTGTGTCATGAACACCTGTCTGTGGGTTTAATATTATATTTGATACACAGGAAATGTTTCGGCTGACTTTAAAGAAATATTCATTTTAAATAAAAAAAAATAATATATAAAGTGTTATAAAGTGTTTCAAAAGCTATTAAGAGAAGTAACACAGGTGACTGGAAAATCAGACGTTCTGTACCTTTTTATAGCGGCTTCCTTGGGTGAATATTGGGAAATCTGTCTGCCTGTCCATCCATCTGTCTGTCCAAACATCCTATCAAATGTAGGCAATTGTAAAGAACTTTGAAGTCAACTTTGATGTCAAGAAAATTTTTAGGGTGTAGACATGCACAAGTGTCCGAAATAGGATCCTCAGAGGGGGCGGAGCGATGATGTAGGATGCACGCCACGCTCCTGGTGGTGCGCTGTAGTGAAGCTAGGCGGGAGGGCTGCAAATTGAAGCCGAAGGACGCCACGGATGCAAATAGACCCTCGAGAGAGGAGACATGAGGTGCTGGCAGCGTACGAAAGGTCTAGAAAACTTGGCAGACCCTGAAACAGGGGATTGAATTTATCTGAGGAAGAAAGAGGAAAACTGATGTGTGACACAACAGTGAAACTCAGCTAATTCCATCAAAGAACAGAGGCTCTGAGAAACCGGACGAGATAGAGAACTGCTAGCAGATAAATAACACCCATCTTATCTATTTTATTAGTATTTAGTACAGGAGAAATTTTGTAAATCTCCTCAGAAAGGGAATAAATAATGGGACTGGGTCCACTGCATTCAACTGAAGGGACTAGGAGGAGGAAGTGGGTTGGCCAACTACACCAGACGGAATTCATTTCAAAGGAGAGTTTTTTGTTTTTTTCTCCTGATACAAGTAACAGCCCAACATAGTCATAATAATCTGTCCCCAACATGAACTCCGAAAACCCCCCAGAAAGTAAAGCCCCAAGAAAGGAGAAAAAAGAAATGAAAGACACCAGATCTGAAAAAAAGATTCTCACATTTTTTTCTACCCCAATCACCCAGCCCTGGGGAAAGTGGAGAAGGTGCCTCATTTATTCAAGCAAAAGACAAGACCTTTAATAAAATGATAGGGAATAAAAGGCAAGCAATGTTTACTGAAATACTGAAAAAAAGTCAACAACAATTACTTGAAAAAATCTCTCAGGAGATACAAAATAATGTATAAAGAGATAAAGAAGGATATCGCTTTAATAAACCAAAAAGGAAGAAATATGGAAGAAAGGCTTGAAGCTGTGGGTTTTCAGCAAGGACACGCACAGGTGTCAAAATGTATCATACAGACAAACCCATCATCATAATCAATTATTACACCAGCACATCCTCGAGGGATTCCCAACAATCATCAAGAATTAAACGGCACGTTTAGGGTTTGCGAAGAAGTAAAATAGAGAATCTGTAGAGATTTGGAACAAAATTCTTTGGACATGAGATTATTGTGAAACTGAGTGTTAGAAAGAGAAATGTGCAGATAAAGATAGTAGAAGCTCACGAAGCATGGCATACCACATCATCAGTGAAACACGGAGGTGATATGACCATTGCTGGCTCGCTTATCTTTACTGATATATGTGGCCGATGACAGTAGCAGGAATCTAGTAAATCTGAAAGAATTCCACGACTCGATGCACTATAGCCACTACACTGAGCTGTTATGTTGCCTAGAATTCCGCCTTAGAGCTAAACAGAGCTAAAATAACTAAACATGGATCACTGTCCAAATACTTATGGACTGCGTTGTATGTCTTCGGTTTTATCACTTTTTTGTTCTTTTCAAACCATTTAAAAACATTTTTAATTAAAAAAAAACAAAAAACAAAATAAACCAATACTATTTTATTAACCCATTGCGGAGGAGAATAACCCACAAATTGAGTTAATCTGCATGCAATGTTTTGGCTGTTTAACTTGTTTGGCATGTGTGGATAATGCATTTAAAATGGAATGGAATATGAGAGCAAAGAACATTTTATTTGGTTTCATATCAACATATTTAAGTTGTGGACACTATCTGCTCTATAGCTCACTAGAGAGAGAATACACTCTGCGAGAAAGGAACACATTTAACCCTAAAGGCTCTGTAGATCCTCCATCCCCATCATGTGACTTCACGTTTTCACTTTCTGTAATACATAGTTCTCTTCAAATTGGCAGCAATATCAAATCTTGTCGTGGCGTTTGCTGTTTTCTTTCACTACCTTATGGTTTTTATTATTGACTGCTTATGAACATTGTCGAAAAACAAACAATTTCAAAACTTTTTGAACTCTTATGATCCCAGTGAACACACCTGCATTTTCCTTGAGTCTTTGTTTGATAAAAGTTTTAAAAGGATATTCATGGAGTTGATGTAAGACTTTGGCTGGGGAGCTTACACTTTAAACGAACACTATAGTCGCCTAAATTACTCTAGCTAAATAAAGCAGTTTTAGTGTATAGATCATTCCCCTGCAATTTCACCACTCAATTCACTGTCATTTAGGAGTTAAATCACTTTGTTTCTGTTTTTGCAGCCCTAGCCACACTTCCCCTGGCTATGATTGACAGAGCCTGCATGAAAAAAAAAAAAACTGGTTTCACTTTCAAACAGATGTAATTTACCTTAAATAATTGTATCTCAATCTCTAAATTGAACTTTAACCACATACAGGAGGCTCTTGCAGGGTCTAGCAAGCTATTAACATAGCAGGGGATAAGAAAATCTTAATTAAACAGAACTTGCAATAAAGAAAGCCTAAATAGGGCTCTCTTTACAGGAAGTGTTTATGGAAGGCTGTGTAAGTCACATGCAGGGAGGTGTGACTAGGGTTCATAAAAAAAGGGATTTAACTCCTAAATGGCAGAGGATTGAGCAGTGAGGCTGCATGGGGCATGTTCTATACACCAAAACTGCTTCATTAAGCTAAAGTTGTTCAGGTGACTATAGTCTCCCTTTAAGAACCATTTCAGTGGTACTAAAGGGTTACTCCAAGCAACATGACCTCCTCCGCCCGCTGTATTGAGTATGATGCCAGGAGTACCCTGGCCCAGTTCGCTGGTAATGGGGCAAACTGTTTAGCAATGGTTTGCCATCTCACCTTTAAACTCTGTATGTGCAAGTTTATAGTGAAACGCTAAATACACAGACTCTATGCACCATGAACACTTCACATTACTGAAGTAGTTATGGTGCATGGAGTACTCTTTTTTTTAGTCTACTAATCTATTAGTGAGTTAAATTCACAGGATTTATTAAACTGTAAATTGTGTTTATTTGGAAAAAAAATTCTGATTCAGTTATTTTGACCTAACATTTTAGATTACTCTATTAATTGTTACCTATCAGATATAGATACATATTCAGCAAAAATGTCAGTTTATATATTCAGCTTGAAAGCATATAGATGGTGAGATAAATGCATTTATTTAACCGCCACACCCAGCCGGATATAATGCCTCTGGCAAATTTCACGTGATGTTAAATTAATGACATAAACTATTACATGTGTAATGCTTGATACGTTGTAACACTGCAAATCTCCTTCTGATATACCAGTATGAATCCATAGTGACTTCATACACTGATTGCTGGCACACCTTGACATACTGTCAGCATCCGATTACACCGAGCTCTGGCTGGAGGTAAGAGAGTTTTGTAGCAGTCTCTCTGTCTGTATATTGTCCTGAAGGACACAACCTAATCTGATCATTAAATTTCTTCATGCTTCCCTCCCAAATATAATAATCCAGTTAAATATTTTACCAACTTTCCCTAAATGGCCAAAAATATTTATTTTTGAAAATTACATTTTAACATTTTTTTTATAACATTTTTATTTTCTTTATGTATTTTAAACTATTACTATATTTTGTTCCTTAGCAATGAATTGTTACAACTCTTCTCCACTGAAAAAAGTTGGATATTAAAAGTGGCACTCAAATCACCTTAAGCATTATAGACTTTCGTAGTGGTTATGGTGCTCATTGTGGTCCTAGTTGTTTGTCACACTGTGGTTGAGTCTGTACCCAAATCCCAGCCTCTCTCTACAATTGAAATAATGTGTGTTTGGATGCCAAGAGAGACCCAGTTTTTGTCAAATGGTTTTAAAAAACAAACGGTTTGACTGATAAAATGAAAAGACGATTTTAGGTGCGCTACAGCAACAACTATAACCACCACATAAAACAATAGCCTTGATTTATAAGCTTTCCAAATGATTCAATGCTGTTAGAAAAAGTTTTCGAATTATTTATATACAAACCTCTCCATTAAAGTCGATGCAAATTTGGATAGATAAATCATTTAATCAGTAACTCGAAGCTCCATTAAAACTTTGCAATGATTATAAAGATTATTTTTTTAGAGAATATCCTACCGGCACCTCTGAGAGTGACTTGTAACTAGTAATTTGTAAAATACTGTGGCAGCTATAAGACAGGCTCGCAGCTTCGTCAGTTAGGCAGCTGGAATTCCCAGCTCAGTGCTATCCATAACAATTTTGTCCAACTTGGGCTTCGTGCAGTTTATGAGATAAGATCAGACTCCAGAGAGCAGAATAAAAGGATTCGGATTGGTGCAGTCAACTTCTCTGTGCCGTGCATTTTAAAGATTATGGACGAAAAGTATTTATTACTTTTTTTTTGCATTTTTTAATGCATAAATTAAAAAAACAAAAACTAGAGAGTAATTTTAATTTAATTGATTCTCCTTAAGAATTCATATTACAATATTAATATTAATTTAATATGTGTATTATTAATAAAATAGATGAATGAACATCTTGTAGAACAGTGAATCATAGTGACTTGTTTCATTGTAATAGGCATCACGTTTGTTAAATCTGCTTTTCTGAACTGACTTTAAGGGTTTTCCGTGCGCTTAGACTGCCAAAACAAAGCAAACTATTCCACACTGACAAGCCAAACTAAATGGGAGAAATAATAGATAAGAACAGATGTTTAGGATAATCATTTAGAGCGGGGGGAGAGCAGCGAGGCTCAAAATCTTCATCGTTTTTTATTTTGCTTGTTTCCACCAAGTTCAACCATTTGCTAACCAAGCACTTTCCATGTCAATGTTTTGTTAAATGCTGACAGTTGAATGCTGTTGAGATATTTAATGGGATGAGATGTGTAGCCATCGGTGTATGCAAGATGTACCTTGGAACACCTTAATTCGGAACAAAATTGTCCTCCCTGTCTCCCTGTTTAGATTTGTATGGGCTCGTTTAGATGAGATTGTCTTACAATGTTTTCGAAGAGGAAAAAATGTTAACTAACCCTGCATACTCACGATCAGCATGACACCAAAACCAGTTATTTTATCTCATATTTTCAAATAGCCTTTTTTAATTTTTAGACATTCATTTTATCATTCATTTTACACACCCTAATGAAAGGTGCTACATACACCTATGCATGCAGTGGGAGTGAATGTACAGAAGACTCACCTCTGCTGTAAGTGATTGGTGATCACCATGATGATGTGTGTGAATGCTCACAGAGTATTTTCTCCCATGGTCATACGCTTTGTGCACAGAATTACAGAGAGAAGATTACTTTAGAATGGATGTCTAACCCCAAAATTAGTAGAAGTGAAAAAGCAACTGAAAATTTTTTTTTTGTTTTTTTTAAAATAAATATAATAGATAACATTTAAAATAAAACCAAGATTAGGTCCAGCGCTAAGAGTAAAAAATGAAATGGAACTCTGCAGCAAACATCACAGGGTGTGAGGATCCCTCTATCCCCACACATACCAGAAAGTACCAAAAGAACAAGGGGAGCCAGTTGGTTTTAAACACTGTTATAATGTGTCATCACTTGTAACAGACAGAAGGCAATCTCGGAAGAATGATGGGGGTGCCAGGCCGTTTAATGTTTTTTTTTTTCTACTTTTTTATTTAAACCAGCGTGTATAAGTGTAATTTACATTTAGACGTATATATTTCATTAAACAGAAAAACCTTGAAATATAATACAGGATGAACTGGATTAAAATAAATCCCATTGCTGCAATTTGATACCTGCATTTAGCATCGCTTATATCCCAGTAATTACCTGACTTCATGACTTGAGCAAAATACAATATAAAGGTGAAAAGGCGCTGTCGTAAGGAAGGAACAGGAATTTAAACTCAGATCTGGTTTTACTGGTAAATCATGTTTTTTTGTTTTCTTGGCATATCTAGGCTATGATTAGTATATATGTATGTATAATATAACTATTATTTCCTTATTATACATATAATTTGTTAACCATAGTTTGCGCCTGGGTATGATGTAATTTATTGTGTAAAGTCATCAACTGCAAGGTATTATCCTTAGTAGATATATCCCAATATATGGTGGGATCATGGTAAATGCTAAATATTTATTTTTAATATTGAATGCAATAATATATTAAATAATGGTTTTTAATATTTTATTATTATTTTATTATTTATAAATTTGGTAGCGCTGTAGAATGGGTGAACTAATAGACACGTTATTGTATGCAGTCAAGTTGGACACAAAGGAACAGAGGGGTTGAGGGCCCTGCTCAATGAGCTTACATGCTGGAGGGAATGGGGTATAGTGCCACAAAGGGTAAAAGTAGGGGTATCAAAGTAGGTTGCTAGAAAAGTATTCACTGAGGATTTAGTATGTTATTTTTGAAGCTGCAGGAGAGGAGTCAGGGTGCGGAAATGAAAAGCTGTTAACAGTTTAGCTGATATGCTTTTCTGAAGAAGTGAGTTTTCAATCATTTTTTTAAGGAGTGGAGACTGGGTGAAAGTCTAACGTAGAATGATCTAGAACTTTGTTAGCTATGCTTGCCAGTCCCCATGTCTCTGAATTACGATTCCCACGATGCTTAGCTAACCAAGGGCATGTAGTTCAAAAATTCTAAGGTGCCCTAGCATATCTCAAAAGCACATTATTAATAAGAAATAATAGCACTACGCACACACGGGGCTCAGCTCATCGCAAATTGTATCCGTAATTAAATAGGTTCACTGGGTACAATGTAACTATGAAAGCTCCAAGGCAGTTCTGCATGTCCTGATCCAACAGAGTGATGGGACTGCATGCAACAGAAACTGCAAGTGGCGTCAAATATGAAGAACACTGGGGAAGACCTGATAGCCATATGTACAATTTAAAAAAAAAAAAAACATTTTGATATCACTTGCTCATGCGTAATGTAATGGGGCCTCTAGCAAGCGGAGTCTTTGATTTTAATGCACTGGATAAAAGATTCTGATACCTAATAAAGTGAAAAATAAAAATGGCATTTTCAAACGTTGATACTCAGAAACAAATCTTTTGATATAAATACGATTGACAGCTTTAATATTCACATTATGAGTTATTTACTATTTTATATCCACTTGTATTTATGTTAAAAGTTAATTATCTCCTGTAAATGGTTGTTTAACATTTTTACATGTTTCAAAATAATCCCCTTTGAATCTCTAATCTTTGTGTTGTGCTTTAAATGCTTATCCTAATGCTGACACACTGACGAATCGTGATCTTACGTTCTCCCTCCCTGACAATACTGATGCTTTATATAGTGCTGGGACCTGAATGGCAGGAGGCAAAGTAATGCTATGTGTGTGAATGCATTTTATTTTATGCAATTAGACACTTCAATATTTGGCAGAAATCAGCAAGGAACTATGAAAGAGGGACCAAAGGATCAGAAGATTCAGAATTGTGCATAATGCAGCGACTATACTTTATATTGATATTAATGTACAGAGGAACTGATACAAGGGTTGTGTCATTGGGAAGAGACTGGCGAACAATCCTTGCTAGCCACAATCACACACACACACCTACCTAATAACACTGTCATGCACAATCCTAAAAAGCAACTCTCACATGTCTAAATAATTACACACACATACCAAATTAGAACCTAATTTTGGTTCTTCATAGAATAGGCTTGGATTTCTGACATTTTTTAATTCTGAAGAATTTTTTGGTTCGATTCAACTCAGTTAATAATTCAGATCATAACGAATATTGCCAGGGAAGCCTTAAAATTAAAGAAAAAAATGTACTTGTAGTATCTGTTGAACCAAAAAAAACCCCCCTCAAACTGTACATTAGAGAGTCAAAGTTGATATTAAGTGGCAGTGGCTACTAGCAGCAGCCACCACGAAACTAATTTCGAAAATGGAATGATCCTATAAGGCTTGATTAATGTGCTATTCGGTTTATTCGCTATATTGGGATAAATTATTGGACAACCTCAGACATGTGATGGCAAAGTAGCCAGGGAACCCTCTCTCAAAGCTCTGCTTCTATTTATCAGCAATTTTATAATTATAATAGTAATAGTTATTAGTATATATAATATTTGAGATCAATTATTTATGTAAATGTATACAGTGTAGGTTAATAGAACATAAATTTCAATTAGATAGTTCCATCACTTGATATTCTGTTTTTTTTTTCTCGACTAATGTGTGACGTTTAAAACCAGACATTAGCAAGAAATAAAGAGATAGGTTGCGTGATGTATTAGAACAAGAAATATATACAACACCAACCAACAGCGATCAGAAGATCATCCAGTTAAGACCCTTTCGGATTTTCCTTTCTCAGAACAAACCGGAGCAAAAAAAATTTTTTCTTTAAGTATCCGTGACGGTTGACAGAAATATCAAGGCTAATGTGTGCTCAGTTGAGGAGACTACAGATCAAATAACTAGAGGTAATCAGTTTGCCATCACTAAGTGACCTGTTTAAAAGGTTACTGCAGTAGTATCTTGCTTTAATTTTACATCTCTGAAGTGCCAGAGCACAATTAGAGGGACTCTGTCATGTCAAAACATGTGAATAACAAGGACAGACTCAGGAATGGACTGACATTTTATCTATACTATCTATCACAAGCAAATATATGGATTGAATGAACTACCTGCCTTAAGATCTCTCCTGCCACCTCTTCTGTAGGCAGCCATGTTTGTTAGATTGGTAGTGGTACCCAGGAGATTAGTATCTTGACAGATTACGTTAAAATTCATTATCTGCGTTTACTGGACACGTTTCTAATGCTTAGGGAATTATAAGTATTTGATAGGGAACTGTGAAATATTTTCTGTCACATAATTCATTTAAAAAGGACCCATCACTTTTCAGGACATTGCAACATAGTATAAAACATTGTAAATCACCTGTAACATATTTTTCTATGTGATGTTCAGTAATATTTTAAATATAAATTAAAGGTTAAAGGGACACTATAGTCACCAGAACAACTACAGCTTATTGAATTTGTTCTGGTGGGTAGAATCATTACCTTCAGGTATTTTGCTGTAAACACTGTCTTTTAAAAGAAAATGCAGTGTTTACATTACAGCCTAGTGATAACTTCACTGGCCACTCCTCAGATAGCTGTTAGAGATCCTTCCTGGGTCATGGCTGCCTAAAATGCATCCAAACATTCAGTATCACCTCCCTCTGCATGCAGACGCTGAACTTTCCTCATAGAGATTCATTGATTCAATTAATCTCTATAAAAAGATGATGATTGACCAGGGCTGTGTTTGAATCATGCTGGCTCTGCCCCTGATCTGCCTCTTTGTCAATCTCAGCCAATCCTATGGGGAAGCACTGTGATTGGATCAGGCCACCACTTCTGATGATGTCAGCAGACTGCTTGTTTTTTTTAGGCAAACAGCATGCAAAGTTACAGCTTCAGGCTTGAATACAGTAAGATTGTGCTATATTTATGGAGGCATGTGGGGCCCAGGGGGGCTATATGGTGGTTTTAATACAATAGGGTCAGGAATACATGTTTGTATTCCTGACCCTATAGTGATCCTTTAAGATTAAGCAGTTGGCATCAGAATCCAGCTCAGTCCCTAGAGTCGGGACTGTCCTGCCAAAATCGGGACTGTTGGGAGGCTTGTGATATGCACTGTTTAGAGAAGAGACACTGGTCCTCGCTCACTAATTGGCCTGACTGAGGCCGGAGGAGGGAATAGAATGAAATGATAGTCTATGGCTATTAGAACTAATGTAAATTAATATAGACAACATGTCACAAGTCATTCCTCATGATAGCGCCTCTTTAATTTAAGAATTTACAAAACATTACGGTTTCTTCTATCTGAGCATTTTATACGTAAGATACAATAATGCAGGTTACAGATCATGTGATGTAACCCAGGCTTGCAGATCTGTGTGGAGCCAATAAGATACAGAATGTCCAACCTGCTTGTTTGTTATTGGTTGTTATGGGGATACAGACTCTTCTAATTAGTTTATCAATTTGGATAACATCAGAAATCCCACTTCTAAACTAATTTGCCCAATTGCTCTCCTGTTAGGCTGCTGTGGGAAATCTGGACTGATACATGCATAGCATATGTTTTTAATTTACATTTTTGTGCAGAACTGCAGGAAACATGGTATCTAATTAAATCATATGGGTGTGGCGGTATCGTGTGCAATTGATCTCAAGTACTACAGGCGATTCGAAGCTACTACTTTGGGTTCTGATGTTGAAGAGGAAACAGTTTTATTTTTTAAAACAATACGTGAATAGTGAAAGTCCTTTTCTGTTTCACGGGAATGTGAGGTGTAATGTTTCCAGGCCAATGTTTCAGTGGTCTTAAGCTACACCCAACCGTATCCCAAAATCTTACATTAGGTGATGGGTGCGTGCCGATCTAGATGGATATTGAGACAGCCATGTATAGCAATCTCTTCCTGGCTCCTGGCTATTATTGTGCATCATGAGTTTAAAAACATGTAGCAAGTAGTTACAGGGGAGAGAGTCATATAGCACAGCAGCAAACGTGTATTTACCATTGTCCGGGGTTAAAGGAACATCCCAGACATTTATAGCATTTAAAGCTTGCTGTAATGCTTTATCTGTAAAAAATGAGTCATTGTTTCATTTTACAAAAAGTGCAGATGTCAACAGAAATTGGCACATTTTTCAATGAACCTTGTTACACCCCCTTGGCTGTCAATCAGATAACCGGTCCTGTTACTTCCTGGTTTGGTTAGCTCAGTGGAGCTGAACTCAAGAGGCAGCAATTGCTCAGAGCACCTGCCTTGCAAAGACTTCTCATTGAGCTGCATTGGGAAGCCTGTGATTGGACAGCCACAGAAAATCTGGGCGATGTTAGAATAGGAGGGCTTGCAAAGGTTTCAGACAATGAAAAAAATGCATATATATATATATATAACATAATGTTAAAATTTAAAAGAAAAAATCTCAGGCAGTCACTGTGATAACTTCAAGCAGATTTACTGGACACAGCAACGTTTCGACCTATACCCAGGTCTTTATCAAACAATGTAAAAATTTTAGTCACACTATATTTATGTTTACTGAGTATTCCTTTTCAGAAATATAAAGAAAAGTAAAACAATATTTATTTGAAATGAAAACGCAATACATTAATTATATGTGTATATAAAGTGTTTAAACATTTGAGATGTATCAGATCCTTATTATGTGTATATGGGAAAATAGAAATATTTTAATAATTGTGTAGAAGTATAAAAACGATATTGTACTCTTTTGGCCACACCCCCTTTCTCCTTCCATCACTTCCTAAATCTTTTGTTGTCCGGGACTAATCGTACAGCTGGTGGTCCAGGAGTGCCTCTTTAATGGCATTATGCTGTAGCACTAAGATACTCAGTATTGTTTGTGTACCAGCCGAGGATACTGTTCTCAAGTGAGTGATAATGACCTATTCTTATCTCAAAAATAACCCAAGGGCGATCTCTGCACTGATTATAACACTGGTAGGGTTACTTTGGAGTTAATTGTTTTGAATAAAAAGAAACAAAACTGTCTCTTGTTGCTTTGAACAATGATGCTATGTCACACTGTTCTTAATCGAAGATCTTAATGAAACAACAAAGCGATATATGCATACATTAGTAAGGATATATTGCTCTGATGTTTCATGAAGATCTCCAATCCAGTTAGTTACTCACCCTTTAAAGTGAATTCATGATCTATTTAAAGTAGATAATTTAGGATAAGGCCAAACTCTATTATTTGCATATACTGTTTAATAGCTAATTAACACATAATTGTGAGTTTTATTGCTGTGCAACATTCTATAGCTCAGTTAAACACTCAAACATTTTGTACATTATCAGGAGTCGTTAGGCTCTGGAGCTTTGTGATACACTCATTCAAACTGCACAATTACTGTGAGTTTTATTGCTGTGGAGCTCTGTGACACCACCATATATTAAGCAAATTACCATTAGGTTCATTATTATAGAACTTTGCAGCACACTCACATACACCATATGTTACACTGATCAGTTGGTATGGAGTGCTGTGACACTCATAATGTGGAGCTCTGTACTTATACATCAATTTAGTGCTGAGAGCACAGTCATACACCCTACACGTTATAGTGGTAGGTTACTGTGAAGCTCTGTGATACCTGCACAGATACTCAAAATATTTATATTAAAATAAGTGATTGCAAAAGAGAATAAATGAAGTTTAAATCTCAAATTAAATTGTTTTCTTCACTAAAGAGGAACAAGTTATCTAATGAGTTTTAGTTTGTGAAAACATTGCTACATATTAACATACTAATGTTTTTTCCAATGCATGTTCAGTTCATTTATTTACAACCTATGGCATAGCACGTTAAATGTTTTTTCCCATGTCACCGAGATGATAATTCTATTTTTAAGTATGTGGTGCTGGGAATAATAAAGTGACATGCAATCTTGTCAGTATACAGATCCCAGGCCTGGCGATTTGCTGCCCTGCAATGCCAAGTTATTAACTGATTCTATGTCAAAAACACATGGAATGGAATGCCAGCATTGTATTACAAAATCTCTGTGGCTCACCACAATCTTAGCAAAGACCAAATGGGATAAAAGTCTCGGTAAACACCATCTATGTAGTTGAATGTAGCATACATCTACATGCAAAGAAAACAATGACATACTCCCAACTTCATCTTAAGTCAGGAGTATTTTGGTAAAGGAGTAAATTTACACCCCCATTTAGAGTTTGGCCACAGTTGGAGGCTGTTTGTCTAATAGAGAGGTCAGGAATACAGACTGAGGTTGCCAAGTTACTCCTTGTTATCAATCATAGTCATTGGCTGCAGGCATCGGAAACTGAACAGCAGAGGACAGACCCTTTCATTGAGAGGTTTGGGGACAGACGATTGTTCTCAACTCTGACGCTATACACAGCGAGCTTCTTCCTAGCAACACTCCAAATAAATATTACACAGAAATTCATCACTATTCCTGAAAATGATAAATATCAGATTACTGATAAATCTCCAATATATTCTGCAATGCTGTGTAACTGATTATCACTGACAATTAATTCAGGCACGACAGGGAAAGAATGTTTGTTGTTAGATTACACCGCGTTTCGTCTATTCGAGTTACGATTAAAGAAAAAATGAAAATAGCTGCCTAAAAATTTTTATTATAATTTATATCGAAGGGTGTGCTTTGGCGCTTATTTGGAATAAACTTAAAGACATAAATATACAAAATATGTATTAATTCCGAGTCTAAAAACAAAATGGGCTAAAACAATATGCCATTGATCTGATTTTATGTGATCATATTATTTCACAATATACAACATTTTATTTATGTGTTTTATGAACTAAACAATGAGCTGTCACTATAGGAGAATGTTTTTACACAATTGTGAACAAAATAGCTGATTTGAATTAAAAACTCTGCTATTTTGTCCCACAAACATATATATATATATATATATATATATATATATATATATATATATAAAGCTATTTATGTATGCTTTAATATTATTTTTATAAGGATTGTTTATTAAATATGAAAAGCAGTATTAAATAAATATAAACTAATTTATACAATAATTAAATCTATAAAATAAGTTCTTAGCATAAAATTCTGACTACATACATCAAGATTTTTTTCTTCAATACATAATTTATAATTTTATTATAATTAAAAGGACAAATAGAAAAGCAGAAGCGGGGGATCCTGGGAAATGGCAAAGAATGGCTGTCATGCTCCGTTGGTTGTAAAGTGAGATATATGAAAGAACCGGAGCAAAAACGTAAAATGACATTTTAATGGAGACTTTTTTTTTTACTTCAAAGAGCAAGTTTTTACAGACATTCATTTGAAGGTCTATATTAAGGTGACGCAACTTATTTCTTGATGTAAAGCCAAGTGCATGTGCCTAAATGATTAAAATCAGCTTTTGAACTTTATTTATTTTTTGGAGGTTATCAACATTTCACATTCAGTAAATCTCATTTAAGAATGTAAAATATCCTCCATACAGCCCACTTAGTATAATAGAATGGCACAATGGCCTGCAAGAGTTAGTGGTCATTGTGTCTTCTCCATTTGCAGAACATTTTAGTTTTACATCACATTGATGGGTCATCCTGTGATACCCTTCATTGGTAGCTGGTCAATACAATTATTATTATTATTATTATTATTATTATATTTAAATCGCTCCAACAAATTCTGTAGCGCTTTGCGTATGAGTTATCACATGTGAGATCTTTCTAACATCATATTGAGTGTTGCTTTCATAATTACTGCTTTTAGAAGTGCTGGTGAATAGTGTTTTGTAATTGTTATTGAAACTTTTGCAGCATATGAAATAATGGTACGTTGCAACCGGTTGGATAAAAAGTGGTCTTGTCTTCTTCGTGATTTCTCAAAGTACTGGGGCCAACAAGCTGCCAAATTTCAGTCTGGAAGGCAAGCCCATATATCGCTGCCCTAAATGTATTTATGTATGAAATGAAATAATTTGGGATTATAAGAGGGAAAGTCTCTGGCGGCCATTTTGAACTGAGGGCATTTTCAGAAATCGAGGAACACTGTTATAGAGGATGGCTGAGTATGCTGGAAGCTTGGTGGAAAAGTTTACCAGAAGGTAAATTAGTACAATAAATCTACATTCAAGTGACAATCAGAGAAACTGGTAAACAGCCACAGGTTTAAATACTCTATTTTGCACTAAATTGGCTTTTTTTGCGAGTATTTTCTTTTTAACCATTCAATAAAACATTCATTGTGAGCACACAACACTGTAGAAGTATCTCTGAATTTCAGAGATATAAAGGTTTGACATTGGGAATTAGTGAATAAGACACATATTTTGAACATTTCTGAGAAAGTGCTTTCATTATGTGCGTTACTTGCATACAGGACATGGAGTGCAGTCACATTTACATGATTGTGTTGCATTTTTCTATTTTGATAGAGACTTTCCTGCTATTTATAAAAACCTATACTCGTACAAGTATTATTCTTATTTTCATTTTTTTCTGTTATCTCCTGTGATATAAATTGAGCCTTCCTTACATCCACCATTGAACAGAACTCCTGGCGGTCTTGATGAAATTTTCGAGGGGGAATGCATGCATTGTAGATTTAATTCATGTTTCATATTGTGCCTGCATGGACTGTGAAAAAGGCACTATGGGATGCAGACATAGACAGTTGCCTCAACCAGAAAGGTCAGGAAATACAGATGTTTTTCTAAAAAAGTCATTGGTTAACCAGGCTCAGCTTCTGACTTAAAAAATAACAGTGATTCCTCAGATGTTAGTGCCTCTCTTCTTGGGTAGACCTCTGATTTTATCATGATACAGCCACCATGTAAGCTTTCAGGGGATACAGCCAACTTGTTAACCACAAGAAAGGTCTCCAGTGTCTTACGCCTTCCTGATTCCCATGCTTAGCTTCTTCATGAAACTCTGTGATTAACTCATTCATTAACAGAAAATCAACTTTTCCCCAGATTGTTGTAGACTACACCTCAAATTAATGACTGGAATGAACAGATACAAAAATTACTAAATAATTGAAGGACAGTATACTCCATGGATTGGCAACCTTCGGCACTCAAGCTGTTGTGGACTAAATGTCCCATTGTCCTCTTACAGCCACAATGCATCAGGGGAGACGTAGTGCACAACATCTGGGGTGCCAAAGGCTGCCTACCCTTGGTGTAGTCAATAAAATATATCCTTCAAATCCAGGAAAATACTGAGCAGCATTTCTCGTCGAAGCACTGCCTGTGTATGCTGGTTGGGCACTTTCTTCAAGTCCTTTGATGTCACTGCTTCTCTGAATGAACCAGATGTCAGAGATAAATCCATCCAGTCCATACATGTTAGTGTGAGTGCATGCATATTGAACAAGGCCGAATGCATGGACTCTCTGAATTCCTGTAGCTCTTGAGATGAACTTTGAACCCTTGAAAGCACCCTCAACTATCAAAGTGCACTGTATGAAGTATTTTATGAAGGTTAGACTGCATTCTTTTGAAATAAGCATTTATGTAAAAACATAGACCATGAGTCTTCAGACTGAGGCTACACATAAAACCCATGAGGACCACAGCTGGCCAGGGATTTTATGGTGGACCACCATGGTCTTGTATTACTTCAAATGTTGCTCAACTTAATTCATTCTCAAACTAAATGTATTCTGCTAAACTGGTTTCATATTTATTCAAGTCTGCAAAGAAATCCCATTGATGGAAACAAAATGTCAAGTTGGTGACTAAAAGGGTGATATAAACATCATGTCAGCTAAAGTACTTAGCAATTCTTCAGTTAAAAACCTCACATAGATTACTTGTATAAACACCATGGGCTGACTGGTTATGCTTAGCTCAGTTAAAAGGCTATAATTAGTAAGTTGGATTCACACAGAATATCATTTGTTTACTTTGCATATGATTTACTAAAGTACATGAGATATCTGTCCGAACATTTGGAATTTGTATCTAGCTGACGGGGATTTCACGAAGACTAAAAAACAGTCAGCAGCGAGCTAGCATGCTGCGAATATCAGGTGTGCTGTGTAGAGATCAGCAGAGGTAATCCGATGCCCAATTTACATTCATTTTGGGGAGAGAGCGTTAGTCATTTGCTAATAATGTATGTGTCCTCCAGAATGTTCTCCAAGGGTTACTTCTATATATTTTTGATATACATTTAAAGAAAACAGGGCAAACAAAGTTGAGTATGTTATATTCGTTTTTTATTGCTTTATTTAGTGGTGTAATTTCCAGGAAAGTTATAATTCCCTTTTAAATTGTTAGCCAGGAACAAAAGCGAATTGCCACACCACACAGCATGTCCAGAGCATGTCAATATGTGTTGAGTTTGTGCAGGGACGGTGCAAGGATTTTTGCCGCCCTAGGCAAAACATTGTTTGCCCCTCCCCTCCATATGCTTTGCCCGCGATATGACATCACAATGCCTCACCCATACGATCTGCCCACGTCAATACAGTCCAACCCCTTTTTCGACATTTACATGAATCAAAATTATTATATGTTGCAATTAAGCATATTTTGAATAGTAGATAATAACTTGCCATTGCTAAAGAAACAAGCTACAGTGGTTTTGGTGCCTATAGTCTCCCTTTAACCCCTTAAGGACACATGACATGTGTGACATGTCATAATTCCCTTTTATTCCAGAAGTTTGGCCCTTAAGGGGTTAAGGACAAAATAGCCAAACTTGCAACTGGCTGAATTGAGGTGTTTTCCTCCATTTGGATTTTGTGAAATTCACACTTTTATGAATAAACCTGTTAAATCATAGCTCAACATTTCAATACATTTCAAGCACCATTACCCTACAGTGCACAGTGGTGCCCCCCCGCTTCCCCTGCCTTCACTACATCAGCCAAAGAGCCAGAAGATCTCTGCGTTAGCTGAGCCCGAGCACTTTGGTTGATGTAATGTTAGTGGGGATCAGCTTAAAGAAACGCCACAGAGTCAGGAACAAAAGCATGTATCCCAGACATTATAGTGCAAAAATAACTATTTAGATAACCGGCCCCCCTCTCCATCTTGATGATCTCAGCCAATCCAATGCTTTCCTATAGAAAAGTATTAGGAGGCTATTGCGCACGCGCGGCATATCACTGCACTAATCAGCGTCTCCTCATAGAGGACATGAATCAATGCATCTCTAAAATGAACGTTTAGCTCCTCCATGCAGTGTGTGGAGATGCTGAGCGTCAGTGCTGACCCATGAAGCACCTCTAGTGGCTGTCTGAGTGACCGCCACTGGAGGTGTCCTTAGGCTGCAATGTTTACATTGAAAAGCCTGCAGGGACAGGCTATATTCAACAGAACCCTTTAATGTGAGGTAAATTAAAGATTAGTGCCACTAATAATATACTGTATTGCCTACTTACCACCAGATGAGGACAAGATGCTGATGATCTTTGGCTGCAGTCTGGCTCCTCGGTCTGGTGTAGAACAGGCTCTCTGGAGGCTGCTCACCAAAACCAATGCCCTGGGGGGAACAGGAAGCAGCTTAATTTGCAGCAGGCCACCTCCTTGGCTGTCCCAGACCCCAGCTGGCACTGCTGCTGCCCACTGGCCAGTCAGACTTCTTCCTTGAATGCAGCATGTCTGACTCCGCGCCCCCCCTCTGTCTATGCACAGGGGTGGGAGGGGGTGGGCAGTAGAAGCACACAGTGGGCCCGTGCACTTCCTGCAGACCTTCTATACTGCAGTCTACAGGAAGCTAACATCAGACAGTTTAGGCCACAGACAGCAATGTGTCTTAAACAGTGGCACAACTAATGTGAGTGCCCTGGTGCCAGAATTTTTTTGGGCCCCCCCTCTAGCCCAAGCATAGCCAAAAGGTAGATCCCCATCTGTCGTACAACTACCACACTGCTATAGCAGGTGGGGACAGTGGCATACACACAACCCATGGGGTCCCGGTGCGAAAACTGATCCGTGCCCCCCCCCGTGCACTTACTCTGCGCGGGCTGGAGCCGCAACACATGGCGGCGGGCACCTAGTCGCAGGGTTCGCAGGGCTGCGACCCCTGCGACCGCGGTATATACACCAGTGCATGCAGATACACATACACTTAAAGGACCACTACAGACACCCAGATCACATCAGCTCAATGAAGGGGTCTGGGTGCCAGGTCCCTCTAGTTTTAACCCTGCAGCTGAAAACATAGCAGTTTCAGAGAAACTGCTATGTTTCACTGAGGGTTAATCCAGACTCTAGTGGCTGTCTCATTGACAGCCGCTAGAAGAGCTTCCGCGATTCTGACCGTGAAAATCACAATGAGAAGACGCTGAACGTCCATAGGAAAGCATTGAGTAATGCTTTCCTATGGGCGGTTTGAATGCGGGCGCGGCTCTCGCATGCGCAAACGGAGCTGAGAGGCGGATCAGGGCGGAGAGATCCCTAGCACCAAGGGAGTTCGGCGCTGGAGAAAGGTAAGTGCTTAAGACACACACACACACTCTCACGAACAGACGCATACACACTAGCTAACAGACACACACATTTACTGACAGACACACACTCAGTGACAGACATACATACACACTCACTGACAGACAGACACACACTCACTCACTTACAAAACACATACTCACTAACAGACGCACACAAACTAACACACTCAGTAACAGACACACACAGTAACACACTCACTGACACACTCTTACACTCACTGACACACTCTTACACTCACACACACACACTCTAACACACACACTAACACACACACTCTAACACTAACACACACACATTAACACACACACTAACACACACACACTCTAACACTAACACACACACACTAACACACACACTAACACACACACACACTAACACACACACACTCTAACACACACACATTAAAACACACACTAACACACACACACTCTAATACTAACACACACACTCTAACACACACACTCAGGTTTTCAAAAAAACTTTAATCCCCCCAGCCTCCTTATATGTGGGAGTGCTGAGGGGATTCCCTGGGGTCCAGTGGTGTCCCCCGGTGGGCAGGCTGGCGGGCGCGCAAGGGAGCACTCTCCCTGGTTGAGTGCTTCCTGTTCAGCTCCCTTGCGCGGCTCGTACTGATGCAGGAGGCGGAAGATGACATCATCTTCCGGCTCCGGTATCAGTGCGGTGTGCGAGGAAGCTGAAGAGGAAGCACTCAGCCAGGATGAGTACTCCCTCACGCGCCAGCCTGCCTGCCCGCCCACCGGGTGACACCAGGGCCAGCCTCGGGGGGCCCTGAGGTGGCCGGCTCCTGCGACCCCTGCGACCCCGGTATGTACGCCAATGGCTGGGGATTTACCATTTTCCAATCCTTGCAGTATTTGTGAGCAGTGTTTGTGTGTAATCGTGTTTTTTTATGGAGTGTGTGTGTGCGTGTAGCGGTGTATTTGTATTATTGTTGCTATTAGAATGCATTGGTGTATTTCTATGTAATGTTTGTGTTTGAATGCAGGGATGTGTTTGTACAGATCCATAGGTATGTCCCTTCTCGGTCTCTCTGCTCTGCATATGACTACCTCCTGTACGTTGTTCGCACCCGTACGGCCAACTCACGCTTGCAGGACTTCTCGCGGGTGGCTCCCTTCCTATGGAATTAGTTTAAGAAGGTATAGTGATCCTTTAAATAAGGGTGTGCATTTGTGTGTAGTTTTGGTGTTTGAATGAAGGGGTGTGTTTGTATATAATTTTGACATTTGACTGCAGGTGTGTGCTTTTATGTAATATTTGTGTTTGTTTGCAAGGGTGAGTTTGCATGTAATGTTGGCAGTTGATTGCTGGCATGTAAGCGCATACACACATATGCTGTCACAAACATACATATTTGCACAGATACACATACACACTGACAAACACTGACATATACATACATATTTACATAGCAATACATGTTGACCCACAGATACACACACTGGCACACATATACACACATAGATACACAATGATGCATACAGACATAAACAGATACACACATATAATCGCACAGACACATACACACTCATACACTGACATATACTTACACAAAAGCACTGACACATACACACACTCAGACACGCACATATACACACACTGACACTAATACACACATAGATAAACATGCTGACATACATAAACACACTGACACATTGACACACACAGATACACACATAAACACACTGACACACACACACACAGATACATACATATAAACACACTTTTTCCAGTGATTCACTGCATCTCTATGAGGAGGTGCTGTTTGGCCAAAATGGCATTTGGCCCCGCCTCCTTGCTGATTTCTGCCAATCCAATGCTTTCCATGTGGCAATTCTGATAATGTCACCAAGGAGGTGGATTGGGGACGGGGCCAGCGTCGGCAGACCTGCGAGCCGCTGGAAATAAGGTGAGTTTTATCATTTTCTAAGGGAGTTAGGTGGCAAGCCACCTAAATGGTGGTTTAACACTATATGGTCAGGAAACATGTTTATGATCCTGACCCTATAGTGTTCCTTTAAAGGACCACTATAGTGCCAGGAAAACATACTAGTTTTCCTGGCACTATAGTGCCCTGAGGATGCCCCCACCCTCAGGGTCCCCCTCCCGCCGGGCTCTGGAGAGAGGAAAGGGGTTAAATCTTACCTTTCTCCAGCGCCGGGCGGGGAGCTCTCCTCCTCCTCTCCGCCTCCGATCCTCCTCCTGGGCTGAATGTGCATGCGCGGCAGGAGCTGCGCGCGCATTCAGCAGGTCTCATAGAAAAGCATTTACAGTTTTCTCTGAAACTGCTATGTTTATAAAAAAAAAATGGGTTAACCCTAGTTGGACCTGGCACCCAGACCACTTCATTAAGCTGAAGTGGTCTGGGTGCCTAGAGTGGTCCTTTAACTGTTATGTTAACGTAATTTACACTCTAGAATATAAGTTTGAGCAGGCCCTTAAGCACCATCTGTTCTTGTGCGTGAAACTCATCTTGTTGCAAATATATGTCTCTTAGTCCACCTGTTGTACAGTGCTGCAGAATTTTTTGACGCTTTATAAATAATGATAATAATAATATTAATAATAATCACAAGATTCTTTCTTAGTAACTAAATCACTTTAGTAAACTGGCTTACAATATTTGCATTCATCCTTATTAGCAACTATGTATACATACACCTGTTTCTTGTCTGCTCGCTGGTCATTCTCACTCAGTTTGTCCTTTCCCGTACATCTGAGAGTGATGACATCATCAGACAGGAATTTCTTTATTGATAATCCTTCCCAAATCGAAGGCTTATAAAAAAAAAAAAAGTGCATTCTTTGTACTTATATATGTCCAAGAATGTTAAGGAGGTTTCTTTAGGAATGCCGTTAGATGAGGTTTCAAAATTTATAAGTCTGTATAGTGAAATTTATTTCTCCCTTCTGAGAGAATTATGGAGAAATATGTCTGACACGTCTTTAGGACAATAAATCAGATTCTGACAGATAAATCAACGAAGAATAGTTTTGGTGAGAACAGCTTTGAAGTCAGCACAGCCAATCACAAACCACAGAACCGAACCACTGACAGAATGGAACGCTGACCTACAAATGCAGGTCAAAACCTCATTTCTGGGCCCCGGGGAACTTCTTTTGGAAGCAAATTCACATTGTAATTTAATTTTGCTTTGGTCAAGACAATTTTTGGGATCATAAAACCTTGTTCTGGCCAAAATGCAGCCTTGGTGAATGTTTAATATATTTTACAGTGCTACTTTCTTACAGTTCAGAACTTTACTGTCCTGGTGTACAATCTGTGGTTTTATGGACAAGACGTTATATGTACTCTTAAAGTGATTTACAGGATTTGTAAGTGAATTTAACAGTTTAACTAAAATTACTGTATTGAAAATATAGCTAATATTCCTATATGGATATTTGAACTAAAATTATTATTCTGATTAATTTACATTTTAGTGAATAACATTATGAGACATCTTGGGCATGCATTTTAGGTAATTGCTAGCATTTTATGTTGATAATATATATAAATAAAAAATACTTTGGTTTCCAGAAGAGGTAGTGAATACGTGGAATAAGTTTCAGAATCAGTAGTGAGTAATCCACGTGGGATTTAAAAATTACCAAGACTCACAGATGTCCAATTAAATGCCCCTCATAGGGGAGCATTGGGACCCAATGCACATGGACAGCACGTGTATTGTGTGCATGCATACTGACAGCTGCAAGAGGTGGACTTAAAGGATCACTATACGGTCAGGAACACAAACATGTATTCCTGACCCTATAGTGTTAAAACCACCATCTATCCCCCTGGTCCCCTCATGCCTCCATAAATATAGCAAAATCTTACTGTATTCAAGCCAGAAGCTGTAGATCTACATGATGCTTGCCTAAAAAAAACATGCAGTCTGCTGACATCATCAGAAGTGGTAGCCTGATCCAATCACAATGCTTCCCCATAGGATTGACTGATACTGACAAAGAGGCAGATCAGGGGCAGAGCCAGCATGATTCAAACACAGCCCTGGCCAATCAGCATCTCCTCATAGAGATGAATTGAATCAATGAATCTCTATGAGGAAAGTTCAGTGTCTGCATGCAGAGGGAGGAGATACTGAATGTTTGGATGCATTTTAGTCAGCCATGACCCAGGAAGGATCTCTAACAGCCATCTGAGGAGTGGCCAGTGAAGTTATCACTAGGCTGTAATGTAAACACTGTATTTTCTCTGAAAAGACAGTGTTTGCAGCAAAAAGCCTGAAAGTAATGATTCTACTCACCAGAACAAATTCAATAAGCTGTAGTTGTTCTGGTGACTGTAGTGTCCCTTTAACCCTGTAATATAACCACTGCAATTTCTCAAAAACTGCAATGCTTTACAATGTAGGGTTAAAATGACAAGATACTGCACCCACACAACATCATTGAAGTGAAGAGGTCTGGGTGACTTTAGTGTCCCTTTAATTCACAAGTCATGAATTAAGCTACTCCAGCTTCTGTTAGCTTGTCAAATAGTTCATGTATTGTCAAGAATGAAACTACTTAGTTCTGCTAAGCTACATTTTCCAAACCCCTCGTGGGCGCGTTTTTATAGGGATTCCAACTGAACTGTACAGATTTGACCAAGAATTCTCAACCACACTATTAGGCATTAAATATACTCCAAACAGGCAACCAAGAAATTCAATTCTTTATATGTTTTTTTTTTTTCTTGTATGTTTTTATAATTCATTAAATAGGCAGATGAACTCCAATTTTTAGCATCCCTTTAAAGACGTTTACCAGCATGCTATTACTTGAGATCTTTTACTCAATCATTAAAATTCCCCAAAAATCAATGAATATTCTTATTATCTCCTCAGAATATCCTTTGTTCCTTCCTGGGCAATTTAAAATGTTTGTCACCTCCACAGCTAATCAATCATCCCTTCACCTACATTCACTCTTAGTCCCATTCATCCCATTAGTCTTTACTAGATTACAGCAAAGTGTTTGTATAGTCCCCTTTAATGCTTTTATTATCTCGATACTGATAATGTGGGCACCTGCTGAGAGTTTATCAGTGATATGTAAACATCAAACATTCTCCTGCTGAGCTACATACTTGGGTTTCCTTGTCAACAAAATTCTTATTCGGAGTTTATTTACTAAACAAGTGAGTTGAATTGAAAACCAAATTGAAAATGTTAAAACGATATAGCTGCTCAGGAAAATGTCTTCCATTCATATGGTTTAGCAACATGGTCATTTTGATTTAAGCGTTGCATTTCTGTTTTCTACTCATTGTTATAGAAACCAATGAATACTATGTTAACCCCTTAAGGACACATGACATGTCATGATTCCCTTTTATTCCAGAAGTTTGGTCCTTAAGGGGTTAAAGGGACAGTATAGCCATTAAAGGAACACTGTAGGCACTATAGCCATTCCATCTTATTGAAGTGGTTATAGTGTCTACAGTCTCCTGGCGTTGTCCGTCCATTTAGTGTTAAACCATTTTCCTTAACATTAATTCTGGATAAGGGTCCCTGGCAAGCCACAGCCCCACCCCCACAAGCAGAGATTATATACTTCTGACTAGACATACCGATTCATGCCTTCAATGGGCACTGTGATAGGCAGAAAGCTATCAGCTGAAACACTCAGCCAATCACAGCCACCCATTGCTTCTCACGCTAATCTTTTCTCAGTAGCCCAATCAGCACAGAGGGGATAATGGGACTCTTGTTTAGCTTTAAAGCATTACAAATGGTTTAATGCTAAAAAGTCACAAGCTGACTCAAGACACCATAACCACTTCTATGAAATTAAGCAGTTACAGTGCCTGCATTGTCCCTTTAAAGGACCATAGCTCAAAGAAGGGCTCTGGGTGGTCATTTAGTTTTAAAACTGAAATAAATCAATGCAGATTTTTAGAAATATTTTCTAGAATGTTTACATTGCAGGGTTGCATCCACTGCTGCACTGACCAAATACAATTTAATGCTTTCCCTTGTGAATCATTTGGATGGACTTGTGGTGCTCACCATGCATGCAAATTAGTTTCCTTGTCTGTCCTATTAGGGGCATTGGATTGGCCACTGACTCTAGAGCTGGATGACATCTCGGGAGGTGGAGCAGCTGGAAGTGCTGAGAAAGTCCACACTGAACCTGAAACAAACCTGCAACTAGAGCACTACAGGGAGTGCAGAATTATTAGGCAAATGAGTATTTTGACCACATCATCCTCTTTATGCATGTTGTCTTACTCCAAGCTGTATAGGCTCGAAAGCCTACTACCAATTAAGCATATTAGGTGATGTGCATCTCTGTAATGAGAAGGGGTGTGGTCTAATGACATCAACACCCTATATCAGGTGTGCATAATTATTAGGCAACTTCCTTTCCTTTGGCAAAATGGGTCAAAAGAAGGACTTGACAGGCTCAGAAAAGTCAAAAATAGTGAGATATCTTGCAGAGGGATGCAGCACTCTTAAAATTGCAAAGCTTCTGAAGCGTGATCATCGAACAATCAAGCGTTTCATTCAAAATAGTCAACAGGGTAGCAAGAAGCGTGTGGAAAAACCAAGGCGCAAAATAACTGCCCATGAACTGAGAAAAGTCAAGCGTGCAGCTGCCACGATGCCACTTGCCACCAGTTTGGCCATATTTCAGAGCTGCAACATCACTGGAGTGCCCAAAAGCACAAGGTGTGCAATACTCAGAGACATGGCCAAGGTAAGAAAGGCTGAAAGACGACCACCACTGAACAAGACACACAAGCTGAAACGTCAAGACTGGGCCAAGAAATATCTCAAGACTGATTTTTCTAAGGTTTTATGGACTGATGAAATGAGAGTGAGTCTTGATGGGCCAGATGGATGGGCCCGTGGCTGGATTGGTAAAGGGCAGAGAGCTCCAGTCCGACTCAGACGCCAGCAAGGTGGAGGTGGAGTACTGGTTTGGGCTGGTATCATCAAAGATGAGCTTGTGGGGCCTTTTCGGGTTGAGGATGGAGTCAAGCTCAACTCCCAGTCCTACTGCCAGTTCCTGGAAGACACCTTCTTCAAGCAGTGGTACAGGAAGAAGTCTGCATCCTTCAAGAAAAACATGATTTTCATGCAGGACAATGCTCCATCACATGTGTCCAAGTACTCCACAGCGTGGCTGGCAAGAAAGGGTATAAAAGAAGAAAATCTAATGACATGGCCTCCTTGTTCACCTGATCTGAACCCCATTGAGAACCTGTGGTCCATCATCAAATGTGAGATTTACAAGGAGGGAAAACAGTACACCTCTCTGAACAGTGTCTGGGAGGTTGTGGTTGCTGCTGCACGCAATGTTGATGGTGAACAGATCAAAACACTGACAGAATCCATGGATGGCAGGCTTTTGAGTGTCCTTGCAAAGAAAGGTGGCTATATTGGTCACTGATTTGTTTTTGTTTTGTTTTTGAATGTCAGAAATGTATATTTGTGAATGTTGAGATGTTATATTGGTTTCACTGGTAATAATAAATAATTGAAATGGGTATATATTTGTTTTTTGTTAAGTTGCCTAATAAGTATGCACAGTAATAGTCACCTGCACACACAGATATCCCCCTAACATAGCTAAAACTAAAAACAAACTAAAAACTACTTCCAAAAATATTCAGCTTTGATATTAATGAGTTTTTTGGGTTCATTGAGAACATGGTTGTTGTTCAATAATAAAATTAATCCTCAAAAATACAACTTGCCTAATAATTCTGCACTCCCTGTATAGCATTAGAAACAGAGGTTTGTATGCCTCACGCTATAGTGTTCCTTTAAGGTTTCTTCTGCAGACGCGCTATGGCGGCCTACGGGTCAAGTTTAAAACCCAAGCGAGTTAATTTTACATTGCCTGTGGGTTGTCATATTGCATTGCTGACTCAATGTTTTGTGGATAATATATTACTCTTAGTTTACAAACTCTTAGTCTAAATATACGTGTAACAGTTTTTGTACCTTTCTGGAACATGAGGCAAATCTAAATGACAATGCTGCTTTTTTAGAGAAATTGTACATACCTAATTGAATTTTAATAGGAGAAAGTGACATTTTAAAGGGGCACGCTGCGCACCACTGCAACTCATTGTAATAGTTATAATGCTATAACTGTCTGAGTGCTGCCCCCTGTGGCTATAGCGGAGTTGGAGATATTTTTCATATCAACTCTTTTAGCCTTAATTTTGCCATTCTAATCCTGGCCCTAATCCAGTATTTATGGATAGATTTTTAAAAGTATTTCATATTTTGAAAAATGTTTTAATATTTCAATATTAAATAATTTGAAAAGCGTTTCCAAAAATATGAAATTGAAACTTTAATTGGCTACAATTCAGAGGTTAGTGAATTACCCTGCATGACTTTTGCAGTTGGACATCCGCATGGTTTCAAAATTCAAACACCTGAGTGTTTTCAAGAACAGAAACTCGTAGAACGATTTGAGAGAATATGATGAAAGTGAGAACAAGCAATTAGTGCGGAGATATTTGTGTTGCAAGGGACTAATCTGCTCAGCAGTGAATGGGGTCAACTAGCTTTCAAGTTCTGAGAACGAGAAGAGCACTTTATCTCAATTGATCATACATTCCGAGAAGTCCATCTTTGTGACAACATGATAAGTCTGGAGTACATGTATCACTGAAAGAGAATAAAGAATTTAGCTCAAAGTGCCTTCCTCAACATTATCCAAGCAGGCAAAACAAAAAACAAGAAGACAAAGAGATGTGTCATTGCTATGGAAAGCTCTTTTAAAGAACCTCTTTTCTTTTGGAGAAGCTATTTTTTTCTTGATTGGTGTAACTCATGTTTCTTGTGTTGGACATATTTTCCTGTCTGGTAAAGAGACAAGGCAGCCCAAAGACAACTGGTGCTCATTCAACAATGAAGTATCAGCTGATCCCCTTTTTAAAAAGTGATGAAGGAAAGCCTGCACATACAGATATTAACCTCTTCGCAACTGGAGATGTAACTCCACTCCAGCAGCATCATTAGCCAGCCCACAACAAAAGATCCGGGTTAGCTTATATCACTTCTGTACAAAATTGGCATCCAATGGTGGCACAACCCCCTCCATGTCACCCATGTCCTTCCCTCAGTCCATTCTTCCTCACATGCCTCCCCATCTGGTGGGGAAGAGTGACATCAGCCAAAGAGGACTTGGATGAGGTCAGACTTGGCCTCAGAGAGGGAACAGAGGTAAGTTTTTTGTTGTTTTTTGGTGTTTATTCTGTTTGTACGTTATTAAACAGGATATAATTTTGCAGCAGTGCTCACTCCATTTAATAAAATGTTGCCAGAAGTTGAGGCATCTAATTGATCAACTGTTGCCTGAAAATATGGGTATGGAACTCACCCGGAGCCCACCCTATCCATTTTCTATAGCTGCAGGATGATGGCAAAGCATGACTGAGAGGGTTATCATTGTAGATTTGAGACACTTTCGTTATAGAGCATGTGGCTATAGATGTGCCCATTTAATTTGGTTATTCTGTGTCGTTTTCAGTGAATTTATTGCTTTCATTAATATATTGATGACACATTAATTTAGTGTTTTATTCACAGAAACTAACACACTGCAGTTTAATAACACTTACCTCTGTGTTTTTATGCTGTGAAAGTCTGTGATACATTCAAACACACCCAAAATGTTGAGCTCCTAGTAAAGAGAGGGATTTGGCTAGAAAACATGGATAGAGGGATGGGTTCACAGAGTGGGTCTATCTGTCCTTACGAAGAACAGATGGAAGGGTATGATCTTTTTGGTCTCATCACAACCCTCTGCACAGATGATGTCTACAAAAGTAATGGGACAGTGCATGCCATTAGCGGCCAGAATTGGATCTCTGTCGAAGTAGCTATCCCGAAACCTGAGTCAGATAGAGAGTTCTATAAACTAATCAAGGTAGTGGTAGGCAGCGTGCAGAAAGCTTTAAGACCTGATTGAGGGAGATTCGAGCTGTGTGGAGGCTAGCAGGGACAGAGTACAGAGGGAATGTAGGGGGACTGTGCAAAGATCTGAGCAAAAATGTCCGGAGGGGGATTGGGCTATGTAGTTTTTCAGCATGACTTGAAACCCAAATGTAAATGGATATAGTTATTTTTTTAATATAAATTATTTTCTTCTTTAAAGCCCATATGCATCGTGTTTCCTGGGAATTCTTTTATTCTTGTGCTGTTCCTAGTTTAAGTTTTACTTGAAAAATTGAAAAAATATTGTCTCTTAAATCCGCTTGGCACTAGTGAAACACTAGACGTCTGACAGTGAAATTTAGAGGTCTAAATCACGAAACTGGAGATTAGGAGAACAGACACATTTTGACCTAAATTGCAGAATTAGAAACATTCTCCAGATAATGTTTTTTTTTCAAGATGGCTGCTTTGGCATACAGTTTCTCATTTCCTTGACAATTCCCATTTTAGTTAAAGGACCACTATAGTGCCAGGAAAACACACTCGTTTTCCTGGCACTATAGTGCCCTGAGGGTGCCCCCACCCTCAGGGACCCCTTCCCGCCCTGCTCTGGAAGGGGAAAAGGGGGAAAAACTTACCTTTTTCCAGCGCTGGGCGGGGAGCTCTCTGTCTCCGATCCTCCTCCGTTCCGCCCCGTCGGCTGAATGCGCACGCGCGGCAAGAGCTGTGCGCGCATTCAGCCGGTCGCATAGGAAAGCATTAGCAATGCTTTCCTATGGACGCTTGCGTGATCTCACTGTGATTTTCACAGTGAGAATCAAGCAAGCGCCTCTAGCGGCTGTCAATGAGACAGCCACTAGAGGATTTGGGGGAAGGCTTAACCCATTCTTTTATAAACATAGCAGTTTCTCTGAAACTGCTATGTTTATAAAAGAATGGGTTAAGCCTAGGTGGACCTGGCACCCAGACCACTTCATTAAGCTGAAGTGGTCTGGGTGCCTAGAGTGGTCCTTTAATAACCCATCATGCTAAGAGCTGCTATTAGCTCCAATGAAGTAACCTTACCGTGACCAACACCACCGGGGCTTTGCTCAATGCAGGAAGATTCTAGCAGCAAAAGAGGAGGTGTATGGAATACCCCAGGTAAGTTGTCAAACTGTTTGCATTGTTTGAGTAGTACTCTAGGATTATGCCAGAGCATTACTGGCACCATAACCACTATAGCAGGCTGTACTCACACCTTTCTTTTTATTACGAATATCATGTAACTAGTCTGGGAGAGAGTCTAACAGCTTTTTACCAATGGCTTCTATAAAACAGACAGAAATAATTGGTGATTATTCACTAAACTCCAACTTGTAGAGCATTAATAACTGAATTGCAAAATTCCCTATGAGAAGCATTTGATTGGACCAATCACAGTGTATGTGCTTCTTATCCTCAGTGCTTCTCTATGAGAAGGATTGGAACAAGAAGTCATTGCAGGATGATGTTAAGGGGGGAGGAGCGGGCGGCAGCATCTAGTGTGTGTCACTTTATTGAGTGGTCCTTTAAGAATAAGTGTCTGTGTTCTTTTAAACATAATATTAAACCGTTCTAAGTAAGGCTGCTGTAAATATTTTATATTCTGTTTTCTTACTGTGAATTCCCTAGAATGATTTTTTTATAATGAATAATAATTATAAATCACTTCTTTTAAACCGGGCAATTTCATTGATTACGAAAGGAATTGAAGTCACAATAAATTAAATTGTTGGGATTATTGAATGTCTTTTTCAACCGTGAATATTTAGGTTTTTGAAAAGCGACTCCTGGCTGTAGCCGACCAGCTTTAAGAATAATCTATGTGTTCCATATTTCGCTGCAATGAAAACACCAGTATGTTAGTGTAAGATTAAATGTACACATAGGGAACATTTTGTAACTCGCTACAATGTGGCTGGAGCCCTGGGGAGTCTTTAAACAGAAATAAAAATTCCTCCCCCAATAAATTAAAATTCCTAATCCCCAATAAAAACTTAAAAAGGATTTTTTTTTTAATAGACGCTGGTTCAGTCACACGGTGTGTATGAATTCATACAGATTTTTAGCTTTGCTAATCTATCTCCTGATTATAGCATAATATATTTTAACGTCTTTGCTCTGTTTAAAGTAGTTTATCTGTATATTTTGCCCTTAGAGAGGTTGAGTGATACAGTTCTTTTGCAGTCTGTTGGAAGTACCTAATTCTCAGAAGCAAATTCTCCATAGCTCTAGCGTGGAATATATATGATAGCGGACATTCATGTATATTGTGTTTTTCTGTCATTTGTTATGGATGTTTATTTGAATAATCATGGTTGGACATTAACATGTATTAATTTACTTTTAATCATTTCTGGGACATGGACAAAAATAAATATTTTTGCGCCTTTTTTTTTTTGTTGTTCTGGCGCTATCGAAATATTTTACTGAAATAATTTTGTTTTGACAGGCACACTGTGATAGCGAAACTCTATCCGGGTATGTCTACATTAGGAGTGTTCTGAAATGCTAGCCAATGAAATAAGAGCGAACAAATGTGTTGGCAGAACATTCACCTTTGAGATTTTAGATTATCGCACACTTAGACTAGGGTTTTTCTATTTTGAATTTCTCAATATAAATATTTTATTTTGTGTTCTTTCAGAGGGAATTTGTATTTACCCCTAGGTAAAATAACAGAACAAATTCTCGTGAAATGATTATGGTAGGAATTTAGCCCATATTACACTAAGTAAATACATCTTAATTTACCCCATCCTTGCCCATTTTATAACCTTCTGAACTCAGCAGCCTCGCAGTGCAGTAGTTTCCCATTGAGATGGTAAGTCTACATTCCTTATCAAACATCTGTTTGT
This sequence comes from Pelobates cultripes, assembly GCA_933207985.1. NCBI lineage: Eukaryota > Metazoa > Chordata > Amphibia > Anura > Pelobatidae > Pelobates > Pelobates cultripes. Next base: position 17,126,734 of record OW240919.1, on the reverse strand, counting down.
ACGAAACTTTGGTATTCCTCAGTGATATGTTTTACATGAAAGTATTTTCAAAACTAGGGCATAACATGTGTTATTATTCTTGTTATTATAATATACAGCACAGTTTTTTAAAAAGTTTTGTTTTTTGAAAGCTACAATCTGAAATAATAATGTAAAGGTGCGATCTCTCTGCGCACCATAACTACTATACCTCATTGTAGTCGTCTTGTTATTTTTAAATACAGCGCAGTTTTTACAAATTTCTATTTTTTTAATAAAGTTATACTGTGACCTAATAACGTAAAGGTGCTACCTCTCTGCGCACCATAACTACTACATCTCATTGTAGTCATTATGATGCAGTGATCCACTCATTGGGGTGCAATGTAGTGGTTATGGTGTTTAAAATGTTTATTTAATACATACACCCTTGTATCATTACTGTCTTCTAAAAAGGTACAGATTTGTCACCGAGGTTGCGTTATGTATCCATAATAATACAGGATTTTTGGTGGCTGGGTTAGTTTGTCAGCGATAAAGTTAGCGTTAGTTTTAGTGTGTTAGCATTCCTTTAATTATAGGTTATTTAAGTAATGGTAAGGTATACGTATTGGGGCATACATATCCTGGCCGTATAGGGATGAGAATAGAGTCATCATGCATATAACATATAAACATTGACATAGATATAGAAATATCTATAAATGTGTTGTTTTATAAAGGCCTATCTTATGTTGAAGTTTTACTCTCCTTTTAAGGTATAGAGACCTTGCTTCTTCTCGTCGGTGTGTGCAACACGGTGCACTCAGATGACCTGTGACTAAGATACAAAGAAAAATATATAGCGACAAACATTTCAAATAAGTGTGTGTGGTTGTCGAATCTGAGCTAATGTTTTCCTAGAGGCTGAAAATTGCTTCCTCCAGGATATCAGGGATCAGGGTTTTCCAACCTCTCAAAATAAAAAGGTTAAGGCTGTTATTTATTACAGGGGGATAGAGGATAATGTGAAGTGACAGCACAAATTGGACCCGGAAAAAAGTTAATGGCAGAGAAGCTGTAAGTTCCCGTTAAACTAGAACAAAGCATGTTCAGAGCTGGACAGTCTTACAGATATACATTAGCAGTTACAGGGAACATTGACTGAAGGATACAAAGTGGAATGTTTCCAGAGTAAAATGTAGGTAGAACATTTAGGTATTCTATGGGGACTTATTTAATCCTAATGAATAAATAGGACAGGTTTAAATTCCATTAGCCACCTTTTCATCTATCTGTTTCACATACAAATATACTGTTAAATGCATTGAGAGTTAACTGTTTCAAGTCTACAAGGAAGGAAATTAAAGGTTTACGCAAACCAAAAAAAACAATTTTAATGGAAAGAGAAAAAGAAAGAAAGAAAGAAAGGAAGAAAGAAACTAATCCATGCCATGGTCAAGTTCTCCGTCAGTCCGAACCTCCTCCATTGATGGACGGGTGGCTGTACTATCATCAGTCATCTGTCACCAACATGCTGTTGACGTTACGTTGACCAGCCTGGAACTCTGGAGTTACACCTCTGGCAGGAAAGGGCTTTTACTCTCTAAAATTCCAAGCACCATGACCACTTTAAATCAATAAAGTGGCCCTGATGCTTGGAGTAACCCTATATGTGTCACAAACTTACCTTTACCCAGCGCCCGCACCACTCCTCTCCTCCGGCCACACGGGCACAACACACCGCCTTCATTCTTTGCCCTATCATGGTTTCTATTTGGATCCTCGTTTAGTGCCCTTGGTGATTCCCTTGTGATTTCCTGTGTTTGACCTCGGCTTCGTATTTGACTCATGATTTCTGGTATCCTGACCCCTGCTTCGTATTTGACTCGTGATTTCTGGTATCCTGACCCCGGCTTCGTATTTGACTCATGATTTCTGGTATCCTGACCCCGGCTTCGTATTTGACTCATGATTTCTGGTATCCTGACCCCGGCTTCGTATTTGACTCATGATTTCTGGTATCCTGACCCCGGCTTCGTATTTGACTCATGATTTCTGGTATCCTGACCCCGGCTTCGTATTTGACTCATGATTTCTGGTATCCTGACCCCGCTTCGTATTTGACTTGTGATTTCTTGTATCCTGACCCCGGCTTTGTATTTGACTCATGATTTCTGGTATCCTGACCCCGGCTTCGTATTTGACTCATGATTTCTGGTATCCTGACCCCGGCTTTGTATTTGACTCATGATTTCTGGTATCCTGACCCCGGCTTCGTATTTGACTTGTGATTTCTTGTATCCTGACCCCGACTTCGTATTTGACTCATGATTTCTGGTATCCTGACCCCGGCTTCGTATTTGACTTGTGATTTCTTGTATCCTGACCCCGACTTCGTATTTGACTCATGATTTCTGGTATCCTGACCCCGGCTTCGTATTTGACTCATGATTTCTGGTATCCTGACCCCGGCTTCGTATTTGACTCATGATTTCTGGTATCCTGACCCCGGCTTCGTATTTGACTCGTGATTTCTGGTATCCTGACCCCAGCTTCGTATTTGACTTGTGATTTCTTGTATCCTGACCCCGGCTTCGTATTTGACTCATGATTTCTGGTATCCTGACCCCGGCTTTGTATTTGACTCATGATTTCTGGTATCCTGACCCGACGATATTTGACTTGTGATTTTGTGTCTGGGCTGACTTTGACTTGTGATTTCTTGTATCCTGACCCCGGCTTCGTATTTGACTCATGATTTCTGGTATCCTGACCCCGGCTTCGTATTTGACTTGTGATTTCTGGTATCCTGACCCCGGCTTCGTATTTGACTCGTGATTTCTGGTATCCTGACCCCAGCTTCGTATTTGACTCGTGATTTCTTGTATCCTGACCCCGGCTTCGTATTTGACTCATGATTTCTGGTATCCTGACCCCGGCTTTGTATTTGACTCATGATTTCTGGTATCCTGACCCCGGCTTCGTATTTGACTTGTGATTTCTTGTATCCTGACCCCGACTTCGTATTTGACTCATGATTTCTGGTATCCTGACCCCGGCTTCGTATTTGACTCATGATTTCTGGTATCCTGACCCCGGCTTCGTATTTGACTCATGATTTCTGGTATCCTGACCCCGGCTTCGTATTTGACTCATGATTTCTGGTATCCTGACCCCGGCTTCGTATTTGACTTGTGATTTCTTGTATCCTGACCCCGGCTTCGTATTTGACTTGTGATTTCTGGTATCCTGACCCCGGCTTCGTATTTGACTCATGATTTCTGGTATCCTGACCCCGGCTTCGTATTTGACTCATGATTTCTGGTATCCTGACCCCGACTTCGTATTTGACTCGTGATTTCTGGTATCCTGACCCCGGCTTTGTATTTGACTCGTGATTTCTGGTATCCTGACCCCGGCTTCGTATTTGACTCTTGATTTCTGGTATCCTGACCCCGGCTTCGTATTTGACTCATGATTTCTGGTATCCTGACCCCGGCTTCGTATTTGACTCATGATTTCTTGTATCCTGACCCCGGCTTCGTATTTGACTCGTGATTTCTGGTATCCTGACGCCGGCTTCGTATTTGACTTGTGATTTCTGGTGTATCCTGACCCCGGCTTCGTATTTGACTCATGATTTCTGGTATCCTGACCCCGGCTTCGTATTTGACTTGTGATTTCTGGTATCCTGACCCCGGCTTCGTATTTGACTCGTGATTTCTGGTATCCTGACCCCGGCTTCGTATTTGACTTGTGATTTCTTGTATCCTGACCCCGACTTCGTATTTGACTCATGATTTCTGGTATCCTGACCCCGGCTTCGTATTTGACTCATGATTTCTGGTATCCTGACCCCGGCTTCGTATTTGACTCATGATTTCTGGTATCCTGACCCCGGCTTCGTATTTGACTCATGATTTCTGGTATCCTGACCCCGGCTTCGTATTTGACTTGTGATTTCTGGTATCCTGACCCCGGCTTCGTATTTGACTCGTGATTTCTGGTATCCTGACCCCGGCTTCGTATTTGACTCGTGATTTCTGGTATCCTGACCCCGGCTTCGTATTTGACTTGTGATTTCTGGTATCCTGACCCCGGCTTCGTATTTGACTCATGATTTCTGGTATCCTGACCCCGGCTTCGTATTTGACTAATGATTTCCGGTATCCTGACCCCGACTTCGTATTTGACTCGTGATTTCTGGTATCCTGACCCCGGCTTCGTATTTGACTCGTGATTTCTGGTATCCTGACCCCGGCTTCGTATTTGACTCATGATTTCTGGTATCCTGACCCCGGCTTCGTATTTGACTCATGATTTCTGGTATCCTGACCCCGGCTTCGTATTTGACTCATGATTTCTTGTATCCTGACCCCGGCTTCGTATTTGACTTGTGATTTCTTGTATCCTGACCCCGGCTTCGTATTTGACTCATGATTTCTGGTATCCTGACCCCGGCTTTGTCTTGAGTATTTCTGTTATTCCTGTCCTTGATTTATCTTGACCCTGTTTCTTGTTGTATTACTACGTTCCAAGGCTCGGTAATACGCCTTTCGGATCCACCTTTTGTGTGTTTCCTCTTTCCTGTGTGTTGGAGTACGACTCATATGTAAATGACAAGATGATGACATTTACTATGAAGGAGTTTGTCCATTGACCCAATGGGTCATTATTAAAATTACTTGTGGTACTTATAGTCCCTTTCTAACAATGGATTAGCTGGATTAGCATGGGGACTTAATTTTGGGGTTGGGGCCAGGAGTTAGGGGCCATTGTTATATAGGATTCTGCTCCAAGATTGAGGTCCAGCCTAAGGTTAATTTCTGACTGTGAAATAAAGACTGTTCTTTTAGTCTTCCATAACTAGAACCTACCTGGAAATGTGAATCATTGTGACTTTGCCGAACATATAACATTAATAAATTAACCAACATTTCTTCTAGATTGCTCTTTAAAACAATCTCAAACAAGTCAGGCACAAGGTCATTTTCACTGTTTGATAACCATAATACTGTCTGCTATTATACCACGTTGGATGCTGGAGCATGCAGCAATTAGTGCTACTCCATTGCTGATATCTAGAAGCAACTCATTATTTATTAATATTATGCTTTGACAGAGTTTGGCCACTGTGCTGGATCAAAGTGCGACTACACCTCCGAAGGTCAGCTTTCCCCGCATTCTAATGGTTTCTCATGAACCGCATCTCCATCACTTAGATCTTCTAACCCTGCTGAGTACCCGGATGCATCCATCTTCATTTCCTCTTGGTTACATGTGTATTTAATCGACATTGTTCTACCAGAGGGGATTCGAATGTGTGAGCTTTGAATTTAAAACAGACCAGTGTGATTTTATAAGAATGTGAGTTTTCTGGAAGTAACGCAGCACAACATCGGTTTAACGTAGTTGTGGTGCCTAAGGCCATGTACTTCCAGTTACTCAACTGCAGGTAAACACAGATGAGTGTTGGTGGCCATTTATTTGGTTGTGTTGTGCATTATACATGAAACCCATGAAAAATCAAGTTTAGTAATAGGTGGAGCATAGAGACAGGGGATTGTGGAGAACTGAAAAGGCAATTGCAAACTCTAAACTGTCTTCCTTTTTTCTACAATTCCCAGTTAATTGTTAAATAAATAAACCACATGATGTGAATGCAATATTCATCACTATTTTTATGAAGACCTAACTCACAAGTGCGCTAAACTGTTTTTTTTTGGTTTTTTTAATCTTCTCATAAAAAAGCAAAATAAATATTTCCTGTGTGCAGAGAACAGTGATTTAACTCCATATATATATTTAATATTGTCTCTTGTTTAAAACACTTTGTGTTTTAATCCAAAGTATTCAAGATAATCTGGTCAGTGACAGTCACTTACCTGCAGCGACAGAAACTATGGTTTTCTTTTGTGATAAATATCTACTACTGCTAACAACCTCTCCTACTGATGGCTACTGATTTCAATTTGTATCTTCATCCTGATCGACTATGAAAGGTATGGCATCGCTGGTGGAAATCCAGGGACCGTGGGGAAGGGGGTGGGGGTGGATTATAGTGCTGTTTAAAGTGTAAAAAGGCTTATATATTTACAGTTTAGTACCATAGTGACTGCTTCTTTTAAACAAATTTAAAGGGTTGCCCCAATCACCATGCTTTCAGAAGTGGTTATGGTGCAAGCACTCTGTATGTGCAGTTCCGTTTCAAACACTGCCTATACAGAGATATTAATGATTTGTGTGGGGTGTAGTTACAATGGCGGTGAACGTTATCAGTATTTCACTTGAAGGCAGCGCTGTGAGAGCACCTTCAGGTAGAAGCCTGTAGGACTGCGTGTTTGTGGCTTGTGTTTACACAGTCCAGTTAAATGGCCTAATATAAACTTGTTTCTTCCATTTCTAATGCAAGCCATTATTGTCCTTCAGCCTCTCTGCCTTCAGCCTCTCTTTCTCCATATCCTTGTCCATCCTCAAACTACCATCTCTTCTGCTCACACTCTCTGTCTCCTTCCTCCACTCAACTGCATTCTGCCTTTGGTACAAAAAGTTGGAGAGCTCTGGCAGCAAGATCAGCTTCACTCAGCCATGAATGTACTCTCCGCATGCACGTTGCAGTGTTCACTGCTTCTGTGTATCTGAAGAAGGTGATTGGTTAATTTTCTGCACTCGCCACACATGCACAATAAAATAATTACTAAAATAAAGACAGTAAACAAAAGGATTAGAGGAACCCTGTAAGATACTTTGAAAGTATGCTGTCACAAAGCACAAACAGAAAGATACAGATCGTTCTACAATAATAACACTCACACATTCTATCATTTGTTATTTACTATGTATACATACTGTAAAATGATTGGTTATATTGCTGTGCTGTTTTTTAGCATGTTTCCAAAATGGCGTATAGTTGCCAATGAATTTCTTAACTTGGATCAGTATAACAGCTTGTGATTGGCTTGTATTCTTCACATCCGCTTATTTCACAAAACTGCCATTCGAAGTCAAACTGGTCCAGTTAGTGTCCCTTGTGGATTGCAGTGGGCGTCGCTTGGTGGCAAAAAAACACCAGAGGCTTAAGCCCAAAAATATATTATTGATAACAGCTCCTACATTTGACCCCAGTATCCCACCTAATGCCCCAACCCAGCACCACTGTAAATGAAATATATATATATATTCAGCAACCCTCCTTCTGCAGTGTCATCATAACCACTACAGCTACAGTTACACCTCTGGCAGCAGTTGGGTTAATCTTTGGTTGTGCAATGTTTCAAAATAAAACATCACTGAAGTGATCATGGTGTTTAGCGGAACCCTTGAAGGGAAGGGTGCAGGGAAACCCATCAGACATCATCCTTTGGCGAGTTTCTTCCAGAATAGTCATCTGCTAACCACAAACAATTCCAGTCATACACGCAAGATCATGGACTGGCATGTAGTCGGTTGATCATGGGATTTTTTTGATTTACACAATTTGTGAAGAGTATCAAGCAATCAGCTCTCTTCATAAATGCCATGTCTGCACGGGTAAAGATCTAATATAGAGAAGTGAGCATCGATCTATTTCAGAGAGCTGAGAAGGTAAATGGACCCTAGTTACATCAAACTAGCCAATTTAGCTAAATGCAGTTAAAACTGATCCAGTATTCTCTTCATTCCAACGTTTTAGCCTTTGTTTTTAAAATGATTTGATTGTATTTGGATTGTGCAGAGAACTGTTGTGGCTGGTCTGGTGTAAACAATTTTATTTCATTCAGTCAATTTTATTCAAAATTTTTTGGATACGTTGAACTTGGCATATGAATGCAGCTCAGCTATCTTACCTTAAGGTTTAACATGCGTAAAATCTGTCCAGATGGATGCAGCGTCCTTTTAATTAGACATTCATTAGAGATACACTGGCACAAAAAGAAAGAGCTGACTTTTCTTGGCACAGGTCCCTCTTTTGGGTTGTGGTTGTTGGAAACTTAAACACTTCAAATTATCTTCCAGTTGAGTTCACATTTAACAAGTGGAGATCACCCGGGGCTTCTTTATCAGGGTGTCTGTTAAAGTAGCAGACTGTTGTCCTTTTTGTCTCTAACAGAAAGGGAATCTCAACAACTAGTGTAAAACTGTGCAGCGTATACTTGCAGATGAACATGTGATTTTGGTTTCACCACGTTTAGTCCTGGATCAGTGATCCTATGAAACAGAATAAATAAAAAAATCGAATGTACAGAAAGATTGCACAGTGATGCCCTCTCATACAGTCAGACTCCTTAGTCTCCAGGAGCAGGTTAGATGCCATCCAGGAGCAGGAGCAGCTCTCCCTCCCCAGTGCCTCCCAACATTTCAAATTGACGTAGAGGGACACTTTAACTTTAGCGGTGTTAGTTGGGTTTGGTCAGGGGTGGAGCTTTTCTGACCAATTTATGGTGACTTACTAATAACAATTTCTGCAACTTAAATGTAATTTATAATAACAATGAATCGTATTTACTCAGACTTTTTAAACACATTTATTGTAGTTTAAAGACATTACTGGGAGTATTATAACTGTGAAGCTCTGTTTCACATTGAGACACATCAACAATATGCAGCTCCTAGCAAAGATGGTCATTAGGATAGAGAAGAGAAGCAGACTGGGAGGTCAGGAAGGACAGGGCGGTACAGAGGTCAGGGTGGATCGTGCCCTAAAAATGGAATAACATCACAATTGGCTTTAATGCAATTTCTTTGGGTCTCTAAAGAAGTGCCTTGCATGGTTTAAAACGCATTGTTAGATACTCCCTATTTTGTGCCCTCCTCCCAAACATTATTTTTAAATATAATTTTGTTTTTAAATAATGGACGATTCTAATCTGTTTGATGGAGTACAACATTTAAGTCCTATTTACAGGACCCGCTGGTGATAGATTTCTTTGGGATTCCTTTTAATTAATGGATAGGCTTCCTTTCTGAAATATATGAATGTTAATTACTACTGAGCAGGACTTTCATGTCATGACAGATTTTCATTGTAGCAGTCTCTCCCCGGTATATTAATTGAACTGGCTGTTGTAGAGAACTGATAAAGAAATTACAAAAAAAATGGTCTCAGAAGCACACCGGACAGTGGTGAACATGTCCCAACTCATGTTTTTTTTAATAATTTTTGGAGGTACATGCTTAGTGCTCAGAACTGGAAGACCTTCAACAAATCTCACTTTCACTTCATTAGTGGTCCAACAAATCCCACTAAACTGCCACGGATTGATACTATCATGTTTGAGAGCGAGAGTGTCACAAACAGAGGCATGATGGAACAAGAGCTTCTCAATCTCAAATTTGATTACTGGGATACAATCTGCCATGCACGATTTAATTGGTCAAGATTTTTATTTAACCATTTAACTTCCCATGTTTTTTTTTTTCCGATGCTCCTTTGAAACTCAAGTATAAGAGGCAAGTTTATTTTCTAAAGAAAAATTCCATCATAAATAAAACCACCGCGTAGATCAATAAGAATTTATCAGTCTGCTTCTCCATACTGAAACTACATCTGGTATAAGAGTGACATTGTATGCGCTAGGCCCATAAACCCATTTGACCGCATTACAGGGAAGTGCCATTTATGATTGTAGCCCCCCACGAGCGAAAAGCCCTTTTACGTCAACACACTAGAACAATTGTGTTTGGGAAAGTGTTTTAGTAGTAAGAGCTGCTACATGATCCAGTGTATTTAAAACCATGAAACAATTTACTTCCATTCAGTGTGTTGATGAAAATGTCTATTAAGTTTAACAATCCTATTAAAAAGTACTTCTACTTAAGGACTCTTTGTTAGTAGTATAAAGGGTTGGAGATGTGTGTGAGGGCATCATGGTTAACACTGGTCCATACTGACTATTAAAAATATATATTTATAGGCTTGATATGGAAAATGCTCAGCTTTTCATGGGAGCTGAGCTCACTTTCCCATTCTCTATACAAATGGTGGTCTTTACAGTATGCAGGTGCATTATATACATTATAAGACTTCTTCTAAATGTGTAGTGGTTATAATTAGCTCGAACAAATGGCAGTACATCCCAAGTCTTGTGGGTTTTATATAAAGGTGTAATGTTTTGATATAAATATCAGATGTAGATATTATTTTTTTACCCGTTTTTTGGGAAAAAGTTTAGGGTCCCGCTGTGCTTCTGCAAGTAGAGTATAGAGGTTGTCCATGGAATACTTAGTGTACGAGAACGAGAATGACTTCCTTTATACTTGCTTGACTACTGCGGCAGTGCAGAGCAGTCACGGTGGGATAGTTGCATTTAGCGTACCTGACCAATCTCTGGTTTAGACTTAGTGACTCCAGGTATCTAATTTCTGGGTCAAACCACTCTTTTCTATGTAGGGTGCAGCATTTAGCTCTGCACGCCCTGCTCCATTCATAAGAGTAGTGACGCACTTTTCTGCCACCTCTACCTATGTGCTGGATTTAACCACCCTTTTGACTTATTTTTGTGTTTTTTCGATAGACAGAAAATTAGCAGTTTTCTTGGAGAACTGATGGAGGACATTTCCAGTTGAAACATTTACTTCTACCTTCTTGCCTTGCTTCTCTACCTCACTGTTGTTCCTTTGTCTTCAGGTCATTCCTAAAACTTTTTTAGGCAATAAAAATATATAAAACATGTAAATATTCCAGTGAAGAGATAAAACATTCTTGCTATTAAAAAAAAATAATTTCACCCATTAAGTCACTTACAGCCCTTTGGATATATGCAGTTGATAAATCCTTGCAGTACAAGAGCTACATGCAATACAGAGCTCATCTCAACCCAACATTGCAAATGGTCTGAGAGGGACACATTCATTTTTGGGGTGTAGATGAAATTGTGTCTTGGAAAGAGATATTTTCAGTGATTTCAGGACTTACGGGTTTATTTATGTACATGAAAGCATATTATATATATATATATATATATATATATATATACCAACAAAGTTATGGTGGGAAAAAATTGTGATTGAAAACCCGTTCCACCTGAAGTCTGTGGATAGTTAATACAATGTTAAACAAAGATCTGCAAACCAGTCAAGCCATAAGACTTGCTTTTCCCACAGAAATCACAAATTTGCAGTGATGTTACTACCGCAAAGGATTCTGGGTGGGCATATGCAAATTAATTAAACAAATCACATTTTTGCCTCATTCCATTTTAAATACAAAAAAACAAGTCCTGCGCTCAAACTCCCACTACTCCTGGGCGCCAGCAACGACCATAGTACATATCAGCCCAAATACATACAGTAAAAACCAAAAAAAAAGTTACCTGCGCTCTTTTCCAAATACCTATGTATATTTAAACAAATGGAGGTTTTCAGTTACCTCCAATGGCCATGAGAGGGTATGCCCACCTGCCACGTCAAGGCAGACCTCTTATGTGGGTCCTAACTCTAACCATTCACCTTGCTTCCTTGAGCTTCTGACAAAGATATCACTAATGAGACAGAAGGGGGTATTTTTTATGTACATCCCTACGTGCTTATTAACCCTTAATCATTCCATTTTAAACATGGATTCCTTTGAGTCTGTGTTTGCTGTATAAAAGAGCTTTGAAACACAAGATTCAAGGCCAGTGAACCACTCATGGACAGCTGTTTCATTTGTTATGCAAATTATCAGCATGAGGTTGGTTACTGGTTTGCTTATTGAGGCTTGGCAGTGCTTGGGAAGCAAAATACAAAAACAGTTAGGGTGGGGAAACATCTATATATTGCTATTATTATTATTGCTTATTCCGCAGCGCTTTACAATAAGTATATATATATATATATATTGTGTTTACACAGACTTATTTTGAAACATAGTTACTTTAGTAATAAAGGGGCATTCTAAGCACCTTAAAGACTACAGTGCACTGCGGTGGCCATAGTGCCTTGAGTCCCTGGTGACATTTCACTGGTTAAAGTCAAAGCATTTTTATTAGATTAATACTTACTAAGGTCGCTTGGGTGCTCTCCATCTTGCAGCTCTTTACATCCCTCTTTCAGCTTCAGCAATATGAATTCTGGCCAACTTCTAATGGAATGTTTTAGCTGAAAGAACAGATTTAGCTAAAGTGAGAGCAGGTACTTCCACTACGGCATCGTGGGCGCACAGAGAACACGATTACGTGTCACACCATTTCAAAAAGGTTTCTCTCTTAGCATCGGGATGGAACCAAGAGTCTGTTTGCACCATAGCCCTTACAGTGCGCTCTAGTGGGTAGGTGCTTAGAGTTGCCTTTTAAAACACATCACTGGTTATTTTGTTGCTGTGAAGCTCTGTTATACACTTTGGTGATGATATTATAGAAAAGAGGAAGAGAGAGGTCTGGGATGAATATAAGAAAGGGGGGTGGTGATGTCTATTTTTTGAGGGCCAGAAGACAAGCAAAGTTGCTGTTGCATTTTAGTTCAATTTGATTAAGAATGATTGCTTTAAAAAGGGGTGTAACAGGGAGGAGAAATCTTTAGGAGGTGTTATTTTAATGCACAGAGCCAGAATATTTGATCCCATAAAGTTGGCTTGTTCTAAAGAATTTCGACTTGTCAGCTGCATAAACCCCCATGATCCAAAACTCTCTGAAATCTCTCCCGCTCGCTACCTGTGGTTTGGAAATCCTTCATAAAATTCATTACTCAAAGTAACTGTAGACGTCTAATCATCATTACGCACATATTTACAGAGAGCGAGAGTGTTACATGATATCGCCTGAAAACTGTGAAGAGCAAGAAAGAAGAGCTGTTTGTGTTTCGTATAATATATCATAACCTTTCAGATCTTCACATATTAATCGGTAGTGCCAAACTCCTAGGGAGCTCTTGGCCATGGAAGACTTTGCCTGGTTATAAAATCGTGAAATCTGTTTGGTTACTATGGTCTTACTTTTTAATTCAACTTTAACTAACAGACACTTCAGGTTTCGATTATGTGGATAATGCATTAAAATATACAAAAAAAAGGTTAAGGATGCTTAAATAAATGCTAAAGAAAAAGATCACATTGAAGTCTCTCTTTAAGATTCCCATGAGTTGTAGTTTCTGCAGTGAGCTTTTTTTCACACCGGGATGTAGCTGAAGGCTCTCAGCCAATCCTGGTGCCCCAATTACATCCTATTCAAGTGCTAAAAATCGCCCAAAAAACAGGAAGTAAAGTATCTCCTGCTGCAGAAGGTAATATAAGCTTTTAAGTCATATTGTATCCTTTTGCAGGCAGTGACGATATCTCTTAAGAGCTGGGTATTTTTTTCTCTATTGCTAATAATTTGCAGTTACCTGCTTTAGTGTATTGGGACTTATTTCACCTCTCCTGCACGTGGGGGGAGTCACTCACATAAATGTGAAATACTAGCTACTAAGCAAGAGCACCGCTTTCTGTCTCTTACATGCTTTGAGTTTGTTACTACCCAGTGAAGAATAATTTGTGATTTAAGATGTATCGATAATAGATAGGTAGATGAGCTGCATGCGATGCTTTGATCATTGTGGCAAAATCATAGTTGGGGAAGTTGTTATGACAATGAGCCTTATTAGAGCACCTGCCCTTACGTGCGTTAGAGGAAAATGGCTTAAAAGCAAAGACAATTCACAATTAGAGTGTGAGTCTGTGACTTGTTCTTTAAAGAGACACTATAGGCACCCAGATCACTACATCTCATTGAGGTGGTCTGGGTGCAGTGTCCCTTGCAATTTAACCCTGAAATTGTAACTATTGCATTTATTGAGAAACTGCAATAATTACATTTCATGGTAAACGCCACCTCTAAAGGCTGTCTACCAGACAGCTACGAGAGGCACTTCCTGGTCGTTAGGTGACTTTTGCATAAGGACATGTTCTCTTCATGAGGATATCCAGTGTCAGCTAAAACCGCATAGGAAGGCATTGATTCAATGCTTTCCTATGGGTTTGTCCTGATTTATTTATTTATAAATTATTTTACCAGGAAGGATACATTGATATTTCTCTCGTTTTCAAGTATGTCCTGGGTCCACAAAACATTGCATTGTTACAATAGGATACAATATTTAAAAAATTCAATATACAAACAAACAATATATATATATATATATATATATATATATATATATATATATATGTATATGTGTATATATATATATATATATATATATATATACACACATATATATACATTTAATACATAACAGGTAATAAATATATTCAACCATGACAGGTGCATTCTGTGCTGAGGTATATTGCCATATATCTCTCTTATATTGAATGAAGATTTGACTGTGTCCCTGAGGTTATTCCATAATTGCGGTGCTCTGTAGGAAAATGAGGATTGAGACACTTTTTTTTTTGGATTGCGGTATGCTAAATATCGTGCTAGTACTGGATCGGAGGTTATAGGAGGTGGGAACAGCTGGGGAGAGCATTCTACTCAGGTAGGGTGGGAGCTTCCCAGAAATGCTCTTGTGCAGAAGGCTGGAAAGATGAAGAGTGTGTCAGGATTCCAGCGATAGCCAGTTTAGCTCTTCTAACATGTCACAGTGGTGGGTAAAGTAATTACATTCTAGTACAAAGCGACTGAACGAATTATATAATGTATTAAGTTTATTAAGGTGGGTTTGTGGTGCTGGTGCATACACTACATCCCCATAATCAATGACCAGCATAAGTATTTGTTGCACTATCTGTTTCCTTACTGTGGGGCTTAGGCAGGATTTGTTTCTGCACAGGGCATTTAGTTTTGGGTAAAGTTTTGAGATTCTTTCAATGTGAAGGCCCAAGGATAGATTGGGGTCTAGCAACATACCTAGATATTTAAAAGAGCAGACTGCTGTCACTGTGCTATTTGAATTTGTTCTGATACACAGTTGTTGATTTTGTAGTTTACATAATTTAGGTAAGTGTTTAGAAAGTGTTTGTTATCTGCTATCGACTTTTCTACCTCTGTGAATTGGTTTTAGAGCACAGCCTCAACCTGCGGTAGCTTGGGTTTACTAGCGTAGATTACAGTGTTGTCTGCATACATGTGTACAGTTGAGGATTTGCAGACGTTAGGTAGATCATTTATAAATAATGTGAATAGCAGGGAGCCGAGTATGGAGCCTTGGGGAACACCACACATGACTGGAAAAGGGAGGTAAGCGCCAGGGCCGACCTTAGGCCTTTAGGCGCCCTGTGCGAAAAATATTCACAGCGTCCTCCCCCCCCCATCGTCATCCATGTTTGATGTAATGTTTGTGTTGTCTGTGTTTGTGATAGTAGGTGTGATGACGGTGTGTGATATGTATGCTATGTGTTGGCTGTGTGTGATATTTGTAATGGGTGTATTAACAGTGTGTGATATGCGTGTATTGGTTGTATGTGATATTTGTGCTGGGTTTATTGGCTGTGTGTGATGGTTATTTAATTCAGATTAAAAACATGCATTTAGGCTTGTGTGTAAATGCAGGTGTATATTTTTGCAGAGTTATGTGCACACAGTCAGATGCACACTGTTATACATATACACTGTCAAATCCACCACATGCACACAGTCGCAGTCAGATAGTCACATACACAGGATCAGGCAGAAACACACACTTACAGGTAGATAAACACACACACAATTACAGGCAGAAAGCCACACACACACACACACACACACACAGGCAGCCACACATACAGTTTTACACAAACACACACACACACACACACACACACACACAGCCACACATACAGTCTTACACATACTTACATGCAGACAGTCACACACACAGGCAGACAGCCACACACACACATACACACAGGCAGACAGACAGACACACACACACACAGAGTCAGACGGCCATACACACACACACACACACACACACACAGAGTCAGATGGCCATACACACACAGGAAGACATCCACACACACAGAGGCAGGCAGTCACACACACAGGCAGACAGCCAAACAAACACACACAGGCAGACAGTCATGCACACACACACAGGCAGACAGTCATACACACAGAGACACACAGGCACACACACAGGCAGACAGTCATACACACACAGGCAGTCATACACATACACACAGGTGGACAGTCATACATACAGACACACACAGGCAGACAGTCATACACACACACACAGGCAGACAGTCACACACACAGATGCACACACACAGGCAGACAGTCATACACACACACACACACACAGGCAGGCAGACAGTCACACACACAGACACACACACAAAGGCAGATAGTCATACACACACACACACACACACAGGCAGACAGTCATACATACAGACACACAGGCAGACAGTCATACATCACACACACACACAGGCAGACAGTCATACACACAGACACACACACACAGGCAGGCAGTCACACTCACACTGACAATCACACAGTTACCTGTGGAGTTAATTGTGGAGGCAGACAGCCCCTGACGCAATTTTATTATTTTTTTTCATTCCGGCTGGCCATGTATGAGCTGTGTCATCCGCAGGGTGCCCCTTAGTCTATGGAGCCCTGTGCGGCCACACAGCTCGCACACCCCTAAGGCCGGCCCTGGTAAGTGCTATCAGAAATGGCCACATATTGCCATCGGTCTGAAACATACGATCGAAACCAGGTTAGCGGACAAAACAATGCCATGGTCTACTGTGTCAAAGGCCATGGCGAAAATAAAGGAAAATAGCTCCAGTTAAGTCTCCTTGTTCCATGTCAATTTGGATGTCATTGCAAACTTTTAAGAGGGCTGTCAAAGTTGAGTAATTTGGTCGGAAGCCTGATTGATTAGGGGTCAGATAATTTGATCGTTGATAATATTCACATAGTTGCGTGTGGAAGCAAATGAGGTTCTCTCCACGCATGCGCATTAGGTCATCCAACATTGGGGGAGGAGGAGCGGAGGCAGTCCCCTTGTGGTCCCCCTTTGCTAGGTTCAAGTAAGTGACAGAAGGGTTTTTAACCCTTTGTGTGCTGTGCGAGGGGAAGGGGTGCGCAAGCGATAGAGGCACTATTGGGTACTATATTGTTAGGAATATTCCTAGCCTAAACTTTCTCTTTAATGCAGTCGTACAGCACCTCCCACTTCTGCAGATATTGTCTTAAATCAGGCCTGTCCAACATGCGGCCCTCCAGATGTTGCCAAATTACAACTCCCATGATTCTTTCAATGAAACAGATAGCCAGGGAATCATGGGAGTTGTAGTTCAGCAACATCTGGGGGGAAATCTGCATGTGGGAAATCTGCATGTATAACTTGGGGCTCGCATCCAAACCCTAATGTGTCAGATTGTTGACACCATTGAGATAATGTGGGGCTTTGAAGATGGTGATGTTTCCTGTCCTTAGGCAATTTCAAGAATTGTCCTGGAGTTGTTATGGTGCCAGCAGTGACCAGGTGCTGTCCCCTGGTAAGCAATCATGCTGTTTTAGAAGAAACCAGATGTCTCTACAGAAAAAAGCATGGCTAATCCAGGATTGCTCTCATTGGCTAATCCAGAAGTGCTCTCACAGTCTACTATCTCACCCCATGAGCACATCCCTGCATGGTTCTGTCTAGCACATAATGTCAACTAGATTCTTCTAAAGCAGTGTGGCCACAGGTGTCTGGCAGGACCCAGGTAAGTTGTCAAACCATACTAAAACCATTTGACTACTTACTGTGGGATGATGGAAGGGCACTCCTGGCACCATTAACTCTACAGCAGACTGCAGAGGTTATAGTGCTTGGAATGTCCCTTCAAAAATGATACAGCTGGAATATTGCAGCAAAATTTAAATAAAACTGGAAGTAGCATGGAGAAACTATGAGAAAATATGGTCATCAGTATTGTGTTACAATAGTGCTGACCAAATTATCAAATTATTCTGCGTTAATAGGGATGCATTTATTACATTGTAGTATACTATTCCAGCAGCTATTTATTCAAACAAATTCATCATTTTCTTATCATTTGGATCATAGTTTTTAGATAGTAAGTATAAAGACAGTAGTTGTAATGAATAAGATGCTCAAATATTGAACTGGTGTTATTTAATAATATTGTCATTTATGGATCCACGCATGATTTTCTGACAAGGGATCAGGGCTCGAGTCCTGCAGGAACGCATGGGAACGGCGTTCCTGCACTTTTTCCACAGCAGGAACGCCGTTCCCGTTACCTGTCCTGCAGGACCGGCCCTGCTACCTGCACAGAGGGGCCATCACACGCTGTTCCCTCTCCAGCTATAACTCTCGCGAGACCCGCGGCTGTTACCATGGCAACGCTCCGCACAGGCGAGTCTCGCGAGAGTTAGAGCTGGAGAGGGAACACAGCGTGTGATGGCCCCTCTGTGCAGCGAGCGGCTGGCTCCCTCCACCGGACCACCAGGCTATCTCCCCCCTCCCTGACAAGGTAAGAAGCAGGGAGGGGGGAATAAAATAAAGAAAATATACATACACATAAAGTTAAAAAAAAATGCTCCCCCCCCCCACACATCATCCAGCACTCACACACCCATCATCCAGCACTCACACACCCATCATCCAGCACTCACACACCCATCATCCAGCACTCACACACCCATCATCCAGCACACCCATCATCCAGCACTCACACACCCATCATCCAGGCACACCCATCATCCAGCACTCACCACACCCATCATCCAGCACTCACACACCCATCATCCAGCACACACACACCCATCATCCAGCACACACACACACATCATCCAGAACTCACACACATCATCCAGCACTCACACACACATCATCCAGCACTCACACACATCATCCAGCACTCACACACATCATCCAGCACTCACACACACATCATCCAGCACACTCACACACATCATCCAGCACACTCACACACATCATCCAACACTCACACACACATCATCCAGAGCACTCACACACATCATCCAGCACACGCACACACACACACCATCAGAACTCACACACACACACACCATCCAGCACTCACACACACACACACATCATCCAGCACTCACACACACACATCATCCAGCGCACTCACACACACATCATCCAGCACTCACACACACACATCATCCAGCACTCACACACACACATCATCCTGCACTCACACACACATCATCCTGCACTCACACACACATCATCCAGCACTCACACACACATCATCCACACACTGCATTCATTATACACACTCTTCACTCACTACAAACACACTACATTCACTATACACTCACTACAAACACACTACATTCACTATACACTCACTACAAACACACTACATTCACTATACACCCTCTGCATTCACTATACACACTCTGCATTCATTATACACATTCTGCACTCACTACACACTACATTCACTATACACACTCTGCATACACTGCATTCATTGTACACACTCTGCACTCACTACAAACACACTAAATTCATTATACACAATTTGCGCCAAAGGACCACTCTAGGCGCAGACCACTTCAGCTTAATGAGTGGTCACCCGGGTCACCTCAGGCCTCCTTTCTAGGGTTAACCCATTTTTTACTATAAACATAGCAGTTTCAGAGAGCTGCTATGTTATTAATAGACCTTCCCTATTCCCTCTAGTGGCTGTCTCGTGACAGCCACTAGAAGAAGCGCTTCGATGCTTCTCACTGTGATTTTCACAGTGAGCCATAGCGATCTATAAAGAAAAGCATTGGCAAATGCTTTCCTATCGCGAGCGAGCTGAATCTTGGCGCAGCTGTACCCGGCGGCGATGCGCATTCAGCCCAGGAGGAGGATCGGAGGCAGAGAGCTCTCCGCCCAGCGCTGGAAAAAAGTTTTTAACCCCTTTCCCCTTTCCAGAGCCGGGCGGGAGGGGGACCCTGAGGGTGGGGGCACCCTCAGGGCACTATAGTGCCAGGAAAACGAGTATGTTTTCCTGGCACTATAGTGGTCCTTTAACTACAAACACATTACATTCATTATACACACACTGCACTCACTACAAATACACTACAATTATTATTCACACTGCACTCACTACAAACACACTACATTTATTATTCATACTCTGCATTCACTACAAACACACTACATTCATTATACACACCCTGCACTGCACTATATGCATAGGAGTGTATTTTTTATTATATTTTTGTTTTTAAGGGGGGGGGGGAGGCGGGAATCTTGGGTGAGTTCCCACACTTTTTTCCCCAGGACTTGACCCCTGCAAGGGATACATTAGCACATCTAAGTAAATTAAAAACGTTAGTACATTTTATGGCACCTTGTCGCGGACTTTGCCATTTCTAGTATTGTTTCTCAGTAATTGTTGTATTCCCCATACCAAAAATAATACTGCCAATGTTGTCACTCAGAAATAGTCTGAAAATGTTTGCAAACGGTGTTCCATCCAATAAAAATCCAATGGATTCTTCATGGGTTAACCAGTCTGGATTACTATGTATCCTTCGAAATAACCTCCAGAAAACAATCATTTAATCTGATTAAAAAGAAGAGAAAGTCTTTCATGGATGAAACATCTTACACCTGGAAACAAGTCTCCTTCAATCTAAACCTGTTAAATAAGTAGCAGGAGTCAAGCGTCTTCAAACAGAAGAGATACTCAGAGACAAGCCTGCAATATCTTAGCGCCATTTGGTTTAAATACCCAAATGAATCCCTCACTTGTTGGATGGTGTAATCTTTTTCAGTTGAGTCTTTGTGCTGACGATTGAGAACAGACCCTGAGACAGCAGACGGTGGTAATAGGTTTCAGATGCTACTGTGTCTGTCTACTGTTGGCTGAAACCCTGGTGCCATAATGATAGGAATAAGACAGCAGCACATCTTGAGTACATAGTAATCCCCAAGGGTGGAATTCTTTACTTTGGAGAACAAGTGACTTGCTGAGCTGAACACATAAACACAGAAAGCTGTCCAACCCAAGCGACATAAACACATAACCAGATACATGAAGGGCCCGTTTCAGAATGGTACGAGTGATTAACCTCATTGCAACCAAAATGTGCTTACACTTATTGCATTATGACACATGTCAACATTAGGATTTGTAGTCAAAACGTTTAAATCTTTCTTCTAAATGGCTGCTGACATGGACATCTTTTCGTAGAGCGACCAGGTGCCGGGTTAATGTCAGGGCATTTTGCCAGTTTCAGAGCCACTAGTTTGACGCTGCTGATTTGGACCCACCAGTTCCAGAAACCTCAGATACGGAGGAGATAATCAAAGGGATAATTAACCCAGATAATTTATTAATTTATTTATTAAAAAACTTCTCACTCACAAATTTCTGGAATGATATGCTACAACGTATGTACGGCTTAGTTTTCGAAGTTGGCATTTTTTTTTGTTTGACAAAAATACTAGCTTCTAGATGGATTTAAAAATGACATAATGTGGCTTGATAGAATTAAAAATGCAGGTAATTTTTGCATAAAAATTTAAAATACTTATTAGAGATTGGGATTTGACAAATAAATAACTAGCTCTTGATAACAAATGCTAAACATTTTCTAATACATATATATTAGTATACAAGTTTGTAAGATTAAAATTAACCTCTTGAAGCTTTATAATGGATATATGATTATTATAATTATTATTAACATTATTATTACTGGCATTTATATAACGTAAACATATTCTACAGCACTTTACAATATTGTCTTTGTGCACGAGGCCTACCATTCGCTACACTTAGGGCTTGGTTAAATTCACTGGTTCATCTTTCAAGGTATATTTTTGAGCAGTCACGGTACAAATTTGGGAAGAATAATATTCCATGTTTTTTTATATATATATATATATATATATATTTTTTTTTTACACGTTAGATTTGTGTTTTGAGCTGAAATATGATTTTAGAAGTGATTATATTTGTATATTGTATATCAAATTGCTGTTGAAACCAACTAAGCTAAAACAGCTGTTTTCTGGTTGGTCACACACTTCCAACCTGTGCTGTGTTCTGCTAAGATTCAGTACCTTTCCATAAATTTGCACGTCAGGGAATTATGGGATGCAGAGGAAATGTATTTTGTATCAGAAACCATTTAATTTGGAAGAGTAAGATATGAATATTGACCATTTTGCCCAGTTTTTTTTTTTATCCCTCTCTGGTGGGGATCTGGCCTTCTTGATTAAATGCTTAAATCCCTCCTGTCTGCTTACTGTAACCCCACATTTATAAGTAACCAAATTCTTCTAGGCTACCCAAATTGTGTCAGTATTCGGGATATTGGTTGCTATGTATGTGATTTGCGCTTGACAATCATAAGCAAATATTTTCTGCCTAGCTGTCAAAATGTATTTTCTACTACTATTAATTAACTTCGGAATAGCTCACGCTGCATCAAAAATCTATCTAAACAGTGCTTTAAATTACCTTAACATTTACACTTCAATCTTCAACTGTGCTTCCAAGTTAATAAGGCCAGAAATCCTATTTATCAAATCAAATCAACCCCATCCCACTCCCAGATCAAGACCAGATGGTCTCGCAGTGCAATGTAGAGGGGACCAGTCACCGGGTGGAAGCAGTTTCAGTAGAAGACAATTTATCACGGAAACATGAAAGCTTGTTCAATCCCAAACAGATGTATAGAAATATGGGTGTCAGGGATGTGATTCATTTGTCTCCCAGCGGGATTTATATGCATCTTGATTTTAGGGGATAACGGAGCTCCTTTTGATGTACAGCGATAAAGCCTATGAATCTTCTGCATTAGGAAGAAATTGAAAGCATAAATGTTATGAGAAATGAGCTATATATAATCTTATCATCTCACATCGCATTGCAGTTCAGGGGATGTGGGATGTAAAGGTTAAATAATTTTCAACAGCTATTGAATCTGTTTGAATTGTCTTCACCTGTTAAATGAAAAGTTGCCTGACCTTATTTAAAGGGAAACTGTTGTTAAAAGTAAAGTTCTGGACATGTTGGAACCTGTGTTAATTTATGTCACTTTCAACAGTCCTGACGGTCATTGCATTATAGCTCAAAATGTGTTACAGTTTATTTTCACTGGTTAATCCTCTTCCCTACAGTGTGAGCTGCTATTCTACAGACAGCAGTTAGTCAAAATATTTAAAGGAACTCCAAGCACCATAACAACCTCATTGGAATTAATTTATTATGGTGCCAAGAGGTTTCTGGTTTCGGTTTACCTTTAGGGGGTTAAATCGTTCATAAACTCCCAAAATCCAGCACACAGCACTCATTTGCTCTGTTCCTTGTCCTCCTGCTACTCAGATTCTTGAAAGAGGAAGCCTGATTGTCTGAGAGTGTGAGCTGACACTCAGTAGCTGCCCGTCAACAAAATGGCTTGAGATAAATACGTACATTTGAAAAGCCATTTTGTAAAGGTGAACCAGTGCCGGGGACCTCATGGCACCATAACAACTGTTATGGTGTCCTGAGTGTTCCTTTAAATGTTTTTATAGATTATAGATAAAATAAAAATAAATATATACACAAAAAGGGATTTATTCAGTAAACTCAAATTGTCGCATAATAAATTATAATTATACCTTTTCGCTGCTGAAGTTGGGAATTTATTTATTTATAATGATATTGTGAATACCTTGTGTACTCTATATTGGGGGACAGAGGGAAAAGTCAGTTAATTGTTGACACATTTTCTGTACAGTTTTCCCATTTCACAGAATACAAGTAGGTAGGTATGGACCGACATCAAGCACCTGTGCCTTGCAGTAGGTTTAGAACATACAAAGCCGTCTCTTCTAGGTTAATTTACTAAAATGAGAATTGAAAGTGAATTTCAGATTTAAGATAAAAATAAATGAATTGGAAAAATTGTCTCGTTCATAGATGCATTCAGTTCGACTTCTCTGGATTTAAATATAAAATTCACTTTGAGTTCTCACGTTATATAAATAAATAAATAGCCCTGTTAGTTTGTAGGGGATCTTGGTATCACAGTTACCGTAGTCCAAAAATTGACATCACAGGGATTTTCAGCTGTATGTTTATACTCATTAACTGTATATTGCTGAGAATGTGCTATTCACATCCGCCGTTACAATGTTATCTTAAAAGTATTCACTAGAATCATTGCAACTCATTGCATGGTTACATTGCTGTCGATCGTTGGTTGGCCAAAACGTTTGGACAAAATGCAGGGCTCTCCATTGTCTTAAGCCTGGCCTCTCTTAAGTTGCTTATAAAATGCAGACAATTCACTTCCATATTATCTGTACAAAGCCAAGACCCCATGCATGGCAATGGTAGTCTGTGAGTAGTTTAGATCATTGCAGCCCAGCGTTCAGTGGCTTTGGGTTTACAATGCAGAATGTAACTTTTGTGATATTCAAATTGCTTCTGAGAGACTGGGCACCAGTCAAAGTCACACTGGATGGGTTGTCAGAAAACTAAAGTAGTCAAAGCCATTAGAAACTTTTTCAACTCAAACTTTTTGATGTGGTTCCATTTTTCACTAAACACTGAATTGTGGAGAATTGAAACCCAAATAACAAATTTAAGGCAACAAAAAAAAAATCATCAAATTTGTTAAAATCACAGCCTAACTACGTAAGCCTAAATCTTGCAGTTTGGTTTTCAATTCACTTAAAGGAACACTGTATGGCCACAATTACAGCCATGTATCCTGACACTGTAGTTGTTGCTTTGAAAAGGTAATTGTACTCGCCCGTCTCCTCGCAGCGGGCCCCGTCTTGCTCCACCTCCATGCTTAAGATCATCAAACTTAATGATCACAGCCCATCCAATGCTTTTCCATATGAAAGTGTTGGGAGGCTGTTGTGCATGCGCAGCAAAATGCAGCCTGGGCCAATTAGCATTTCCTCATAGAATTGCATTGAATCAATGCATCTCTACGAGGAACATGCAGCGTCTCCATGCAGAGCTGTACTAGGAAGTACCTATAGTGGTTGTCTGAGTGACGGCCACTAAAGGTCTAACTGGCCAGCAATGTGAGCACTACCTTTTCTCTGAAAAGGCAGCGTTAACACTAAAAAGCCTGCAGGGACATGCCATAGACACCAGAACCACTAAATTAAGCTGTAGTGTTTCAGGTGACTATAGTGTCCCTTTAAATTTTGTGTTTAGTGAATACATGCTGATAGGGTTAAACAGACCCTCTTTACCTGGACAAAACATAAATTGTGATATTAAGTACTGTTAAAAGATTTCAAGGGAGCAGCTTCCAAGTCTGTGAAGGGGAATAACATTCTGCAATGGAAAATAATTATTTAGCTTGCCTTCCTTTAAGACTGCTCTCTGTAAAAAGTCTATTTTATTATTTGGCATGAAATGCAATGTACTTTTAGCTGGTTTAACTTTACATAGTGTTATATGCAAAGATACAAATGCTGATAGCCATTAAATACATCAGTAAATTATATTCGCAAACATTTTCACTTTCATTTTATCGAGGCGCAGAAATGTATTTTAAACAAACTTTAATGTATATTGCATACGGTATAAAAATCCCGACTCCCTTGGTATGTGCTTTTGAAGTTTAAGCAGAACAATCTTTTTATTTTTTGCTTAATATTCTGTGTTCAGAAATACGAATGAATCCAGATGTTCTATCAATTACTGAAATCTAAATCACTCATAAATATAGGTGATTTCATCTTTTTTTACTGGGATGCTAGCGACAGCTGATCTTACCTTTACACGAATAAAACTCTCCACTCAAATTACTCACATTGTTCCAGGGTGCACTGTGGTTATCCTTTCTGGTTAATCAGGGATCCTTATAAAAAAAAAGTACGCTTCAGGATAACATTGGTTAATGTTTATATTTGACTATAGCAAATGACTAGTATCCCACAGGGCCCTAGGCTGGGTCACCCTTTATTGTTAATTGTTAAAGGACCACTATAGTGCCAGGAAAACATACTCGTTTTCCTGGCACTATAGTGCCCTGAGGGACCCCCTCCCGCCTGGCTCTGGAAAGGGGAAAAGGGGTAAAACTTACCTTTTTCCAGCGCTGGGCGGGGAGCTCTCCTACTCCGATCCTCCCCGTCGGCTGAATGCGCACGTGCAGCAAGAGTTGCGCGCACATTCAGCCGGTCGCATAGGAAAGCATTATCAATGCTTTCCTATGGACGCTTGCGTGCCCTCACTGTGATTTTCACAGTGAGAATCACGCAAGCGCCTCTAGTGGCTGTCAATGAGACAGCCGCTAGAGGCTTTGGGGGAAGGCTTAACCCATTTATAAACATAGCAGTTTCTCTGAAACTGCTATGTTTATAAAAAAAATGGGTTAACCCTAGCTGGACCTGGCACCCAGACCACTTCATTAAGCTGAAATGGTCTGGGTGCCTAGAGTGGTCCTTTAATAATATGTGGAAATAAAATGTAATTTTAGAAAAAGAACAATGTATCTTATTTGCACAGACTGATTTCTAAACACATTTATTGTAGTTTAAGGACACATTACTGGGAGTATTATTGCTGTGGAGCTCTGTTATACACTCAGACACATTACTGGGAGTACTATTGCTGTGGAGCTCTGTTATACACTCAGACACATTACTGGGAGTATTATTACTGTGGAGCTCTGTTATACACTCAGACACATTACTGGGAGTATTATTGCCGTGGAGCTCTGTTATACACTCAGACACATTACTGGGAGTATTATTGCTGTGGAGCTCTGTTATACACTCAGACACATTACTGGGAGTATTATTGCTGTGGAGCTCTGTTATACACTCAGACACATTACTGGGAGTATTATTGCTGTGGAGCTCTGTTATACACTCAGACACAGTACTGGGAGTATTATTGCTGTGGAGCTCTGTTATACACTCAGACACATTACTGGGAGTATTATTGCTGTGGAGCTCTGTTATACACTCAGACACATTACTGGGAGTATTATTGCTGTGGAGCTCTGTTATACACTCCGACACATTACTGGGAGTGTTATTGCTGTGGAGCTCTGTTATACACTCAGTCACATTACTGGGAGTATTATTGCTGTGGAGCTCTGTTATACACTCAGACACACCGAAAAAAAATGGAGCTCCAAGGAAAGAGGGACATTTGGATAGAAAAGAGAGAGAGGGATTTAGACCCAAGATAGGGACTGTCCCTCCTAAATAGGGACACTTCAGAAGTATGATGTACTGCTCTCTCCCTGATCCCTTCTCCTAACCTGAAGCATCCAGGAAAACAGGTTGTACATGTCAGTTAGCAAAGATTTTTGAGAGTTGTAGTTAAGCTAACAGTGTTGATAAGTAGAAAGCTGAAGTCCCTGGATAAAGTGCCCTGCCCTTAAGAGCCTTAATTTCTGCTTATCTGGTCCTACAGTTCAGATACCATAGATTAGAGTCAGAAACTCCTGATTGGACAGCCTGCTACTTGGTGAGGGATGAGTTTAAAGATGATTATTGAATGTGTGGGAATTTGCACAAAATTACAGAAATTTATTATTATTATTATTATTATTATTATTTATTTATTTGTAATTTGTTATTTTGCATTAGCTGCTTTGCATATTTGAATACATTATTTATTTAATGTATTAAAAATGCTGGGTCAGTTCCAGCTGGGTTTCCACATTAACAATATACAGGTCCTTGTGCTGGTTTTGAGATGTAACTCCAACATAGCATGGGAAATACTTGCTCGTTAAACCTACTATGGTGCCAAAGACACCTCTCTCCATGTTGGGTTTAAGCCCTGCTGGTGTACCCATTCTCTTTCTTGGACTGCATTTACTGTGATGGGCTGAGGTGGGAGAGAAACGTTATTGGTATTGGAGTCTATCAATACTTGGAGAGGCTACATGGACCTCCAAAACAACCAGGCCTATCTATAAAAAGCAATTCTGGGCCAAAGCAGAGACTATCTGATTGTTCCTGTTTTAGAAACCTGCCCAGCATTGCTACATAATAGTAAAAAAAAAAACACATTGCTTTTTTAAGTATAAAATGTCTTTATTATTTTTCTGTTTATTCTACATCTTTCTTTTCTTATTTTCTGAACTGTGCAGATGACCAACTACCAAACTATTACATTTGAGCAGTAAACCTGTTAATGAAAAAGTACAGCTGTCCAATTCTAAACATCATGAATGAAGTGTTTGTATCACTAGGGGCAGTATTGATTTATTGCAATAACTTTAGTTAAGTTCTTCGAAGCTCAGTAAAGTCTAAACTAGGCAAACGTTTATTGAAACCTCCTTCTTCAATGATCTTTCAACTTCTAACCTCTGTCTGTAATTTGGATTTCAACAGGTTACATTAATCAATTCAAATTTTATAATTCAGCACTTTATAAATATTACAGCAAGCTATGTCGATTGTGCACCTTTGTGAGCCATCTTCTAATTGCCTCGACGATTATAGTTTATGTTTTATGATCTTGTATTTACAGACGGTTTCCAAAATAAAATCGCTCCAAATAAAATCCTTTTTGTTCTTTAAACATCCTGTGTAAATGTGGTAGATTATAGTAGGTTGAAGACATTTAAATTGTTGCAAATCAAACTTTTTTGATCTATAACGCACAGTGTCATGTCTTAAATTTTGGCAAATTATTAACCAAGTTCGGAATCTGCAGAGTTTGAGTAGAATTGGTAATTTGGTAAAAAATTAATCCAGTTTAGCTAAGTAACAAAAATATTTTACTATCGTTCAACTTAAAATATATTTACGAAAATCTGAATTACAAGTGAACTTAAGTTATTCTTAGGGGAAAGGCTAAATGGTCAAGAAATAGCATTACTTAACGGGGTACATCTAGAAAATCCTATAGTAGAAATTTGGAGCAGGTCTCCCCTCGTTTTCTGCACTATTGAAAAACATTATTTTTATAATTAAAGTTTTTATCGAATATAAATTCAACGTGTTTAGTTTTGTTTAAATAGTCAAACATAACAATGGTAAAAGGACAGCAGAAAAATTACAAAGCAAAATAATACAATATAAATCTATAATACAAAACAAATATTATTACACTATTATCTGCAATACAAAACAAGCTGTTTCAAAAGAAGATTTAAATAGTCATTGGTTAAAGGGACAATGAAAAAATTCGACAAGATTTGGAGCCCATGGATAAATAGCGCTGTAAGCGATTAGAGAAAAGCAGACTAGACTATCCAAAATACAGCACGGGACGTCTGAGAGATGAGGTATACCGAATTACTTAGACTCGGTTAGCAGGGAAGGTTTTTGGTGGACTCCCGACGTGGACAGGGCAGGAAGAGAAGTACATCCCTTAGGACGCCTTCTTATTGAGTGGCCATCCTCGGGCTCCCCCTCTCTCCCCCCTCCCCCTTTTGCCCCCCCTCCCTTCTCTGCGACCTCGGACCTTCGAGGCACTCCTATTTTTTTCTCTTTTCTTTCATCTCTTATTTCCTGAATCTTATCGTCCGACCGTACATGGAGGGAATACACGCGCGAGCCAATAGTGACTCGTGAGCAAATGCACGCTCGTATATTACTTAGCTGTTATTCCCCCCCCCCCTCACCCTTTTTTATTTTTCGAGTATATCTGCGTATGCAAACAAGTGTGCGGTCGGCATATATTATTTTAAATATTATATGTTCTCTGTTAATTGTTTTTATATACTATAAAAAAACAGGCGGGATATCTCACTATACATAGAGATGAGAACTGTTGAAATGTAAACTCAATTAAAGGTATCTAGTTACGGGATATGGGCGAACAGGACTGTTTACCTATCACACGATTGTAATAATGCCTTGCATGCCTGTTTATGCATAACCCTATATTGATGTATATGCATTGTTTTGCGATGTCTCGTCTTGGAATAAATAAAGAATTTAAAAATAAAATAAAGGGACACTAGAGGCACCCAGACCATTTCATCTAATTGAGGCGGTCTGGGTGGAGACTCCCTGCAATGTAAATGGGAATTTTAGAAAAACTACAACATTTATATTGCAGGGTTAGGACTGCCTCTAGTGGCTGTCTACACACAGCATTTGCTGTGCGGGAGCACTAGGTTGCCAAATTGCTCTGACATCGGCGGAGGAGGAGCCTGATTCAGTGTTCCTTTAAAGGATCACTATAGGGTCAGGAACACAAACATGTATTCCTGACCCTATAGTGCAAACCCACCATTTAGGTGGCTTGCCCATTCCCCCCTTAACCTCCTCAGAATGGGTTAAAACTCACCTTATTTTGAGCTCTCCACGGGTCCCCCACCCCCTTGGTGACATCATCAAAACCTGCAGGTACTGATCATGTGAAACTAACATCTCAATTCTCAACACAATTACCAAAGAATTCCGCTCAGGAAAAAAATATATATATTATTAAGGCAGTGGGAATATTTCTCATGAGAAAGATTATCTAAACAAATATTTCACTCATTCCTGGTTTCTCACCATGCCGAAAGTCTCATGTGTTTTCAGTTTAAATATATGTGCATAGTCACCTAACCCCAAGCTCCTACTGAATGATTCATGGCCAAAGTGACCTCTGACTTTATCGATAGCATTTTATTACTATTATTAATATTAGCATTTATAAAGCTGAAACATATTCCTTTGCTCTTTACAATTATAAAATAGGGATAATTAATGTTTGGAATATAACAGAGACAAGAGGTATAGAAGGCCCTATATCCTATGAGATTTAGAACAAATCCATTATTAAAGGTACAAACGTCCATATATTGGGAAGTATGCAGATCAGGAAAGGTAGGCAGGCAGTTAAGGGCCCATCATCAGTGATTTGAGTTTGGTGATGCCCCAAATGGGTAGGCCCACCTTGGTTAGCCTCTCTGGCTGGGCTGCAACCTACAGGACCATGCAGAGAGTTCTGCAGAAATGCTTTCTGCATTGCCTTAGTACCCATTCACAGCCCAAGCATGTCTAATGATGCACTCGTCGCTGTGCTGCCAGTGTATATTTCCCTTGTGTCCCCAGATGTGGGACACCAAGAAACTAAATAACAGGACAGGACAGGACCCGGAAATTGGGACTGGTCTGACAAAATTGAGACTGTTGGGAGGCCTAAAGACATGAGAACAACATTGGGAAATTCTGAGTGCAGCATTATTATTGGTGTTTATTGCCAATTAACATGTTATCAGTTATATTTTAGATACCATCTGCCTTGTACCCACCCAGACTATGTAACTTATGCCTAGAATATGTCAAATTCTAAAACACCAATATAATAATAATAATTATTATTATTATTTTTACTAATATTATAAAGTACCAACATAGTCTGCGTCACTGGTCAGTGGGTGGACAAGACGTCAAATAGTGAATAAAAAAACAAATCGCAAAACGTAAGCTAAAATAGCCAAGCTGTGACTATAGCGGGGTTGGAGAATGTTTTTAGCCTATAATTCAGTTTTGTTTAAGTTAGGTGTAAATGCAGTGTTTAGCAAATAAGCCCCATGCTCAGTAAGGTTTGCCTTACAGGAAAAAAAGTGATAAGTGAGCTTACAATCTAAAGGATGTAAAGTTACACCAGGTAATTTCAGGCAAGCTCGGAAAGTACATTCTGTTCACTGTAAAACGGGTTGATTGATGTATTAACAATATATGATTGTCTATCATTGACTTGTGAAGTGTTACCAGCACCGGCAGAGGTAGCAGTGCTGACAAACATGAATTAGAAATTGACCAGGCCTCTGAAGAGCTCTGTAGAAGTGTTCTAACATTCTGCAAGTCTTCTTCAACAGCTTCGAGTGCCTTTAGTGACACACTCAAGCTGTCCTGTTGAGGGACAGATGAAGTTCTGAATTGTGATTGTTCTCCTTTATGCAGGACTGTTGGGAGGTATGCTGAGGATAATGGAATAGGGGGATATCATTTCATAACAATGACAAAGGACCTTTTGGCTCCCTTCTTAATGGACAAATACAACTCTCCACACACACATTGGGAAAGTGCAGCTACTTAGAATCTTGTTGCCCAGATACATCCCATCAAAACCCAAGGGCTTGCTAAAAATGTCTTGGAGATTGGTTTTGTGTGCTGCTGACCATGTAAATATCTGAGGTCCTATTCTTTCTCTGGTGGTATACAGTGAGACATTTTGCAGTTATTTCAACAAATATAACATCATTTTTTCAAACCTATAGCTAGGATTCCTTTCAGCCAATGACTAATTGCTAATTTAGAGAACCGGCAACAGGTCACACTCCCATGCACTTCCCAGCAGTTCCAAGTAGGTTTTATGCAATGCTTCTTCTACAAACACCAGAGAAATGACGTTACAGGTGGTCAGTCTTTATCTGGAGCCTGCAATTAGTGCCTTCATTTGAAATTGGAGGCTTTCACTGTCACAGCCAGGTGGAGACAATCCCCTGTCCATTAATTACTACAACAATGTATCAATTTAGCACATGCTAAGGTAAAAGAGACAGTAAATGAATGAGGTTACCAGATGTTTTTTTTGTTTTGTTTTTTCAGATTATAGTATTTTACACAGAGTGAATAACCCTGTTAATTTTAAAAGAGGAGCAATTATTATAGAAACCAGTAGTATTACCCAAGGAATTATTTTCGTTTTACGTTTAGGGATTGCTCATCTGTTCAAAGTTTTGCCTCAATTTGCTGTTACTATGACAAATCGAGAATTCGAATGGGACTTGGACATAAACATCTGAATGGGTGCACAGTCTGTCTAATTAAAGGGACCGTCCAAGCACCATAGCACTTCTTGCATAGACTATGGTAACAGGAGGTTCCTCATCATGAGAGTTGCAGTGAAACAAATATAAACTGATAAATCCTTATTTAATCCTTTAATGAATGTTAAATACCTCAACCAGTTAAAGGAACATTACAAGTGATTTAACTCCTAAATGGCAGATAATTGAGCAGTCTGCAGGGGGATGATCTACACACCCAAACTGCTTCATTGAAAGGGAACACTATAACGTGAGGAATACAAATCTATATAGTGAGTTTTACTCAGTCAGTGTAACCAAAGCAGCTCATATTGACAAAAGTCCTAACCCTGCAATGGAAACATTGCACTTTCTTATAAACTACAATGTTTTACATCGCACAGTTAAGGGCACAGGGACCACTTCATTGAGATTAGGTGGTCTGTTCTACTATAGTGTTCCTGTACATTGAAGTTGTTTAAGAGCTTAATGTGTCCCTTTAAGTTACTAAGTAATAATTATTGACAGCATTCACGGTCAGCAAAATATTCATTGTTGTATCCGGGGAGAGGGCCATTAATGCTTCGTTGTTCAGAAGACCACCTATGTGCTAGTGCCCAGATAATTGCATTGATTTGTGTTGGTAGAGAAAATGCCCAGGATGGACAGATCTGACTGAGGCTTGGAAAGGTATCGAGATACAGAATGTAGACTGAGCAGAAGGTGGCTGTGATGGTGGGGGATTGATGCTTATAAAACATTATATGTAGATTATCATTAATTTTAATTCTGCCATGTAGCATACATTTTCTATAGCTGTACCTCATTCTGGTCACTTGATCAGATGTTATTTTGTTGATATTTTTAGCAATATTTTTAAACTAAGATAACTTTAGTTTAATACTTGTTTAGACCCTTCTTAAACTTCCAAATGACTATGAAATAAATTCTGGTTTATATATATTTCTTGGATTTTTTCTTTTTTCTTTTTTGTATTGGCAGAACAAACAGTAACATGTTTTCTTTAAGGCTCGGTAGATCATTACAGAACGCCACAAATATTTTAGAGTAAATGAATTCCAGGCCTAATGTACAAACTAATCTGTAAGTGCCTAGAATATCTGAGAATTCTTGCCCGTTCAGGAGCAATGCAGATGGCATGTTGAATAGTTTGCTGTGTTTTCCCTAGACTAGATTTGGAATGGGTATCAGTAACAGCCTCACACATCAAAAAGGCATTTTTATAGAATTATTTTATAGGGTATAATGAACAAAAGCTGAAATTATGACTGTTGATGTCAGAAGCAAAATCTATGTTAGATTGACCTATGCATGGAATCTTGCTGAGATAATGTCAGACCACAAAGATGGTAATAATTGGTGGGACATTGTCAGAGAATGTAGGAAATTACCAAAATAGGCAAGGTTAGGAACCCTTGGAACGTCTAGATTGTTTCTATCGATATCTAGTTTCTGACTTCATCAACAGCCAAAAATATGGGTACATTAAAGAATGCTTTTTGCTTGGAATTAATGGTTTGCAAAAGTATTGCCTGAAGTGTCAACCTCCAACTCTTGCTGATCCATATCTTCAGGGATATTGAGGGAGCCAAAAGGTTACTTCAGAATTATGTACAGTATGGTTGTGAAATGTGTTGTCCATTCCTGGTTTAGATGCTAAATGCACCATGGTGTTTGAGCAGCACTATGTCCAACTTGCCTTTAATATAACTACAAATGCCTTGAAGTTCATTTGTCCACCAAATAATATGCAAAATGGAAGACATTAAGGGAGCGGGGACTCTATTTTACCCTACTTTATGTTCTACGAACTTTAATAAAATTCAAGACAAGAGCTGTTTCATACACTAGAAAAAGTGTAATACCGCAATAAAATTTAAATTTATAGTGTATATGGCTAGTCTGATGTTCAAATGCACAATTTTTAAAGACTAAATGATTTGCCTTTTTGATATTAGCGGCATGTGGTCACATTTAATTAGTTTGGCATTAAAGGTGCCTTATGAAGAACACATGAAATGGACTCTCGCTATTCTGTAACTGCTTCTAAATAGGTGCTTATCACTAAGCTGCGAACATTTCATTGCAGTCCAGGCAAAGACTTGTAGATACAGAGGGTATGAAATGGCTAGCGCCTTCCCAGAACGACTTCTTCTAATGAATGTCATGTAAACACAGCACTTATCTGTAAACAGATTTAATTAGAAATCTGTTAAAACTTAACCACCGTGAACAAGCTCCCTGGGGGATTAGCAGCAATTTCATGCTTTCGTGTGGTCAGTAAATACAATGTCTATAGTATGCCAAATTCCTTCATTCTTCTCTGCCTGTTCATTTCTCTCTCTTGTCCCACTCTAGAAGAGCCATCGCCTCTCAATAAATGATCAATATTTGCCCATGTATTCTTTTTTTAAAGATCTCCTTGACACATGCAGCATCTGTGTTTGCTTAGCATCCAGGACAACATAGTACAGGCGTTCATCAAATCTGTCTTTCACCAAACAGGTCACAGTGACGGAGGCTTTTTCAAAGAGACGGGTCTCTCAGTGATGAGAGTATCTGAGGGACCCCATTGTTAGGAGCGGAGATGGGGGTGAAGTGTGAATGGCTCTTCAAATAAAGCAAACTTGTGAGAAATAAACTGCTGTCTCTATGTGAAATTGTGTCTTAATAAAACATATCATTTCAAGAGTAGCTCCTAATATTTAGTGTTTGTTTTGAAGCAGAGGAGAGATTATTTTTTTTCAGGCCCAAATTGCAATCATACTGTGAATATTTAGCTGTAAAGTTAAATTTAAGTCTAAAGTTGATCCACAATTTTGAATGCATTTAAAGATAATGTATTTTTTAAAAAACCATGCATAAAGTAAAAATGAAAATAAAAAATATAATATATATAATTATATATATATTTTTTTATTTTTTGCATATATAAGAATAATACTTTTATTTTAAGTAACACCATGTTCTGCAAATCCCCAGGATGTGTAGTTTCTGAAGTGAGCTCTGCACAGACTATGAAGTGGCTGTAGCCCATTCAAACTTTTCAATAAATAGAATATATACCATGAACTCATTGCTCAGCCCTCTGAATTCATTTTTCAATAGATTTATATATTACAATGGAACCAGTCACAGAATTCTATGTAGCAACATGTCAGAGAAAGTTGACTTTTTAAAATTATTTTTCCGACCCTGTATTTAAATGTAGCAGGATACTGGGATAGTAAGATGTCTAGATTGTGACTTTAATTAGCGCAATTTATGAATAATGCTCGTAAGGTTGTATTGAATAAAACCTGCTTCCGGTCCCCAATAGAATGACTTTATTTTAAATAAAACTTTTTTGGAATGTGCTGACTAATATTTGGGTAGCAAACCCTTTTTTATTAGCCAATATAATAGCCATAGGTGAAACACTTATTCAGAATTAAAAATTAATAAATGCCACAAATCTTAAAAGGATCAAATCAGAAATTGATACCACATTTTGTCCAGACCCCATCTCCCTTGATTAGGGGGCTTCTTGCAATATTATCTACGGGTTCTGCAGCTCTTCCTGTATCATTTATAAATGATTCTTAAGACTTGTTCATAGCAAAACAAAACAAAAAGACCAATACGCGCTAATTGTAAATCTGTTTGTATTGTCTAGGAATACGTTAGAGAAATCTAAGTTGCTTTGAATAGAGAATCTTCTAAACCTCCACCATGCACAAAAATGTTGATTCACATTCCTGCATAATTGAATTTCCCTTCCTAAACAGCCTCATTAAGGATCAATTATGCAAGTTAAAAAAAATATTATTTGAAATAGGCAGAGCAGGTAATTTATTTTTTACAGACGGTGCATGTAATGCAGCATCTGATAACTTAGTCTTCATTTATTAGATTAAAAATGATTGCGAAAGGATGGTTCCACCATTGATGGTAGATGTTATATTCTATATCCCATTAATACAGGTTACATTATAATTAATCCACACATTAGATACAATTGCAAGAATGGCCTGTGCTGAACCTTTTTAAAAGGGACTGTGTAATTTAAACATTGAAACCAGTCAGATATGTATATACCTGACATGGGATTTGTACATTTTAGACTAAACCACCCATGGTGGAAATAAATATATATTTCTTTTTTTTTTTTTATCAAATTGACCGTTCTCATTTTAGTAAGTAAATCCATGCAGTAACAGAAACCTACAGAGAGTGGCCTCTTACTCTGAAATGTTGGCTCCTTGTGATTAAAGATTTGCCTTTAGTTCCAGAAGGCATTCATGGAAAAAGGACAACTGAGACCCTTGCACTATCAGACCATAAGGGGTGAAAAGGTTCCCTAAAGTGCTGAATCCAGCACTGGTTTGCTCTGCCTTTCTTTCCTTCTGCTTTTATTTTTTTTTTTTTTTTTAATTCTTTATTTTTGCAGTGCATATGGGTTAAACAGACGGGCGTGTGGTACCCCAACGGCACTCCACACGCTAGTTCCAGTACATTATAACAATGGGGTATGCAATAACAATGCACAAAATTTTTAAGTATGAAGATTGTCGTTTAACTGTACATATTTTGAGAACACTGTTAGATAATACAATCAGCTTAAGTAAGCAACTTTAGAGAGTGTTCACGCTTTAACTAGGCTTGTTCGGCATATTGGCTAGGTACTGGCTGCAGAGATCCTGTATGTATGAACATTCTAGTGTGCACTACAGGCTAGTTCTAGATACTGTCTTTGCACTAGCTTGCTAATCGTTTATAGGTTATTACAGTGAAGAAATAAGTAACGTAGATGGGCAACAAGTCTACACTAAAACAAAGCATTTCGGTCTAAACCTACTTTCTGAGTGGATGCAAGTGTGCATAAACACAAAGATCTCCTTGAGTCATAGTATATGCTAGGCGGGATCTAGGTTAGGGTAAAACAGCCATATCATGGCATGGTAAGAGTAATAGTGGAAGACCCTTGTCCCTTGCGTCCCTAATGTTATTCTGCTGCAGCGTGATTTCTCACAAGAATGTACCCGGCTTGGGCCACAGTGAAGCAGAAACAGGCTTATCAGACATGCATTCATTATCTCGGCTTTTCTACGCTGTGGCTAGCAAGTTATCAAGTAGAGGGGATTAAGACGAGTGAAGATAATAAAATGCCTAACAGTTTTAGATTAGTTACGCTAGTGTCAGTAAGATGTGTTATCATAGACTATGCGTGATCTGTATGTGATAGAGACAGTCCAGACGAGCATGGTGGCCGCATCGTGGGGCTAAGATGTCTTACGGTAATCTGTGAGATGTCTCTTACTGAGTCTGTGCACATGATGGTCTGTGCTTGTCTTCGTGTGAGCATGGTATTATCCATAGTCCTCAATCCCTGGTGAAGTGGCAACAAAAATGTTTTATATCTCCGGCGGAGAGAGGTAACGATCCCTGCGCCCCTAGTAGGGTCTCAGGCCTTGGGCCTCTGAGCATAGCAGTCCGGTTCGCCTCACCCGATGCCTTTCCTAGGGACTTTGCCTGCGTGGCAGGGCCTGCATCCCATTGGTGGCCCTTCCACCCGCTGATGCTTTTGCTGTGACCTGGTCAGCCACACTGGCTTTGCCTGCACGGCAGGGCCTGCGCCCCACTG
This sequence comes from Pelobates cultripes, assembly GCA_933207985.1. Classification (NCBI taxonomy): domain Eukaryota; kingdom Metazoa; phylum Chordata; class Amphibia; order Anura; family Pelobatidae; genus Pelobates; species Pelobates cultripes. The sequence continues at coordinate 17,088,592 of OW240919.1, read as the reverse complement.
GTTTCTTCCACCTGCAGATGCTTTTGCTGTGACCTGGTCCGCCAATCGGCAGGCTGTATGAGCATCCCCTCGAGTGGCTGCACTTAGCTGATTGAGGGGTGGTGGAGTCGCTTGGTTGGAGGTTGGTCGGGTGTGTCGGCAGGCCTTCCTCTGGGGTTTGTAGTTGTGGGTGCTGTTATCTGAGGGCCCCGGTGCTGGTTCCCGCCGTGATGAGCTTCGGCTTTGCTTCCAACGGATTGCCGCTCGGGAGTTACAGGGTGGGTTCCCCAGTAGGAGACGCCGGGTAGCCGGGCGGATCCACGCCATCGCCTCCCTCAGCGCTAGCTTGTAGATTTGTCTTCGGGCTTTAAACTTCGCCCAGAAGTAGTTGCTTAGCTGGCCAACGAACTCTGACATGTGCGTGGGTGGCTTAGGAGATATTCGTTTGGCCAGAGGTTGCGTCTGAGCCGCCATCTTGGCTAGGCCTTGTTTGTCCCGTTTGGCTGGAGAGTTTGTCGCTTGGTCAGGCGATAGTATGGGGATGGTCGTCCCCAGCGAGGACCGGGATGTCCCCCACCGGTCCATAGGGGGGGGTTGCAGGGCTGTGATGGGCTCTCGTTTATGAGCTCGTCCCGTGTCAGGAGGGCGGCCGCCTCCCCCGGACCTCAGGCTTTGCTCTGGTGTAGGCCGCATGGCCGGTAGCATTTTTTCATCAGTGCACCGGTGCCGGACTAGTACCATTTTGTTCGGCATGTTGCTCTGAGTTTGTTCCCGGTTATTCTGTGCCGCTTATGTGAGTATGACGCTCGGTTTTGACTCGTTTGTGCCCGTTGTTGCTGGAGCTCTCAGGAAGTGCCACCAGCCATCTTGGCTGTCAGGCCCCGCCCCCCCTTCTGCTTTTATTTGAGGCTTGAATCAGGAAGCCTTGGACAGGGAAGCAGCTGGCGATATAAGCCAAATGGGAGCTCCCTGTTCCCCAAACGAGTTGAGATTGTCAAACACTGACTCGGATTGTCAGTACATGGGGTGAGATTGTCAGTACACTGGCTGGGATTGTCAGCACACTGGCTGGGATTGTCAATACACTGGCTGGGATTGTCAGCACACTGGCTGAGATTGTCAGCACACTGGCTCGGATTGTCAGTACACTGGCTCGAATTGTCAGTACACTGGCTGGGATTGTTGAACACTTACTCGGATTGTCAGTACACTGACTCAGATTGTCAATACACTGGCTGGGATTGTTGAACACTGACTCGGATTGTCAGTACACTGTCTGGGATTGTCAGAACACTGACTCGGATTGTCAGTACACTGGCTGGGATTGTTGAACACCGACTCGGATTGTCAGTACACTGGCTGAGATTGTCAGTACACCGGCTGAGATTCTCAGAACACTGACTCGGATTGTCAGCACACTGGCTGAAATTGTCAGAACACTGACTCGGATTGTCAGCACACTGGCTGAGATTGTCGAACACTGGCTGGGATTGTCAGAATACTGACTCGGATTGTCAGCACACTAGCTCTGTGTCCAATGACATACTGTTCCTACATCATCTTGGAAGTACTTGAGTGCAGATCAGGTCATTTCTAGTCCCAATGAGGCCATTGTTGGAATTTGTCAAACATTCCTAAAAAGCTGGAATTGATCTATTAAATAAAGAGCTTTTTGAGTTCTGGGGTCATTTCATGCAGCTTGTTTAAGTTCTGTAAAATGTTTAATTTGCTTCCCCAATAAGCCCTTAATGTAATCAGAGTAGATACTCTGTATAAAGCTATCAGGAAATGCTTGTAAAGTCCCAGCACCCTCAGGAGTTAGTCTGTTCATTTTATTTCATTGCTAGAACTGAAACCACAGACTAAGGATAATACTGTGAGTCAGATCACAACCCAAAATAATTAATTTTTCACATCCTGTGCTTTCTTTGCCCAGGTGGAATAATGCCTGTATCTGAATAGTAAAAGAGGCTTGTGTTAGTTTGTCCCAGTTCAACTAATTTGATACAAAATAATATTTTCAAAACTTAGCTTCTGTCAAGAAATTAGCTATTCTATGGAAACAACACAGCAATCCTGGCTCCTAAAAAGTTCAGCCTCATCAGGTGTCATGATCCTTGCTTTCTTTAAGATCATGGAGGTCAAAAGATGGGCTTGTAGGTAGATAGTTGGACCAGATAAAGCCAGCGCATTAAAAAATAAACAATGAGATTAAAGTTAGTTTATACAATTTAATGCAAGATGGAACCCAATGTTCCACTGTCAGTCATTGAGATGAGCATAGTGAAAATAAGTTCATCGTCCAGATGACCTTTTTTTTCCTCTTAAGACAACTGGATTGTGCTAGAGTTTGTATTTTGAAATATGACTCCCTGATCATGTGGTGTTGGTGAAATGTTGCGCACATTCTGGCCAGTAATTGCACTACTAGTGGTAGAATATGTAGGTTATCATAATTTGTCCATTATTTTTCAAGCTCCTCTTTCAATCCCCCATATTTTGCCCATCTCTCCACGCACAGTTTTTTCCCTGTTATTCTAGTGGAATCTTAAAAAACAACAACAACAAAAAAAACAGAGTGCAAGAGGATTCAGAGAAAGGACAACATCTCAAATAGATGGCATTTCAGTGAGTGGTTTGCCCTTAAAATTGAGCACTACCTTTTATGATGGATCCTTGACAAATGCTCACATTGCCCGTTAAAATATGCCAATTTTCCATGCCCACCCACGTCCCTGAATGTAGGCATGAAAGATGGGTAGTTATGAATGCTCAATGTGATCACGGGGCACAGAATACTGTGCAGGGAACAGGTGTGTTTGCTTAAGGGTGGGCCAATCCATCACAGGGCAGATCTGCCTGTCAAAAGGGACTGACAGCCTTCCCCATCAAGCAGATAGGTATTTTGTAGAAGAGGCTCACCCTGATCTATTTATGCTTAGATTGGATCCCAAATTGTGGGGCTGTCCTGCCAAATTCCGGACTGTTGCCACTTATGCCCATTCTTTAAAAACCACCCAAGTTGGAGAGGATGAAAATTGTAGAGCGAGGTCAAATTCAGGAGGTTAGCAATGTTTCATTGAATATAATATAGGTCCCTATTCAGGAAAAGAGCTAAACTGTAAATTAATCTACATACGTTAGACACATGACATTCATCTCAACGGAGTAAGTCAAATCAGGGCAGCCATTAAAGGGCTGGAAAAAGAAAAAAGAAATTCATGCTAGTGGTTTCGCATGCATCCATAATCAAACCCCCATTAGTTCATTTGTCGGTGTTTGTTTTATTTCTCAACAGGGTTAATGTTTATTTTACGAGATGAAGAGGATAATGAAATAGTCCCTAATCTTACCAATTTCACAGTATATCCACCGTATAGTTTATTGCTGAACATATGGTTATGATACATTTTCCCCTCGACTTCAATTGCAATCATCACAAAATCTCAGTAAAATAAGGATACTTGGAACGCTTTCAAATGACACATTAGTCACAGGCAAATTTAACCTTATCACAGTCATGCTGGATTTTGCTCCAATTAATATCTCCAAAATGATCCCACATCAAATCACAAGGAAAGTCCGTAGCCCAATTTATACCTTATTTCAATGATGAGTACATGAAAGAAATGCAATTACTTGATTTTTTGAAAAATAAAATATTCTTAGATCAGTTTAACTCAAATTGTAGCAAATAGATAAAGATAGAGGGGTCTGTTCATTAAAGACTAATTTGCAACAGACCGACAAAAATATAACTTTTGAAAATATCTGTGATGTCATGCCAAGATGGCATCAATCCCCCCTGTGCATGTTTAGGTGGGACTATCATCTGTGTCAGTTCAGCTGGCTAGTTTGTATTTATTTTGATATTTTCTACACTAATAGAGAAACTGTTTTCAAATAGTTTCTGTCTTTATTTAAGTTTTTGCAAGTATTTCAGCTGTGACTGTTTTCTATTTCCTCAGGGAACACTGTCATTTTAGTGATCTTTGGTCAGAAGTTGTGTCTGCTTGACCAAAGATCGCTCATCTTTGCCAATCTTGTGTTAATGCACAGTGAATTTACCAGTCATTGCTCAGCATGTAATTGAAAGTCTTTTCTGGGAAGCTCCCACCCTACCTGAGCAGAATGCTCTCCCCAGCAGGTCCCACCTCCTATAACCTCCGATCCAGTACCAGGACTTTATTTAGTCTGCCTCAATACAAAAAGAAAGCAGCCCTATCCTCCTTTTCCTACAGAGCACCGCAATTATGGAACGACGTCCCGCACACTTTTAAACCTTCCCCAAGCCTAAAGTCCTTTACATATCTCAAAACACAATGCACGTGTCATGGTTGATTATATATTTCCTACCTGTTCTATGTTAAATTTTGTATTTATTGTGTATTAATATTGTTTTTGTTTTTTATTGCACTATATTGTATCAATGCAATGATTTGTGGACCCAGGGCATACTTGAAAACGAGAGAAATCTCAATGTATCTTTCCTGGTAAAATATTTTATAAATAAATAAATAAAGTCAATTCAGTTTGTGAGTTATGAGAGAGGGATTAGTACAATGTTTCTAAACTGCGTCTGGACCCAGAAATAGGCTCCCATGTCTTTATCAAGTCCCCGTTTAGTAATTTTCAAACGTATCAGTTTTGCAGCATTTTCAGTACAGAAACCAGCACAGTCTGTTAGTGCCACCTAAGGTTGGACAGTTTAGAATAAGAAACATAAGCATCCACATTAGTAGCAGCATGGGAGTGGGGATTTACGTGCAGTGAGTGCCTTTTTTTTTTTTGTATAATCGTATTAAAATGTTTTGATCAAAAATAGATGATGGCATCTAAAGACTCTGCGTAATAACAAGTACGATTGTGGTTATGGTGCTTAGAATGTGTTTGTAAGGTGATGTGATTTTATTTAATTTTTTTCCTGATGATATTGTCTTGTATTCACCTTTTTTTAAATAAATCTTGAAGAGCCGATATGCACGTCTCTCGGACTTCTTGATATTTTTTATGAGTAGCTGACAAGCTGTGTGAGAGGATCGGAATACTGTGTTTATTAGAGGTGACTTTAAGTCTCTTAACACAATAGTTGTATTGTTAGTGAGTCGCTGGGCATACTGCTCAGAAAAGTCACAGCAAACGCTTATCGCAGCGTCACTTCATAAACAGCCCATAAAAGTCACCTCTCTCTGATTCTCACCCAGCAGGAGGTTCCAGAACATCCATCTCTCCAACGATAACTCTCTTACTGAACGAATACATATAGAAAAGAATAGGAACTGGCTTTTAAAACAAAGGATAACTACATTCCCGAAGGCAAGACAAAAACCATATAGGAAATTGTTACAAAGTGGGTTATAGGACAAATCGTCCTGTCTCGTCATTGTTTTGGAAGCCCTCTAGACCTTGCTGCTATCCAACCTAATGGCTCAATTTAATTCAGTCACAGAGAATTTTAACATTTTCCCCTTAACACCACACTAAAAAGTAAAAAAACAAGCAAACATGTTTTTGGATCCCATTGCACGTTATCACTATGTGTCATGTGCCTGTCTTAATAAAGTTTCTTTGTTAAGAAACGAATAGACTGTATTTGCTGTCTCGGATATTACCTAATCTGCGATGGCATGCCTGCATCGGTTTTGGTGTGACTTGCTAGCTTTAAATGCCTCTTGGGTTGAATAAATGCTTTTTATTTAAAAAAAAAAATATATTCTTTATTTTTGATGTGTAATGCTTCTACACATTTTGGTAATGTAGAGATACATAAGTCATATCACAAAGTAGTACAGTTATTTGTGGCTTAGAAAAACAGAAACAAAAAAACAAACATGAAAAACGAGAAATGCTTTCTTTTCATACTGATAGAGATTGACGAGTTTCTACTATAAATAGGCCGGTGTGCAGCAATCCAACTGAGGATATCTGCTGAGGACCTGCTACTTTAGAACCTTAAAGTCTTAAATGACTCGGATGTCTTCATGACGTAGATTTCAGCACAATCAAACAGAAGAGAAAGCTAATGGGCACTTTTACACAATACTCTCATGGACCTCGCTTACATCATTGGAAATGCTTGTAGATACTGTTAGCGACACTGGTTACCAACTGTAACATTGTAACAGTAGCAACAAAGAGAGTTATCTGCAGCTTTTACTGAAAGCCAGTCTGTAAGTTGCGTCTAACAGCTCTCGTTATTTTCTATGGGAGACACTAATTGCTACATAGCCTATGCTTTCTGACTATTTTCCAAAGTTGATGCTACTCATTACTAATTGACTTGCTTTAGCAACAAGCTTGGAAACCTGGTGGTAATTAGTTGCCACTACAAGCTACGGGCGGTTGTTAATAGTATAAAACAGCTTACAGCAGCTATTTACTGACAAGATTGTAATGAGCCCCTAGTGCAGGCATAGACAACCTTAGGCACTCCAGATGTTTTGGACTACACCTCCCATGATGCTTTGCTAGCATTATGGGTGTAAAAGCATATGGGGGATGTAGTCCACAACATCTGTAGTGCCGAAGGTTGCCTATCCCTACGGCCTAGCGCTTCACAATCTGGAATGACCACCTACCACCACAGCAGCATACAGACAGGACTGGTTAGTATTGATAGAAGGCAATTTATTGTGAAATAAACTTTTGGAGACTTTATCACGCTTAACGTATATACGCACCGTGAAACAGATTAAATACAATGGCAACTAGAAGCGACTTCATTTAACATTGTTGCTAGGATACACTACACAATGTGTCAACATTAAACCGATGCCGACACTGGCATATTTAAATGGTTGCACAGGTCAAAGCAGTGACTTATCCGCTAGTTCTGTAGTTCCTTGCACAGTTAGGCAAACCCAAGGTTCAATAGGGTTAGTGATAATAAGAGAGCTTTTAGTGCGCCTTGCGTCCTGAGCTGGAAGTCACTGTTCTTGTCCCAGTTGTCTTACATTGTTCACCTCCTGCAGAACATGTTCAAGGTTCAAGAGTAGCCAGATGTATTAAAAACTACCACCAGTCATAACACAACATCCTGCATCTTCTCTCTCTGCAATGCAAAGCAATACAAGGGAAAGTGTCCTGATGGGGAAAATACATTCTTATCTATTTCAGTAAAGTACCAAAGACCTCTTCTAAGAATCCCATCACCCACATGGAGGATCCATAGGAAGACGGTGACAGGCAGAAGAAGGCTAATGCATTTTGGCCTGTAAAGCAATTTTGCTGTGCCATTTCTGTAGCAGCACTAGCCATTAATTAAAAAGTATTAAAACAACGCTAAACACAAATCTTTTCTTCTGAGGGGTGTTGAGTACTGAGAACTGTATATATGTGTCAGTATATATTTGTGTGGCTCCAAAACCCAGTAACCCAGAAAGAAATCTGAGGCTGTATTTGCTTGTGGGAGTTGTAGTAGGTGGACTGCAGAGTCTGTTATTAGATATTAATACAAATAAGTAATTCACTAAGTTTAAGGTAGAGGAAGGACAGGCGGAAGGAGAGGGGAGGGGACGTGGGCGCAGAATAAAGCTGGTGTAAGGTTTTTAGAGTAGTAGCTGACTAGGTGGGCCAAATTCTGTTTAACTGCTGTCAGATTCTGTGATTCTACAACAAACCCAGTGTATTTAGCAAATCGCACAGCTTATATTTACAAGCTGAATGAAACGTTATGAAAAATGAAACGTAATATCCCCCTCTAGATAAATATTCATTTTCACACAACTTACTTAATCTTTTTTTCCTCCCCTGCATTCTGCTGATGTCACACAGTGAATATTTTATATGTACAGTAAATGAATGCTCTTGGGATGTCATAAAGTGAACTGTTGCTAATTTGTAGTGTGTCACTTTTTCAGCGCTGTCCAAAATTCATACCTGCTTAGGGTTCCAGACTGGAAAGAATGAGTTTTCTGTCTTTTAATGCAGTTAATATTTGATTGCAGAGTGTACAGGTTTAAACAGGACACCTTTTACATTATGTGTCTGCATGTGTGTGTCTGTATGTGCGTGTGTGAGCGAACATTGAGGTCCATTCTCTAAACAGCAAGCTGGGATGCTTCAGGAACCGAAGTACTAAAATAGTATATATATATATATATATATATATATATATATATATATATATATATTTATATATTTCTGAATCGTTTCGCCATTTCTCTTTATCTGAATTTAATTTTTTCAAATATCTAGATAAATAAGACTATATGGGAGACCCTGGATCATCCTTAAAGAGACACTGTAGTCACCAGAACAATTACAGCTTAATGCATTTGTTCTGGTGAGTATAATAGTTACCTTCATGCTTTTTCATGCAAACACTGCCTTTTCATAGCAAATGCAGTGTTTACATTGCCCCCTAGGGATACCTCCTGTGGCCACTCCTCAGATTGCCACTGGAGGTGCTTCCTAGAGCAGTGCTGCACAGTAGGCAGCACTGACGTTCAGCGTCTTCACACTCTGCATGGAGATGCAGAATTTTCCTCATAGATATACATTGATTTAATGCATCTCTATGATGAGGTGCTGATTTGCCAAAACAGCATTTGGCCCCACCACCATCCCGCCTCCTTGCCAATTTCAGCCAATCCAGCCGATTGGTTAAAAATGGTAAATTCTGACAATGTCACCAAGGAAGAGGAACAGGCAGGTGCCAGCGCCGGCAAACTCGCGCTGAGCTGGAAATAAGGTAAGTTTTAACTTCTTCTAAGGGGGCAAAAGGGGGACAAGCCACCTAAATGGTGGTTTTAACACTATTGTGTCAGGAGTACATGTTTGTGTTCCTGATCCTATAGTGTTCCTTTAATAAACAGAAGGGAGCAGGCAATATTCCACTACTATTCATACACTATTGTGTGACGATTAATAATTAGTGTATGGGTGTGTATGGGCAACAGCCACTCATTCTGATAAGGGGCGACTGTGATTGCCTCCTGCTAATTAACCACTGATAAATTTGCCATATCAGAACCGATTGCATAGCTACATTTTATCATTCCTGTAATCTATTACTGTTACATCCCGTAATATAAAATGCATTAATGTTTGCAAAACAGAGTCAAAATGTTTCCTGTGTACTATCCTAAAACATTAAATACCATTTAAACACCATGTTACCATGCGCATATTGCAGAGCGATGATTGTAAATTAATCTTGTTACACCCCTCCCCCCTGCGGTCAAAAAGACAACCGGTCTTTTACTTCCTGATAGTTTAGCTCAGTTTAGCCCAGATCATCTACCTTGCAAATACTTCTCATTGAGCCATCTTTGTCTGTGATTGGACAGTTGAGAAGTTGAGCACGGTTAAATCGCATTGTTTATACAACCTTTGTTATACCTCCCTGCATGTGATTCACACAGCCTACTTAAACACTTCCTGAAAAGTTAGATCTAATGTTTACAATTAACACCTAAATGGCAGAGAATTGAGGAGTGAGACTTCAGAGGCATAATCTACACGCCCAAACTGCTTCATTAAGCTCAAGTTTTTATGGTGACTAAAGTGTCCTTTTAAAAAAAGTCATTAAGGACATGACAGATTCCCTATAATATTTTAAAAAGTGCAAAACTGTTTTAAAAAAATAACATAGTCTATAGGTATTTTCCGATGTTTTTGATTACATAACTTTCTCATGGATGACGGGTACACATTGAAGAAGTCTAGTCAGATAATCCTGTGTAACCCCTAGGGACAGACTGTGCTAGCCCTGGTTATTATGAAATGCTCCCATCTTTACTCCGCTGACCAGAGTTTGGAAGTGAGAGAGATACAGAGCTTCGTACGTGATGAAACTGTTGATCAGCAAAGAGTGACCTTAGTTAATCTACGCAACTCCGTCTCCACAAACACAGCCTGTTCAGGCTACTGATCTCTTTCTGTGTGTGGTTTCTTTATACGCCGACCTAGAAGCAATAAATACTTTGGAATAAAGTAGCTGGTGTTCATTTAAGGTTAGTTCTGGACTTGAGGATGTGATGAATAGGCTTTAATTTACATGCCGGCGGTTTGGTAAGTGGTGGCACTTGCCACTAGAATGCCCAAAGCCACAGCAGTCATATGTAACTAGATCTAATAAGCTGTGCACTGCTGTGTTTAGTAAAGATGTATGGAAAGTGTGGGGAACTGGAGGTGCTATTGATAAGTTAAGACACCATAATTAATAAAGACAAGTGACCCTTGACGCACTCGCAGTGAGGATATTAGAGGTGAAGTCCCTCTGATTGTTTAATTGAATTTGTGTAATTAAAAATATAACAAAAAGATCCAATGAAATAATTGGGATATTATATTTGATGATATTTATGTGCATGATATTTATTATAGCTGAATTCATTGTGATTTAACTCCATGAATGCTGGTGAGTTTTAATATCAGTTTTCTGTTATGAAATTCACATCTTCTCTCAGTTTTGGGAAGATAGAAAATAAACGAGTTTACTTAGGAAATCAGTAGTAGAAACTGTGATAATTTTTATTGGTTTTACTTGATATTTTATTATTATTTATTGTCTTAGGGAATCACCCAGTTTGCACTTTTTAGGTTTTGATAAAAGTAGATTTTCTCATATTTTAAATTTTACTTCTTACTAACCCTCATCTCGGTTTTCTCGCTCTCTATGTATGTATATGTACATCCCCCTACTGAGTAGTAATTGTTATGTAAGTGCATATAACTTTTAATGGGTTACTCTATGCACCATAACCACTTCAGATGTTTGAAGTTGTCATGGTGCCTTGAGTCTGCATGTGCAACATTTTGCTTTGTATGCTGCACATATAGAGATTAACCCCTTAGCTGCTGGAGTTGTTACTTCACTTCTGGCATAAGCATTGGGGTGTCATTAGCCAGCCCGGCATTAAAATTAGAGTGACACAGAATCCAATGAATGTCATCCGTCATCAGGGCATGCCCAAGGCATTGTGCTGCCTGGGTCCATAGATAAAATGTTCCTCCCCCCGCACTCACCCCCCCCCCCAAAAAAAAACACTCCCCAAAACACGCTTACATCCATTAATTTATGCAGTGTCTGAGCTTGTGTATTGTATGCAGTGTTTGTGTTTGTGTACTGGATGCAGTCTGTATAGTGCTAGCAGTGTCTATGTTTGTAGAGTGAATGCAGTCTGTGTGTGTGTGTGTAGTGGATGCAATGTCTGTGTGTGTAGTGGATGCAGTGTGTGTGTTTGTGTAGTGGATGCAGTGTGTGTAGTGGAAGCAGTGTGTGTGTAGTGGATGCAGTGGATGTCTGTGTAGTGAATGCAGTGTGTGTCTGTACTGGATGCAGTGTGTTTGTGTTTGTGTAGTGGATGCAGTGTGTGTAGTGCTAGCAGTGTGTGTTTGTTTAGTGGATGCAGAGTGTGTGTGTAGTGGATGCAGTGTGTTTGTGTAGTGGATGCATGTCTGTGTTTGTGTAGTGGATCCAGTGTGTTTGTGTAGTGGATGCAGTGTATGTCTGTGTAGTGGATGCAATGTGCGTGTTTGTGTAGTGGATGCAGTGTGTGTGTCTGTGTAGTGGATGCAGTGTCTGTGTTTGTGCAGAGGCTGCAGTGTGTGTAGTGGAAGCAGTGTGTGTGTCTATGTAGTGGATGCATTGTCTGTGTAGTGTATATAGTGTGTGTGCCTATGTAGTGGATGCAGTGTGTGTCTATGTAGTGAATGCAATATGTGTGTTTGTGTAGTGGATAAAGTGTGTGTTTTTTATAGTGAACACAGTGTGAGTATCTATGTAGTGCATTCAGTGTCTGTGTGTATGTTGTGGATGCAGTGTGTGTGTGTTTATATACTGGTGTGTATTGGATGCAGTATATGTGTGTTTGTGTAGTGGAAGCAGTATGTCCTGTGAATAGCCCTGATTATATCTAAATACTTTCTATTCATTAAAACATTTTCAGAATAATCTTTGTAATGGCCAGACAGTTATATTGTGCATTGAAGATAGAACTTTGAATTGACTAATGAAAGAGAATTACACTGAACCAAGACACAAGCAGACATGCCACCTTGGTGGTTTGCCGCTATACATTTTGTGCTTGTTATCAGTTTTTCATTTGTTTATATTTGACCTGCTATTGTATGCGTTAAATATTAGCTCCTGGTAATCCTTCTAGTTTAATGAAATGATTTCCATTTAAAATGTATTGACTATTTGAAATAGTAAGAGGTATGTCACCTCCTTATCTTCTAACCCCCTTACAAACCCCCCCCCCCAAAAAAAAAAAAGCATTGTGATCTAAATACCAGCATTGAGTAAGGGCCAATTCTAGCACTATTGGTCTGTTGAATTCTATAGCATGGGAGTAATTTACTGAAAAATTGTTGACATTTCAACTTTTAGAAATGGTTGCTGCTAAATAGGCCCTCCTTAAAGTGGCACTATCACATGCTCCCCCCTCCCCCGAAACATGAGTATTTCATAAAGATAAAATCATATTGACTGTTTTAAAATTTCACTGAAATCGCAGCCCAGTCAAAATATATACCGTGACAAAGTAGGAACTACTTTGTCTCAGTACTTTTTTTTCACTTGACACTTCTAGACACTGTACAGAGCTACCACCATCAAAAAGTGTCAATCCCCCAAGCTGCCACCAGTGACAAATGCGGATAATTGGCTCTGTCTATTGAAGATTCTATTGGGATGCTCCATAGACCTCAATACTGTACTTTTCCACATGCACAAGAGTTCAGTAGTGCCAGAAGTAGAAGAGGACCCGTTGGGGCAAGATGGTGGTGGGCGAGAGGAACAAGGTCAGGTACATAGAACTCACCTTTGCCTGTCCCCTTGGTGGCAATGTCACTTTGGGTTCTTTGCAGGCACCACCATCATCTTCCAACCAGTCCTATTCTGCTCCTGGTGCTAAAATATAAATTTAAATCTAAAAAAAATAAGTGTAGAAAGAAACTGTGTTCTCTTGTTTCAGAACTAGGCACCTCCATCTGGGCTTCTTGTCGTTCAATGTTAATAAGCTCTAACATCTAAATCAGAATAGAAAGAGCACAGGGAGATGACAGTGACAGAACAATGTTTTTGTTTTCTTTTTCTCCAGGGCAGAGTGTGCCCTGACTGTGCCTGGACTGGACTGGATTGCAATGTCAATTGTTAAAGTTTTAATATACATCGAAACCGAAATGGAACATCACACGAAAGAAAGTCATAGTTGATTTCCAATGTTGTATTTTTTGGTGTAAATGCCATAGAAACGAGGGTTCCTCTATAACAAGAATAGCCTTGGAACAGGTTAAAGCAGAACTGTCTCCATCTGGGGGACGTTGCATAATTTGCAAAGACTCCTGATGGTGACATTGCTACTTGAGGTCTGGTGGCCATGGGGTGGGCAGGCAAAGATGAGTTTTAGTTGCCTGAATCTGTCCTTTGTGAACGCCACCATTATCTTCCAGCTAGTACTCTACTGCTCCTCTTGCTGAAGAGCCAGGAGTCGACATCACTGCTGTACTCTCGCGCATACACGATAGTACAACATTGAGGTCTATAGAGGATCCTGCATGACTGCGGGAACCTGAATAGATGGAGCCAATTCTCTGCAGCCATCACTGGCTGATTGACACTTCTTGACTCCGGTAGCTCCACCCAGTGTGAAGAAGTGTGAAGTGGAGAAAAAACACTGAGACAAAGTAGCTCCTACTTTGCCTCAGTATATTTTTGACTGGGTTGGAATTTCTGTGACAATATTAGTATTTCAGAAAGATTTTATCTCTAACTCCAAGTGCTCTCAGCTACAACTCAGAATATTATAATTTACATGGGGATGAACTCAATGGCTATTCCGTGCATCCACTACTCTCTCCCTTATTTTTAAACCTTTGCCCCTCTAATTTAGGACTATGTCCTCTTGTGGTAGTTTTAGAATAGAAACACAGTTTATTCAGTACCTTGGATAAAATCTCTTTAGCAGTTTCTGTTGCTGTTTTCAACATATTTAAATACAGCCCCACTCAGACCCTACACTCCTGAGACCCCAACTGGAAATCTGACTTGTTGCCTGTGCGATTTCTTTTAATATTCAGCTTATTTCCCAGAATTCCCTCTCACCCCAAGGGGTCCCTTACCCTGTCCCCTGCTTGTGTGAAGGCTGCCTCCCAAACACCCAGCTCTGTCTGTGAGTGTGTTAACGTCCTGCATTGCGCAGAATGAGGAACAGAGAGCTAGGGAGGAATTTATGAAGTGTTTGGGGAAATGGCAGCATGTGCCAATTTGGTGCCCCAAATGTTCATATTTACACAGCATCAATATTAATCAGGCCAGACCCTCACAGACGGAATGGACCCTTTTCATCACGAGACACTGAAAACAAGCTCTGTTCTACTGCATGAAGCTGAAACTTAACCCATTGCTGCCCTGGTGTCATATTAAATTCTGGGCCTTAACGATTCATTCAGACACTGTACAGATATAGATATTTGTACCTATTCTAGTCTATTCCCCTATTTTATTGTATTATTTGTCTAATAACAGCAGGAGGAATGTTTGTACAGAAAATATGGGATCCCCTTATCTGAAATAATGTTTACACTCAGGTCCTGATTCTCCAGTGTACCCCATTATTCTCAGGTCCTACTGTACAACAACCTAATGACTGCCCATGGAGATTAACACACTTTAATGAGATATAAATCTTCTGGGGTTAAATAGGATTTGCGATAAGGCACCTGTAACAGGGAGGAGTGCAAAACCAGATGTTTTTTGTCAATACTCTCATATTATACATAGAACATTTACATACCTCCCGATATTGGCGCTAGAGAATTAGGACGCGGGTGGGAGGGGGAGAAAAGTGCATGCCAATGATGCTGTTTTCCATGGCACCTCCCAAATGGGTGGAGCTTCTCAAAATATGAACACACCAGCCTTCCTCTCAATCATCCAGTCCTGCCCACTGAGGTCAGGACTTGCTGGGAGCATGTCTAATGATGTACCTCCCAACTATCCCAGTTTAGGAGGGATAGTCCCTATTTTTGGCACAAATCCCACTGTCCAACTTTTCTGTCCTAATATTTCTCTTTTCTATAAGCTCCATAGTGTTGGTGTGACTGAGTGTTTGGCAGAGTGTTTCCACAGCAATAATGCTCACACGCTATACTTTTCAAGACTGCGGGACAGGACCCAAACCTCAGGACTGGCCCACCAAAATCGGGTCTGTTGGGAGTGGGAGGCATGCATTCACGCTGCATTCACTTAAATATATATATATATATATATATATAGAGAGAGAGAGAGAGAGAGAGAGAGAGAGAGAGAGAGAGAGAGATTGTAGCCGTATTAGTCCAGTGATGTAGATGTAAAATTTTTATCTGTTTTTGTACATATAGATATTATATATATATATATATATATATATATATATATATATATATGCTTTAAAGGGTGCTGTGAGTGCCTTAAATGACACAATTTGACCACTGTTTACATTTCAGGTCTGCCATTATTTCATAGGATTTATACAATTTATAAAGAAAGAAATTTATATTTTAAGGAAAGTGTGTAACATTTCTGCATTCAAAACAATATGTTCTCTTTCTCTGTCCTGTTCTCTAATGTAACATTCCACGTCCACCCTAAACATGTAAAACACCAGGAAAACCCTATCCTGTTTATCAGGATTCCATGTCATTAATGTGATCAGGATTCCCTTTGGGGCAAATTCTAAATCCAGCCGTTATAGGTCTGGCATTGGGAAATGATGAACACTTATTTACTATGTATGTGTGGCGCACTCAGGACCAAATAACGGTTCAGTATAAGAACCCAAGCACGGGGGACACATTACCGGGTGTTATGAGATTGATTCTATACAAACCCCGACTCAGAATGCAAGGACAATGGCCTTGGGAGTAAATGATTATTACCCCTACCTCCAGAAATAAAATAATCAGGAAATACGTTAGGGAAAAGTGTAGCTCTGGCAGCTAAATGTAGCAACAAGTGGCACACAGCGTTCTAAGGAGCCAGCCTGCCAAAATATGATAAATACCTTGTTTGTTTACTCATCTAAATTCATGCACACTGGTGTAATTGTATCTCCCCTTCTCAGCTGATGTTTTCATGAAAACCAAAAAATGCTCAAATCTGGTTAACATCAGATCAAGTTTAGCAAACATTGTCAGTAAATTAACTACACGGAATTTACCCTGTCTTATGCTAAGAAAACATGTAAATAGAACGCATTCGGTTAAAGTTCATGTCTGATTTAGACCCATCAGATGTAACACTTATTTACATTAGGATATTTTTAACAATGTCTGCTTACACGGCTTAAAGGTTTCTTTTTGTTTTTTTGTTTTGTTTTTTTCACTTGACTAATCTTTGTGGATTTTGCAGCATCGAATCACAAACAAAGAATATAAATAAAAAAACAGTTTTTGACTTCAGCTGTTAAGCGGTTATTCAGAAGCTATTCTGGCATTTCTAAATTACTGATTCCGTGTAATCCATTTAATAGTATAATATAACATGCATTTTGTGTCAAGATTATATTTTCTGTAGATATATGAGTAATGTAATACGTGACATTTTTACTTATAAAATATACTTCTCTTAAATTGTTGCGAAATAGTTTTTGGGGGAAACGTCTATTTGATAAACAGTGATTTATATTTATAAGAATATTTAAGATTTTTTTGTGTGTGTTTATCTGTTAAACTTATCTATTGCAATCAATGAGTTCTTACCCAAAGGGGGTTAAACCATTCTCAACAGTTTAACCCTGAAGGCTGTCTCCAGTGCCGGATGTCCAATTCCTCCAGTGACATCCAGCATCAGTAAGCATTGATTGTTGGCAGGCAGGGATGCTCCTGATTGGCTAAAGTGGCTATCTTACGCTCTATAGTGCCAGGAAAACTAGTATGTTTTCCTGGCACTATAGTGGTCCTTTAAAATATATTTACGAAAATCTGAATTACAAGTGAACTTAAGTTATTCTTAGGGGAAAGGCTAAATGGTCAAGAAACGGCATTACTTAATGGGGTAATTCTAGAAAACCCTATAGTAGAAATTTTCATTTTCTGCACTATTGAAAACCATTATTTTTATAATTAAAGTTTTTATCGAATAGAAATTCAATGTGTTTCGTTTTGTTTAAATAGTCAAACATAACAATGGAGAAACTGCTATGTTTACATATGGGTTAATCCAGCCTCTAGTGGCTGTCTAATTGACAGCTGCTAGAGGCGCTTCCGAGTTTGTTTTCCTGGCACTATAGTGGTCCTTTAAACTCCTTTACTGTGTTAACCTCTACCACTTCAGCTGGAAGGCTATTCCATGCATCCACTACCCTCTCTGTAAAGTAATACTTTCTGAAATTATTTTTAAACCTTTACCCCTCTAAAGTTAGAAAGCACAAAGTGCCAGAGACCTCCTGGCACCATAACAACTTAATTTTGTTGTGTCTTCAAGCACCAAATTACTATCCATTTCAAAATTCTGTGTTCGATTTTTTTTTTTTTTAATAAACTATTGTGGTTATAACAGTGTTGCTAAATGAGAAGTTGGGCAAACAGCATGAAAACCAATGACAAATAGAACCATTCTGTTGGTTTGCATGACGATTACCTTACTTTTAGAACTTTGACTCTTCTGTTATCTGCACTTTGCTTGAAATCGCAGCCTATTAATATTTAAAACATCTTTTCATAGAGTTTCAGAAATGCTATTTTTTTTTCTTTCAGTCAAACATGGTAAACTAAATAGCAAACAAGAAATGGCCAGACGTTTTTATGATCATTTTAAAGTTGTCTCATAAAGACTGCATTGGATATAATAAAAGGGGCAGATAAGTGAAGTATTACAGCCTACAAGAGCTCATTTCTGACGTGTCATTGCATACCAGCTTCCGTGGAGAACAAATACCTTTAACTTCACATTTTTGGATTGTTAAAGCACTTTGAGTGCTTGCACCTAGCAAAACATGTCTGGCCAATAACCGTTGATCCCAAGACTCATTCTGTGTCTCATTGTCCTGAGGGTGACACCTGTAAATGCTTCTAGGACTTGCTGGTTTGCCTTCATCCTATAAACACTGCATCCCCTTATGCTTTATCTTATTAGTTTCCCTCTTTAGAAAAGTCCCCTGTGCTCGGATTTCTTGTAGATTGCAAGACGATGGATTTTGTCCAAGCATTCAATTATTGTAAACCTAGAAAATGAGCATGTGACCCAGGATGAGCTGAGATGTGGGTCAAAAGAGCATCCCTGCTGGGTGGTCCTTAATGTTTGTGGTTTGGGACAAACACCTGGCCTTTGTTTCACCTGCAGCCTTTCATGAACTGTTGATAAGAAGGAAACATTCTACACATTTCAACAGACAGCCATCATCTATAAATGCCATCGTCTTTATTGTGTGCTAAAAGGGTTTACAGCTCTTGACCAGTTTTTAAGACCTTTTTAATCACAGCGTATGGATAATACTAACTGCCTGTAATATCTCAAGTCCAGGGGACTGTAACATGCTGCTTTCAAAAAACAAACAGGACCTTAAAGAATTACACACAATTTTAGTGTTCCTTTGTGTAAGTAGTGTTTTATATCTCTCTGCTCTGTCTCTGGTTATTACTAGATGGCCTATATATGGTAAGAATTCAAGGTTGTAGGAGATGCCTAACAGGATCTGGCTAATGGACATCCACTTTACATCAAGGGTGATAGTTGAGTTCCTAGCTCTAGAATGAAGACCTTGTTGTCATGTCCATTAGATAGAATAAGTGCTAAGAGACAAATAGATCAGTCATACCCTGGATTGCTTGTGGGGTATCAGTTCAGAACAGAATGGGAAATAAAATACGGTAATAACGGAAATGAGGCTTGCAACAGTAGAGAATCATGAACGTGAACCAGAGGTAAGTACATTTCTCAACAAGTGGGGAGGATCCTGAATTAGAAAGTATGTGACCAAGCAAGACTCAGGACCAGAACTTGAACATGGATAGATGGATTCTGTAACTGGGTCCAAAGAAAGGGAAAACTATAATGGAAAGGCACAGAACAGGGCACCTAAATAAAGGCTTTTGTAAGTTAATACTTATCCACTTGCATCTGAGCATCACTAACACATGCACAACTTAAACGGTCATTAGGTACATACGCAAAAAGAGATACAACACACATAATGACCATGTTACAGAAAAACTTTCAGTTGCCTGATAATATGATAAAATGTTTTAGAAAATGTTTTGAAACAACAAAAATAACTTGTCAAAACTAGCAAAAAGTTTTCCAATCCAAGAACTGTATTACAACAGCTAGCAGGCCAGATTTACTTGGCCCAGCTTCTAATCCAAGCACATAGATCAAAATGCCAGTTTGTGATGAAGGCTGACCTCTCCGCTCCTACGTAAATGCACATTGCCATCATTGTGCCCTGATTAACGGGAGGTTGTGTTAATAAGGGCAAGTAAAGAAAACCAAGGGGCTCATTTGACAGAATCTGTTTGTAGCATGGATTATGCTAACATCAAGGCAATGTTTGTGAAACCCTTTTTAAAAGACTCTTTTAAAACCAGAATATGCTTCAGTATAAGACTTTAGAAAAATGGACACAGAAGGACGCCCAATGAAATATCATAAATCTTCAGAATCCAAATGTTATTTTCCAAAAGGTTGAGTAATAATGTTTCCAACATTTCCTTGGATAAACAGCTTGTGTTTTATTTATTAGCAGAAATGTTTTTCAGTCACTTTGCCTTCATAAGGATATTTATTTTGAAGTTAGAGGCTCAGTGATCTTGTAGGAAACTGCAGCAGAGACACGACTCGAGGGTTAATGAATATAATTGTGGTTTTAGGGGTCTCTGATCTGGTGTGATTCATTTTAAACAATATGTAACTCTGTTCTTTCAATCTGAGGCCAATGAACCCAGCTTAATATGTGATAGTTTTTTAGTATATGCCGGTCTCATTGTGTTGTTAGTTAACTGTGTCTGTCGCACAATCTGCACACAAAACATGGGGGTGATTGCAGTCCCAGAAGGAGTAAAACAAACATACCACCACTGCCACCATCTTCTAGCAATGTTGCTGTCCCCCTGTTACCATGAATGTGATGTAAATTCCAATCAGACACAATTGGCACCAGTGACAAATAGATTCTAAAAGTATCAGAGATCATTTGTTGGAATACAATGATGTCTATTGAGTTTTCAAGACCAATAAAGCTCATAATTAGTCCAGTCCTGAATCTGCCTGTTGTCCATTGCTTGACGAACTACCTCTTAAAGATTTCCTAAGATGTCAGGCCAGTATTATATTATAATATGCCTTGTTATATTACATTATTACATATCAGAACTGAAACGTTTATTGACAGAAAAAGGCATTTATTGTACCAAACCACAAAACAACTTTCATCACAAAACAAATATTCCGTCATGATTCCCTTTTATTTCTGAAATTGTGTCCTTAAGGGGTTAATGTCCTCTTAAATATTTAAAGTTTTTTGTTTTTTGTTTTACACATTTAGAGTGACCAAAGGAAACACCAAACAAAATAGTCTCTGAAAGAATGACTCACTATTTTAGTGTTTCTTTATGTACGAAGTGTTTAATATTCTCTCTGCAATGTCTCTCTGCAATGTCTCTCTGCAATGTCTCTCTGCAATGTCTCTCTGCAATGTTCCAGAGGGCAAACTCTAACTGATTAGGGTATAGGTGGTGCACAGTCTAATTCAATAAACCAAATTATAATACTTTGCTTTATCATATCCATTCACAATTCTCTGCCTTTGAATGTTTAGCACAGGGATTGCCAAAAGATTGATTCACAGCTTCAGTGAAACTACAACTCCCATGATTCTTTAGCAAAATTAGCGAATTAAAAAAAACAAAAACAAAAACAACAAAACTAACAAAACAAAATACAAAACACACAATCGTTATGTTTCTTTGACAATGTTGGAAAAATAAGTAAAATTTTAGTCCACAATAGCAGAATTAAAAACGTTGCCAAAATTATCTATTTTTTCTGTTTTGCCGTTTGATCTAAAATGAAAAATTCACTGTAAACACCCTTTGAATTCTCGACAATTTCATCTTTAATTATTAACCGTAATAAGATTAAAATAAAAACAATCTTACTGCTCCTTTAAGGCAATGGATACTTTGAAAGGTTGCAGCATGACCAACTTCTTTTTTTTTTTTTTTTACTTGATTAACTTTGTAATTATATAAACTGTGCTGTAATAAATAAAAAAGATCAAAGAGATAAATATAGTATTTTCAGAGTCACTGGATACCAAACTGGACACAGTTCAAAGTTTTGTTTGTTTTTATTATTATTATTATTATTATTATTATTATTATTATTTATTTCACTAATTTTGTCATGCAGTCCTTTCAGTTTAACTCCTACCATGTAAATACTTTGTTAGATTGTGAAGATATCCTGTTCATAGCTGAACAATTAGATTGCATATTTGGAAGAGGAGATCAGAAAGCAGAATAGTCTTGTAAAACTAACTAAAAAAAAACAAAAACCACATTATTTAATGCATGTTATGATTTTCAAACGGACACAAGAATTAATGGTTTGGCCCAGACAGTGATGGCTTCTGAAATACATGTTATATGTCTTTCCTAACATATCCAGCACTATTTCAACTTCTGTTGAACATCTGATTCCAAAAAACACCATTCCTGGAGCATTCAATCAGTTATGAGGTTAAAGATAATTGATCAATGATTTTGTGTAAGAACGCTATTGATAAAAGTAGGATATGGGCTGCACTTACTTAATAGTATGCGTTTAGTCTACTTAGTGATAAGTAATGTTCCCAAAGGCTTTGATGGATTCAGTTCGTAGACTAATTCTTTAATCCAGACCTATGTGTTTTATTCATAGAAGTCCTAATTGATCTTATTGTACTTATAAGAAATTGAGTTTAGTTAGTTACACTAACTATTCACCTTGCTTCTTTACATTAAAATGCAATATCTCTAATGAGACAGAGAGGGGTATTTTTCTAAACCCACCACACACTTAATGGAGAGTCTCCATTAGTCTAAAGGGTAATCCAGACGTGGACCCCTTGCTCACGGTGCCTAGAGAGATATCAGCTATGCCTCACTGACGATGCCTAACAAGGCTGAAACGATCGTCTGGGGTTGCTGTATCTCTCGTGCAGAGAGAACTTGCTGGCATTTCGGGTCTGGACTGCCCGTATGGGTGGGACCAGTCTGATATGCTTCAGATATGTTCTCTCTGTAATGGCACAAGTTGAGCTAAAACCAGCATGAGTTCTGAGCGGGGACCCACCGAAGGGCAGGCTATTTTAGCTGCTGTCCGTTCTCAGAATACTCTTGCGACCCATTGTTTGCTCTCCATTAGTCTAAAGGGTAATCCAGACGTGGACCCCTTGCTCACGGTGCCTAGAGAGATATCAGCTATGCCTCACTGACGATGCCTAACAAGGCTGAAACGATCGTCTGGGGTTGCTGTATCTCTCGTGCAGAGAGAACTTGCTGGCATTTCGGGTCTGGACTGCCCGTATGGGTGGGACCAGTCTGATATGCTTCAGATATGTTCTCTCTGTAATGGCACAAGTTGAGCTAAAACCAGCATGAGTTCTGAGCGGGGACCCACCGAAGGGCAGGCTATTTTAGCTGCTGTCCGTTCTCAGAATACTCTTGCGACCCATTGTTTTCTCTCCATTAGTCTAAAGGGTAATCCAGACGTGGACCCCTTGCTCACGGTGCCTAGAGAGATATCAGCTATGCCTCACTGACGATGCCTAACAAGGCTGAAACGATCGTCTGGGGTTGCTGTATCTCTCGTGCAGAGAGAACTTGCTGGCATTTCGGGTCTGGACTGCCCGTATGGGTGGGACCAGTCTGATATGCTTCAGATATGTTCTCTCTGTAATGGCACAAGTTGAGCTAAAACCAGCATGAGTTCTGAGCGGGGACCCACCGAAGGGCAGGCTATTTTAGCTGCTGTCCGTTCTCAGAATACTCTTGCGACCCATTGTTTGCTCTCCATTAGTCTAAAGGGTAATCCAGACGTGGACCCCTTGCTCACGGTGCCTAGAGAGATATCAGCTATGCCTCACTGACGATGCCTAACAAGGCTGAAACGATCGTCTGGGGTTGCTGTATCTCTCGTGCAGAAAGAACTTGCTGGCATTTCGGGTCTGGACTGCCCGTATGGGTGGGACCAGTCTGATATGCTTCAGATATGTTCTCTCTGTAATGGCACAAGTTGAGCTAAAACCAGCATGAGTTCTGAGCGGGGACCCACCGAAGGGCAGGCTATTTTAGCTGCTGTCCGTTCTCAGAATACTCTTGCGACCCATTGTTTGCTCTCCACCACACACTTAATAATCCTTAAATGTGTATTCCTGACACTATAGTTCTAAAACTATTGTATGGGTCAATTGGTTTACAATTATATGCCAATAATAAAATAGTTTTCATTTTTATTGCTGGGCATTTAGATGAATTCACAGGAGATTTTGACGAATTGACAAATAGCATGCTGTCTGGGCCTCCCTCCCAAGAACTTTATTGGTCTTCTCCTTGTTGGCCAGTGCAGTCACGTCGGAAGCTTGGAAGGTCAACTGATAAGACTTCTCAATGTTGACAATTGAGTTCTTCATCTTGATGTCTCTCTTGATCAAATTCATTCAGCTCGTTCTTTGATTCATGTCCTTCAATTTTCTTCAGTCATTCCAAACAAATCAGTCTGAAGAGCACACAATATCAGAGCATCTAGACTGTTCTATTATATGCAATAATTCTTAGCTAGGTTCAGCCAGAAATGGAAATCTGTCAGGATCTCTTATGGAGGTTATACATATGATAACTAAATGGTATAATTAGTAATGCAATACATAACTGATTACCTATCCTGTCTCCTCTATGAGAAAGAGCTCAGTAGATACTACTGTAAGTTTTATAACATTGGGTTGTATCGACTTGTAAATTGAAACCTATCCTATTTTTGTTTCTTTGCAGGTTTTGTTTGCTTTAAATCAGACACTATTACAGCATGAGAGTCTCCGAGCCGGGAGCTTTCAGGCTCCCTACACGACCGAGGACCTTATCAAACATTATAACTGCGGAGACCTCGGTGCCGTGATATTCAACCATGATTCCACTCAGGTATATGCCACATTGACAAAGTATTAATACATTTGTTGTTTAATGTAATAATTGGGCTTTATTACTATTTGGTCGAGGGAGGATAGATCTTACTAAATTAACAATGTAATTGCATTTTTTGATGATCTGTGAGTCTCACAAAAACTCTCTTAAAGGACTCCGTCCAGTTTTGAGCATAGTTACCATGTCATTTATTAGTAGCTGGCTTGGTTTGGTTAACAAGAGGTTACGTTTTTTTAATTATACCTTACCAAAACCTGGAACTATTGCAACAATGTGGCCCTATTACTGAATCATGGGACTGCTATATCAGTTAAAGTTAGTGCAATATGGGCCGTTAAATTAACCTTCATTGTCCAATGGTGGAAAGTCCAAATTAAAAAAAAAAAAAAATCCAATAAGAAAATGCAATTTTTAATTCCTCTATGTAATAGTTTGAGATTATTTCAGAGCTCTCTTTTCATAAAACACTTTCTGTGGTGGTTTTATAGTATAGTATAGTATTTTTAGTATGCCTTAACAACTTAATTGGGTCCTGTTTGGTGTTCACAGCGTCATCTGCCACATCTGGTCTTTTCCAGCAAGTGGAGCCGGATTGCTTTATTTAGTAAAACAGCACCTCAAAGACCATGCTTATTGACTGAGAGACGTTCTGCATTGGCCGTGCTTTAGTTTGTAGAGATATTTAACTACTGCAGCTGAAGAAGGTCAGATAGGCTGATGTGGCAGGGAATCAGTGACCCAGTTAAAGTATCAATTTAATAAGCTTTCAAAATAATTCAATACTGTTAGAAAAGTTTGCAAGTGATTTATTAACAGAAGTGGCCATTAAACTCTGTGAATTAAATTGAAGCGTAAGTTGGCGAATTGCACTAAAAAGTTTTGACATCTTACCATGAGACAGTACCAGTGCACTCTCGGTACTATGGCGGGCTGCTATGTTAAGTTCTGCAATGGTTAAACCCAAAGTTGCTTCCAACACCAATTTCGGCACCCCCCCCACCCCTGGCAGCATCCGGCTTCTGAATTGTAAGATTCAGGGGCGCTGCTGATTGGCTCTCAGCCAATAAGTAACTCTTCATTCACAAAACTGGCTGAGAAGGTCAGCTGACTGCTCTCAGCCAATCAAATGCCACCAGGCGGCAGTGGACATGGCTGCTGGAGGAAACTTTGGGGTTAAACAGTTTAACCACTTGAGGTAAGAGTGCCTCCCGGGGCTTCCTGGCACCATAACAACTGAATTTAGATGAACTTGTTTGGTGCCCAGAGTGTTCCTTTAATTTTTGATCCTAGTTGCCCCAACATAGTTCTGCTGCCATTTTGCATCTGAAATATCTCTCTTCCATAGCCAGGTTAAGGTCTCCAGGGCGCTAGGTAGGATGCCAGATTGGGGCTCATTCGTGGAGCCCTGTGCTCTATTCTGTATGTGTGTGGGGTGGTTGAGAGCAGTGTGTGTGTAATGGCTGAGTGTATGTGTTTTGCTCCTTTCCTGCCCCTACTTTTCCCAAGTCATCCAGTGAAGAGCATTCTCTGGTGATCTGGTGGAGGGTGAGCAGAATCCAATAGGGGGGCATTTTGGTCTGCGCAAATATTCAGTGCAGATCACATTAAGAGCTTCTTTGTAGTTCCGGCTCTCTGTCAATAGAGAAGCGGCGGGGAATTGCGAGGCAGTTCCAAGATTGGTGCAAACCACAAAGCTGCCTTGAGATAGTGAGGAGTTAGAGGACTATATAAAGAGTTCTTTTGATATTGTTAACATCTCAGGGAGACCTCCCTCTCAGCTAGAGCTGGAGTCGAAGGCTTCTGTCTGAACCCAGGCCCTAGACAGCCACCTAAACTGACTTAATGGTAGCCATTGGAAGAAGACTACATGTAATAAGCCTACCACACAGCTCTCCAGAATGTGTTGTTGCTATATAGGTAAACCACAATAAACTATGCTACAATTCCAACTGCAGTGGCTAAATTCGCCTTCTAGCAGTAAGCCGTAACTGAGAAAATACAAAAAAATCTAAGGACGTATTGACATAGAATACCCATAAAGTGAATTCCAACTCTGTAGGGAAACTCTAGTCTAAACAGTTTATAATCCCCTTCATAGGGGGGTCTCCAACTACCCACATACCCATTAAAGAGCTCCTGTCTGTCTGTCATTTTATCTCACATGTTTTATTGTCTTGTGGGCTCGAAGCATTCAGAACACCTCGCTGTGTAGCAATGTCTGCTTGCACTGTTCTGATTCTTATATATTTGGCCCCATTCAAGTGATCTCCCTCTTTAATCACAGAGTGATTCATCTCCTCTCACTGCCTCACTTCTCTCCTTGTTATTCTACACGTGGCTCTCATTTGCCCGGGGAAATAATGGGATTAGGTTTGTTTTCTCTTGGTCGGCCTGCGTGTGTGACTGGCTTGTTGGTTGCTTGAAAAGCTTGGTAAGGAATGTGCAACAACAAAGGCTAATTATGCGAATTTCCCCGGTCTTTACGCCTAATTCCTAATGTCATATCTAAAAGCTTGCTTCAATTTACTGAGTTTACACTCAGAGCTGAGTGGCTCTGGGTAAACGCTTATCATGATATGTGGCGTGGCTGACATCCCTGTGCATGTTACAAAGTGACTTCTTTATGACTGTGCCAGTGACATCGTCTCTTCATAGAATTAAAATCTCTATGTTTTGAGATTTGGGATTTAAAAATGACAATTTAGCTATTACACATTTTCCAGAATATATTTAGAATTTTAGCTGTGATGACAATGTTCTCCAATCCTTTTGCTTCAAATAAACTAGAAAAGGTGATTAGATTTTTGCTAGTGTCCTAGAACATCTTGGTCTCTTAATATTATCATTGACCAAGTTAATGGATGGTACTGATTTTATCAACCTCAGTAAGATGATATATTTGAGTATTCTTTTTCTTCGGTCCTTCCTAGGATATGAAATATTGATGCTGGACTACATCACAAGTTATACAATTTAAAAACTTAAAAAAAGAATGGCAACTTTCATTAGCTCTCCTGAGCTAAGCCCTGCAGTGCATGACTTTGCTTAGACATAAAACTGTGAGCTGTTTGTTGAAAGTGGTGGAGGCAAAGTAGTGGTTATGGTTGGCAGTGGGTTCCTTTAAATGCGTTATTGTGAGACAATGGACCAATTCCAGCCTTGAGTGCATCTTTCAAGTACCTGTAGGTGACATCCCAATCCCAGGAATTTTAAATTATCTCTCTTGTAGTTAAATGTGATATAGTGTTGCCACAGGAATGAGTATGCATTGCAACATTTTTACACAGAGGTAAGTAAAAATACATTTTTAACACTATTGGCTGGGAGGGCACAAAGGAGGGTCGAAGCAGAGGGGGCTATAGTGTTAGAAATACAGATTTGTATTCCTTGCAACAGTATGAAGCAACACAGTATCACCTTGAGCTACTTGTCCTGCCTCCTCTGACGTCATCTGACTAGCGGCTAATTCACATGTGCGGCGAGGAACGCTTTCCTTTGGGGTTTATCTGACGCTGTATGTCCTCAGTTAGGCCACTAGAGGCTGACTTACATTGCAGGACTACATGTGACAGGTACATTGCATCCAGACCACTTCAATGAGATGAACTGATCTGGGTGCCTATAGTGTCCATTTAACTATTGAATAACAGTAATGAATAATGTTTCTTCATACAGCATCATCAATGATCAAACGTCACAGATAATAATAATAATAATGATGATTAGCGGTGTTGCTGTGTGGCTAATTTTACGTTTTGTTTTCTCTGTACATGTAGAATAATGTTTGCTTTACTAGATACACTGCGGTTTAACAATGATAAATAGCGATTCACGTTACAGATAAGTGAATCGTTTTAATTGATGCATAAACCATAAATACCTCTAATAGTAGCTAAACTGTTATTTATTAGTTTACTGTGAAGAAAGGCAGACGTTAGGGGATTTACGCGATTAATCTCTGTCAATCTCAGCCATTAACATACTGTTTCCATTTTGTAAAAATGTCATTATGTCTCACCATTTACAAGCAAACGATGCCTACTTTTTGGGCAGATCATGTTCTGTTGGAGTCGTGCCCATCCCTCACCAAACACCATCACACACTGTTACAGTGGACATGGCTTAACTGCTTGCATTCCAGCAACTGGCTAACTGCAAATCTCGGGACACGTGGATGTTTGGAGTTTGTTGTCATGGTATTTGGGGTAAATGGATTTTGAGTGCTGTAATGTCCCTGCGTATATAATATCAGGGATCATTTTCATGAGATATGATGGAAAAATCCCATCATGGCTAATGCGTATAAAATGTACAATATTGCTGCTGGAGTACTGCAGTAAATATTTAGTAATCTCTAGTAATAAAACTGTCTTGGTGCGCCTGAACAGCTATCCGGATCTTTAGGATTTCTAAAGTAGATACAGAATTCTGAAATCTGACAAACAGCTGTGAGGGGACCGGCTGAAACAATACAGGGCTCATCAAATAAAATCCTCTGCTTAAATCAAAGGCAGATGGCGGAATCATTGTCAAAAAATGTATATTTTTTATGGAGACAAAAAAAGAGAATAGCAGGGTTAAAATACGTTTACAGTACATGTATCATCTACTTTCTTAAAATGTTTCACGTTTCATAGCGCTATGGGAAATACATTGATCTAGTAACATAAAATAAATAAAACGCATAAAAAACAAAAACAAAAAAAAAATCACTTTTGGTTTTTCAATTTAGGAATTATTGCTAAACTGAAAACCACAATGCAAAGTTTAAGCAAAAGTAGTCATATCAGCAATTTTAGTCTAAATCGACAACGCATTACGTTATCAGCACAATCTCAAATCTTTTTCTATTGGTAATATTGGCAAACAGGGGTCACTATTTAATATTTTTGCATGTTATTTATTTATATTTTACATGTTGCCTATTTAAATGGAATCTAAATCTAAATCTGGTTTTGGTGCAAAGATCATACCCCTTCAGTCTAACTGATCAATTATCTGCCATTTACAAGTTAATTTGCTTTGTCTATGCTCTCTGGGCACACCTCCCCAGCATGTGACCAACACAATCTTACACATTTCCTGTAAAGAGAAATTTGATGTTTAAACTTCCTTTATTGCACAGTCTGTTTAAGTTAGAATATCTTATACCTTGCTATGTTTATAGCCTGGTAGAACCTGCAGGAGCTTCCTGTATGTGATTAAAGTTAAGTTAACAGAGCAATAGATAAAAATGTCTAAGTAAACACACTGTGCTGTCACATCTCATTGAAACAAAAGTAATTTAACTCCTAAATAGTAGAAAATTGAGCATTTTTCATAAACGTAAAGGTGTTTTGGTGTTTACAGTATCCCTTTAAGCCTAAAACTTTCATAGTGAATTCCTAATAATTCCACCTAAATATCTACTATTTTTCATTTAGATTTAGTTAATAACCCAGATAGTGAACAATACTTTTACTTTAGTGCTGCAGGTATAGTTGCAATCCCAGTAAAAGAAAGGTTAGAGATGTGACTGGTCCTGAGTACTAATGGACCCTAGAGTGACCAATGCATCTGGTGCCCATTGTTGAGAAGTTGGACATGGCAGGAAAGTTTTGTCTGGTTAAATCATTTTTCATTTTTTTCAGTTAGAAAAAAAATATTCAGGGAAGCATTTTGGACAAACCATTTGGATAAACCAAATAGGTCACAAGAATGGGCCAATCAGTGTACTGCAACATATATATTTTGTGTTTATTTTACAATACAATAGGAGCATTTTGCTGCCGTTTGGTTCACAGATCAAGAGAGAAGTAATTAATAGAGGAAAAATGAGGTAAAGCTGTAAAAAATCTATATTAATATAATTTATTAATATTATATCATATATTTTTTAAATACATAAATATAGATTTCTTAACCACTGTTTTTTCCCCGTCTATTGGTCACTGGTCACTCCAGAGGGTAATCCAGACGTGGACACCTTGGTCACGGTGCCTAGAGAGATATCAGCTATGCCTCACTGATGATGCCTAACAAGGCTGAAACGATCGTCTGGGGTTGCTGTGTCTCTCGTGCAGAGAGAACTTGCTGGCATTTTGGATCTGGACTGCCTGTATGGGTGGGACCAGTCTGATATGCTTCAGATATGTTCTCTCTGTAATGGCACAAGATGAGCTAAAACCAGCTTGAGTTCTGAGCGGGGACCCACCGAAGGGCAGGCTATTTCAGCTGCCGTCCGTTCTCAGAATACCCTTGCGACCCGTTTTTTGCTCTCCATGTTTCAATTCACCACATTTAGATTTAGTGAATAAATCCCATATTTTTTTTAAAGCAAGTTTATTCACTGAACTAGGAATTCTGCAGAACCTGCATTTTTTTTGCCAATTGGGAATTGCACAATGTATGTCAAAATATTATAACTAGAAATGTATTTGAGTTGAAAAATAATTCCAGCTCAGCTATTTTTTCATAAAATGTACAATTCCCTCGTCATTTCTTGTCATTTCTTCAATTGGTGAACAAACTAATGAAAAATACCTTAAGTAACTAATTATGCTAAACAAATTGACATAATGGTTTCGTTGGTTTAAAGTGACAGCTGTATTTTTTATGTTATAATTTAATTTAATACAATCCAAAATTATATTCAGGTGTTTTTGTCCCCGGCCAATTTGAGTGCAAGAATTCAGTTTGGCCACTTACTGATACCCATTTGATGAATGGTTGAAAAAGACTTCAAAAGACCCAAGCAGCATCAAAGAGCTCATTAATCCATTGTGAATAAATTAGTTATGTCTTTTCCTCATTATGATTCCTAAAAATGGTACTTAAAGGGACGCGCCACTGCCCAAATAAAAATATATTGAACTCACTATTTAGTAGATTGATCACAAATGAAAACTTGTATGCATTTATTAGACTTATTTTCATTGGGGTTATAGCTAAAAGGGCTTGCAAAACCTACAGATCTCTTGCCTGCAGCCTTTGCAAGCCCTCCCCTTCTAACCTCATCCAGACTTACTGTCGCTGTCCAATTACAGACTTACCAATGCTGCTTAATGAGAAGTCTTTGCGAGACAGGTGCTGTGGGCAATTGCTGCCTCTTAAGTGTATCTCCACTGAGCTAACCAAATCAGGAAGTAACAGGACCCATTGTCTCTTTTCATCATGACAAAGTGCTTTAGTGGTCTGGGGTGTCCCTTTAAAGAGGAATTCTCACCTCTTTGGAAATTACACCATTAAATAAAACATTGAAAATACTAAATAACTTGTATTACCCTTTTTTCCTGCGATGCATCAGTATCTTTTAAATTTGTATAAAAAAAAATAGCAATTGACTTTACTATAGGGATGTACATGAGCCAAAAATTTGGTTTGGTTCGGAAATTCAGCACTTCAGTTCGGTTCGGGACTTCGGCAATTCTGGACTTCGGCACTTTGGAAAATCTGTAGGGCTCCCTAACCCTACCTTAACCCTAACCCTACCCTTACCCTAATCCTACCCTACCCTAACCTTACACTAACCCTACCTTAACCCTAACCCTAACCTAACCCTAGCCCCACCTTAACCCTACCCTAACCCAACTCTACCCTAAGCAAGCTCTAAATCTAACCTAACCCTACCCACACCCTAACCCAACCCTAGCCTACCCTAACCCTAACCTACCCTAACCCTACCGCAACCCAATCCTACTCTAGCCCTAACCTAACCCTACCCCTACTCTAACCCTACCCCTAACCCTACCCTAACCCTCCCCTAATCCTATCCTTAACCCTATCTTAATCCTACCTTAACCTTTACTGTACTCTAACCTTAGCCTACCCTAACCTTACCCTAACCCTATCCTAATCCTAACACTTTTTTTGCCACTTTTCAGAAATCCGAAGCACTTCGGCACTTCCGAAATTCTGCACTTTGGCCTATTGGTTTGATTCGGCACGTCCGAAATTCGGGACTAAGGCAATTCGGCACTTCGGCATTTCGGAAGCATCCAAATGTCTGAATCGCCCGAAATTAATCCGAATTCACATTCGAACTGAAACAAATTCACGTGTCTACGTTACAATCCAGTTCAGGCCACGCACACGCAGAGCACACACCGTGCACACATTGCATTGGATAAAGAAAAACAAATCCATTGTTTCTGGTTTTCTTCCCCCCTCTATTCTCTCTCTATCTTGACTGGCAGGTCAGCTTAACTTACAGCAATGGTTGATAAGAGATGGAGTCAAGTCAGAGGCACTCTTTCTATTTCAATTAGGCATATTTATACATTGAATTTTATAAAAAATTTATAAATTCCTATTTATTAAAGAGGCAGTTTAAAGGGACACTCTGGGCACCAACTTTAATGCGTTTGATAGATTTTGGCCTTGTTAATTTTCTGTACTCTTGTTGTACTTGCATGCTCAATTTTTTATAGTTTTTGCACACAAAAATTAATGTTTTGTAGACTATTGCACCATAAGCCTACCTCTTTAACCATGCTCCTCATGCCAAAAACAGTTCCTTATCAAAGGTATGCACTCAGTCTCAGCCCCAGCAGTATTGAGTGACCTGCTTTTAATTCACAACCTGCCTGCAGTCAGACAGAGACACTATTAACAGGTAGTGATATCCTGTCCGCTCTTTCTAATGCAGGTTATTTTATTGTTCAAATCATTCATTACAGTCAGCACCAGAGCAGGGAATCCCTTAACTCCCCACTTACCGACCAATTCGTCGTAGGACCAGGTCGTAGGAATGGAACCCGGTCGGTAAGTAAGGAGTACCTGTAGTTTAAAACTGCTGTGTTTACATTTTGTAGTGCCCACGCTCCTAGTGGCTGTGATTTAGACATCCATTATATTGGCTTTGGACTTAAATAGTTTTAATAAGTATAAAAAATAGATTTGTGGAATTTGGGAATTATCGTTCACGTGCCATCTTTACACAATACTTATTTGTGAGAAGCATTTGACATTACAAATGTGATCAATCTTGATGACGTCACAGTCTGCAGCCTAGGTTACATGTAAGTTTAACTGCAATTAATGTATAAACCTTGTTATAGTTAGTGAAGTTACAAAAATGAGGCTCTATTTTTTTATGTTCTCTTTATATGGGATGTTTCCCCTGTGACGATACCAAAGTAACAATATTTTATTTACTGCGATTTTTTTTCCTGCATATATTGAGAAGGTGCATATAGTTAATATGGTTAGATAGCTTTTTTTTAATATGTTTTGGGGATTCTGCCAAGCAAACAGAGAAGAGGGAAAGTGTGGTATGTGTAAATGATTATGGCTTGGGTACTAATTTCATATGTAATTATGATGAATCACGAACATGGCTTGATTAGAAGTCTGAATATTATTTATGTCTTGATAAGAAGGATATCAGTGAGTAAAATTCTTTATCTAAAACAGCTGTTACAAAGCAAGAGAGAAAAATGACTGAAAAATATCTTATAACTATAGAGACTGAACTTTTTACTCCGTGTGAGCGTGCTGCGTAACTGACACTCTATGCACCTTTACCAGGACATTGTAGTGTAGAGGTTTTGGTGCAGTGAACCTGTTTGACAAAAATTAGATTTTCCTGTGACGCAAAGCTCTTCCCCTGTTTCTGAAATAAAAAACATTTATCGTTTAAGTGGTCCATCCGGAGCCGTCAATCCTGTAGGTTAATACATAGGGGGTGGGAGGTCAAACTGTCATTGTGATCCATGGTTGGATTAGACTTTGGACAAATTAGGTGGAAGTGAAATTTTCACATTATTTCAGAGGCAGGCACAGGGCTATTATTTGGGTGTTTGGGTGCCAATAAAGCCCAGATTTTTGTCAAGCCACTAGAAGATATTTGGTAAGAGTCAGGGCCCAGGGGACAGTAAACGGACACACATTCAAAGTGAATTTAAAATTATAGGTCAAAAAGCCAAACTGGAGACAAATCAAATTGGGGAAGTTTTCCAATTTCACTATTTAGGTCTAAAATTAAAAAAAAAAAATCTAGAAAAAAGCTATATTTTGTTTATGATGCTTAAAGTCTTGTTTAGAAATTCTTCCCAAAGCCCTTACTAATGCACTATATGATAAATACCTTTTGAGCCATGTGTGGAATCACATGTAAAAGCAAAAAGCTAGAGTCTTAAAGTCTGCAAAAACAGCCATTGTCTTCCATGCTAAATATTAAAGAGTTACTCCAACCCAATTCAACACACTTGTTTTAGCTGACAACTTACATCTTAGATCGGCCTGTGATTGGACTGTTTTGTTGGATCAGAGCGCATGCACACAATCTGAGCCGGCAAGGGGAGAGGCAGAGAGGAGGGGGTGGAGTGGGGGAGGGATATATTAATTAAAAAATAAAATTAAACTCTTCAAGATATGGAGGAAGGCAGGAGGGAGCACACATAGGGAGTGGAAAGCTTTTATGAAGCAGATTATCACATACTGCCAACAGAACTGATGACAGAAGAAAATATGAACAGAATTCACTTTAGGTAGCCTGGAACAAAGTTCTGGGCTCCCTAAGACATGTGGTGCTGAGAGTGCAACTAGCCCCCGGCACACACGTGCAACTTTCTCTAAATGAAGAATGTTTCAATCAAAAACACTGCACATCCAGACTCCTACCATCATGGCCACTTCAAATGACTGAAGTGGTCATGGTTGTTGGAGTAACCCTTTTAAAAAATTACAAAAGTGATCGTTTGAAAACTTTCACTCTCTTAGGTTGTATGTTGTATGACTATGCTATATAAAATTTGCTATAATTACAACTCAAAGATAATGATTCAATGTTAAAACAATTTGAAACTCATCCCTACCTTTAGTATATGACCTTCAGCCATACACATGCACTTTGAGTCAGGCGGTGTTTAATAACCAACATTTAGTCTCAGTGGACTTCCCAGCTTCACTCCCTAGACAGAAGCAGAGAAGACCATGGAGACTAGTGATTTAAGATCACTGACCCAAGGTGCATGTATATGGCTGAAGAATCCTGTTATATGCTAAAGGTAGGGATGAGCTTTTCTCTTTTAATTTTCTTTTATGTATACGTAATTTAAAAATAAATCTGATTTAAGCATGAGGATATTAAAAAACAATTGTAACAATTGTCCTTTAAAAAAGGCTTTTTGATACTCTGGGTTCCCAACAGCCAATCAGAACCTGATATTTCCTGGGAGCTGAGATGATTAGTTCCCAGGATTCCACTGTGCAGAGAAGTTCTGTGTGATACATCAGTACTGTGGGAAGAGCGCAGGCAACTTTTTTTCTTTGGTTTTTACTATATGTATTTTGGCAGTTGTGTACTATAGTCATTGCTGCCGCCCAGGAGTAATGGAAGTTTGAGTGCAGAACTAGTTTCTTTGTATTAGTATACAGACTGTGTCTAGTCTTTTTCAGTTCAATTTAAAACAAATAAACTCAATAAATAACAAGTTAAGTCATATGTAGTTTATTGAATATATCTGATGAGAGAGCCAATTTAATCCCATCAAATAAAAACACGGTGGGATTCTCATCTGCATTTGGTATTTTGCTCGTTTTTAATGTACAGTAGAATGTAAAGATCCAAGGATGTGCTTTGGAATGCAAAGTTGGCAATCTCGTCCAGGTAAGCACCGTAGTCTTAGGGAGATAGAGGTGTGCAATCCCAAAAGGAAATCTTTGGGTGGAGGCTTAAGTTGTGACGGTGGTTAACAGCTTGCTAATTGCCCTGGACTTTGTCCTGAGTTCTTGATCTGTGTCTGGTTGTTAAGAAAGCAAATGGGCACATAAATCAGCAACAACAGCTGCCTAACTAATGTGAATCATGGTAAATGTCAGGTCTAAGGAATGGGGTTGAGAGTTGAGACACAAGAAAAAATTAAGAAGATTAATGCAACAGGCGTCAAGGGCCTGGGAGTATGATTATACTGCTATAGACTGGAGGGCACTCCACATTCGTCTTTTTTAATGGACCCGAATAGCCCACAGGAGTCAATATATGCAGTCATTTTCCAGTCGAAAAGACTTTTCACTGATATAGTGACAATGAAGGTTCCGTGTTCCTGACACACTATACTTTTGCTGTTTGCTCATCCATCAGGATAGTGGGGAAAGGTCAGAGGCAAACAGTATCCAAAAAGTATCTCTTCATCTTACTATTTGCTGCTTTTAAATGTTGTAACTTTGATCAACCCTCTGCTTAGTGAATAACTCCCTTATATATGAAACACTTGCTAATTGTTGGATCATAAATCTGCAGTAAAGAAGCTAATTTCACCAATTTATTCACTGATAGACTTTTGGCACATGGGCATGTCTCAAAGCCGTTAAAATGAGTGACATAAGATTCCCTAACAGATAACTGGCAGAGTCGTTCATAGAGCTGTTTTCGAAATTTACTTTGATTCAACACACCAGTTATTGGCCTCAGCTTGAGACAGAAAGACCTCTCTGTTAAGCTCTGTGTATCGCTTACATGTAACATGACGCTTTCAGATAATTCCCTGTTCAAAGTTGCTATGCTGAAAATAGGACGCATTTCGAATGTCTTCAAAATTATTTTTTGCTAACGATGCTTGCAAAATATACACAAGTAAAAATAAATTCTGGAAACATAACTGTTTTCCTAATCTCTTCATCATCCATTTCCTAACTGCCTGCTTGCTCTAGACCTCTGGAGGTGAGTGGGTTAATAACCCCTGTGACATTTACTAAGCAATGAAATATGCTATATTTAAACTCCAGGCACTATATACGGTATAATGACTCTTTATTGTGATTATTCTTTGTCAGATGTTTAGGTAAGACGAAAAGCTACCTTTTAACCCAATCTGCAGGCTTGTATATACATGCCGCCATCAATCATAATTAGGGTTTGTTTTACGGAACATGAAACATTGTCTTCTACATCAAACAAACACAGCGCAGACCGATTCCACCGAATAACCAGGAGTTATGTATCGGCAACATCATCTGTCTTCTGTGTTTTGACAATACATTTTTTCCTGAGTTTTACTATAAAATGAATGTATCTGGTTATATTAAGTAAATATGTTACATTCTAGAGTACTGCAGTTACATGCAGTTCATAGCAATTATCTGGTTTACAGTGAAATTAGGTATTTTAGCAGGTTTTTTTAAAAACAGAGATTTCAGAGATTCCAGTTGACTATTTATATGATGCAAATATTAAACATGTTTATCAGGAATGCCAAAAAGATAGACCCTAAATGACAACTTCCAACAACCACGTGTTGCATTTTTGGGAGAGGATCGTGGTAGTTTTTGTTCTACAAGATACGTAAATCTACTTTTTTTTCCCTCTTTCGCTCTCCCTTCAAGTTAGGGGTATCCACATAAGTCCATCCTTGCAAGCGCGCTGTCTTGGCGTCATACTTGGTTCTGGCCTCACCTTTGAGCCTCACAACCGGTATGTTGCCAAATCCTGTAGATTCCATCTTAAAAATATAGCCCGCATCCGCCCCTTACTTAAGCAAGATGCTACCAAGGAGCTTGTCCATGCTCTAGTAATTTTCCCGGAAGAATTATTGTAACCCCCTCCTAATTGGTCTCCCCAAAAGCCGTATTGCACCGCTACAGTCTGTAATGAATGCTGCCGCCAGACTGATTTTCCTCTCTAGTCGGTTCTCTCACAACTCACCCCACTGTCAGTCCTTGCATTGACTTCCTGTATCCTATAGGAGTCAATTCAAAGTGCTAACCCTACCTATAAAGCACTGAACAATTCTAGCCCCTCTTATATCTCTTCACAGATCCATAGGTATGCCCCTTCTTGGTATCTCCGCTCTGCCCGTGACCTTCTCCTGTCCGTTGTTCACACCTGTACGGCCAACTCACACTTGCAGGACTTCTCGCTGGCTGCTCCCTTCCTATGGAATAGCCTGCCTACCGCCATCAGACTCTCCCCTAGTCTTCAATCATTTAAGAAGTGCCTTAAAACCCACCCTCTTTAGGAAAGCTTATGGCCTCCCAGAGTAACCTCTACCTCAAATACCTGTCCCTTGTTCTCTCCTAAAGGGCAGCACTCTGCTCTCTCTTCCAGCTCTGCTTCACTCCCACTTTATTTGATTTCTATTTCCTGTCCTAATATGTTTTGTACCCCACCTCCTATAGACTGTAAGCTTGTTTGAGCAGGGCCCTCTTCAACCTATTGTTCCTGTAAGTTTTCTTGTAATTGTCCTCTTTATAGTTAAATCCCCCCTCTCATAATATTGTAAAGCGCTGCGGAATCTGTTGACACTATATAAATGACAATAATAATACAAATATTAATAGTAAAATAATAATAATGTGGTAATTTTACCCGTGTTATAACATTACCCTGTATAGTAACATTGCCCATGTGATAACATTGCCCCATGTGGTTAATTTTATCTCATGATCCATATTATATCTTGCAGGTTCCTCATTTTATCAACACAACACTTCCGCCACAAGACATGGTGACAGCTCAGGAGATTGATATCTACTTCAGACACGAGCTGATTTACAAGAGGAATGAGAGGATGGCCAAGAGAGTGATGGCACTTCTGAGGGAAAACAAAGACAAGAGTTTTTTCTTTGCTTTTGGTGCAGGTAATGTGTTATTATTTATATAAAAGTGTCATGAACTTTGTCAGTCATTGATCGCCCTCTCGTTCCACCCCGTTATCTTTCCAGGACATTCACAGCTAAAGAACACTAGCAAAATCCACATATTTAGATTTTCCCTTTGGGGTGAATTGTTGTGAATTCAAATGGAATTCCTAATTTTTAGGTCAAAATCCACTTTGAACTCCTGATACGTCACACTAGGAAGTAACCCTGTATGTCACTCTGCCCCTGTGTTATTGTACAATAAATAAGTGCTCTGTATTTATGGAATCACATATAATGCCTTTTTATGTCATGTGCTACAATATCCATAATGTATGACCCATAGTCTGAGGCAGAAATTTCCATTTTTCATGCACAAAAAGAAGTATATCTTTTTAAATATTGCTTAATTACTGATCGGGGTAGAGAGGCCTAGCCTAGATAGATAAAACACCAAAAAACAGGATTATGGTATAATGGGCAGTAACTAGAGCAAAAATTTTATGTATTTCCTTCGACTCCATGTACACCAATGTCTGCCCCCACTGATCAGATTCTGTATTTGTATAAAAACAAATTGGATGGTACAAAGTAAAACAAAACAAAAAATGGACATACACAAAAGTGTATTTTTTGCATTTAGCACCGGCAGTAGTTTATAGTATTGATACCAAGTGATCTTAATACATTTTATATCTGTAAATATATTCACAAATTAGAACTATTTTATTTAAGCGGCTGGACTCGGCGATATCTTCCTTTAACACACTATTCTGTGCATGTGATACCAGCTGTGCACATTGATATTCACCATTTTTATTGATCTTTGCTGAATATTGAAAGAAAAGGTGGTGACCTATAAAGCTCCCTTCTTCCTCAGCACTGAGGTGCGGATTCTGCTTGGTAGAATGAATTGCAGTTTCATAGACAAATATTGAAGAAAACATGCATGCAATTTTCTGTCAGTGTGTACAGGAACGCAGGGAAAAGTTATGGAAAATAAAACTGCTTGCCAATTCGGATTGGGTAAAATCAGGTGAAAATTGATCCACCTTTGGGAAGAGCTGGCAAAGAAACTCCAAGCATAGATTATGTGACAGATGGAATACTTAGTATCAGAACTGAGATGGTGATTACTTTAAGATGTGGCTTGGCTTGTTTTCATAAACTCTCTCAGTCACAATTTGCCCTACGTAAATCGTTTCTTTATGGAGCCTCATGCAGAGTAGGTGACCTGCCAATGAAACAATGAAGCACTTAAAGTGGGATTAAAGAGCACGTCAAAGCCTTTAATGTTTTTGACTACTCCTGAATGCTAATTAGACAACCAGCTTTGACTGGAAAGGGAGATTATTCCCTACCTCTTTGAGTCAGGCCTCATTCACGGAGCCACTCTCTCTCTCGGTTGGAGGTGTCATATGCAAATCGAGGTGCACGGTGTGGATCGTGTTATACATTTGCCGGATTACAGGACTTGACAAAACGTTTTCTGCTTTCATCTCCAACCCTTGGACAATGATTTTTCTGTTCCCTGCTAGAATGAAGGAAGCCTTGCAGGCAGATCCATTAATATTAATTATATAATTAATTCAGGATACTGTTCACACAGAACATTTCCTTGTTTAGACTTTTTTTCCCCTATTTTGAAGATCAGACTATTTGAGATGCCTGGAATGCTGGCCAGATTTTGACAAGACCTTTTCGTTCTAGTGGAGACGAGAGCTGTCTGCTAGATGGGTCAACCTGGCACTTCCTCGATCACAGAAAGCTTGCCATCTTGATCAAATGCCAACAAAATTCACACTCTCTCCGTAACATTATAGTCATTGAAGGGTTTTTGAAACAGTGCCATGTCCCAAATGTTAACTTGTTGAGTGCATGTGGGGAGAGCAATTTAAATGTCTCCTTTACCTGGGATCCAGCAGGGTTTATTTTTTAAACAGTGAATGGGCAGCTATGTTGCAATGGGAAAGTCGACACTTGTTTGTCATCGAACTACTCACTTTAAAAAGTATATGACCACAGGACATTTTTAAAATCTTAATTATTGATTTTGAGGGTGCCAGTGTTCTAAAATAGCTAGCTTTCTGCAATGTAACTGTTTAGTTACCTTCACAGCAAAGACAGACTGACTGTTATAGAACTCGTAAGGGATTTGGTCCTTTGGACCTCACAGGCTTTCATACTTGACCTTTATAGTTCAATCTTAATGGAACCTTACCCATGTGCTAATAAAGAGCTTGGCATATTTTCCTCTGGATAGCGTATGTAACGGACCGTTTCTCTCCCAAGAGGATAAAAACCGTTAAGGCGATAATCCCCTTTCCCATAGACCAGCAGCTACTGCAATCACCAATCTCCCGAACTCCAAACTGTACGAATCCCCAACTCCCGAACAGGAAACACACGAACCCTGGAAGCAGCCGAACAGGAAAAGCCCTAAGAACAGCTACACTCCTGGCAATCGGCATACAGTCAAATTCCCCCCAAGAATGAGACGACACTTCACTTGGAGGGTTAAACAGGAACAACCCTGATTTATTCAAACAACAGGCTTATAAAGGATTCTCCCATGCAAGGAAGGGATTTACAACAATTACACAATACACCAATCACACATGAGTTACCTCCCACAATGCCTCACAATCCCTCCCCTCTGGCCTGGAGATAATTGGGGAAGGAATCTAATTATCTCCCAGGACAGAGGCAAAACTCCATTACCCACATGGCAGACAAAAGACAGTAAAAGACATAAAATTACATACTGATACATTTAGTACATAAAACACACATTTCTACATATCCCCAGATAGCTTTGATCTGAGCGCACATTATTAGATGAATGGCACTCAGATCACACGAATAAGCCTTTCTGCAGGGAAAATAAATGGTTTAACCTGCAGGGCCATAGTCCAAAGGGAGCAGGCGAGCAACCAGGCTTCTCCAGTTCACAGTGGCGAGGTTGGTTTCGCCACAGCGTAAACAAATATTGGCACTAACATTGCCTTTAAAATAGGACTGTCGCATACCTTCCAACTGGCATCACCCATAATGGGAGAGTCCACCTGGATAAGAGTGGTGCCTGCCCATGAAAGTGGAAGAACAGCCTGTCTGGCTAGCCTCTTACGGATGCAGGGAGTGCTGCTGAAGAGCTTTCTCATGGTCCTAGTCCCGCTTCACATTGTAACTGTCCTGCTAAAAGCTTGACTGTTGGAAGGAATGCTGTTATGTGGGGCACTTGCATCTTTTGTAAATACTTTCTCAGTCTCATGCTAGTATACCTACCAACATTGAGATTTGTGAAGAATGGGGTGTAATGGCAGGCCTGAGATAGGGCATCACCAGTGGCACGACTTGTATCACTGGTGACACCCAGAATTGGCAGGTGGCCTATAAAATGTGCCATCCCACCTGGCAAATGGGCAGGGCACCCACGAAAAGACCGAAGAGGTCTTTCTAGCCAGCCCCCAGCCTACAGGATCGAAGTTTTACCTCATCTAAACTTTTCTTTCCATGTTCCTTTTCAACTCCATTTCTTTCTCTGGTTCCTAGAAGCCTCATATACCAAGGGCCCACATTGAGTTGTTTTTTCATAAAGATTCTAAGGTTGTTAAAACTCAAAAGTGACAGTGCGTGATGTTGTATGCGTCATTGTAGATTGTTTGCATCATTAACAAAATGGATAAAAAGCAATGAATAGATTCTTTGTAATGTTTTGTGCATCCCTCACTTTTAAATGGTTAAAAAGAAATTTACTGGTAAAGCTGGTAGATTCAATCTCTCTTGCATTTTCTCTTTTTAAAAGTTGTTTCATTGATGAAGGGTTTTATTCTTATTTTAGTGTATTCAATTAATATAATTAGGTGCAGAGATATATTGGAGCCAACAAGAGTTCAGTAATTATAGAACTTTGGCTCAAATGGTCGTGGATTAGTGGCAAGGCATTTTGTTCTTCTGGTGATTTTATAATTTATTCAATATGGCAACATATTTACTGTTGCTTAAGATGTTTTTTTTTTTCATTTAAAACTAGCAATATTGTATTTATTTCAAATAAGCTAAAATAAAAAAAATAAAAAATACTCTTTTGGTACTGATTTTATTTTAATGGCAACTATTAAGCTTATGCAAAATAAACAGAAGACAGGAAAAGACATATGGAAGCTGCAATAGATTTTCAGGCCATTGTTACATGAACATCATACTTTGCTTTTATTGTCACTTTACTGACAAGAACAACCAACTTAGTAATGAAATCTCCCATCTTACCTCCTCCCCTCCAATACTCGACTTCCATTCTGTATCTTCTTTCACTTTTAACTCCTTTCCCCCCGACTACAAACTTCTCTTATCTTCTCGGTCCACCACATGCCCTCTCGATCCTCTCCCCTCTCACCTTTCAATGTCTTTCCCATATTTTCAACATCTCCTTGTCTACTGGCATTAACCCATCTTCCCTCAAGCATGCATTTGTTAATCCCAACATAAAAAAAATCATCTTTTGACCCTACCTCTCCTAACTATACTTATCCTCTGTCCCATACCACTACTCCCCTTCACTTCTAAGCTCCTTGTGCGGTTGTATTTACCGGTCTAACTCACTGTCTCAATAGTAACTCTCTCCTTGACTCTCTTCAATCTGGTTTACGCTCCCTCCATTCTACTGAAACTGCCCTTACCAAAGTGACTAACAACGTAATCACTGTTAAATCTAATCTAATCTCTCTTAATTCTATTCAACCTCTCTGCTGCCTTTGATCTCTCCATCTTCAAATCCTAGACAAGCTTTGACTTTATGATACAGTGTTTTCCTGGTTCTCATCCTATTTTTCTGAATGCTCATTTAGTATCTCTTTCTCTGGTGCCATCTCCTCCTCGATGCCTGTCTCAGTTGGTCTTTTATTCTCCATCCACACTGCCTTTCTCGATAACCTTATTAACTCACCTGGTTTTCAGTACCATCTATACACTGATAATGCACAGATTTACATCATCTTCCCTGGCCTCTCTTCTGCCCTCCTGGATCATGCCTCAAACTGTCTCTCTCCCATCTCTAACTGGATGTCTTCTTATTTTTTAAAATGTAATCTTTCTAAATCTGAACTCCTCATATTTCCACCCTCAAACAATCCTCCATCAATATCCCTGCAAGTCAGTAGGACACCGTTTACCCCAACCCCTCAAGCTCACTGCCTTGGTTTTACATTTGACTCGAGTCTTATTTTTTTTCTTCTCTCATCCAGTCTGTTTCAATACTCTGTAACATTCACCTTGAAAATATTGCCCGCATGCCTCCTTTTTGTAACACAAAATAAAACTAAGGCACTTGTTCATGTGTTTACCATTTCCCGGCTTGACTTATGCAACTCACAACTCATCGGCCTTCCAAATAACCGCATTAATCCTCTAGGTTCTGGTTCATGTTACTGACTGACCACTACTCCCACCCCTTTCCCACTTTGCCAATCATTACATTGGCGTCCTGTACCCTTCAGTATCCAATTCAAACTGCTAACACAAACCTACAAATCCCTCACTGCCTCCACTCCTCTTTACCTTTCCTCTTTACTCAATAAATATACCCCTTATTGTTCTCTTTGCTCTGAAAATGACCTTCTCCTGACATCTGCTCATTCCCACATTGGCAACTCCCATCTGCAAGATTTTTCTAGGCTTGCCCCATTCCTTTTGGAATTTGCTACCCTGTGCCATCAGACTCTTCCCTGGCCTCAAGTCCTTTAAGACGTCACTGATAACACACCTGGGGGACGGTTCTCTCATTTCACTGTCATCATCACTGCCCTCACCTCCATAG
Organism: Pelobates cultripes; assembly: GCA_933207985.1. Taxonomy (NCBI): domain Eukaryota; kingdom Metazoa; phylum Chordata; class Amphibia; order Anura; family Pelobatidae; genus Pelobates; species Pelobates cultripes. The sequence goes on along the minus strand of OW240919.1, from coordinate 17,044,131 downwards.
CCCAACTCATACTATCTCCTGCCACTGTTTAGGTCTTTCCACACACCGCTTTTTACTAGTTTATTTCGACACAGGGATCTTATCCATCAATCCCTACCCACTCTGACATGCTGCTATTTCTCTAATGTGTCTTAACCACTTCCACATAGTTCATTTGAGCAGGGCCTTCTTCACCTCCTGTCTCACTTATATTAATGTTATATTTATTGTACTTGCTGTCAAATATCCCCATTTTATAAATGTAAAATGCTGCGGAATATGTTGGTGCTATATATATGCTAATAATAATAATTGTGTGAATATGTTTAATAGAACATATCACCCGTCTTTTCATTGGAATATTTAAGCAAAGTAAGTTTTCTCCTAATTTTTTATTATTAGTATAGCTTTATACATGCGTGACGCGTGATACTTAGATGCATGCCCACTGCAAGCATGCCAGCCATTGATGCCCACGAGCACAGCACTATCCATCAGTTCATGTAAAACTAAATCTAAATTGCTCTTTATTGGTAATACTCTGCACAGTTCCCAGATTTGCTTCTTTAAAGAAATAAACAAACACGGACAGCAGGACAGGGCTTCCAAATCAGGACTGTGCTGCTGGAGTCGGGACTGTTGGCTGGTACGCAACTACGTTATGTTATTTGCCCATTCTAATGTTTAAATGGCTCCACATATGGACTTTCGACACAATCTTTGAATGAAGCAAATTGTTATTATCAGGATTATACCAGTTATTAATCAAAGAAAAAATATATAATGAGAAACTATAGGTTGGCCAATGAATACCTCTTTATTGGACCTTTCTGGATTTCCAGTGGATGTCCAGTGTTCTTGGGCCTTATTTATTGTCTCCAGATGCACAGGATTAATTATTTTGCCTTATGTCAGGACTCAGGCAGACTCGAAAATCCTCTGCAGACTGGAGAGCTTATGGCTTGTGTTTATTTTTCTCTTTTCTTGTATTCTATAATTTCTTGATTGTTATTATGAGTATATAATGCTGATTTAGACAGCACATGTACACAGAATTGATTGAGTGCTGCTATTTCATTTTTTTTAATCCCGCAGTAAATCTTGCAATGTATATGTCAGTGGCACAGCCCGTTCTGCTGGGGTCCCTTAAAATACGTGTTGATGGAATCGTTGTTTCTCTTTCCAAATAGATCTTGAGTTTGAATTTAAGCAAAAGTCGAACGAAACATAAATGAAGTATATTTAAATATTAAACCAAAGTAACTTGAAGCTAAGTTGAAAAATGCTTCTTGTTCGATTATTTATTAGAACCTATTATTTAAAATTATCACGTCAATTGACCACAATTCCATGTTTTGAAATGAAATGACCACACTAGCTAAAAAGTTTAGAGACTGTCTCGATTCTTAAAAAAAAATGTTTAAAATATTCCCCAAAAATACATTTTGGAGGGTACAAAAACAAACAAAAACTGTTTGGAAAAATGGTTGTGATACGTTCTTTTTTTTTTTATTATTATTTTATTGAGAATGATTGAACAATATTGTATCCTGGTAAGTAATATTATTCGAATCCACCTCAATGCATCCATTTCTTTTATATATTTTAATTGTTTTTTGCTAAGAAACATTTTCCTTAATTGTTGTTATGAAAATACGATCTGTCTAAACATAGAATTTATTATAATCGTTCGTGGAGAGATTCTATGAAAAAAAGAATGTAAATGTTTTTACAAATATTTGTGGGAATCCAGTGAGGGAGATTAAACAATGTTTCTAATTGTTTATAATTAACTTCATACTCACTATATAAGCATAAAACTTGTGTTGTTCAGCTTGCACACATTAGGGTTAAACAGCTATTCTCCATATAGATTTCTATCCAGGGGTACATAGAAAATAAAATTAGGTACATTTAGGTCATTTTAGTTTTTCATTTCCTATTTTAGTCTTCACACAAATAGGAGAGAAAGATTTGTGTATATCATATGGTTTCATGTATGTTGCAATATAACTGGTAGGTTCTGAAAGATTAATTGATTCAGAAAGATGATCTGTCTGTTACTTAAACAAACTAATAGCTTACTATAAGATTGGTTTTGCTGAAATTGGTTGTAATAATATATATATATATATATATTTTTATTTTTATTTTAACTTGTCGGACAATAACTGGCAAAGTTTGTAAATTAGTTAACACCTCATGTGAGGGTTCGAGGGTATCCTGGGGCAGTATACTTGCCACAGAAGTGCAATTGAGGTAAGTATTTTTATTATTTATTATTTTTATTATTTGTATTGCGATTCAATTTTAAGCAATATAGTGTTCTCAAATGACTCCCGCACCCTAACCATTCTAAGAGTCGGCAATATATGTTCATAGCCTCTTGAGGCTCTATGAAGTAAGGGAGTGGGAGAGGAGCAGAACTTTGTAGGAATGAGTTGAGTTTTGGCAAATAAATGTATTTCACTGCCAGGTGACCACTGGTGCAGAAGCAAAGCGTATGTAATAGCAAATGCAGAGCAATAAAAAAAGAAATGAGTCCATGCATACATGGGGTTGAGAGAGAATGGATTAATGTTGTTAATGGAATATTGGTGAGCTTGGACTTAAACTGGCTGTCACATTCAAGGGATCAAGTTCACACTGTAAAACTCAATTGACAATACCATATAAACCTCCCTGATTTGCTGTGGATTACATTGATAATTTTCACCTCTTAAGCAGCGTAGCACTCCATCCAAGATAATATGAGGTTTTTACGCTGAACCCATATTCATAGGCTCTGAGAATGAATCTTTTTATTACCCAGCAATGAGTCATATAGAACATATTTTAATGGACCAAATGACTATAATAAAGCAGTTATGCATATTCCTATAATGTTCATCAGTTGGAATCCGAGTCGAGAACACTTAAGCTGTTAGAATGGAAATGAATATACTGGCAGACAATTCAACTCTTAGAAGTTAAAACCAATGCTGAGAGCAATTCAGTCCTGGTAAATTTCATTTTTATGATCAAATAATGTTAAAAGAATGACAGCAGCGAAGAAGTGAGCTTTCAATTTAACGATACAATCTTGGTCAGCCACAGTGTCTGAAGACTCTTTTAACCCATTCTGAGAGTGTGCTTAGGACAGCATCCCTGGTATGTAATGGACAGTGGACAACAGCCTATGGGATAATATTACATTAATGATATGAAGTAAGCCATAATTACAAAGCATTTGACAACTCTTTTCCTGTGCTATTTTTTTAAGAAACTAGCAACTCCTGGTTTCAGGTAACTTTTGGATCCTCAATTTTAATTTTATCTTTTTGCGATAGCAGCTAGGATCTTTTACAATTGTTTTAAAAACTGCTCACATCATATACTGCCTCGTGATCAATGTCAGAATGTTCCCCTTCTCCTTAGCATATTATCACGCAGCCTCATTTACTTCTTCACAATATTCTCTTATCCTATAAATTGGGAATTCTCAGGAATTCAAAGTAAACTTCACATTTTTATAAAGAAAGAAATAAAATGCTAAGTCAGCCATGTTATCTGTTTGGATTTTATTTGTAAATATGAAAAGTCACTTTGAATTCATGTTGAATTTCCCCAAAATCACACTTCATTGAATAAGTCTAATGACTTTCCAACAGGCGGTGATAGTGGGGACTGGAGTCACATCATATGTTGTCAGTGTAGAGATTATTCACTAAATGATGAATTTATAATCACCTTGACAAATGCAGAACCGGAGAATATAAGCTGTAAAAACGTGTTTTTGTTTCACAGTTATTCTGTTACGCATTACATTTTGAAACTTGTTAAATGTTTAACAGGGAACGATGAGTAAACGACCATTTTAAGAGACTTTTTTTTCCAACTAACTGAAAATTCCACCTTCTTTTCTTTAATATTTAAGGTGCGACCGAGAAAAATACTTTTTTTTCTTTCTTGGATCAAATATTACTTCCAACCCAGAAAAAAAAAAAAAAAATTACATGTAGTTGAAATAAACCATGTCACCAGATCATGTTAGTTGTTAAAAAAAAATACAATCCCTTAATGTTCTTTTTAATGCCGCAATGAAATGACGTGTGTCTGAGCTGAACCATCTGGTATGGACTATATCCAGATATAGATCCTTAAAATTCATACACGGATGTTATCCTGTACAGCTCTCTACGGGTTTAGAGAGGAGGCAGTTGGTGGTTGCACGTTACTTTCTGTCAGGTGGCATTATAGGAATTCATTTTAAAGTAATATTTTGGAAAACCACCTAATCCTGACTATCTAAACTATTTAAAGAATATGGATATGATTTTGCTCATAATATAGATATTGCAAAAGTCCACATTAATTTTTTAAGAAGATCACTCTTACTAGGGTTCACAGCTTGCTAGAAGAAGCTTGCTAGAAGAAAAAAGCAACATATAAAATGTCCCTGTTGTCTTCTTGCCCTACGTGGGACAATCTCATTTAAAACGATGGAGAAACTAGTAGTCAGACACTTCCTATTTTTGGAGAAGGTGAAAAGCTTGAAGACTTGCCCCAAACAAGGGACATTTGTAGGTGTTTTTTTTAATCTCCTGTATATTTTTACCTCTCTTCTACCTCTCTATTCTCCAGTAGAAAGGGTATTCGTGCAGTCCACTCACTGCCACCTCTTCCAATGTAGAGTTATTGTGAGTCCACTCACTGCCACCTCTTCCAATGTAGAGTTATTGTGAGTCCACTCACTGCCACCTCCTCCAATGTAGAGTTATTGTGAGTCCAACCACTGCCACCTTGGCCTTCAGGAAGTTTATCCCAATTTGAACTTGGAGGAGTGTCCTTAGAAGTTTGAGTTGGATCATCTAAAGAGTTACTCTTGAGCAGAGTTAGATACCACTCGTACAAATTGAGTAAATTCCTCAAATTCACTTTTTACTGTGAGGTATTAAGTCCCTGACTAATGTTGTCAACCTCGGGCTTTAGTGAATCAACTCCATGCACATACAACATCCTTGTGATCCTTAGCAGAAACATTTTACAATGTGCACCATTAACAGGAGTCTGTGTGGAAATACGTACTAGAATAATACATGTTCAGTGAAATAAGATTGGACAGTCCAGTCATCAAGAGCCAAATGGTTAATGGTAAATAAAGTTGTGGGGGAGGATCCAGAGGTCCTCATTTTTAGGTCAGTCCCATGATACCCATTCATCCTGCAAACATTTTTCCTTGTGTCAGCTTTCATCAGAAGAATGTCTAATTGATGCCAGAGACCTAAATTTAATACACTAAATCTTTCAGCGATTGGTTTAACCTCTTTCTCACTGATTGTGGAGAACCCACCTCAACATGCTGGTAACGTTTTCCTCTTAAAAATGAAAATTTGCACCATTTCAACACACACAGTTAGTCTTCTAAGATTAGGAGGCCAGGGACAATCCTTAGCAAATTGGGTCCATCGTCTCCTCCTTTTAAAACATAATTCCCTCACTTATAGTGTTACTTACATAATTTGTAGTCACTTGACTACACTGTGAAGGCCAGTATTGTGTTGTTTTTTTTTTTTGTTTTTTTTCTTTATATAAATGGTAGAATATTTTGCATTGGTTCTTAGGAGTATCATAACTTGAACATAGTTGTGATGCCAGTTCTCCATTCATGTTTTACTTAGCAAACAGAAAATACAAAGCACAATTGCTTTGACTACCATAATGTCAGGGGGCCTTAGCCCACTGCCCCTTTGCCTTGTTGAAATGACAATGCCTAGTGTGCATGAGAGATAACCGCTAGAATTCTACTTGTGTCAGTTTCCCACAATTAAATTTTGCAGGCAAGAACTATATAATTATAAATTTATCTACAGTCTGTGAAATAATCTATTTATTTTATGACTAAAATCCTGGGCATCAAACATGAGTAATACTAAAAAGATGTGTGAAACTTTAGAAAATAATGTCTTGATCTGATATTGCCATATTTTTAAGAGTTTTGAAGTAAAATGCTTGATTGGCCAGTTTGAAATTGAAAACTTTGAGTTACTTTATTCTATAACAGATTTGAGTAAGCAACTGTTGGGGCATGCATTCTAATCAAAACTCAACATTCTCAATATTTAATTTTATCTACGTACATATGTAGTCTTGCTTCATGTTCCAAAAATGTTTAATGTTTTTTGCAGCAGTTCAGTGCTGTATTACAAACTAGAACTACCTAGCAAAATGAGATTTGCTTATTAGATTTATTTAATCCATTAAAAGTAATCAGGATTTGAGTAATGAGGAATTAGGAAGAGAGATATTAAAGTAAAGTGTGTGTGTGAGCAGAACTTATAAATAATGAAAAATTGGGGAAAAAAATGAACAAAAAAATAATAATAATATAGTATAAATAAATATAAAATAGCAATAATATATACTTTGCGTTACTTAATTTCTCCATTAAACTGCTAAGATTGCCTGTAATGGCTTTTTATTTAAAAAAAAAGAAAACATTTTTTAAACTAGTTCAAAACCATATGTTTTACTGTTGCAAAAAGCCACACATTTTAAAGAACTCTGTTATGAAAATAGACTACAACAGTCTATCAGAACACAGAACATTTTAAACTATGATCAAGACCATAACACTCACAGTTAAGTCAAATAATAGCAGCACCCTCTCTGCAATAAAAGTAGAAATTGCAGGGCAATTAAACAAATTGGTTGTATTCCATACATTATATATATATATATACACACACATATTTCTATGATGTATATTTGAAAACTTGGGTTTAAGTGCCATTTTTTATTTAATTTATTTTTGCTGGTGGCAGTGGGGACATATTTGCATGTTGCTTGAGTAAGTAAGCCTAAAATTTGTAGCAAATAATTTCCACTACACGTGTTTCTTGGTGTAAGCCAGCCCTGTGTTGAATATTGGCAGCAGATTGTTATGGTTTCTGTAAGGTCAGCGTTATCTTCAAACATCTTCCGTGCTATCGGATTGGCTAATGCGTCCCCATAACGTGACCTGCCAATTATCCTGCACACAAAGGAGTCTTTGAGTGAGGCACCTTTGACTTCACACTGAACCCAGTGCAATCCATCTGTGTTTCTCATCACCTGAGCTTGAAATATCAAGTGCTCGCAGTGTCAAATCTATGCCCATTAGATATGGCATTTAACCTCCATCTACTCTAAGTATCCTGCAAGTGGACCTGGGGATTTATTGGCGAACACTTTCTCCATTGTATAATTCTGTGTTTTTCACCTATGCCACAACCACGCAGAACTAATATATGTTTTTCTTTTACCCAAATACAATTAACGGGGGTGTGAACTTTTTTTAAAATTTTTTTTATGAAAAGGCGTATTTGGAAGTGTTTTCTCACCAAGAGACACATAGTTATTTTGTTTTAGTTCTTATGCTGCTTCCTTACAGGAAAGATTGGCAAGATGTACATCCTATCACAATAGATCATTGTGATTTCAAAGAACCAGTGCAACGAATAGGAACTTTCAGAGGCCTTTTAGTACTTAAAAGGACACTACAGTCATCAAAACAACTATAACTTAATGAAGTAGTTTTGGTGTATAGATCATGCCCCTGCAGTCTCACTGCTCCATTCTCTAGTATTTAGTAGTTTATGGGACACTCCAGGCATCCAGACCACTTCTGCCCTTCAGAGTCGTCTGGGTGCCAACTCCCAACACCCTTAAACCTGCCAGTGTAATTATTGCAGTTTTTAAGTCATCCTCTAGAGGGACTTCCGTGTTCTTAGAACACGAAAAGTGTTTTAAACAATAATTTCATTTTTACATAAAAACAATTAAAAAAATGAAATAAAATAATTTCATTTTTACATAAAAAAAAAAAAAAGTCTTTTAAACAACACTGGACGTCCTCAAGCTATGTGAGAACCTTCAGCGTTGCCAAAATCCCCATAGGAAAGCATTGAATAATGCTTTCCTATGGAGAGGTTTAATGTGCGTGCGCGGCCATTGCCACGCATGCAAATTAGGTCTCCCCCACCGGCTGATGTCGGCGGGGGAAGAGAGTAGGCAGAGCCTGACCCATCACCGAGGGACATCGGCGCTGGGCTCAGGTAAGCCACTGAAGGGTTTTTACCCCTTCAGCAACATGGAATGGGGGTGGGAGGGAGAGGGGCATATGAGGGGGAACGAATATGTTTTCCTGGCACTGGAGAGTCCCTTTAAATCACTTTGTTTATACAGCCTTGGCCACCCTCTTCCCTGCAGCCTTCCTAAACACTTCCTGTAAAGAGTCATCTAATGTTTACACTTCCTTTATTGCAAATTCTGTTTAATTTAGTATTTCTTATCTAATGCTCTGTTAATAGCTTGCTAGAACCTTCTAGACTCCTGTATGTAATTAAAGTTCCATTTACAGAGCAGGGGATAAAAAACTTTGAAATTAAGTTACATCTGATTGAAATTGAAACCATTTTGTTTTCATGCAGGCTGTGTCAGTCACAGCCAGGGGAGGTGTGTCTAGATCTGCAAAAACATAAACAGTGATTTAGCTCCTTAATGGCAATGAATTGAGCAGTGAAACATCAGAGGCATGATCTATACACAAAAACTGCTTCATTAAGCTAAATTTGTTTGGCGACCATAGTGTCCTTTTAAAGAAGCAGACATGGTTTGTAGATAATGCACACAATCACAAAAACAAGAAGGTTGAATTCCCCAAAATGTATACCCACCTTTTTATAGGTTGGTGTATTTTCCTTAGACAGTTTTGCTAGTTCCTGCACAATACTTCACAATAAAGGATTGAAAAATGCAGATTGTTTGTGTGATTGTGCCTCTAAGGCAGCTAAGGACATCCGCAGGATCTTCTGCATGATAACTTAGGCCATTGCTCTTCGCAGTCATTGATGGAAGGTCGTTATTTGGGGTGTTTACTTTTAGACCTATGCAGTCAAGTCTGGGGATATTTTTTATGATGTGTGTAATGAGCATGGTAACCTTATCAATTAAAGTATTTTCTCCAAATCAAACACATTACTCACATTTCATGGTAGGAATAGCAAGATGTGGACATCAGTAAAAAAAAAAAAAAAAATGAGAAAAGAAAATTAAAATGTTTATGCTGGCTTAAATACATTCACAAGAACAGCATTTCTGCATCCAAGCTACACAGTCCAGCTTACAATGAAGAATTGGTGAAGCTGACACTGTGCAATATATTTTTGAAAGGCTGGATAGAGTCCCAGGAACATTCTGCGTGGCTAAAATTTCAGTCAAGAAAAGCATCTCATGATTAAAGTCCCCTAACCTTCACAGCTAACTGATGGGTTATACAGCAAGTAATCTAAGGGGTCCATCCTTGCATCCATACTTCACCCTTCAGCTCGAGATGCTATAAAAGAAAGTCTCACCTGAATACCCATCAAAATTATTGCTTTTTACATGCGAGGCCAGCTGGCGGCAATGTTGGCCAACTCCCTCAGGGTGACATAGGCTTCAGAGTTTCTGAAGGCCTCTTGAAAGGGCTAAATTCCATGCATTGTACAAGCATAACAAATGGTCTCATAATGCGCTTCTTGGGGACATTCCCCTGGTGTTGCCAAAAGTGAGTTCACAAAAGACACACCAGATAAGTTGGGGGCATTGACCTAAAATAGAGATTGTTCTTCCAAATCCAGGACATTTATGGGAGTATGATCATGTACCCAGCAAATGTTTATGGGATGCACACACCAAAATCGGAAGAGCAGATACAATATATCTCAGTACTGTAGGATGTGCATTTAGACACTAAACATATGTGATTGCATGTAACTATTTCTTCATAACCAAATTTAGAACCTTATGTAAAATTGATTAATTTGATTACATCTGTTTATATTTTATCCAATGTTTGTTTTAACATTTGGTGCTTCATTTTTTCATTCTTAAACATAAACATCCCTAATACTACATTAGGAAAACTGTTCTTTACAGAAATCTTTTAAAAAGAAATGAAAATTGTTACCACATTTTATGTAATAAATGCTTTTTGTTCCAGATCAGAATAGATGTCGTGTCTCTCCTGAGATTGTAACAGTCCGGGCAGAAAGGGATGAGAAATATCTTTATTGGGCATTTTGTTTTTACTTTCAGTGGATTGAACTTAGAAATGATTTGATTATCACAAAATTTTTGCAAAGTGGATGATGCTATTTCTTTATTAAATGACCACTATAGGCACCCAGACCACTTCAGCACAATGAAGTGGTCTGGGTGCCAGGTCCCTCTAGTTTTAACCCTGCAGCTGAAAACATAGCAGTTTCAGAGAGGGTTATTCCAGTCTCTAGTGGCTGTCTCACTGACAGCCACTAGAGGCCGCTTCCGCGATTCTCACTGTGAAAATCACAGTGAGAAGATGCTGATGTCCATGGGAAAACATTGAGTAATGCTTTCCTATGGGCAGTTTGAATGTGCGCGCGGCTCTTGCCGCTCATGCGCAATCGGCGCTGACGTCGGCAGGAGGAGGAGAGTTCCCCAGCGCCGAGGGAGCCCGGCACTGGAGAAAGGTAAGTGGCTGGAGGGGTTTTAACCCCTTCAGCCCAGCGGGAGGGGGGCCATGAAGGTGTGGGGAACCTAAGGACTGCATAGTGCCAGGAAAACGTGTTTGTTTTCCTGGCACCATAGTGCTCCTTTAAGATTCTAAAGGAAGTTTCAAATTCTCCCACTTTGTATCTAGTGAGGTAAGTTAGGCCCCTTCCCGTGAGGAGAATATAGGGCAAACTCATATTATGTTTCGTTGAGTTTCTCCTAGCTGTAGAACACAGTCAAGGAGTATATTATATCTTATTTAAATTACAATTTTCCCTGTAGCGACAACATATTCTGAAGTGCTGTACAATAGGAAAAGAGGCAAACATTTTATTCTAACAAAACATGTATGACATGCGGGACCGTAGGTAAAGAGGGTCTGGCTCAAATGATCTTACAATCTAAATCACCAGGGTCTGAGATGCTGACAGTTCTCGTGCTTTTCCCCACTGGATGGTACAAATTGGTCTAATTTAACTTGAGAGAAGGTACAAACCTATGGCTTGTCACACTCCTTTTCATACTATTTATAGAGCTGTGAAAGGTGTTCACCATTAAACAGAGATTTTGAATTTGTAGCAATGTGCAATATCTGGTTTTTAATGCACTGTAGTGATATCACAACATACATGTTCAAGTCCCACTTGTATATGTCTCTTTGTCCTTAACTCAGTAACCTTGCTTGAGTGATGGCCCTTCTCGACTGCATGTCAAGATGGCTGACATGTTTGTAGTAGTTCTGGTGTCTATAGATTTCTATGCCATGTCTTTTTTTCTTTTCTTAAAAGACTAAAATATGAAACGGGAGATATTTTTAGATAAAACCAGCAAACATTGCATACATTAATCACTGAAGGCTGGATGTACTTCCAACACATTGAATTTAATGAAAGCCAGGGCTACTGCCAGACCATTGTTACAGATGGTGACAGATATAAACAAGTTGCTTGACATCTTTATCACGGTGAAAGGGTTACTCATTAATCTCTCAAGTCTGTAACATGGTGATGACTGGTCTGATACTGGAGCTGCTTCGACAACCTCTATCCATGTCATTAGTGGAATCTCATTCATTACACACTTTCCGACCGCTTAATGCTGCAATGTTTGAAATCGTTTGTGATCTTCCCAATCCTCAGGGATGAAGTCTATAACCTGGTTAGATAGCTCAGGAATTGGGCTGTGGTTGCTATATCTCAGACACAGGTTTGATTCCTAGCTAAGCTATGGTGCTTGAGTGGCCGTTTACTGGCCCCCTCAGATTGCAGTGAAAAGGTATTTAAATTCACCTTGTCTCCCTCTCGCCACCGGTCTCACCCTTACTGGCCCCACCTCCATGGTTGTGATCACATGCACAGCAAAATAAAGCACTGCGCCAGTCACATAGATACATTACATCCTCCATGTGGAGACGCTGAACGTAGTTGCTGCACACTGTGCAGCACTGGACAAGGAAGCACCTTTAGTGCCCACCTGAGTGACTGCCACTAAAGATGTTACTAGGCAGCAATGTGAACACTGCCATTACTCTGAAAAGACAGTGTTTTCATTGCTCACTCTGCAGGGACATTCTATAGACACCAGAACCACTACATATTAAGCAGTAGTGGTTCCGGCCACTATAGTGTCCCTTTAATTTACTTTAAAAAAAGCACCAATGTGTTTTGCAGCCCTTTAAAGTGGATGGACAACAAAACAATCTGATATCTGTGTATTAGATACAATAACCTTAAAAACCTATGACAAATATGTGCTAGATAATGCTTCTAGACAGATCCCTGTCTTGCCAGTAACGTATCCATAATTTCTACCAAAACGACCTTGCGGGCCAGTAATATTATATCTCTAATGTCTTTAATTATGTAACCCTGTTCACTTGTTTTAGATACCATGTGTATAGCTCAGCTGATGAACAAGTCACCTTTCAATTATTAACGTATATTAAAGACCTATGGAAAATAACATGCCTATGTAAATATATAACCTTTCAAATATACGGAAAATCTTTTATATTATTATTATTTTTTTATCTGGTCTCTTTGCGGACACAAATTTTACCGCAAACTTTGTCACTAAAATATTATACTCCATTCAGAACTTATTGAACTGACATTAATGTGTTTTTTTTTTCAAAATTGCTCTGAAATGATTTCGTTTCAGCAATATCTTATTTTGATATGAGTTCGTCCAGATAGGTGCAGCTTGGTATATTTCACTCTGTGTCCAGACATTGGGCATGATCATTGAGTTGACACATTGTTGGTCACTGATATGCATTGTGTATGTTTAAAAGTAGCACACACTCACTGGGATATATTTGAAAGTTGAACATGATACCAAAGACGCAACCGGTTTGAAAGTGACGCAGGTCCCAAATTGGTGTACTACCATAGCACTTTTAAAGTGCAAAGCTATATATTTATAATGGGGTGTTGATTCCAAACTTCTCTGGGCACCAGATGTATGATCTAAGTTTAGTTTTTGCACTCTCCGTGGGAGGTTTGCTCTGAGAAGTGTTGTAGAAAGATATGATCAGAGGCAGAACAGCCGGAGACACTGTTTATGTTGCTGAAGTTTTGGAAGATACAGTTAAACACATTTGTACAACTAACTGGAAACTCGCTAACCCTTTCAATGCCAGAGAACAAAACAACTGCAATCAGTGTTTAAAATGTTCTAGATAACTGGGATATTTGTAAGTGACCCTCTTTTTGGACCCAAATCTGTCTGCCCGGCTTCTCTATTTAAATGTCTCGCTGTAAAGTTTCCCTGTTTTAGTGAGTCTTTGTGTATTAAAAAAACTTCGCATCTATCACATCTGTCATATTTTAACTGGAAGAACGTAGAGGTCCAAAGTTGGATCCCAACACAGGGCTTTAAAAACACCAATCTAGCTCCTTTTTCCCTAATGAGTATAGGCTAGGATAATGTATTTGTAGCCACATCAGAGCCTACTAACTTAAAGAAAATGCCAAAACGACATAAAAAAGGGCAGGGCTAATATATCTATGTGAAGTGCAGAGATTACGACGATGCAGGGAGTTCAGAACATCCACACCGATCAATGTTATTTATTAAAGTGTAAATTGTCAAAAATTCCACGTGGATTTCAGTTTTGGGGGCTAAAATAGTTCAATTGGAAAATAAATCTCCTACTTTTTCATTTTGGCTTTGTCAGTTTACATTTTATTGAATAACCCTGAGATGGCACACACTACTACACATATAGTCAATTGATGCCGTCAAGGGTTAAAAATCATAAACTAATGCAGGTGACAAGCTTTCTGCGGTGGTTACATTGAGTGAAGGGAATGATGTCTTTATCGTAGAGCCAATGTCCACCTTCCTGGACACCAAACTGTGTTCTCCCATGCACGCCAGTCTGGCTCAATGTATTCACTATGATGGACTCATGAAAACGTATGGAACCCTGGAATATTGCTGGGGATTGGGAAGAGTGACTAATGGCATTCCGTTTCTCCACTTGCTTGCTATATGGCACAATCTGACTTATAGGAGATACGCTCTCTAACACTTATATTGTAGTCCACTTCCAGACTTACCAGCAGCACCATATGTTTACACTGGTCCTCCCCTATTCACAGTGGACTGTTATTGGTATTTCTACACTTAGAAGAGGTTATTATTCTAGGGGTTTACGTACATAGATAAGATATTAAGTAAGATGTATCTTTTATTTGTTAAATCATATTATCTTCATTGTTAAGACACAGAGGGAGATCAAATCATTTTAGGTGATATGAAGAATCATTGATAGAAGTGTTCACAAACTTTCACTCTCTCTGTATATTATCCTGTTTTAACTGTAAATATTGGTGCAATTAACAGCGATTAAAGGAATTTAAAGTTGCATTAGCCATAAAGAAAGCTTGGAGTTAAAGTGCGCTGTAGTGATTATGATGCTGTGAGGTGTTTTTTTTCACACTGAATCTGTGACTTCCAAACTTTTCTTGTAATCAGGGTCCTGAATTCGCTAAATACACTTTGTATCTGATGTCTAAAGAGCCATTTTCTATGGGTAGCAAGGGCAGGGAATTCTGTGTAACTATATGTATTCCTGCCCACGACTATATACCACCCACCTATTTTTGTAATATTTTAGATGTTACCACGCACATCTTGTTCTGCTTATGTGCTTTTATTTCTTTTGAATATCAATTTTACTTGTTGTTGCATGGGCGAAGTAGCTGTTGTATTTGTGCTAGTTGGTGCTAAGGTCATACATCTGACCTTGGCACAATCTCCAACAATCTGTATTTGGTCAGGATAAACAGTAAAACATCTACTGTGCAGGCTGCTAACGCCTGACTTGATTTAAAGTTACTCTTATCATATTTTTTTCTAGGAAGAGCTTGGGATTTAAATTCGGTGCTGATGGCATTACCAACAGTCCAGATTTGCTTGGAATTATTGACATGTAGGATATGTAGGATCTCTATCTGGCAGGCTGCTTTGATAAGCCATGTCTTCATGACATCCAAGTGGTAGTATAGCCTTGAGATGTAAAACCTGTTTTTTGCATGTTGGTCAACAGTCTAGATTTGGTCGTGATAATCAGGATGTAACCTGACACATGTGTTCATTGTCTTCAGCAGGGGTAGGCAACCTTTGGCACCCTAGATGTTTTGGACTAAATCTCCTATAATTCTCTTACAGCCAAAATGCTGGCAAAGCATCAGGAGAAATATAGCCCACAAAATATGGAGTGCTGAAAGTTGCATACCTTAATTTACAGTAACCAATATACACTGTTGTATTGTGGCAGTTCTTTATGAGACATGCTGTTTTGGCATGAAACTCCACTGTCCAGGTACATATGTGGGTGTATTTGGCAAAGTTTCCTAAGTAAAATGAGTATTCACCGGATGATGTGTTTAGCTAAGTTCCTATGAAAGCCGCCTAAACGTTGGTAAATATGCAACCTTCTTCAGCTCCTGTGGAATTATGTGAAACCGCTAAATAGCTACATACAAATGCTTGTTTTCTTTCTATTCATGAAGCAACAGAAAAAGACAAAAAAATAACTAAAACATATTTAAACAAACCCTCATTAGATTTCAGTGACCCTGAGTGTCACATTTAATCTCGGTCAAGAGTAACTAAACACAACTGCTGGTCCATTCGATATGTTGTTTGACCATGATAATAATCGGCCATGTGGAAGGGTTAGCTTTTAGGTAACTTTTATTGCTAAAACCAATTAGCCACTGAAATGTTATAAAACAGATTTTATAGGAGCCTGCAGAGGTTCATAACCTTGCCTTTTGTTTAACTTTTCCGACATGTCTCTTACTTCCTTTTAGTTCTGTTTTCATTTCCAAACACAATTTTTTTATGAATTTCAAAAGACCAACGTTTGTAATCCTTTGACAAAAGCAATATAATTCCAGCCTAACTTTATAGAGAATAACTCACATTATTTTCTTACCATAGAAAGAGTTCCCCTTCGTGTTTTTCATTAAAGCCTTAAAGGACCACTCTAGGCACCCAGACCACTTCAGTTTAATGAAGTGGTCTGGGTGCCAGGTCCAGCTAGGGTTAACCCATTTTTTTTATAAACATAGCAGTTTCAGAGAATAAATGGGTTAATCCAGTCCTCAAATCCTCTAGTGGTTTTCTCATTGACAGCCGCTAGAGGCGCTTGCGTGATTCTCACTGTGAAAATCACAGTGAGAAGACGCAAGCGTCCATAGGAAAGTATTGTAAATGCTTTCCTATGAGACCGGCTGAATGCGCACGCAGCTCTTGCCACGTGTGCGCATTCA
This sequence comes from Pelobates cultripes, assembly GCA_933207985.1. Lineage (NCBI taxonomy): Eukaryota > Metazoa > Chordata > Amphibia > Anura > Pelobatidae > Pelobates > Pelobates cultripes. The sequence goes on along the minus strand of OW240919.1, from coordinate 17,027,833 downwards.
GCTGAAAGGGAGGAGAGCTCCCTGCCCGGCGCTGGAGAAAGGTAAGTTTTAACCTCTTTCCTCTCCCCAGAGCCGGGCGGGAGGGGGACCCTGAGGGTGGGGGCACCCTCAGGGCACTATAGTGCCAGGAAATCGAGTATGTTTTCCTGGCACTATAGTGGTCCTTTAACTGTAGTCTATTGAAATGGAAATTGCTAAATTTAGGCAGAAATGGGTGATTTGCAAAACTTATTCAACTCATCTTCAGTGACAGGCTGGCCGTCTCAGCCTAAGATTAACAATTCAGTTTTAGATCATTAAGATTTGGTGCTTAAAAGGATACTATAGTGCCAGGAAAACAAAACTGTATTCATGGCACTATAGCTCCCCCTGCCCCTCTCCCTCACAACCCCCATTCCCTAGTAAATAAGTGGTTAAAAACACTTTATTTACTTAACTGATCCCAGCGCCGATGTCCCTTGACGCTGAGTTGAAGCTCCTCCTTCTCCTCTGTCCCGAGATGAGGGGCTCTAATGCGCATGCGTGGCAAATGCTGTCATCCAAATAGTGTGGAAAGAGGTAAAAAATCATCACGTAAAATCAATGTTATCTATACATCTACTGAGATGCAGACTGGTGAGCAAATTTAAACAATCTTAAATCATAAAAAAATCAGTCTAATTTAAGTTGTATGTTCTCTAAACAATCACCCCACATCTTTAAAAAATAATGCTTTTTAAAACAAACATATGCAAATTTCGAATTTAGTTAGATGCCAATACACAGGGGATAGGCAAGGAATTCTGGGAGAGATGTGTTTAAATAAACCTTGTTTACTCGTTTTTCTGTTCAATCTGTAACCCTTAGTGTTATAGTCTAAAATTGCAATTCATAGTTTAAACATGTCAGGACTGCTGCAATCGAATTTCATTAAAAACCTTTTCCAATTTAAAAATAAATATATATATATGTATTTTTAATTAATGAGAATTCCTACCTTAAAATGTATACATAGTAACAAAAACCAAATATTTAACCTGGAAACGTATGTAGGATTTGTCACTATTGTTCATTACACTCTGGTGTCATGATGTAAAAATTACCCAAGTTAAAGGGTTACTCGTTAAAAAAACCCTACTGGTTTTGGTTAGAATAACCCTTACTGTGCCAGTTTCCCCCTGGTCAAAGGTTACAAAAACAAACAAAAAAAAGCCACATATTTAGCACTATTCCAGCTCCGAGGCCAAGTTCTCCCCTCAGCCTGATTCTTCTCCTAGGGGAGCACATGGGCAGCATGGAAGGGGCTGTGCCGCCATTGTCTGTCTGTAGCCAACATGCTGTTAGTACTGATGACAGATGCCAATTAAAACAGATTTTACATTAGCCACTTAGAACTCTTATTCCAGGCGGGCTACTGACACCCCAATGACACAGTCAGAGGTGAAGTTGCACTTCCAGCAGCAGAGGAGCTCATAGCGAAATGCGTCAGAGGCACCATGACCACTTTAACTCACTGAGTGGTACTTCAAGAAATCCTTTAATTATAGATGTAAAATAACAGATGCAATTAGTATTGTGTAATACCTTTTTATTGGACTAAGAGGATTTTGTAATAATACTCCCTTTCTAAAGACTTGAGAAAGGGGTGATCTGCTGAAAGCTTGTCAATCAAAAAAAACGTTAGTCCAATAATAAAGATATTTCAAGATACACATTTTATCAGTTTTTTTACATCTGCAACATTGGACCAATATGGCTACAATATCTAATCCTTTAATTATACACATTGTATCAAGCTGAAAAGCTCAGAAACCCCCCTTTTTTTTTCTGTGTACATTTGGAATCCAGACCAGATTCATTTGGGGTTGAGCAACCCACCCCTTCACTTGGAGAAAAGTATCTGGAAGCAGTTTTAGTTGTAAATATTTCAGTTAACCCTCCAATATTTGGGTACTTTAAACATGGTAAGACTAAATCCCCACATTTATTTACTAAGATAGATACATTTAAAGGGACACGATAGGCACCCAGACCACTTTAGCTCAATGAAGTGGTCTGGGTGCCAAGTCCCCCAGGTTTTAACCCTTCACATGTAAACACAGCAGTTTTAGAGAAACTATGTTTACATTAGGGGTTAATACAACCTCTAGTGGCTGTCTTCCTGAAAATATTGCCAATAGACCACCACCACCAACCTCAACCATTGACACAAGGCAATATGGATAATTTTGTTTTGTTACAACATGCCATGTGCATAATGCATAATAAACCAAGATTTGTCAGACCAGTTAACCTTTTCCTTAATCTTCTACTGTTCAGTTTAGGTGTGCCTATGCTTACTGTAGCCTCAATTCCCAATTCTTAGTTGATGTGGTCTCGCAGTTGTAGTAAATCCACTACTAGGTTCAAAATGTTAAATGCTTGGAGATTCTGTTCTGCAAATAACTGTTGTAAGGTATAGTTACTTCATTTACTATGCTTGTAAGCTAGAACCAGTCTGGCAATTTTCCTCTGACCTCTGACATTAAGGCATTTTAACCCACAGAGCTGACACTCATCTTAGTATATTGACATTATTTGTACCATCATTTGTAAACTCTAGAGTCTGTTGTAAATTTAAATCCCAGGAGATCAGCAGTTTTCTGAGAAATTCAAAGCACTACGTCAAAAAATAATTTCATGGTCAAATTGATACATTGATTATTAATTTATTTAATTAAACAATAGTTGTAATGTTTGGTTTGAACCCCTTGACCATAAAAACACTCCGTTACTGCCACAGGAGTGACTGATTAGATGTTTGCAAAGATAAGTAGGTAGATAGACAGAAAGAAAAATAGACATATAGACAGACAGTGTAGGTACACATTTAAATAAGAGAACATACAATCTTAATGGTCTATTAAATTTGACAAACTAGATCACTGTTGGGCATGTTCTGAAAGTGTTTTATTGGGTGGACAAGCTATGCATCATTTTAAGAAAAATACGTCTTTTATCTATAGCTAAGAAAATTATAACTTATAATGTAGAATGGAAAATTGACACTCCAGGATGCTCATTGAATGAGATGAGCATGAGATCGGTTGACGCTGCTTCTTCCGTTGGAAAAAATGTCTTTCTTCTAATAAAATGATTTTTTCATGAGTTGGAACAAGAAGAGACGAATATTCATGTTAAAAGTAAATTGCTGCTTGCCAGGACGTTGTGTCTGTGAATATTGGCCGCTGTACACTGTATCTGACGCGCTAGTGATTGATGACATATCTGTGTGTGCAGTGCACCTGTTACTGGATAGGCATTTTTTCAGATACACTACAATTTCCTTACTTCATAACATAATTTGTTACTTTAACTTAAAGAATTTACTGGAAATGTCATTCCAAAACGTGGGTGGATTTTATTTTTACAATACAAGAATTACTTATTTAACCACTTCATGACTGCAATCTCTCAAGGCTGCCCTGGTAAACCACTTCTCGTGAAGGGCTATTAAATTCTAGCACACCAGTATCTCCCTTAATATCTGTTTTTAATATCTTTTTTTTTTAGAGAAGACATCAGTCCAGGCTTAATGGAACACTGTAGTGTTAGGGATACATATCAGTATATTTAATGCTACAGCCCTGATGCCCTTATCAATAAAGTTCCCTCCCTTACCCCCCGTATAAAAATTAAAAAAAACAAAATAATTATAAATGAATAACAAGCTTCTGCAACCTCCTCCGCATGATGTCATGGTATGTTACGAGAACCAGGAAGTAAGATTCTCTCATACACAGAGGGCTTGGAGGCATGGCTTGAAGCTGCATATCGAAGCCTCTACTTAGTTTACTCCAGAGCTTAGGAGGGTGTGGGAGAGGCGGGGGGAGGGCAGGACTGAAGGTATTAGGACAACTTCATTAACATGAAGTTGTTAAAAATGTCTACAATATACATTTTAAAGGGGAAAAATCACAGAATTTTTTCAAACTTGTTTACCTTCCCCTGTATTTTTTTTTTAAATGTATGTCTGAAGTGTGAAATGAAATAAAATATAAAATAAAATTTAAAAATCCACAACTTTATTGTCCTCGCAACTAAGGGTTTCCATCTTGGCTCCTTGTCGGTCAGAGACAGGAAGCATACAGAGAAAGGTAGAAATGAAACAAAGTTTCGATATATCCTCTTCATTTACATTCTGTGCCATGGCTGTGCCATGGATTTTGATATTATTTGTTAAATCTTTTATATAAAATGAAAATAAAAATGGAGAATCCAATAAAAAATCCCAATTTTTTTTTTTAAATTGTAATGGTTGTTTATGTTTAATATTAGGGTGTAGAATAGGTGTTTTAAAGATCTTCAAATTATCAAAAAATGAATCCTTTTCATGAGGTATGAATTGGATATATGACCAGGAAAAGATTTGAAGATAATTAAAGGAACACCATAGCAGTAGCAATAGAAAAGTGTATTCCTAACGCTATATTGTACCTCTGCCCATAGCTAAATGTCCGCCCCCTGCTGTTGAAAGAGTAAAAACCCTTTTAACAATTTCCTCTTTCTGGCTTCGTCTCTATTTCCTTCGACGTCATGGCAATTGGGGAACCTAATTTGCATGCGTGACAAGTGTCGCACACACATTAGGCCTTCCCCACAGAGAAAGCATTGAACCAACGTGATGGGGGATTTGAAGATGCTAGCCATGCATGAGGACTTCCAGTGTCAGTTCACAGAGTTAAACTCTGTGAAGATACCAGAAAGCACCTCTAACGGGTGTCTGGAAGACCCTGTAATGTAATTATTGCAGTTTCTCTGAAAATCTAATGTTTTACATTGCAGGGTTAAGGGACCAGGGACACTGCGTGCAGACCACTTCAATGAGGTGAAGTAGTCTGGGTGCTTGTAGTGTCCCTTTAAATAACTATTGGTGTTATTCACTACAGTGTGAATTGACAGGAATTTAAGCAAATGTATTTACTAAAGTGAGAATTCAAAGTGCATTTAAATTGAATTTTAAATTTAAGATCACAGAAGCCAAACTAAAAGCATAGCTGACTTGGAGAATATTTCCAGTTTGGCTATTTGACCTTAAATTTGAAATTCACTTTAAATTTACTTTGAATTCTCATTATAGTGATTAACCCTGAAAGTAAATTTCACAATTTAGGCTAAAACAGATGAATAAGAAAAACCCTCCAAGTCAATTCATTTTCAATTGACTCTGAATTACCAATCTAACCGTGGCTGGTTCCCTTATTTACCACTATAACGTCTTAAAGCATAGAACTTAGTAGAGCTAACCATGCAGATATCTTAGCCAAAATTTCATATAGTTAGTGTAAGAGATCCTCTATTTAACATATATAAATTTATTGAGAATACAATATAAAATAAGGATTGTCTTGGAAGCAATACAATTTTATCTTTTTCCTATTTATTATATAAAAATATAAATATAGACATATAAAATCCATTATAGCAGAGTTTATAAAATTAAACTAAATGCTTGCAAATATCAATAATAGGTTAACATACCCTTCTGAACATGTATTCATGTCAGCCTCTCTGTCATTTTAAGATGGAGCAGCGTCTGTCTCAAGTCTCTCCTCTGTTCCTTAACATTTAAAAGTACACTTATTTATACCTTAGGTGTCTTCATTTTAGGCTCACCGTAGTTCATAAATGAAAAAGTAACACCTCTTTTACTTTATTCCTTTTAGGACCTCCCTTAACTTGGCAAAAATACAAGGCCATAACTAAAGGGTGTATACGTCATGGAAATTTTCCTGACTTAGTTCAAGATGGCATCTTAAAGTCTGAACATCCTTATCTACTAAGGTTACCACAGTATATTACGTACTGAAAGAGTCGTAGCATAGCCTTGAAGCTTGTTTATGCATTATTGTTATTGTAATTCGTCTGGGACAAAATGGCGCAAACATATTATGCACTGAGGTTATTGCTTAAAGAAACCGTTATGAAAAACAATATGTTCCATTTCTAACACCTTGTCAGTTTGCAATATCTCTTAAAGACAAAGTACACAGTTAAAGAAATACAACATTTCATTCTAAAACTTGCAATATTTGCATTTGCCCATAACACCAACAATTCTCAAATGAGTAAAAAAAATATTGGGATTATTTATGGAAATGAGAATTCAAAGTGAGTGTGACGGAACTCCGGTTGTTTGTGTATTCCCCCTATCTTTATTATGTATACTACCCTGTGTGTTCATGCAAAATGAAGGGAATCCATTCATCTCCCGAACGGCGACCACCCCGATAACCCATTTAGAACACTCATTAGAACGTTCTCACCTCGACCTGATGCCAAAACCACAAGGGAAGCCTTGATGCGTGCCGCCCCCGAGTGGCCGCCTGTCGTATAGACGAACGCTATCCAGGGGGAGCATTCGTGAACTGGGCTTTCTGTAACTGGGAGTCAAAGAGGCAGGTGGTTTTCCTGTGCTGTGACTCACAAGAGCCGAGGTTCATGGGAAAAAGATCCCCTGTCACCAGAAGTGGGAAACCCTGTACTTGGGTGTTGGGAACAGGGGACAAAGGGACCGGAACTCCTGTGTCATGCTAAGACCCCTGGAAGGGGGAGGACACTGTGACTTTGTGGTGTGAACTTCTTGCATGGGGTTTTGCATAAAAGCCGTGTGTGGCCAATAAAGTGTTGTTGTACCTCCAAAACTCGGTCTCATCCATTTACTGGGGGGAAGAAATGGGTCCCTGTACATTTTAAGTGGTTCCTGACTGGCTGAAGGAAGGGGAGTAGCGGAGGTGACCGGTTGAGTTACCCGTGGTCCACTACAGTGAGTTCAAAGAGACATTCAAATGTAATACCAGAGTAGCCAAACTGGAAGCGAAGATGACTTAGAGAATTGTTACAGTCCGGCTATTTTAACCTTGAATTTTAAATTCACTTTGAATTCTCACTTTAGTGAATAACCTTGAATGTGTATTATATTTACAAACCAACTTTTTTTAAGCATTCTGAATATTTAATATATTTAAATTTATTTTATAACTTCAAACTCATTATACAGCAATTATTTTCTTCCATGTTCTAGATTTCACAAAATCTGTATATTGAACTAGCCACACTATTACAGGCCTTCCAATCTCCGATCTCTGGGTCCTATCCCACCATCCCGATTTAGTTCCATGGTGTTCATAGGACTGCACAGCACAAGTCCATCATTAGATGCGCTTGCACTAAGCACCAGGCACTAGGACTATGCAGCACTCTCTGCAAGGTCCTGCGGGCTGGGTGCCAGCCAGACAGTCCCCTTCAGTACTCCAATGGGCAGACCCACCCCTTTTTCCAGATGGGCCTGCCTATTGTGGGTCGGATCACTGCTGACGCCCCGTCACACATTTGCATTATCTTAGTGTTGGGAAATTTAACATTATGGGGAAATACATTTTATTTTATTTTATTTTATTTATAAAATATTTTACCTGGATGGATATATTGAGATTTCTCTTGTTTTCAAGTATGTCCTGGGTATATATGTGTATAAAGTGTGATTCTAAAAAGTCGTATTTAAAGGCTACTGTTACTAGCACTCTAAAAGTGGAAAAAATAGACTTGGCTATCAGTGTGTCTTTCATTTCATACATTTATACCTTGACTCTTACATTGTAACTGACTCTTTGAAATGGCACAAGCAGGGCAGTGTGTATGTGTGTGTGCTGTCATGTGCAAAGCAACGTGGGTATGAACACCTTATAAAAGTAGATGGATGCACATTGTACAAACTATATGTACAGCATTTCTGTTGAATGTCATTATGTGCTTCAGACCCACTTTAAGATTCCATCGAGAAGCAGGAAATTCAAATTTTGATAATTCCCTTCTATTAAAGCTAGTTCCACTGCTGATGTGTTCATTTACTTGAGGATTTGCAAAACATAGTTATTTTTCCATTTCCACATGTAGAAAATGTTTGCAGAATTTGGGGTGGAAGGGGACTCCACTTTGGGGCCGCTATTGTTTTCCCATCAGCCTCTTTGATCAGAGTATTAGCATCTTTTTATGCCAAATAACTTCTCCACTAAATCTCCTAAAATAAATAAACATTAACGTCTTTCCTTCCACCGCATATTGCGTCTTCTCTGTCATATTAGCATTTAAAAGCTGTCTTTGCATTAATTTCCGACTCAATGTAAATACAGTGTTTGCTTTTTTCTCTCTGTGGAATAAACTGTCCGCTGCGTGCTCTGGGTACATAAAAACTCCACCGCCGGCTTATTTGTGAGAGAATATCTTTAAATGGAATGTTCATCACCATCAGTTAAGCAGTAACATTCCACATGGTCCAAAACTATGGGAATGAAACAACCTTGGCTCATTTTAAGGCCCAATTTAGCACAAATCATTTTGAAAATTAATGATGCTTAACGGAGAATTCTTTTCGATGTACAAATAACCAGGATTTTAATGTAATTGCCATCTTTAAACAGCTGCCATATGTTGAGCTGTGTAGCTTTCTCTGTAGTGGCTGATAGGTTGTGATGACATCATTAGTTCTACCTTGTTAAATACTGCAGGCTCCGTTACTATAGTGTTGATGGTGCACTCCCCTGGGTCATGGCTACTTTAATTATTTTCTAAATTTTGAACTGTACAACACTGAGAAGTGGAGGAATGATTAATTATATATTGTTATAGATCCTTAAAGTGGCTCTATCACCAAATTCCCCCCATCCCCAAGTCTATGTATCCCTCTCTTAAGCACCCCTATTCCCCCCCCCCTCCACAATGTTGACCTCCGTACTGGTGCTACTTACCGTTTTTCATTGTGCTGGTCCCACCAGGTCTTCTTCAACGGCCCCATCATCTTGGAGTTTCCCTCCCAAGAGAAAAACCACAGGGAGAACTGACACTCCACTACATGCAAAATGGCTGCAAACTCCAAGGTTACCTTCCCAATTACCTTTCAAGATAGAAACAACATAAGATAAAAGATTATAGGAGATTGATTCCACCATGTGCTCTTCTAAAGTCGTATGCATCAAATTAAGTGCATGCCCAGTACATTGAGAGTCCACACAAAACGTCGATAACCAGACACTGCTGTAAGTGACATGTTGGTGGAAGGTCAATGGGAACTTGACAACCAATGACAAAAGTTGACAAAGGATGCAGAGCAGATGTCAACGTTGTCAATCTGCAGTTTGTACATAAGGGAAAATAGTCCTTAAAGGGACACTTAGAAAAAAGAGGGGCGACCCCCTAAGGGGTCTAGAGTGTGTAAAGGGAACTTAATAGGGGGCAACACTAGAAATAGAATACATAAAACACAAAGAAACGACAAATGGACATAAAATCCAGAGGACAAAGTAAAGTCCCTATATGAATATATTGTAATTAAAACTAAATTTATTTATATATGTTTAAAAAGGAACAGTAATTGAACCAAAAGGAAAAAAAAAAAAAACCACTAGAAAAAGGAAACTTATAAATAAAAAATAAAGGGGAGCTCATAAGCTCTAAGTAAGAAGTGGAGTAAAAGGGGTTAAGGTGCAATGGAGGCTGCTTGTTAAAGGAATGATAAGATTATGAATCCTAATCGTATATAGGTTACAAGGTAGTTGTGGTGAGTAAAAAATATACTCACAGAGAGTTTGAACAATATAATACCTATAGGATAGTAAAACAAGGAAATATATACAATGTAGTAATTAAATCACATAACCTAAGGATAGCAGAGGGATATTGTCTCTGAAAAACATTATATAGCTAAGTCTTCATTGAACGTGTTAAACAGTGAAAGGACTTCAAGGTCGCTGTCTAAAAAAAATAATATTGTAATGAAGGCAAAAAGCTAGGTTGATTGTGAAACATAGACAAGTATAAAGTAAATCCATCTGTTATCAGGTATTTGTGGTAAGTAGAAAAAATATACTCACAGAGAAGTTGAACCCAATAGCTTAGTTGCTAAGAAGTATAATACCTATGAAATGATGCCTCAAAGGAATATATACAATGTTGCAAAAAATTCTATAACCCAAAAATTGCAAAAGGATAAAGTGTCTAAAGAGAGTTTGTAGTTGAGCCTTCATTAAACTTGTTAAATGTTTAGTCGACTTCAAGGTCGCTGTCTGAAAAAATTATGCAAAGAGAGCTAAACGTAAATTTAAGCAAAAAATGCTTTAAACAAAAGGCAAACCTTCCATGCTAACTAAACAATTGCCCTAATAATAAACCCCATTTAGGAGAGTTACCCCTCTAGAAATTTCTACCAATACTTTCACCAGCTAACCATAGTGGTAACAAAAATTGTGCTATGAGATTAAAATAAAAATAGAGTAAGCCTGACACGCGTTTCGGCGCTGCTAAAGTGCCTTCGTCTAAGGCATTAAGGCTTAAAGAGACACTATAGTCACCAAAACAACGTTAGCTTAATGAAGCAGTTTTTGTGTGAAGATCATGCCTATGAAGTGTCACTGCACAATTCACTGCCATTTAGGAGTTAAATCACTTTTTTTTTGTTTATTGTTTATGCAGCCCCTAGCCACACCACTCCTGGCTGTGACAGACACAGCCTGCATGAAAATAAATGGTTTCACTTTCAATCAGATATAACTTACTTTAAAAGTTTGTATCTCCTGCTCAGTAACTTGAACTTTCATTACACACAGGAGGCTCCTGTAGGGTCTAGCAAGCTATTAAGAGAGCAGAAGATAAGAAATTATAAATTAAACTGAATTTGCTATAAATTAAGTGTAAACATTAGATAACTCTTTACAGGAAGTGTTTAGGAAAGCTGTCGAAGTCACATGCAGGGAGGTGTGACTTGGGCTCTATAAAAAAAGCTTTTTAACTCTTAAATGACAGAGAATTGAGCAGTGAGACTGTAGGGGCATGATCTATACATCAAAACTGCTTCATTAAGCTAAAGTTGTTTTGGTGACTAAAGTGGCCCTTTAATTTTCCTTATGTATGGCTTAGAGCAGATTTGGACATGACAATACAGTAAAAATAAAAGTGTCAGAGCCACTTTAAGTTGTTCTCATTACATTATGAGTCATATACTATGCTAGGTATCCTTTCCATTCCTTCTTTTATCAAGGGAGGGGGGGTTGCTACACTGGACCTGAGAACTTCACAAAACACCGTAGGTGTGATTATTGCCTGTATGTAACCCATGGTTTATTAATAAAATCGTATTTTCTCATTCATAATAAAATAGTCTTTTAATGCATTTTAACCATCCTTACTTTTTTTCGATTAGATAATAATGATCTGGATTTCCCCAGTACATGGAAAAAACGAAATGCATGATTTGCCTCCATATTCTATTGCATACACAATATTGATTAGTACCAGAAAGAAAAAAATAATTTCTTTAAATAATTTCAATAATTTACCCAGTGCTTAAATAGTTAATTTGGTTAATTAGAAGAATATGTTCCATGTTTCTTCATTGACCACTAATTTGACTGCATGCCTATGCTCTATGTCTTCTCTAGTTCTGTGGAACATCAATACAGTTATGTTATAACTTGGTCACCATGAGTTGTTGAAGATACTTTTGAACATTGCGCAATATTGCATTCCTCATCATTTTAGAGGCAAGATTCTTAAACCTGTCTCAGAACTTTCTTCAATTAATATGCTTGTTTTACTGGTTTCAATTTGCTCCATTTGGTGGGCTTCTAAGCCAAGTCTACAAAAGTCCAGAAACAGGGACCTTGCTCTCACCTCATGTTTTTACATTACAGCTGAAAGCTATATAAGTCCCCTTTTCACTAGTCTGAGTATTCAGTACTTTATAATCTAATGTGCAGACAGCCTTAAAAAAAATATCAGATAATATCCATTATCAGAGGCACTGAGCCAGATCACAGACGTTTGTTTTTAGGGGGACTAAATTCCCTCCATTGGTTTTGGAAATCATTCTGCCATGCTCACTAAATGTTCATCACCCTCCCCCGTCCTTCTATAATTACATCTTTTGTTACCTTGGGAGAAATTAAAATAAATTGAAGAGAAATCGTCTGTTTAGATTACAACATGCTAATTACACTCCAAGGAGAGAGTGTCTTGTTGGAAAGCCTTTGATGTGGGAATTGTGGGACGCCCATCCAGGCTGATTCATGTCCTTTCCTACAAGTGTTTGGCAGCTGAGAATGCTCAGGAATTTAGTTACTTTGAAGTGAATCAGAAAAGCCCCAAAGAGAACCCATAATGGGAATGTCAGATTCTTCTTTTTGCCTCATTCATGGCCATGGTAACTGAAATGAAACCAGAGGGAAAACATTTTGGTTTGGTCGTGAGAGGGTTGATAGATGTTGGATAAACTTGCCGTACAGCAACATCTACAGCAGCACTTCAAATCTGGCATTACCTGTTAGGACTCCAAACCTTAACCGTCAAACATAACCAGTGGAAATAGACAGAATATAATCCGTCCCCAGTTATAATATATAGCACAATGCACCAACATGTTTTTCTGCATGTTGAAATTTTAATGTGAAGACATATTAGAGGCGGTAATTCGTTGTAGCTGATGTAGAGTCACAAGACATATTTGTACAGTTCAATAGTCCATATATCACCTGGAAATTATACCTGGGATAATCAGCAAGCACTGATTAGTTATACTGCTGTGCAGGGAGTTGGCAAAGCAAAATTTTACTAGCCTTTTAGATAAATGTATTAAAAACTCAGAGCCTTTTAGGAAATCCCACCCTCGTCAAAGATACCATGGTTGTCATATAGGAGAGCAGTGCCCTTTTGCCAATCTGTAGTGCATCAGGTTATGAAGTCATGTTCAGTATCCACTGATGCTCCAAGTATGTGTTTTATTTTCCTGCTTTCAAGAAGATCTATACCTGGCATGCTGGAACATCAGAACTTTTAAAGCTTTAACTCTATCTGTTCACGTAGGTTGGTGTGTTGGTTGTATTCATCTTAATGTTTCACAAATATTACTCCAGAGAGACTCCAGATCATCCCAGACCTAGACCCTCACCACTGAGTCAACTGTACAATGTGGTGTTTATTTATATATATCCACTGTATCATTTCACATAGTGGAAGGCATGAGGATGTAATAACGGGGATACATTGCTGAGGAAACAAAAGCCCACAATCAAAACTTATGTAATGCTGATAGAATTAAGGTTCACAGGTGGGATAAGGCTTCACCTGGTGGTACAGTACATTCCGAATAAATATTTAGGAAGGTATTGCAACTCTTTTTGTTTTCAGGTACATATAATTACCATTAGTGGCGTATGTATTTTATTTTGGCTGCTTAGACCAGTAAGTGTCTCTAGGTAAGACCACTAACAATATATGTATCTGCCTACCTAAAATCCTCGTAGATTGTAAGCTTGTTTGACCAGGACCTCAAATCTAAATATCTCCTTTCTATAATTGTAAAGTATGTGGGTGCTATATGAATGCTGGTAATATGAATAAAATGTAATAGTTCAAAAGAGCACTGCAACACTCAATAAATGAAGCAATACATTTTTATGTGAGACAAGACATTTTCCACATTTTCTATGAAAATTAAAGGCCGTTTTCTGCATGATGAAAAGGAGACTCTTGGCCCTGCTATCCTTTTTTCTGCCAGAGAAGCTAGATTTGCAAATATGCAGTAGAGAAACAGCTTGTTTAATGTGTTGGAGACAACTGTCTTGGGCAAGAGGCTAAACTCTTCATCCTCCATGGCCTCTCTGAACTCCAAATTGTGAACCAGGACCTCTTCCTAACATTCTCAGCCCACCTCATCAACCTACTCAATAATTTTCTGGAACCATTAGCACTGACCTTACCCTTTGTTTTTCTGCCCTTGCCCGATAGCTGTCGGCACAAGTGCACATCTTCCCACGTGGACCTTGACCTCCAATGGGAATCAGCAAAATAGACGCATAGATATTTAATACAGCATCTTTTCATTTCTCAGGCTACTCTGGATTTTAATGATTTCTCCCCCATCTATTTGATGTTTTTGAGCTAATTGCCCTCAATGAAAAGTGTTTTGTTTTCAGCTCAGACTTGGCTGTGAGAAAACTCTCTCGCAGACTTGAAGCATTCCCTAGAAAGAATGCCAAAAATCTTACATAACAGAAAGGAATGGTCAGCCAAAATGCATGAAGTTTGGATTGTTTTTCTTTTTTGTGTCTTTTTTTTTTTCAAAGGCAAACCTGGCAATTTAGCCAACAGTTGGAGTAGCTTAATCTAAATTACTACTGTCAAAGGAATTTGGCTTTTCAATGTGAAATATTACAGTAGATAAAAGTGTAATGATTCATAAATATAGCAATCTATCGTGCTCCCATTATCGTAAATTGGAAGGGTTATACGTGAATTCTGGAGTTATAGTGGGTGCCAAGACTTGGGGGCCGTGAAGTCCCGTGACATCCTTTATTCCGATTGAAGTGGTAGTTATTGGCTATTTTCCATCCAACCATCTGTACTAGTCCATAGTAAAACCAAGGGAAAACACAGTTGATCTTCTCCATGAGATTTTAGTCTAGGCTCAGAAACGGATAGGGAGGTGGGCACCCCCCAAAAATGTCCATTTTATGCTTTATTTTAATTTTGGTAAAAACTGTTTGTTTTTTCCAAGAGTGTATAATGTAATAGAAAGTAGAATCTGATCTTGCCTACATCTATTGATTAAGATTCTCCCTAGAATTGAAGTGTAAAGGTATCCCAAGGATTGCGGAATGCCATGCAGGGATACAATTTTACTTGTGACTAGGGCTGTTAGAAAGGTTAAAATGTTCTGCGCATATTACTACCATTGTTTCAGAGCTGCAATCAGGAATACTTGAATGATTCAGGAATACATGATTCTATTGCAAATCACTAGAAAACCTGGAAATAGAGACAGGTTCCTGAAAAGTCTGTGTTAGCATTGGAGTTATACATATCAGAAGGATAAATACAAGAAGAACTGGGGTGATTAGAACTGGTGGCTCAGAAGCAGCATTTGCGGAAGTGTTAGACTCATAAAGGTAGATGTTAAGGTCATGATTTGAGCAGTGGATGATGGTCAGAACAGTGGTTTTAAAAACTTTTTTTTTACTATTTAGTAGATATACCACCAATAAAAAACATAATTTCTCATTGGCATATATCTAAAACAGATTGCAAAAGCTGCAGATCTCTTGTCTGCAGCCTTTCAAAGCCCTCCCCTTGTAACCCTGACATGACTTTCTGTGGTTGTCCAATCACAGGCTTCCCAATGCAGCTCAATGAGAAGTCTTTGCAAGGCAGGTGCTCTGGGCAATTGCTGCCTATTGAGTTTAAATCTGCTGAGCTAAACAAACCAGGACGTAACAGGATCAGTTGTCTGAATGACAGCCAAAGTAAATATAAAAAAGTGACAATTTCTATTTAAATCTGCACTTTTTGTAAAACGAAAAATGGAGTAAACACTCTTCACACATAAAGCATTTCAGTATGATGAAGTGGATTGAAGTAGTGAAGTAGTTCTGTGGATTGTCCCTTTAATTAAAGCCGATATCACAAGGCTGACGCTTGGTGGCCAAGTGTTTTCTGAGGAGACTTGGCCTTCTAATGGGTAATCCAACTATGATAGGATGGACTTTATACAATGAAAAATGTGAAACAATTTTGACTTCAATTGTGATACATTCTTACATAATGACGTTTTGCTCTCAGTACAGTTTTATTTAACAGGGAAATAAAGTGCAAATAATGGATGGATGGATTGATGGATGGATTAGTGGATAATGGATGGATGAATGGGTGGATTGAAGGACAGAAAGAAAGACAGATAGAAGGACAAGCAGATGGAAGGGTGGAATGATGGATAGATAGACGGAAGGATGGATAAATAGATTGATAGATAGATCGATAGATAGACGGATGGATGGATAGATAGACAGAAGGTTGGATGGATGGATGGATAGATAGACGGATGGATGATAGATAGACAGAAGGATCAATGGATGGATGGATGGATAGATGGATGGAAGGAATGACAGACAGACGGAAGGAGGGATGAGTGTATGGATGGAAATTGATCCTAATTCTAGGAATAGTGACCAATTCTTACATTCATCAAGTAAACTCAGCTACTTTTAGATTGAACTCCGTATGATAGCTCAGCAGTTGGAAAATTAAATGTCCTGTTTAACACAACTTGTTGTATTCTTCTGAACTGGGATGATACTGCTATCATTCTGCACTAATTATCTCATTCTTTTTACTCTGCTAAATGTCTCCAATCTTCATTAACGCAAGAACCCAACCATCTCTTTTAAACTAATAAATACATTGACAGCTAGGTAGATAGGTCTGCTGAGTTCTACCTGAATTTTCTACATTACTTTTTAAGTTAATATCCAAAACTTGAAATAATTTAACAGCTTGAGTACCAAAGTGTATCTATCACCAGCACACACCAAATAAAACCTTCAATCTCCCGGTATGCATTGGGTGGGCTATAGCAATAAATTAACGTAATTTATGATGTGATATATTTGTTTCTCCTGTTGGTATGGAAAAGCTGTATTAACCACCATCGCCTGAGCATTTTATTAATTGCCATACAAAATCAGCATTATTATTTTTTAATCAAAATATATTTCTTTTTTAACTTATCCTGTACTAGTGCCCTTAGGGAAACAATTTACATGTCTCTGCTAGGTTTAATTTTCATAAGAAATTACTGTAACTGTCTAATTCACATTGAGTTATTTCAAGGCGAAATGAATAGTGCACATTTAGCAGAATCACGCAATTCCATAAGTGTAGGAACTAAATCCTTAAATAAACTACATTTTACAAAAAGCTTGTTTTAATAGCTGAGGACACTCAAATGTAGAAGAGCCCTTTATATGAAAATAATGTGCGCTCTGCAAAACAGCCATTAGCCTCCTTCACTTTCCGTTCCACTAATATTTATGTAAGAATACGGTGAATTAGTGCAGCATGTTGTGATTGGACTGAGCACAACGAAGTAATATTGAGTTATTATCACATATTTCTTGGCAAAAATGTTACCAACGTTTCATTCCTCAAATGAGCCTAATTATGGACTTTCTTAAAAAGATTTACTATACTAATGCCTCACAATATATATCACTTGATAAACGCTGCTCTAATAGTCTAATAGCGTGTGTGTATATATATATATATACACTAAATACATTGCAGCGAATTTACATACCCCCCAAGTGTTCCTGTTTAGGAGGGACAGTCCCTGTTTTGGACCTAAAGCCTTCTGTCCCCCTTTTCTATCTTTAGATTGTAAGCTCACGGGCCATCTAACTAAGCACTTTGTGTAAAAAGAGCTCCAATGGCTAGGTATCAGCTTACGGGCAGGGCTCTCTCTACCTCTTGTATTTGTCTATGTATATTGTTCGTTCTCCACTAATTGTACAGCGCTGCGAAATCTGTTGGCGCTTTATAAATACCAGTAATTAAATAAAATTAAAATAATGTCCCTCTTTTGTAGGAACTCCATATTATTGGAGTGTCTGAGAGTCTAACAGAGCTCCACAGCAATACTGTAAAATAATGAAATTATTCTTTGTGCAAGGTTTAATGTGTTAAAATAGCACCCCCTGCTTTTAATTTCATGCATCTCCTCTTTTGTGTCCCAGGACATGTTTTAAGAGTCGTCCAGGAGGCTTATTGTCCCTGTCTCCCGAGCCATCGCTATTATGGGCACAGGAGCAGTTAAATCTGTCTCAGCCCTTTTCTGATAATGTACCTAACCCATTCACAGAACTGTGCTCTTTGAAAGGAAACTCTTTTTATACCTTCACGAACAATCAGAAACTTTATCCCTGGCGATGGCGTGCTAAGCAGAATGTGGGATCAGACTCCAAAGAATGCTAGCGTTGTCTAAGATATACACCAGGGTCGAGAGCATTGTGTATCAGATAAAAATGAATGTAAGGGGAAGCTTTCAGTCTACATTTTAGTGGGTGTAAAAGGGGAAGGGGATGTAACTGTTCATTTTCTTTCCGTCTGCTAAAAGATTTACTTCCAAAAGCTGTTATTTTGGCAGTTTTCATTCGTAAACGAATGCATTATCATTGTGTTTTGAATGATTAGGTAAGCTTTTTGGGAGAGTTTGAGATCATATGAATAATTAATAGAACTCTCTGAGCACCATAACCACTACACAAGGATATAGTTTTTATGGTTGATATATTACCTCTAGGTTATTTTTTTAAAGGGACAGTCTGAGCACTAAATTACTTAATCTTAAAGGAACACTGTAGCATTTTTCTGCAGTCTGTGCCAGGGATTACTTCTCATTGAGAAGCTTCTCTGCAGGAGCCGCGTGTGTACACATGCCCATTCGATCACAGCTTTCCTATGTTTGCCATTGAGCTCTGGGGACGCAGGCAAACGCTAGTATAGCGCGTCTGCCTCTTCTGTTAGCTCTGTGGAGCTGACTGACTTAGAAGAAAACCTTCCTAGCTGTGTGACAGACAGGGAGGTAATTTTTTCCCTAATTATAAAAATGCCAATTTCTACAGAAAATTTACAGTTTATAAAAACAGACAGTTTATATAAAATGAATCCAGACATATAAAAAACAAAGAATAACGTTACTTGCACACTATCCCAAATCGCAATCCCTATGCACATTTAAATAACTGGAGGATTTTTAGTATCACTCCATTGGCCATTTAAGTGCAAGCTCACCTGTTTCGTCAAGACAAACCTCTTGGTGAGTCCTATGCTAACAATTCACCTCGCTGCTTTCAGCTAAAAGGCAAAACAAACTTATTAACCCTAGATTTTCTGTGATTGCTGAGCGAGGAGGGGGACACAGCTCAATGACAGAACACGGAAGTATATTCTCATGTGTCGAGGTCTCTTAAAGAGTGCACTATGTCACTTACTAACTGACCTAATGGAAGCGCCGGCCCTGGTTGTTACTATTGGTGGAGTTGTAGAATTGTTCCAAATCAGCTATTTTGGCCTCAGTTTTACCATTCGGACATCGGTTTGCTACAATTCAGAGATTAATGACGCATGGGATATACATTCAAATTTCCAGTGTATATTTTCCAAATTCCCAAAATAAAGCAATTAACCAATAAGGATAGGTTGCGGAAATTACAACACACCTAAAGTGCAAAACAAAAACATACATATATATATATATATATATATATATATATATATATTATATTATATACCAGTAGGTCAAGGGATAAAGGGACACTTAGTGCTGCAATGTTAAACATTGCAATTCCAGAGAAACTCTAAGTCTGCCCTCAGTGGCTGTCTATCAGACAGCCACTAGAGGGCTTCCACTATCGTAACTGACTTTTGGTCCGTTATCTAACGCTGTACATCCTCACATTCAGCATGAGGACCTCCAGCATCAGATTTTCCCCCATATGAAAGCATTTATTCAATGCTTTCGTATGGGGAGGTCTAATACGCCCATGCATCAGACCCCGCTCGTCACGGGACGGAGGAGGGGGTGGCGCTGAGATCAGGTAAGTAAATAAAGGGTTTTTAAAACCTTTATTTACTCATTAGGAGGTAGTGCCAGGAATCAACTTGTCCAAAACAAAACTTCTGATCTTTCCTCCCTCAAGTGTTGGTACTCTCGTTTCTGTCTCCCTCCACTTTAACGGTGCTGCCATCAGCTCCACCTCGCAGGCTCGTTGCCTAGGTGTTCTCTTTGACTCCAACCTCTTCTTCACCAATCATGTCCAGTCGATCGCCAAATCCTGCCGCTTCCATCTCAAAAACATTGCGTGCTCTGCCCATACTTAACCCCAGATGCGGCTAAGGTGATGGTCCATGCCACTGTCCTCTCTCGTCTTGACTACTGCAATCTACTTCTCACTGGTCTTACATGTTTCCAATTTGCCCCACTGCAGTCTATAATGAATGCAGCGGCGAGGCTCATCTTCCTGTCCGCCCGCACCTCCCAAGCCTCCCCTATCTGTCAGTCTCTACATTGGCTTCCTATAAAATATAGAGCTCAATATAAAATTCTGGTTCTTCCTTTCAAATCTCTACATAATGCTGCTCCCACCTATCTATCCTCATTAATACACAAGTATGTACAGCTTTGTATTTAATGAATAACCCTGTGTTAGTGAGCATACACTGTGTTTACTTATTTGTGCTGATGATAACCCAGCATTTACATTGCTCTGGGCTTAACCCTTAAAGCAGTGTCGTTTGATATAAATAAAAATAGAATTGGGAAAAAAAGAAGTCAACCCACTTTGATTTATGTTGCCCCAAATCACTAGCATAATCTACTGACTTTTATTTAACACAAAGCAGACGTGTCATATGTGCAGCCCAGTTCCACTTAAACTATATTAAAATAAAATCTATTAAAATATTAAACATAAACATTTAACTCAACTGGAAATTTCTGTGCAGAGGGGGCTTCCATTGCTGCTTTATTGGGATTCTTTTTGTGATGGGTTGCAGAGCCCTGTGTCTCCAAAGAGGTTTCCATTTTAACCACAGAGCTGTGTGCATACTTAGTTACATATTAGCACTTTGCTCCCATGCTGAGCGTTACACCACCCAAGACCGTATGTACGCGAGGACTGAGAGGGCGTTCAGCTGTTCTTCCCTCGTTTTACTATTCATTCCCCATGGCAGGAGGCACACTGACCTCTTCTTTTCTCGAGTTTTCACCATCTGTCACAATAAATTAGGATAATAGGTTTGTAGCTTTTATGTTTTATGGGTTGAAGGACAATGAATCTGTATTCAATATGGAATTCAGAATCTGGACAGAATGTGCTGCGTACAGATCTCTGCAGCTAGTAAACTCATCGAGAGGTTCCTTAGAGCCGTGTTACAGAACTAGAGATTAGGGGTTTATAGTTTGAGCAGGGCCTTCTTCACCTCTTCTATCTGATATTCCGGATGTCGATTACTTGTTGTTGAATATCCCCATTCTAGAATTGTAAAGTGCAACAAAATATGTTGATGCTATGTAAATCCTAATAATGATAATAAAAAAATGAAGATAGTGCCAACACAATGCTGAGCACTTTGTTGGAACCAGTGAGCAAATAACCTTCAACTGGACTGGAGATGAGGTCTATATCCCCACCAGCACAGATATCGGTCAATGCTCTTGTTGTTGCCTCTGTGAATGAGTCAGAGATTGCTGGTCTGTGACATCATATTGCGAGGCACTCAGCGCATCATGCGGGAACTGCAAGAGATCATCGACTGTGTCAGTGAAAGCTTTGAACACAACTCTCTCATCAGATCACCAAGGTTAATAGCAATATCAATACGGAACCCTGTACAATTTTTGTTACGCTACTGGTTTGAGTCATATAAAAATACTGTATATACTCGAGTATAAGTCGAGTTTTTCAGCACATTTTTTGTGCTGAAAAACCCCCACTCGACTTATACTCGAGTCAATGTCTGTATTATGGCAACTTACATTGCCATAATACAGACCAGGACTGCCGGGCTCATTACAAGCTCGGCGGTCCTGTTGGGGGCTGGCAGCGAGCTGTTACTTACCTTTCCTGCAGCTCCTGTCAGCTCCCTTCTCCTCTGGTCTGGTCAGCTCCCCTGTCAGCTCCACTGCAAGTCTCGCGAGAGCCGCGGGGGCAGATCGCTCCGTGTGGCAGTCACACCGCGAGACTTACAGTGGAGTAGAAGGGAGCTGACAGGAGCTGCAGGAAAGGTAAGTTACAGATTCCTGCCAGCCCCCCTCCTACACAGCCCATCCACTGGACCACCAGGGAATGAGAGCCCCCCTCCCTGGCCAGCTAACAAGCAGGGAGGAGGGACAAAAAAAATATAAATAAAAAATGAAATAATATTAAAATAAAAAAAAATATTAATAATATAAATAAAAAAACAAATAATAATTTTAAAAAAATGCCCACCCCCAACAAGGTTCTGCATCACATACACACACTGCATTCATACACACACACACACACACACACACACACACACACTGCATTCATACACACACACTGCATTTACACACACACACACACTGCATTCATACACACACACACTGTATTCATTATATACACACACTGTAAATAAATATTCAATTAATATAATTTTTGGGGGATCTAATTTTATTTAGAAACTTACCAGTAGCTGCTGCATTTCCCACCCTAGTCTTATACTCGAGTCAATAAGTTTTCCCAGTTTTTTGGGGTAAAATTAGGGGTCTCGACTTATATTCAGGTCGACTTTACTCGAGTATATACGGTAATTACATTATAAATATATAAATGGCATAGCACATTGCCTCATCATTCCCAATGTCAATTTTGTATTTAACTCAAATTGGAAAACTCTCAAAACCTTTTGCAGAATAGAGACCCTCTTGAGATTCCCAACTTAATTGGTAGAAGATAATTACTTCAGTCCATGGACATTGTATGCTGCCCAATGTAGAAAGATATTGCAGTAGTAGAACTACTGCTTCAAAGCAATTTTACTCCATGATTGATGATGCACATTGATTTTTGCTTGTGCAATGTGTATTAACCCCTTAAGGACACAACTTCAGAAATATAAGGGAATCATGACGGAATATTTCCGTCATGCATCCTTAACCCCTTAAGGACCAAGTTTCTGGAACAAAAGGGAATCATGACATGTCACACATGTCATGTGTCCTTAAGGGGTTAAGGGGTTATAATAAAACACATCTTACTGTATTTATTTCAACCAATGGTGGTATCAATGTTCTCACTAGACATGGGATTTTCAAATCTGGCATGTGTTGTGTTTATTATAAGAAGCCCATGTGAACTACAGTAGGATAAATGTTTGGAAACCATTTGAGGACCACCCAATTCCTCAGAATTCCTGCCGAGTAACGTGTTGAAAGCACTGTTAGACAGGTTTGAGTTATTGAATAACCATGCTGTAGAATATTTATGGTTTGATCCCTTCATGCTAATGACAGATTGCCATTTGGTGCCAAAAAATAGTTTGCCTATACTTATCTTTTAAAAGTTCATCTAAGGTTACTGTTATTTAGAGGGGTCTATGCACTAACAGCGTACCTAGTGTGATAGATAAAAGTTACGTCAACTCGGTTGAATGAATTGGTGACAGGGTTAACTAGTTCGGTCGAAGCCAAGAGCCCCAACTGACTAAATGTGATGCCATGTCAGCTGCTTTATGTTGGATTACAACTATCATTATCTCCACCCAAAAAAACAGACACCAATGTTAGTTATAGTACCATTGACAGCTAGTAATTGCCTGTCCTGTTCTTCTTTGAAATAGTTAATCCTTTTATAGTTATAGTTTTTTTTGGCAAGTCCAAGATTAATTAAAGAGGCTAGGGGAGTTCAGGTCAGGATGACCTTGGAGTTGAGATGTTTCTGTGGCATGTAATATTGAGTTATTTGTACAAAAACAAAACCTTATCTCTAATTGCAAAAGTCTTTTAGCCTCATAAATATGTTACGCTTATCTGACATGTTGAAAAAAGAATATCCTGTATGTGCTAAGAAGGATAACATTTTGGAGCCATAACAGAATCTAAAATAATAACAGAATTTAGAGTCGACCAGTGTTCCAATAGCGCCCACTTTTATAGAGGAGCACAATAAGAAATATTTGTATATTTTGCTAATTATATGTAATTAGGATCCATTTTATTTTATAGGTCATTTTCTTGGAAATAATACAGTCATCGACGTCCTAAGAGAAGGTGGATATGAAGTTGAGCACACTCCAGCGGGACAACCGTTCACTGAGTAAGAACCTATTTATTAAAAAATAATTCACTGACTATTCTTATCCTTCAAATCTTACCCTTGTTTTTCATTATTATTATTATCGTCATTTATATAGCGCCAACATCTTCCATAGCGCTTTACAGGAGGTGGGTTATAAAACACAATAGGACAGGAGATAGCAATCAAACAAGGTGGGAGTGAAGCAGAGCTGGCGGAGAGAGTAGAGTGCTGCCCTTTAGGTGAGGGCAAGGGACAGCTATGTGAGGTAGGGGTTACTCTGGGAGGCCATAAACAATTGAAGACTAGGGGAGACTCTTATGGTGGTAGGTAGGCTATTCCAGGAAAGGAGCTGCCCACGAGAAGTCCTGCAAGCATGAGTTGGCTGTATGGGTGTGAGCAGCAGACTGGACAAGATCATTGGTCGATTGTAGAGGCAGAGAAGGGGCATACCTATGGATCAGTGAAGAGATATAGGAGGGGCTAGAATCATTCAGTGCTTTATAGGTGTGGGTTAGTACGTTTAATTGACTCCTATACAATACAGTAAGCCAATGTAATGACTGACAGAAGGGTGAGGTCTGGCGGCAGCATTCACTATAGACTGTACCAGGGCTGCACGGCTTCTGGGAAGACCAATTAGGAGAGAGTTACAATAATCTATGCAAGATATTACTAAAGCGTGATAAAAAATAATTCACTTAATGAGTAACCTTTATAGTTTACACTTGGAATTCTGAGAAAATAAATTTTTTCAGTTTTAGTTTTGTTTGCTACCTGCTATATATTTATTATTTGCTATCTACTATATATTTATATTTCCTAAATGTCAGTGGATTATATAATGTACATAGTGGAAAAATAGATATAATTGCATTTCTTTTAAACAAATGATATGCAAAACACTAATTAGGTTATGTTTAAGACAGTTTATTAAAATACATCCAGAGCGTTGTATTTGCATCCAGAGGAAGTATAGGGGAAAGGTCGTTAAAGAAACAAGGTTTTAAAACAAGGTGTAGAAGATATTAATTGTTGCATGTGAAACGTGTTGGGGAAGGTGCTCTCTGTAGCACAACTGGTTATTCCGAGACCAGGTGATATCACAATTCTGTTGTGGTCACTGAGCACCAGTAAGGGCAACTGCACAAGCATTCAAAGGTGTTACTACTTTACTCTATTTAGGCAGGTGTTTTTGAGTTTTTTTTACTTGGTTTTGTTGGCATTTTTTTGCTAATATATTCCACAGCACACTCTTATTTCCTCATGGGGGGATATCTACATCAGGGGTAGTCAACCTTTTAATACCTACCGCCCACTTTTGAATCTTTGTTGATGGTAAAATTCCGTTACCCCCCCACCAGTGCGGCAGTGCAAGTGCAGTTATTCTTTTTTTAGAAAGGAGGGTTTTTTTCCCAAATATGTACTTAAATTAATCTACTTTTTTCCTTTTTTTCTTTTTTTATTCTGCTTTTTTCTATGTGTGTCTGTGAGGTGCTGTGTGTGTCAATGGTGCTGTGTGTGTGTATGTGTGTGTGAATGTATGTGTTAGGAGGAAGTGCGTGTATGAGTGGGGCAGGGTGTGTGTGAGGGTTGTAGCATGTGTAAAGAGGCAGTCTGTGTGAGGGGGCAGTCTGTGTGTGTGAGAGGTGCAGTGTGTGTGTGAGGGACAGTGTGTGTGTGAGGGGTGTAGTGTGTGTGAGGGGTGTAGTGTGTCTTTGTGTTTGAAGGGTGCATAGAGTCATTACTGTGTGTAGGTGGGGGCAATATGAACATTTATTTTAATGTCTCCCCCTCTCTTCTCTTTACCTTTTGCCAGGGAGGGGGGACATAATGCTGCAAGCCCTGCTGGTCCAGTGGTGGCATGTTCACTTTAGCCTGCAGCTTCTCTGGCTGCAGGCTGACTTTCCTGTCCTCATGCAAGCACAGCACTGTATCGGAGTGTTGCCATGGTAATGTGCAGCAACGCTCCGACCTGCCTGCTCACGGGAGGTACACAGAGCTTCCCAGGCCCTTCCCTCCCTCTGCTGGAACTAAGTGCCAGCAGGCTGGTGTGAGAAATCTTTGAGCTCCTCACCAGCCTAAGAGAGCTTACAGCAAGGCTGGCTCTGCATGGGCCAGCAGGGGAAATGAAAGGATCTCCCCTGCCAGCCTTGGTCCACGGCCATAGAGGCCCACCGAACGTTTTCTGCAGAACTCACCACCGCCCACCTGAAATCCCAAACCGCTCACTAGTGGGCAGTAGGGACCAGGTTGACTACCCCTGATCTACGTACTTTTTTTGGTCCACAGTTAAAATATTTAGAAGTCGTGGCATTTGAGACATATCTGGTAGTATATAAGCTTGCAGTCCTAGTTGCTTTCATTCTTTATCAGACATTTACCCAGAATAGTAAAAATGACAACTTAATATGAAATAAATGAGAAAAAAAAGTTAGCAGATTTATAACCAAAAATAATAGCTACTGTATTAGAACCATTGATGGTCTGGACACACACCATAGCCACACTCACGTAGCAATAAGCCAAGTTTTATCTGGATCATTTAGTCACTATTCCTAAAAGTAATAAGCAAACAGATTAAAGACTTAATTTGAAATGGTTTAACCATAATCATATGTTTTTTTAACCACAACAGTATTTTAACAAAAAATGAAGGTTTTAAAGCTTACGCACAAACCACATGTAGACCAAATTGGTGGCCATTGCTGAAATACTCCAAGAGTAGAAATAATATGTGTGAGAAAGGAAGTGACACCACTGGTTAAGCTGGAAAAGAGATTTGCAACATGTAATAGTCTTGATGCGGTAGGGCTGTCCAACAGCCATCTTGTTCTCTAACTCATTTGTCGAGCCAGAGAATGAGATAGAACTCATAATTCAGACATTACTTCAGGCAGAGACTGACTCCTTGTTAATGAACACAATGCATTACAAATACAAAAAATAATTACAAAATGAAATATTCGCTCTTGAATGCTGCATGGCCTGCAGCAGACCCAGCAGCTATATGCTTAATTCATGAATTAAACTATTTGAAGAAGATAACATAACTTGGGTTCAGATAGCCTCATTCATGTTTGTTTTTGTTTTTTTATAAATTACGTGAATTATTGTTGGGTGTGACTGTGACATGCATTTTACAAGACTGTGCTAAAAGCTGTATAGTGGGGGGCAATTTTTAATGAGGGCAGTGTATAGTGAGGGGAATGTATAGTGAGGGGAATGTATAGTGAGGGCAGTGTATATTGTGGGTAATGTATAGTGTGGGTAATGTATAGTGAGGGGCAATGTATAGAGAGGGTAATATATAGTGAGGACAATGTATAGTTAGGGCAATGTATAATGAGGGACATGTATAATGAAGGGGAATGTATAGTGAGTGCGATGTATAATGGGGTAATGTATAGTGAGGGCAATATATAATGGGGTAATGTATAGTGAGGGCAATATATAATGGGATAATGTATAGTGAGTGCGATGTATAATGGGGTAATGTATAGTGAGGGCAATATATAATGGGGTAATGTATAGTGAGGGAAGTGTACAGTAAGGGGCAATGTATAGTGAGAGGCAGTGTGTAGTGAGGGTAGTGTATAGTGAGGGGAAATGTATAGTAAGGGCAGTGTAGAGTGAGGGGCAATGTATAGAGAGGGTAATATATAGTGAGGGGCAATGTATAGAGAGGGTAATATATAGTGAGGGATGTATATAGTGAGGGCAATGTTTAGTGACTGCAAAGTATAGCGAGGGTAATGTATAGTGAGGGGCAATGTATAGTGAGGGGCAGTGTAGAGTGAGGGGCAGTGTATAGTGAGGGCAGTGTATAGTGAGTGGCAATGTATAATGAGTGGCAATATATAATGAGGGGCAATGTATAATGAGGGGCAATGTATAGAGAGGGTAATATATAGTGAGGGATGTATATAGTGAGGAGCAATGCATAGTGAGGGGCAATGTATAGTGAGGGGCAATGTATAGTGAGGGGCAGTGTAGAGTGAGGGGCAGTGTATAGTGAGGGCAGTGTATAGTGAGGGCAATGTATAGTGAGGGCAGTGTATAGTGAGGGCAATGTATAGTGAGGGCAGTGTATAGTGAGGGCAATGTATAATGAGTGGCAATATATAATGAGGGGCAATGTATAATGAGGGGCAATGTATAGAGAGGGTAATATATAGTGAGGGATGTATATAGTGAGGAGCAATGCATAGTGAGGGGCAATGTATAGTGAGGGGCAATGTATAGTGAGGGGCAGTGTAGAGTGAGGGGCAGTGTATAGTGAGGGCAGTGTATAGTGAGTGGCAATGTATAATGAGGGGCAATGTATAATGAGGGGAAATGTATAGAGAGGGTAATATATAGTGAGGGATGTATATAGTGAGGGCAATGTTTAGTGACTGCAAAGTATAGCGAGGGTAATGTATAGTGAGTGGCAATATTTAGTGAGGGGATTGTACAGTGAATGGCAATGTATAGTGAGGGGATTGTACAGTGAATGGCAATGTATAGTGAGGGGATTGTGCAGTGAATGGCAGTGTATAGTGAGGGCAATGTATAGTGAGGGCAATGTATAGTGAGGGCAGTGTATAGTGAGGGCAATGTATAGTGAGGGCAGTGTATAGTGAGGGCAAAGTATAGTGAGGGCAGTGTATAGTGAGGGCAATGTATAGTGAGGGCAATGTATAGTGAGTGGCAATGCAGGCCACAACAAAGAAGCTATTTGTAAAGGTAATTCAAGCTACTGTGTGTTTCCCATTCGTATTCCATGCTGCTTTATTCATCTATTTTAGTAAATGAAATTATAAAACTAATGTGGGCAACTACTGCAAGAGTTCTCCCGTAGTACTGTGGACATTTGCGCAATTCTGGTACTGCTTAGACTACAATTTGCATAATGTCCAACCAGACACTGACTATTGCAGGAGTTGTGGCCCAGCCAGTAACCCCATAGTGATCAGACCTCCCAACTCTCCTGATTTCAGCTGGATAGTCTTGATTTCGAAACCCTTTCCCACCTTCCTGATTTTGTTCCTTGGTGTCCCGGATCCAACGGCATTAGGGAAAGGTCCCCGGGCAGAACAGTATGAGCGTATAACTAGATGTGTTTATGCTTTTACTGATCACTGTCGGTAAGGTGTTGGCCAATCAGACTGTTAGTCGGATATGCTAAACACCAGGCGGACATTCCCTGTCAGTGGGCAGGCTCGCCCCTTATTTTTGTGGGATCACCCATTATGGTGACACAAGTCCTAAATCAGGTAGGCATGCACTGTTTGCGCCCAAGTCAGATAAAAGCTGCAACAGAGTCACTTGTTCATTGACTGGACAGTATCAGATCATCTATTACACAAGATCTAACTACGTAAAGAAAGGAGATTTTACCTACTGCTGCTAAAATGATTTTATGTGATAAGAGCAGTTTTTAAAATACCGAACAATAATTGTTTACGTGGTCATTGCTAAAAAAATTATTTTAGATCAAGCGATAAGCAAGACTGCAATTTTTGAATTAAAAACAAACTGGACAAACCTTTTGGTTTTTTTTGTCTTTGACATCAGCAGGGATTTATCAAAGGTTATACTTGTTTTTACTTCAGTATTTTTCAACTACTTTTTCTTTGTTACTATGTTATATTTTAAATGCATTATCTAATGTGATGTACAAATGCTGAAACATTCACACACGCACGCACGCACGAACGCACACACACTTGTGATTATTCACAATATTATGCATTGTATCATAGCTACAGTATCCCTTTAAAATCTTTAATGAAGTCTTTCCATGTTTTATACGTCCTGTCTATTAGATGGAGAATCTGGAACAGCTGATATTACAGTCTTTAGGGAGATTTCCTTTTGTGTTCCTGAGAATCGGGATTTTATGTTTATATTTAAACACTTTGTGGTAACTTGTCATTGGCCTTCTGGGGCTCTTTAAGATTATGATACACTCTAGTTCACCCCAATAAAACAGCCTTTATGAGTTAAAATAGGGACCTCCATCTGCAAAGAGAAAGAAAGAAAACAATGAGAAATAAAAAGAAAGTAAAACACAAGATCACAATAAGAGTACGTATTTATTGGAATTCAGTGCTCCTTTTTAATGCACATGGTGTATTATATTAAAAAAAATATGCGTTCACAAGACGTTCTACAAAGCTCTTCCAAACACCAGCTAACATTTCTGGGTATGAAATCTAAAGACTAAAGAGTGGCTTATGACACACGCATGCCAGGTTGGCTTACAACCCACTTAGGGCTGCCCATGTGTAGAACTCTGAGCAGACAGCACTCTCAGCACTTTGTGTAACACAAGAGCGTCTAAGAATGTGCTTTTGCTACTCTAATTAGGTACATTACCCTGGTGTGCCAAGGTATGGCACCAGAGGGTGCTGACAGAGGGACAGTGGAACATAACCCTGGATACGGGACAGTCCCACAGAACTCAGGACAGTTGAGGTATGCAAATACCTTGTTTTTTATGTTTAAAAGGACTCTATAGTCACCAGACCTACTAGAACTTAGTGTAAATGTTTACATTACTGCCTAGTAAAACATCTAGGTACAGTCACTCAGATAGCCACTAGAGGTACTTCCTAGTCCATTGCTGCATTGTGTGCAGCACCTATATTCAACTTCTCCATGCTCTGCATGAAGACGCTGAACGCTCCCTCACTCAATGCATCTCTATGAGAAAATGCTCATTGGCGCAGCGTGGCGTTTTGCATTGGATTGGCGGAGATTCTCAAGATTAATGATGTCAGCCTAGAGGCAGGGCAAGCTACAGCGAGGTGATAGAGAAAGCCTAGTCTTAAATATCTTTTTGCTCCATTATGAGGAAGGACGGGGACCTAAAAAGGTACTCCGACAATGTAGTGTTAGGAATACATGTTTGTTCCTTTAATTCATCTTAATGAACAAAACTCCTACAACTATTCCAAACAATGTCAATCTTAGCTTTGCTAAGAACTAGCTCAGTGTTGCTAGATACAATGATAATATATATATATATTCGATTTTATTAATTAAATTTATTTAAATTATATTAAATGTATAAGTTAAAACTGCAGCACACTTGAAACAGCAATGTAATACTAAACAAGACCATTTATTATGGTAAAAAAAAAAAAACTGTTCAAAATCACACATAAAATGAAAGAGACTAAAATCTTGTATAAATGATAGACATGTGCACCAGTGAAATTTTCGTTTTGTACGAATGAATTCATACTAAATAAAAAGTAAATTCTGCCATTCTGAATTTCGTCTATAAACCATTTGTTTTTCGGGCGAAGTTTGGTAAAAAATCATTATCCATCATCCATTAGGACGAAAATATCACTGCGCATGCACCAAAAAAAAGAAGCATGGAGGGAAGCGGCAGCGCTATCAGCTCCCTCCTTGTAATAAATAATTATTCCTACCCCCCTCCACCTGTGTTAAAACCTATAGGGGTCACTATGACCGCCCTATTAATAAAAGGGAGGTTAAACCCTCCCGCATGCCCCTCCTGCTTGCCCCTATTCCCCTATGTCGCCTAAACAGCGAGCAGCCAGTGGTTGTTCTCTGTCATTTAAAACTACTAGTGACTGGTCAGCTATTGCGGCCCAGTCGCTAGTGCAATAAGGGGGGACCTTGCACAGGCCCCTTTGTAACCCCATGGTGGGGAACCCAAATAACTAAAATGGGGGTGACATAGTGCATAACCAAACCATCGGTTTGCATAACCAAAAAATTTCTGCACAAACTGTCAGAAACTGTCTCAGGGAACCTCTTCTGCATGCTCGTCATTCGATGGCATCTGGCACTTTGGAGAGGTGTTCTCTTCACGGATGAATCCCAGTTTTCACTGTACAGGGCAGATGGCAGACAGCGTGTATGATGTTGTGTGGGTGAGCAGTTTGCTGATGTCAATGTTGTGGATTGAGTGGCCCATGCTGTCGGTGGGGTTATGGTATGGGCAGGTGTATTTTATGGACAACGAACACAGGTGCATTTTATTGATGGCATTTTGAATGCACAGAGATACAGTGACGAGATCCTGAGGCCCATTGTTGTGCCATTCATCCACGACCATCAACTCATGTTGCAGCATGGTCTTTTGTATACAAAGAAAAAGTATTAGATCATTAAGTTCAGCTCATGAAAAATGGGGACAAAAACAAAAGTGTTGTGTTTAGAATTTTGTTCAGTGTATATTAACGTTGTATCTAGTTTTGTATAATCAATATCTTGAAAGACACCAGTCTTTGATTGCATTTTTAACACTATATATAAATTATTCTCTAACGTAATTTGTTTAAAATCAGAAATGATTCCTGTGACAAACTTCCCTTTTTCAGGGATTTTGCCATGAGTTTTTGGAGGGGCCTGCTTGCCAGCCTCCTGCCCTGTGACTATGGCCCATGACTAAAACTTTGTTCAAAGACGGTAAAAAGGCTTGTTCGTGCCTTTTTCCCTTTGTGGTTCGGTAAATGGAGTTTATCGAACAAACCGTTGAACAGCCGACCACCCTGCCTGTGGAGTGTGCTGCTCATTAACCACCCAGAAGCTGTGGTTAACCGCAGCTTAATTGACGAATGGCTGGGTGGCCGGCGTTCATATGAATGAACATATGACGGCGGACATTTTGTTTAGCCGAGCACGCTCAGCAGTGTTTTGTCTTCGAACTATTTTCAGCTACTATTTCCACGAACACCGCTGAGACTTCCACCTTTCGTGTGTTATTTCTGGAGAACAAACTGATGAACAAGATGCTTTCAGTGAACGGTTCTGTTTGTGCAATTTGTACATTATGGGAAGGAGAAGATAGACCGGCTGCACAGGCAAATTCTGTGGAACTATTTTGGGCAGGAAAGCCATGCTTGTGGTTGGTCAAATGTGACTTCCATGGAACTTTTGAACTCCTGCTCTAATCTGGGTGATTTTTGGATATGTGGTTCACCCAGATCAGGGCTATCCAGGGATACATTATTATTATTATTATTTTATTATGTATATAGCGCCAACAAATTCCATAGCGCTGTACAATGGGTGGACTAACATACACATAATTGAGATCAGACCACTGGACGTACAGGAACAGAGGGGGTTGAGGGCCCTGCTCAGTGAGCTTACACGCTAGAGGGAGTGGGGTATAGTGACACAAAGGGTTAAAGTAGGGGAATTACATAGTTTGTTAGAGAAGGGTTTATTGAGTGCTTGGTAGGTCATTTTTGACAGTTGCAGGAAAGGAGTCATGGGGTGGGGGATGAGAAACCCGCTGACAGTTTAATTGATACGCTTTAATGAAGGAGTGAGTTTTCAAAGATTTTTTGAAGGAGTGGAGGCTGGGTGAAAGTCCGATTGAGGAGGGAAGGGAGTTCCACAGAATAGGTGCAGCCCTGGAGAAGTCTTGAAGGCGAGCATCAGAGGTGGGGATCCGGGCAGAGGATAGGCATAGGTCTTGTGCTGAGCGCAGGGGTCTTGACAGGACATATTTGTGTATGAGGGAGGATAGGTATGTTGGAGCAGCATTATGTAGGGATTTGTAAGCAAGCGCCAGAATTTTGAATTGGGCCCTATATCTAACTGGAAGCCAATGCAGGGACTGACAGAGCGTGGAGGCGTGGGAGGTGCGACCGGACAGGAAAATAAGCCTCGCAGCCGCATTCATTATAGATTGCAGCGGTGCAAGCTGGGAACATGTAAGACCGGTGAGAAGGGGATTGCAGTAGTCAAGGCGAGAGAGAACAACAGCATGAACCAGTACCTTAGCCGCGTCCGGTGTTAGATATGGGCGGATGCGCGCTATGTTCTTGAGTTGGAAGCAACAGGATTTGGCTATCGATTGGACATGGGGAGTAAAAGAGAGATCAGAATCAAAAAGAACTCCTAGGCAGCGAGCCTGGGAGGTAGAGGTGATAGTAGCGCCGTTGACTTGGATGGAGACAGACACAGGAGTAGCAGCACTTGAGGGAGGAAAAACTAGAAGTTCTGTTTTGGACAGGTTGAGTTTAAGGAAGTGAGCAGCCATCCAGTTGGAAATAGCAGAGAGGCAGTCAGAAACTGCCTACATGGGGATCTATATATGGGGATATGTTGTATTTTGGAGTACTTTTTAGGGTTTGTATAAATGTATATTTTTTTCTGCCTGTGGATAATTAAGGTATTCCATTAGCTAGCTTAATTATATCACAGGCAGAGAGGAGGGCTTGCTGACTGTATGTGGGAGTGTTTCGGTGTTAATTATTGTTTCTATTGGCTTTTGTAACTTTGTGTCCAGTGTTCCACAAGGTCCACATGGGCGGTAACCTTGTGGGGAAAAACTGTATAAAAGAAGCAGCTGTATCATTAAACCTTCAGTTCCACCTCACCCTCAATTTAGAGTCCTGTCTCTTATTGGGGGAAACAGCTACAAGGGATTGCTATGCTCTTCATACTCCCTTGGATAATCACTTTTAAGAGCTTGTTCCTGCTTCACTCTCTGAGGAAAGAGAGGTTCACCTATTGGAACCTGGAGCCTTGTCGTAGGTCCAGGGTGGGTAGGAGATGGCGAGACCCCAACCAAGCTGTGGAGGTTCTTGGGGTCTGCGGTGATTATGGTCTCTGGTAAAGTGCTTGGAGCCCTCAAGAAGCGCTAGCAGCATCCTTCAACTGAAGTACCCAGCTGGGATGCCAGGTGATCCGTTACAATTCCATTCTGTTAAAACTTTTCAAATTATTTACCTATAAAAATTCGAAAAAATTTGAAAGAAACCAGAACATCTCATGACAAAAAAGGTTAACATAAGTTAATAATAATAATAACACAGGTCATTTCCAATGTTTTATTCAATATTGTAATTTCTAGAGACGTGTCAGTTCCCACTTAATGCTGTACAAATCCTCACAAATTACATTATCAGCCTTGACCCTTACCTGCTCCAAAATTTAGTTAAACATATTTAATTGAACACTGCAAAGGCTAAATTGTAGTCATTGGTTGGCTGACTCACTTATAACCAGATATAATGTATGGGAATCCTACAGAATGTGTAATCTTTATCTAACCTACACGCAATGGAGCAAACCTAAAACCATCGCTTTTTGCATTTATTTGAAAGAATTTTTTTGAAAGTTCTGAACCGCACATGCGCCCACTTTAACGTGGCTCTCTGATTACCTTGAGTCCTATATTGTTATCTTAAACCATTTTTTACTTTCTCTAGTCCTTATCTAGGCCTTTAAATGTTTTTTTCTAGATGTCACCTTAATGCCCAGAGCTAGGTATAACTCCATTGATACCTACTAGGTTACCAAAACAAGGTATAATCAGGTATATGTTGGAAGTTATGAGTTACACTTCACAAATTTAGCTTCCTTTCATGAAATTGAAGCTTCCCATCAGATTTGATTGGTATTTACAGGTGCTAAGCCACAATGAGGTCTCAGACACTGTAAGCCCCTTTTTTTAAAAACTAATTGGAAAATGCTGACTCAAACATAATGCTATCTCAGGAACTCCAGTTTCATGAACTTTCATGAACCTGGCTGTAACCTGTACAGTTCTACCTCTAAATAAATATTGTCACTGAAATAAATACTTATAGATGCATACGTTTAAAAATTAAATTTGTGAATGTTGCAAATGGAGACATTCTTGGACAAGTCAACATTGGTCACAGGTGTTTCCGGAACTGTTATTTTTTAAATATTGCTGCCCTAAATTAAATTAAGAGCAGCTGGGCACGTGATGCACTCAAGCTATTGGAATCTCCGAGCAAGTCTTTCAATCTTGCAGATCGAGAGAGTAAGAGATTTGCCGAGGAATGTGCTTGCTTGCCAAATGAGACTGACATAAGCCAAAACGTTTTGGTTTTATTGCGGTAGTAAGATTTCTGTTTATTAGTTTACTTTACTGGGTCTGAAATAAGTGGAAGAACATGCCGAAAAAGATCCAAGCATTGTTCCAGCACACAAACTTCACATCTAACAGATCATTAGCGTTTTAAACTTGGCGTAAGCAGTAACACATGGCAACACTCATAAAAAAGCCAAAACTCTCTACTCTGCTCAAAAAGAGCTGACAATTCTGTACTTTGGGTGCTTTGGTCATAAACACTATATGTGTAAGACATTACCTTAAATTTCTGGGAGGGGCCAAAAACCTTCATGGCAACACCTGCAGGTGTAGGAAGTGCTGTATCCCTCATAAAAAAAACAGCTATTCATCACTCATGTCATCTATGAATCCCTCCTAAATAAATGATAAAAATATTAACTAATAATATTAACGAGTAAAGATTGGGGGCGTTATTAACACTGTTCTCAGACACCATGGAAGGGTTTCTTATTGTATTAATGCGTGACAGATTTGTATATGTCCCAACATTTCTGAATTCCATAGATGGCTATTTCATTTTAGGTAACCAGGGGGCAGTTAAAGGAAACCTATCATGACAGATCTAGGTTTGTAGTTTTCTAACCATCTCATTTTGGCTCATGTTCCACAACTAAGTGTTTCTTCCCTTAATGCTATTAAAAACTAATATTTTAATTTATTTCTGCTACCCCTGTCTCCTGCTGAGAGTTTTGATCATGTTTTTAGTAAGTATTACTCCTCTCCTGCATACCTCTGTTTGGAAAGCACATATTTGCCTCTTATAACAGGTTAAAAGTCCTCAACTTTTTGTGTAAATAAAACATATCTGCTCTCTCTCTCTCAGATTGCCTGCCTAAAGCCGCTGCAATAAATAATTCTGGCAGTTTCTCTCCCCACTCTGTGCTGGTGCTGCTCTCACACAGAGCCTGCCCATCATCCTCCCTAATTCCCTTTGCAGACATTGCTTTCCGCAATGTATAGATTAGTTATTATTCTATGTCTTTTAAGATTACATTGTATTTGTCATGACAAGAATCCTTTAAGTATGGTGCAATCGTGACATTTTAGGTGATTCAGTGGCCTTTTGTTATTGATTTTGTAGCTGAAAATGGAATTTAGAACAGAATATAGGTGTATCTTATTTACCCATATTTATCACAGATTAAATTTGTATCACTATACAATTACCATTCATTTGATCCTGTTCTTTCCTGTGATGATAAGAAAGGTACTGTAAACATTGTAATTATGAAGCCCAGTTGGTATGAAATACGTGTTCTCAAACACAGTACATTAAACAAAAATATCCAGCAGATACCAGCGTTGTAAGAGAACAACTTGTTAGTGTGAGTGGTCAGAGGACAGCGGTTCTTTCAAGCTGCAAAAAGGCTGCAAATACTTATATAAGAACTTTTTTTACAGCAGTGCTGTGCATAATGCATCACTAAATACATGATACATAATACTCTCAAGAGTGTGAACTGCAGAAAATCACACCGACATTTACTTGTGC
Source organism: Pelobates cultripes (assembly GCA_933207985.1). Classification (NCBI taxonomy): domain Eukaryota; kingdom Metazoa; phylum Chordata; class Amphibia; order Anura; family Pelobatidae; genus Pelobates; species Pelobates cultripes. The sequence goes on along the minus strand of OW240919.1, from coordinate 16,990,818 downwards.
CATTAAAAAAACAAGCTCATGAGCATATCTTCCAACATTTCAAATGGACAAAGAAGGACACATTAATTATTATTATTATTGCCATTTATATAGCGCCAACAGGTTCCGTAGCGCTTAACAATATTATGAGAGGGGGGATGTAACTATAAATAGGACAATTACAAGACAACTTACAGGAACAATAGGTTGAAGAGGGCCCTGCTCAAACGAGCTTACAGTCTATAGGAGGTGGGGTATAAGACACATTAGGACAGGATAATAAGCGATATGAGTGGGGGGTGTGGCCAGTATATTTGTTCTTCAGTGTCGAGACATTTATCTACTGAATCTCGTCAGCGCTGATCTGATTTGGTAACCCCATACCTCCCAACATTTCAAATAAACAAAGAGGGACAAATTCATTTTAGGGATGTGAGTGGGGGTGTGATCAGGGCTGTTCTGATAAATTTTAGGTGACTTACTAATAACATTTTATACAATGAAATGTAATTTAGAACAAGAACAATGTACCAATGCACAGACTGAATTCAGGACAAATGTTTTTTAGTTTAAAGACAAATTACTTTACTATTGCTGTGGAGCTCTGTTATACATTCAGACATACCAACAATATGGAGCTCCCTGAAACGAGGGGCATTAGGACAGAAAAAGGGGACAGAGGGAATGGGTTCAAAATAAGGACTGTTCCAGATACAGTTGGGAGGTATGCATGGAGTCATGTCAGGCCCTAACTGGCCATCAGGCAAACCAGGCAAATGCCTAGTGGGCTGAGATCCTTTTATCTCTGGTGCCAGGAGCTGCAGGCTAGAGTTCACTCACCACCGGACCACCAGGGTTTGGAAACCATGTTCCCCCTTCTGGCAAAGGTAATAAGGGGGAGATATAATGTATATTTTTATAATTAGAAAAAGAAAGAAAAGCAAATATATACTTGCCTTCATCTTACCCACACACACACATAATAACTCCCAACAACTTCACATACTGCACCCCTGCACCCCTCATCCCTCACTCACACACTGCACCTCATCACACACACACTGCAACCAGGTCCAGACTGGGAACTAAAATCAGCACTAGAAAAAAATTATTTACCAGCCCAATAATGCGTCGCGCCAGCATAGTGTGCTGATATAGAGGTGGAAAAGACAACTTAAAATTAAAACGAAAGAAAGCACTCATAGGCTTCAAAATAAACAGCAGAGCAGCTTTATTTTAAGCAGACGTGCCTTTGCATGCAATCCATGTTTCAGTCCAACTACCTCGACATATTATGGAAATTTTGGTAATGGGACTGAAATGGTGAATGTATGCTGTTACACAGCTGTAACAAATGAAGTTATCTTGCTTATTTTGAAGTACTATGAATGTGCTCTTCACTTTGAATATGTTAATGTGCTGGAGTATGCACCTATCAACAAGACTGGGCCAATACATGCCCATTACATATATGTTACATATTAATGATGTCTCTGTGTGTATTATGCTTATATAAATGTATATTAACATATGTCTATATCATCTTCCTCAACGAGAGTTATTTGCATATTTGAGGCTGAAACATTTTTTACAGAAACATCTTAATAAAGATTCAGGAAAAGCGCATATAATGATAAAACGCATATTTTCAAATCAGAATATATCGAAAGTTTTAGCTAAAGCAATAGAGATAATTAGAAATATTAATGAGGTAGTTAATTTCCCCCAGAAGACTAAATGGGAAAACGATCTGAAGTGTTCTTTAGAACAAGAAGACTGGTGTAAAGCTATAAATAACACTCGCCGACAGGTCCAATGTTTAAATTTATTAGAAACTTATTACAAGGTTATGTATAGATGGTATTTGGTTCCTAGTAAGCTTTCTCAGATGTACCCTGGAGTCACCTCTAGATGTTGGAGATGTGATAAAGAGGAGGGCTCATTTCTCCACATTTGGTGGAGTTGTTCAAATATTCAGACCTCTATTAACAGAATGATAGGATTTATTAAAGATAATACCTAATAGAATTAGAAAAGAAACCAGAGGTAGTTTTGTTACATATGCATTGGCCGAATATGTCATATACAAATAGTTGTTTCATAATTCATTGTCTTGTTGCATTTAAAATTGTTCTTGCACGGAACTGGAAATCTAATCAAACAGCTTACTGGGATGCCATTAAAGATCAAATCATCCTTCAGATGAGGATGGAAAGAGACCTAAGTATACCATATTTGAATTCCCCAAGGAGAAGGGATCTATGGCAAAGATGGGTTAATAAAATAGAATTTACTATATAAATTAAACAAATAACTATTAGATCTGATAATGCATGATGAGTAAGAGTCCTGAGCTAAGACATATTTTTATAATAGCCCGATCCCGCAGATAACAGGGTAATTTGTTTGTATATTGTTAATGTCTTAATGGTGTAATAGTTGTTATGTGATTTGTGGTGTTATGTTGATATTTGTATATATGTAAGAAATTGAATAAAAGAATTTACAGTAAAAACAAACAAACATATGTCTAAATATTATAGACATAATTCTCTCTCTATATATATATAACTAATGCACATATTAATATACATGTCTATATACGGGATATATCTGTATTACTGTCAGAATCATATCAATTACCATGTATATCTGTACATTGTGTTAGCAAGATTGCTAGCATAATGTATATATTGGAAGGAAAATCTATTTAATAAGAGCTTTTTCTCTCACCTGTCTATTAGCTCTTTAGCATAGAGTCCTGTACTGAAGAACTGAGTACAGGAGACACAGGTGAAAATGCATCCACCCCCCACACACACAACCCCTTTTGAATTTCTTGCCGCTTTTTGTGTTTCTTGTTCCCCCTTGTGACTCCCCTTGTGTATCCTTTACTTCATCCCAGTCACTGTGTGTCTCTTTTTACCATTCTCCAGTCCCCTGTATGTCTCTTTCTCCCCTTCCGAAGTCACTCTGTGTGTCTCTGCTCCACCAGCCCCACTGTGTGTGTCTCTTACTACCTCTGGCCCCTCTGTGTGCCTCTTTGTCTTCCCCCAGTCCTTCGGTATGTTTCTTTCTCCCCCTCACTGCTCCTCTGTGTCCATGTCTCACCTCTCCTTCCCAGTCTCTCTCTTCCACCTGTCTCTTTTCCCCCTCCACGTGTCTCTCTTCCCCCTGTTTCTTTCTCCTCTCTCCCCTGTGTGTCTCTCTCCCATTTGCCTCTTTCTCATCCTCCCCCTGTGTGTCTCTGTTCCCCCTCCCTCTGTGTCTCTCTCTTCCCCTCTGTCTCTTTCTCCCCCCTTTCCCTTTGCTTCTCTCTCTCCCACATCTCTCTTCCCTCTCTCTTCCCCATTTCCCATCTCTCTATTCCCCCTCTTTCTCCCCTGTGTCTCACTATTTCCTCTGTCTCTTTCCCCCCTTTCCCTGTGTTGCTTTCTCTTCCCCCTCTGTCTCTTTCTGTCCCCTCTCGCTATGTCTCTCTCTTCTCCTCTGTCTCTTTCTCCCTCCCCTGTGTCTCTCTCTCTCCCATCTGTCTTTTCTTCCCTTTCTCTGTTTCTCTCTCCCCTCTGTCTCTTTCTCCCCTTCCCCCTGTGTCTCTCTATTCCCCCTGTCCCTTTCTTCCCCTGTGTCTCTCTATTCCATATTCCCCCTGTTTTTTTCCCCTGTGTCTCTCTATTCCCCTTGTCTCTTTCTCTCCCTGTGTCTCTCTATTCCTACCTCTTTATTCCCATCTGTCTCTCTTTCTCTCCCCTGTCTCTTTCTTCCTTCTTCCCCTGTGTCTCTCTATATTTCTTTTTCTTGTCTCTTTCTCTCCCCCTGCCTCTCTATTCCCTCTACCCTCTTCTTCTTTCTCCACCCTCCTCCCTGTGTCTCTCTATCTCCCCCTCTGTCTCCCTCTTCTCTCTCCCCTCTGTCTCTTTCTCCTCCTGTGTCTCTTTCTATACTTCCACTGTCTCTTCACCCCCCTTCCCATGTGTCTCTTTCTCCCCTTCATTACCCCCTGAGGCTGACCTTTCCTGAAGCTCTGAAAGACCAGCAATGACAAAAATGGGCTGCTCTCTCTCTGTCTCTCTCTCATGCTCCCTTGTGGTTCCCACAATTTCCAGCATGGACACATTATACAGTAATCACTACTCTATGATGTGGCTGTGCTGGGAATTGTGGGAACCGCAAGGGAGCATGATAGTCAGGTCTGCCGCCTCCTTCAGTCCTCCTATGCTGACAGCTCACTGCTGTCAGTATTAGTGAGTGTGCCGCCAGACCAGCTAGGCAGCCAACCGGAATGGCAGCACCAGTATGATGGCTGCAAGGTAACTATGGAACGCGGCCGGCCCCCTCAGAGTGTGTCAACGGACTGGCCACGCACCTACCTGTGGCCGCGGCATTACTGAAAGTGGTCGCATGTGCTCCCTTGCTATAGGAGGGAAGAATCAGGGCTGCACAGCCCCCTGGTGCTACGGCCCACACGTACATTTCCCGGTATCCCCGTGGGCTAGTCCTGCCCTGACTGCAACCATCACACACACACACACTGCACCTCTGACACAGACAGCACCCCTCACACACACACAATGCATTCCTCACATACACACACATGGCACCCCTCACACAAACACCCACTGTACCCCCCCACACACACTGCACTCTTTAACACACACTGCACCCTTCACACACACAATGCACCCACATACAATGCACCCCTACACACACACACTAGATTCCCTACACAACTCTGGATCCTCTACACACGCACGCTCACATATATACACTAGAACCCCTATACACACTCTGAATTCTACGCACACACACGATCTCCTATACACACTCTTAGTATCCTAATAATTTACCTTCAATTTAGCAATGGATTTCGTTATATTCTAGGCAAATGGGTTAAATTGCAAAGTGCAAAGTTGCTTTTTGACTACACCTTCGGAATTCTCTCTGAGTGTAAGATAATGATTGCATGTAGATTTCATATAAATAATGTTCTATATTTTCAAAGAAAGCAAATGGCAGGAAATGCAAAGCACATGTTTCTGAAGGCTGACGTTATTATAGATCTGTTCGGTACTGCTTTCTCAGTGCAGAAATTAAATAACTCTACAGACAAGCACAATTCTGACTTCGCATGGCATCGCAATACATTTCCACCTTAAAGTTGCTCTGCCTTGATTACAATCAAAAATAATTTAAAGCTCAACTGAACTCATGTATTCTGTTTATGGCTGTTTAATTCCCTGTTCTAAGATCAGTTTTCCAATGAAATTAGTTTAGAATGATTTAAAGGGACACTCTAAGCATTGTGGATGGAGGGGTCCCTTGTCGGTGTCCCTCCGCAATGTTGCTTGCAAACTGAACTATATCCACTATAATTTAAGTTCTAATTGGATCTTCTCAATGAGAAATGGAACAGGAGGAAGCAATGTTTCCCCTTCCTGTTCAAGTAATTGTATGGATTTGGGCCTCTGGTCCTCACCTAATCAGACATTAAACCAAGAATAAAGATATTGGTAGTATTGGCAGAGCTCACTGTAATTGCAACAGCAATTTCAGGAACTTCAAAGGTGAATATGTATTTTTTTAATTTATTTTTTATCTATATATATTGATTACACATTGAATCCAAGGACATCCCCATCCTTGAAGGGGTACTCCAAGCATAATTTATTGATTTGAAGTGGTCATGGTGTCTGGGGTCTGTATGAGCAGTGTTTTGCTATGAAGATTTGCACATACATAATTTAATCCCTCTTTGGCCGGAGGTGCAACACTAACTCTGGCCTTGCCATTAGGGAATTATTATGTATGGAACGGGAGTTCTGGGCTGGCTAATGAGACTACTGTGCAAATGTGTCACCTGACGCCAGCACGCTGTGTTTGTTGGCATCAGATGCCAAGTTTACACAGAATTCTCATTAGGAAGGTGGATAGCCAATGGTGGCAACACCAACTACCACTCCTTGTCAACCATGTCGTCCTCCTGATGTCACTTGGACTTGGCACTCCAATAGAGGTAATTTTCAGCAATTTTATTTACATTATTTAGCTTTTTTGTGGGGGGAGTGGTGCTGTATAAGAAGGGTCACTGTGACCAAAAAATAATGTTTTCTTAAAACACTTTTTTATTTTTTAATTAGTAAATTTAGTAAATTAGTGAGGGTTTGTCCAGTTATCTAACCCATCTCAGCTAGAAAATTGTAGTAGCTCATCCGACAGGGAGGCTTCGTGTGATAAGTCCAGCATGGAGAAGGTAAGGATCATGGAACACTCCTCTAGGACTATTGGATATATGTTGAGTATTGTTGCTCCATCATAGTGAACACATGCAATTTAAGCAATATATTGACCAACCCCCTGTTAAACCATACAATTGTAATATAGGATTGTTCATATGAGCCATAATTATGCAAACTCAGTGGATGACATAACTAAAGTTTGGGATTATAGACATTTCGAACATATCAAACTCAGAAAATTGGACCAAAGAGTGCCTGGTGCTGCCTGGGGGTGAGGGTTCGTTAAGGATAGACCTTATAGCGTACGATTAAAAGGGGCAGTGGGTTAGACATAATAGCGATACCGCATTCCTTCTCCGAGCATTATGATTAAGTGAGTAGTTCCATCTAAAGCATTTAGTCAGTAAGCGCAACTCCCGGGTTGCTTCCCCGTGTCCCATGCCTCTCCCCATTAGCGGGACTGGAGGACTGCGTGTAGTCATGGAAAGGAAAGTACATGTTACCTAGAATTCCCATACAAGTGTCTAACCCCTTGGCTTTTGTGTAATGAATTTCAACCAGGGTTCCCATATTTTATTATATAGGGCGTATTTATCGGTAAACGAGTAGTGGAGTTCTTCCATCACCTTCACAGTCTCCATTTTCTGAATCCATTCTGTTATCGTTGGGGATGTGGTTTGTTTCCACTTTATTGGGATGAGTAGATTAGCTGCTCTAAGTAAATAGTTTATGAGACTGTGTTTCGTCTTGGGAAGTGGGGTTGGCTGTAGGAGGAATGATCTCATACTTTGTGTCTACATGTACTCTTCAAATTACGCAGAAAGGGAAAAATATAAATAGCTGAATAAATAAATCTTAAATCCCTGTTCAAAATCTGAAACATTCTTGTGGGTTTATTGAATTACACTATGTGGAAAAAAAAATTGGGACACCTGACCATTACACCAACAGGGACTTTTATGACATTGCATTCTAAATACATAGATATTAATATATAGTTGGTCCTAACTTTGCAGCTATAGTAGCTTCCACTCTTCTGAAAAGGATTTCCAAGATTTTTGCATATTCATCCAGTAGAGCATTTGTGAGGAAATGCACTGATGTTGAACGAGAAGGTCTGGCTCGCAATCTCAATTCCAGTTCATCCCAAAGCTGTTGAGGTCAGGGCTCTGGGCGGGCAGTCAAGTTCTTCTACACCAAACTCATCCAACCATGTATTTATGGACTTTCTTTGTACACTGGGGCACAGTCATGCTGGAATAGAAAAGGACCTAAACTGTTTCCACAAAGTTGAAAGCATAGCCTTGTCCAAAATGTCTTGGTATGCTTAAGCCTTAAGATTTCTCTTCACTGGACATAGGGTCTAGACCAGTCCCTGATAAACAACCCCATCCTCTTCTCCCTCCTTCACCAAACTCTACACTTGGTACAATGCAGTCAGGCAGGTAATGTTCTTCTGTCATCCACCAAACCCAGACTTGCCCATCAGACAGCCAAACATAGAAGTGTGAGTCATCACTCCGCAGAACACATTACCACTGCTCCAGGCGTCATTTACCACTTGATCCAACTTGTGTCATTGTACGTAATGTGAAGGTTGCATGAAGCTGCTTGGTCATGGAAACCCATTCCATGAACCTCCTACTGTACAGTGTTGTGCTCGTATGAATGCCAGTGGAAGTTTTGAACTCTTCAGCTTTGGAATCAGCAGAGGGTTGGTGACTTTTACATACCACACTCCTCAGCATTCCGTGACCATGCTCTGTGACTTTGTGGCTGAGTTGCTGCTGTTTCAACTTTCCAATAATACATCTTACAGCTGACTGTGGAATATATAGCAAGGATGACATTTTCTAAACTGACTTATTGCAAAGGTGGCATCCTATCAAAGTTTCACACTTTAATTCATTGAGCTCTTCAGAACAAATCATTTTTTTCACAAATGTTTTTAAATGCAGAATGCATGGCAAGGCGTTTAATTTTATACACTTGGGTCTGATTAAAACACCTGAATTCAATAATTAAGAGGTGTGTCCCATTACTATTGTCCATATAGTGAACATTAAAAAGGCATCAGACACGGCTCACTTAGGGACAAACAAAAGTTGGAAGCCAGATGCATTTTGTCCTAAGTAAGAGACTTAATCATTGACAAGTTGAGTTTTAGCTTTGTAAGCTGTGCCTGATGCTTTTTAAAACATTTCAAAGAAGCCATAAGTATTTATTGGATTTTGTGGAGGTCTCAAGGTCTATTTTTCCAGCTATTTTTACAAGTTGCAAAGTATGTCTGGTAAAATATAGCCAAATGCATCTTTTCAACACATTTTAGCTCCAGAAAGTAACTTTTTCATTTTTAGCAAACTAAGGCACAATTTATAATAACTTTAAAAACCTTATATAATTCATTTTTTCAAAATCTCTTTATACCATGCCAAGCACACAATATTAAAGGACCACTATAGGCACCCAGACCACCTCAACTTAATGAAGTGGTCTGGGTGCCAGGTCCAGCTAGGATTAACCCTTTTTTCTGTAAACATAGCAGTTTCCGAGAAACTGCTATGTTTACCTATGGGTTAATCCAGCCTCTAGTGGCTGTCTCATTGACAGCCGCTAGAGGGCTTCCGCGCTTCTCACTGTGATTTTCACAGTGAGAAGACGCTTGCATCCTGGACTGTCTGAATGCATGGACTGGCTGAATGCGCGCGGCTCTTGCCGCGCATGCGGATTCAGCCGAAGAGGAGGAGAGAAGGCGGAGAGGAGGAGGAGAGCTCCCCGCCCGGCGCTGGAGAAAGAGGTAAGTTTAACCCCTTCCTCCCCCTAGAGCCCGGCGGGAGGGGGACCCTGAGGGTGAGGGCACCCTCAGGGCACTATAGTGCCAGGAAAACGAGTATGTTTTCCTGGCACTATAGTGGTCCTTTAAGCTCCCCACTAGTTTCTGTGGCCCCAGCTCTTTGACCCGGGGATCCTATATCTTGCAGTAAAGACTGCTAGGGTTATACAGTAAAGTGAGAAATCAAAGTGAATTTCAAATTTAAGATTTAAATTTACATTTCTGAAGTTGGAAATTCTCCTTGAATTCACTTCGGTCTCTCACTTTTGTGAATAACCTTGTTAGTTCACAAATTTCTGGGGTGCCAAGATTAACAATCACTTTCCTAAGACATGCATAATTCCAGTGAAATATGTACGTTATATTATGTAATACAAGCTTATTTCCATTTGTATTTGGTAAATAATTTGTGCTGCAAATCAGAATGCATAAACTCATAGATAGATAGACAGACAGACAGAGATTGATAGACAGAAAGACAGAGATTGATAGATAAAAAAGCAAACATCATCATCACCACCATCTATGTGTTTAAAACCATAATCTTGCTTCAAACATCTTGAACACTTTTGCATTATAATCACAATCAAACATATGTTAAAATTATTCATTTCTTTTCTCTTAAGAGAAAACACTGAAAAATAGAATTTTGTCCAAAAGATATACTTTTTCTTTTGTTATAAATCGCATAAGAATATAGACAGTTTGCGTATTAAATATTCTTTATTTTCTTGGGACAAGAAAAGGAATTTGCCAGGCTCGGTATAGAACATTAGACGGTAATAGAAAATATAACAAAGAATAAAAATTGAGCAGTTATTTGAAATTGGTTCCTGAAGTGCGTGTAACTGCCGAGACGTAGTGGTTTTTGAAAGCCCTGGCAGAACGCTGGAAAAAGTGCTGTGTTGCCTGATCACACGCAGAGATTTTATGATCCTGGCAACAAAAAATTCTCTGTGACTTTCCTTTGTGAGGAGTTGGAGGAAGTTTGGCTTTTTTTTTCCTACTAAGGAGGTGTAAGATTTTATTTTTTTTTAATTCAGGAAAGGGACCACTTTAGAGAATTGCAGGAGTGTGATTATAAATGCTTATGTTCAAAGTAACAGAAGAGCTTATTATGCTAGTATTGCTATTACCTTGTACAGCAAAACTAAAGCGTTCACATACTGAAGCCATGAAATAGAGTGAACTCTTCCAAAAGAAATCATTTTGGTTTAATTAGAAGGAAAAATCTAATTGCCACTTTAGACCAGGCCTCTCAACCATCCCAAATTCTACAGAATATTCTTAATTTTTGTGTCCCGACTTTCCAACTTTCAATTGTATCACTGCCCCGTCCTTTTCCTTGTTCTGATTCACAGGACACCGATGTTGGGAGGTGTGCTTTAAATTTAAAGAAGACCTGGCATTCCAGGTGCTATTTATGTACTTTAAAAAAAATTTAAAGCATAAAATTGGAGAAAAAAAAACTATTTAAAAATAGGTCTTTAGCTCATATGTTACTAAATATTCAACAAAGACTGTGCGCCGATGATTTCACTGACAAGGAAGAGCAGAAAAGACCTCCCACAGCCAGTCCTTCTGCTCTCCCAAGCATAGCAACCACAGCACAACCACTAGCATAGCAACCATAGCACAACCACAAGAATAGCAACCACAGCTCAATGCTATGGAAACTCCCTAGAAAACGCTTTTAGCCCTGGCTAGAGGGATAGGACTGGAGTGACTGATGTCTCTGCGTTCAGATGCCGGTATACTGGCAAGTAGGCCAGCGTGTCGGTGTCACACAGGAGCCTTCCAAATGAACGGAGCAGGAAGAGCAAGAGTGGCCCTGGAGTTGGATGTAACATGCAGAGTAACACCAAAAAACATGAGGAAATAGCAGCACTGGATTGAAGGTATGGTGGAGGTATCTCATTTTTTTACAGTAAATACATCATTTATCTATGTGACACACAATGTATTCAGCGCATTTGTTGTTTTTCTTTTGGTTTACAAACCCATAACAGGTTGACTTTAAGAAAATTTTCTTTTTACTAAATGTCAAAAAAAAATATATAGTGGTCTGGGTGCAATAGTGTAACGGATCACCTGGCACCCCGACTGGGTACCTCCGTTGAAGGATGCTCCTAGCGCTTCCTGAGGACTCCAAGCACTCTGGCAGACACCACAATCACCGAACCGGAGAAACAAATAAATTCTCCCAAGCATATGAATGCTGTAGACAGTTGAATAGGAACCATACGAATAGGTTTACTCTCCTAGCAGTCAAACTGGAACAGCATACAATAAATCCTTCCCCCAATAATGAGACGACACTTCACTTTGAGGGTTAAAACAGGAACTCCCTGTACTGTCACATACAGTCTCTTTTATTCCCAATCCACAAACATAGTACAGCCCACAGGGCGTTACAAAACAGCCAATCAATCCATACAATACACCCAGACACTCCCACACAAAATCCTCCCCTCTGGCTGTGATATGATTACTGAACACAATGGGTAATCTAATTATCACAGCCAGAGAAATACAGTTTCATAAAACACATCACAGGGACCCCAAAACATGCAATAACCCCATAAAAGTATATCCTTGGAACTGGGGGATCTGGGTGAACCACATATCCAAAATTCACCCAGATCCGTTCAGTACTTTGGAAAATACAGTTTAATGCAGATTCTGCAGAACATATACAGGCTAAATAAAAACAATCACTGTATAATGTGTCCCCTGCTGTATAGTCCAAAACCACCGCACGATGTCTCTGTGCAACAAATACTGGCGAGATGGCACCGTGTTGAAAAGTCCACACAGTGTCTGTAAGTTAAAATGGCCGCCATCCATTGTTCTCACCATGTGCTTCTGATACAGGAAATGGTGGCCACCCAGTAACTCCACAGTATGTCCCCAGATGGTTCTTAAAAGGACCAGCAGCAGCACAACACAAATCCATTATGCCCAAATCATGTCTTTAAAGGGCAATACATCCCAGGGGCCATAGTCACATGGCAGGAGGCTGGCAACCAGGCTTCTCCAGTGCATAGTGGCGAGGTTGGTTCCGCCACAAATAGCACTGTAGTATTAGTTCTGCAATCCAAAACTTTGCTGTTTAGTAGACACCTCTAGCAGCTGTCTTCCTTGTTGCCACTAGACACTTGCTTTCTGTGAGAACCAAGTCAGACTCGACTCTCAATCAAATGCTGCTCATAGAGAGCTAATTGGCGCAGCAGGGCGATTTTACTCCCAATGCTTCCATGTAAAAAAGAGGACACACTCTTTGTGCTTTAAGGCTTGGGATTTTCCCTTTAAAGAAATTATCACTAAAGTCACCCAGGACACTTAATGTCAATGCAATAATCTGGGCGCCGTGGAACTTCCATTTTAACCTTGCCGTGTAAAATATTGCCGTTTTTTAGAAACTGCAATGTACACACCTCCAGTGGTTATCTTCCTGACAGTCACTAGAGGCACTTCCTCTATATCGAGCAAGTAAAGCTTGGTCACATATGGGTTGCAGCTCATAGAAAATAATGGAACTCAGTGCTTCCCTATTAGAAGCATTTGTATGGGTGAGAAAATGAATGGAAGTAAAATTATTTTTTTTCTGTTTTTTACTGAAAACGGGGGGGGGGGGGAATCTTAAACTACTCCTCAACTTGGACATTATAGTGTCAGGAATACAGGTTTGCATTCCTTACACTATAGTGTTCCCTTAACTATGTCTCATGTTCCTTTAGCTGATTTCCTAGTGTCGTCCTCCCAGGTTCCCATTGGCCCCCACTATCCTTGTCTTTCTTTTTATATATATTTTTCCCCCACCTCTCTGCCATTGTCATTATCGTTCTTATCCCCAAGGTTTGGTATTCCTTTCATATTTTATCTGGCTATGCCAAACTTATCTCTATCTGTGTAGTTGTTCACCACTGTTGAGTTTACATCGCACTTAACCTTCAATAAAAAACTATATTTATGCAGAAACCCCAAAAATGACAACGACAGCGTCTCTTTAACTAGAGCCCTCAACGCATTTTCATGTAAACTGAGATTTGCTTCTATTTCAGCTGAAAGTGATTAGAGCTTATACTGTGATCACGCAACTACAGCTGATCAGCTCAGTCAGTTTGTGGAAAAAATGCATTGTATGCTAAAAAATTTATTGCGTGTTTTCCATCTCTACAGTTCATTTTAAAAAGAACTTACTACTTTAAACTTCACCAGGTTTTTAGTGTATATTTTATTATTCTAGTTTACCATGTTTATGTAAAAATCAGTTTGTATATAATATTATTGGAAATCATAGCAAATCCATGGATTGAGAACTTGACGTTATTCCCAACTCGGTGTGAAGTTTCATTCTGGCACAATACTTAATTAAAGTGCTGTGCTGGAGAGTGGTTTACTTGTAGCTGTAACTGAGCACTTCAGTAAATTCTAATTTATGGGCAGTGATGTTACAGACACCTCTATAGCAAAGCCTCCCCTAAAAGTGACACACTGCCAGACAAGTCGGCTTGACTGTGAGTCACTTGTTGAACCACTGCCATGGTGTATAATTAAGTCTTTATCCAGTGTACTAATTCCTACCTTGATGTTAGCCTATTTAAAGTAAAGTTAGAGCAAATTGTTTCGGGGAAACATCAGCTCCTGCCGGCAGATAGATTTTACTTAAGCAGATGTAAAGGATTTCCCAAACTCTCCGCAAGTATTGAATGTTAGCTCCACCAGTCCACTTGGACTGAAGTAACGACCCAGTGTTGGGATTGATAGCTGTACTTCCCAAAATCTTTTACATCAGGTCTAGGCTTTGGACAAATTACTTTTTAAAAGTGTCTTAAGCTAAACTGTTCAGTTTAGCTAGTTAGACAAAAAAGTCACAACTCTTTCTGCCTGGTAGCTGTAGAAGGACTAAATATTTTAGCTCTTGAGATCTTTTGTTGAAATAACAGAATCGGACACAAAACAAAGTGTTTTGCTTCATCAAACTGAATTCTGGAAAGGGAAAAAAAAACACATGAAGTGAAAGGACCGAATAGTGGCCCACTCACGTTCCATAATGTTTTTTGGAAGCACCTCATCTTGACCGTTTTCTCATGAGGTTTAAGGAGGCCCTGAAACATTAAAAATTGTAGCAATACCTCAGCTTTGAGGAAAACTGTTGTATTTCCCCACAGAATGAGATCTCTTTCATTTAAACATATTTATCGTAAACCTCACCATTTCTAATGTGTTGTAACTGCAAATGTCCGCAAAATTCTAAATTCTTAACTTTTCTTGAACAATGGAAATCTCTCGATTGGGACCAAGATGAGGGCTTCGGACATTGTAGATTAGTGAGATAATCCCTTAAGTGAGTTCTGTTCGCTAAATGTAATTCTTTTCTATACAATCGAGGCATTGTCATAATGTGTTTATTGGGATTGAAGCACATCAAAATCTTGGCTAAAGTTACCGAATCACTGTGTTCATATAGAGCAGAGAAGTAAAAACACAGATTGTTGCTGAACCACCACAAACTGTATAAACATTAATTACAACTTCTAATTTTCATTGGTGTGTAACTTGGCCCACAGAAAAGGTCTGAATTAAATTTGGCACAATCGTTTGTGTTTTAAGCCAAAGGAAATTTTCTTAATTAAAGAAAAATCTCGTATTCTCGTTGCCTTTTTTTTTCTGTTCAGTGAAGTTTACAGTCTTAAATGTTTATTTTCGTTTTCAGGGTATCTTTTAATACTAAGGGAAATAGACTCTTTGACCCGTTCCCAGCATTTTCAAGGTGTTGCTCCAAAACACACATTTTTTTGTTAATGTAGGATTTCAACATGAATCTTGTAAATAAATATACCAATTCCCCAGCCAAAACATCCATGGGATATCATGGAGAGCAGGGTTTGTCAGAGTGCGCTGAATATTCCTGAAAAAGTATATGGGCAATTGGGCATCATATAGTGCTGAAGGGTTATGGTTTAAAATAAATAATAATATAATCTGCAGCTTTTTGTTTAACATAGTATTAAATAAATATATATATATATATGTATGTATGTGTGTATGAATGTATGTATGTATGTGTATATATATATATAGCTTGGAGTAGAGAATGGATGGGATAAATGGATGGGATAATATAAAGATATCTCAATTAGGTAGGGAGCAATAAATAAAATTATGTGAGTGTGTGCAAGAATGTGTGTCTGTCAGTGTGTGTTTGTCCATCAGTGTGTGTGTGTCTGTCAGTGTGTGTCTGTCAGAGTGTGTGTTGGTCACTGTTCCGATGGCAGCAGCTGGACAGTGGAGGACCTGGAGTTGCACGGAGGCACGCAACACCACGTCACATACTCCACCTTCACAGATTTTCAAGGAGTAGCAGGAGGATCCGTCTGGCACAGGATGTGGATGGTGCCATTGGGGGTATACCAGAGGCTGGACTCCGGAGTCACCTACTGGTAGCGGCAATGTGAATGGAGTCTGCTTGTTGGTTAATATTTTTTTATTTTTTTTTAAACAAGGGCTGGGGTTTAGTATGGGGGGGACTGTTAATTAGTACAGAGGGGGGACTTGGATTTAGTACATAGGGAGGGACTGTGAATTAGTACAGAGAGGGGGGACTGGGATTTAGTAGAGGGGGATGTTGTTGTTTTTTTTATACTGTACTTTTCAAAACAAACCTATGTTTCTATGACAATTTAAGGTTTTGTTTTGTTTTTGCGACAAAAACAACCTTGTTTATATGGCCCATGCTAGCCTTTGAGTTTGGCCCGTGCTAGCCTTTGAGTTTGACGTGCTTATTCCATTACATATATATATTATTATATTTTTTGGCACAGCTACCATTGTTTTACACTCCTCTTATACACACATACTTGCTAACTGTCTCAAGTCTGTCAAAACAGTCCTGATTTCCATCCTCTAATCCTTGTCACACTGTATGAGATCTTTTCTCCACTGTCCTCAGAAGCAGGACATGATTGAGGGTAATGCAAGCCAATTATTAAACATATTTACACTGCACAAGGTTTTCCCAGGGCATTTCGGCCTATACACATCACTTCAGTGCTACATGCAAGGACAACCCTGGCTCCTTACCTTGCCTTTCAGACTTTTAACATGTTACACATGTGCACAATGAAGGCACTCACCCTGTATGGCTGTGTGTATGACCAGTTGACCATGCCTCACCAAAACTCTACCTGTAAGCCCACCATGTCCTCTAAACTAGAACCTGTCTCAGCCATGAGTTAAAGCACATCAGAACCGAAAATGAGAATCATAAATTCACCAGTACTGTGTATGAAGTTTGATACCTTTTATGAATACAAAGTAATAGAATGTTTTTAGCACATTGAAACAAAATGTAATGTTTGTCACATAATGTTTGCAGAATATAATATTCCTTAAAGAAGAGGGTGCAATTAAACAACCAAAAAGAAAGTGCAATACAAATAGTTTTTTTTTTTACAAAGAACCAGAGTTACAAAAAAAAGTGAAATATTTTTTTTAAGCAATTTCCTTAAGAAGCCGTCTAAAAAAAGAATGTGATCTCTACGGCCAGATTAGATCTCTTGTTTATTTTACACAGCACATGTTTTCGGGGGAAAAAAGTTCAACAGGATGTGTAACTTTGTCGAAGTTTGTAAATATCACTTCGAAGGCACACAAAAGAACCTTTAGTACAAGAGTTGGCATTAGGGTACAAATGTGAATTGATGTCCACCAGCTGACACCTTAACTGCTTCTCATTTTGATCCTGTCCACTGTTTTCTAGATTAATTGGTTTATTTATAGACCTCTGATCCAGAAACCTCGGTTTTAGAAGCACGCAGCGGCCAGACTATGCGGCTGAATATTACTATGCTAATAGCACTGGCAGATAAACATTAACAAATGATTTATTATTATTATTATTCTTGTTATTATTTATATAGCGCCAAAACATTCTGCAGCACTTTACAGTGGGTGGACGAACAAACATGTAATTGTAACCAGACAAGTTGGACACACAGGAACAGAGGGGTTGAGGGCCCTGCTCAATGAGCTTACGTGCTAGAGGGAGTGGGGTAAAATGACACAAAAAGGTAAGGATAGTATTAGACTAATGACAGTTGCAAGAGAGGAATCAGTCAGGAGCTATAAACAGTTTAATTGATACGCTTTTTTAATGATTTTTAATGATTTTTTGAGGGATTGGAGGATGGGTGAGCATCTAACTTATCAACTGCATATCTGCCAAGTGTTACTTTTTAGGAGAAGCCCAAACCCTACAGTTCCTAATTTTGTTTCCATCAAACCAATTTTTATATGGGTAATAGATACCATAGACACGATAGATAGATAGATAGATAGATAGATAGATAGATTGATGAATATATTGGTCGGATAAATAGATAGATAGATACGATAGATAGACTGAAAAAATATACCTAAAAAAATGTAATAAAATAAATAGATAAATAAATATGTATGTGTGTGGTTTTTTATTTATTTATTTTTTATGATTATCTTAATAATACTTATGTATTAATTCCTCAGCCATTAGAATTACTGGATCTTACCATGTGGAAGTAAAGAAAAATGAGTGTATATTGAAAAGATAAGGACGGCTGTCATTTTATTCTAGTCAAATGTCCTGCTTTTCTAGAATCACATACTGTACTGTTTGGTGTGTCCAAAAAAAAAGGAGTTTCAAAACAGCCACAGTAAAAGCTTTGTTCTGATGAGTATAATCATTACCTTCAGGCTTTTTGCTGTAAACACTGTTTCAATTAATCTCTATGAGGAGATGCTGATTGGCCAGGGCTGTGTTTGAATCATGCTGGCTCTGCCCCTGATCTGCCTCCTTGTCAGTCTCAGCCAATCCTATGGGGAAGCACTGTGATTGGATCAGGCTACCACTTCTGCTGATGTCAGCAGACTGCTTGTTTTTTTTTTTTAGGCAAACAGCATGCAGATCTACAGCTTCTAGTTTGAATACAGTAATATGTTGCTATATTTATGGAAGCATGAGGGGCCCCGGGGGGCTAGATGGTGGTTTTAACACTATAGGGTCAGGAAAACATTTTTGTGTTCCTGACCCTATAGTGATCTTTTAAAGTTCCACATCCAGCATCTTCTACTTCTCTCTTACCTTTGTTGCTGTCCTTGTTACAAAATAAGATAACAACCAACACGTTAAAGTCATTTCTAATTTAACCTTGAAATGAGTAACATTTGGTGCAGAAACATAAGAGAAAACTCTTGATTTAGAAAAGGTTCCCTGAATTATTCCGCAGTGATCTTTCCATAAAATGAAATGCATATATTCATGGATGAGCTAAGTCGTAGCTGCGAAGGGTTATTATATAAATTGGTTACGTGTGAAATTTCTTACATGCAATTAATTCAGACAATTCACAGAAACCCACAGCCTGGCTGTTTAAATGAAAGCACCAATCTTCAATTTAAGATGTCACCTCGCAGCATTTTTGCACATGGATATCATTCAAAAAGTCATCGTATTGTCTTGCGCTGGACATCCTCAGCCACTAATGTAAATAAATCTCTTCCCTTATCCCAATTCCCAAACTGTTTGGGTTTGTAAAATGAAATCTGTCAGAGAGGAGCGTTATGTCTGTATGGATACTGTCTATTAAGCGTGAAGTTTATGATGTAATTGTTAAAACTGGGATTCCTACGCAGTGTGAACAGACTTAACTATCTAAATTAGAAGGTTTATTCCTGTTAATGCCATGCTCCTGACATCCTGTGTTAGAATTGATGCAAACACTTCACTCTCTCTTAGCAGCTGTAGCCGATGATGAGGGTCTGTGTGCACATTTAAATATTACTATGGTGTCCGAGTTCAGAAGATTTAAAACCATATGAAAACATTGATGCTGAACAGCACAGAATTCTGATATGAAGACTAGAGTATAGAAAAGGCTGAAACTCATAACTATATATTGTCTGTAACTATGGTCATAAAACACTTTTAGGGTTGCTAGAGGAGGTATGGCCAGAGGCAGGGCTGTTCTGATAAATTGTAGATGACTTACTAATATCAATTAATGCAACTAAAATATTATTTATAACAAGAACAATGGATCTTATTTATACATACTGATTGCTAAACACATTTATTGTAGTGAAAAGGAACATTACTGTGAGATTTATTACCGAGGAGTTCTTTTATACACTCAGACACACCAGCAATGTGGAACTCCCTGAAATGAGGGGCATTAGGATAGAAAGAATGGACAGAGTGATTTCGACTTAACAT
This sequence comes from Pelobates cultripes, assembly GCA_933207985.1. Classification (NCBI taxonomy): domain Eukaryota; kingdom Metazoa; phylum Chordata; class Amphibia; order Anura; family Pelobatidae; genus Pelobates; species Pelobates cultripes. The sequence goes on along the minus strand of OW240919.1, from coordinate 16,971,515 downwards.
TGGGACTGTACTTTCCAAATAGGGACAATGATTAGGGTTGAATAACGTTTAAAGCAATGTTGATGCATCCATGAATTGTGTGTTTTAAAAAGATGAGAATGAGTACTTGTGTATGTAAACTGAGATGCTTTCTTTAACATGAAGTGAACAATTTAGGGATTGTTTCATTCAATTCAGAAATTTTAGGGGTGTAATACTAGCTGCACACAAAAAACATATGGCATTTTTGTTTTTTTGTTTATTAGCTCACACAGGTACTTACATATTACAAGAACCTATATTTTTATTTACATTAACTTGAAATACTCTTCCCAATAGAGACAGTCATATAATGAATCGTATTTATTTAAATTAGTGATCCTTAGATTTGTCAAGAAGTTAAAAATACATAGATTAGCATCGTAATGAAATTGCTAGCCCTTTTGGGCACTGCTAGTATGCATTGCAACCCCAATATATAAGCAAAATGACAATAAAAAAACAATTACAAGTACTTAAATAACAGATTTTTTAGCACTGTAATGGTCATCAAACTGTAAGCCGCGGACAAGGAAAATATGTTAAGTGAATCCTAGACTTACTTACAAAGTTACTTTGGCTGCTCTCAACTCAGTGGCAAAATCTATAATGAGACATTTTTTTTATTAACAAATGTATTAACTCTAAGCAACCCTTTATTTGACAAGTCCCTGGTAGGCTTGTTTAACACAGAGCTTTATAATTTGGTCTATCTTAGATATTTTGTATTTATAGATTTCTCAGTGAGATCTTTTAAATGTCAAGGATACACCATTATCCCTCTCATCGCCATTCCTTTCAATATAGCGATGAGTATCAGAGCCTCCCTATACATTCTATATCACTGTGGTCATTTAGTTTAGACTAGAGAATGGAGAGGTAAGTATCTTAAAGTAACATAGGGGTAACAATTTGTGTTTAAAGCCTGTATGCAACATAAAAAGTAGGGTAGTATATAATTCACGTATAAAGATACACTTTGTTCAGGGATGAAGCAGACTAAATGGGTAATTGTTATAATAATGTACATTTTAATTTAAGTACCAGAGCCTGCAGATGGACGATGTTGATTCCTGTCTTTCATTTTATTTCAGTACTAAATCCTATGAGGCTCCAACCATTGACAAGTCAATGGGGACGGACATTCCATCGATGAGATACTTTGATCACATGCCCTCGAGATCCTCCCCTGATGAATCTGATGATGATACACTTCCTCCACATCTCCTCTTGCCAGATAGCATAAGCCAACTGGAGGAATTTGGAAAACAGAGCAATTGGAACCGGAAACAACACAGAAACAACCACCGCCGGCAGTTCAACGATCTCTGGGTTCGATTGGATGGCAGGTTAGTTTTTAACACATGGAGTTGGAAACTTATATCAAGCAATATCCCTTTCACAGATATGCCAAACCAAATTGTTTAGTGTACAGCAATTCATCCTACATTTAACAAATCACAAGTACGCTCACTATATTAAACACTTATCTTCCAGAATAGAAGATGATGCTCATATGGATATTTGCTAAAGATTGGCACTCCTCATTTTCTATCCATTCATGTGATTCAGAGTAAAACTGTATTTTTTCTGGTCATTTATATGAATGCTACTTACCAGGTGATTATACCTGTGTGTGGACTTGGACAGTGTGGTAGGATTGTACCCCATACATCTTACCACACCAGTCCTGCTTTCAGAGATATAACTGTGGTATTTGACTTGAGATGGATGTACCCCCTCCTGATTCAATGATATGAGGCTTCCTATAATAATATACAATTACTGAGCGTTCTTAATGGAACACTATAGCGTTAGCCATACAAACGTGTATTCCTAATACTGTAGTGACTGAGTAGTTTAGTAGATGTCCGCCCCCGCTCCCAAATGCATTTAAAGGTACACTTACTTATCTATTGTCCCCCGCTGCTCAGCCATCATGGCTTACGTAAATAATTCTGATCTCTGCTAATTCAATGCTTACCCATAGGGAGTGATTGGAAGGCTAGTGTGTTTGCACAACAAACTGCAGCGCTGAATCAGCATCTTCTCATAGAGGTGTGTTAAATCAACGCATATCTATGGGGAACGTTCAGAGTCGTCATGCAGAGCCCTTCTGAGAAAAACCAGGGCTTACATTGCTAAACAAGCAGGGACAGGCTATAGACACCACAACCACTACATTAAATTGCAGTGGTTGTGTTGACTTCAGTGTCCCTCGAAACATAAAATGAGGTTATGTATCACTAGGGATTCTGAAAAGCTGAGTAGTGACCCAGAAGACAGTCACTCACAGCAACATTAACCCATTCACTCTACAAATTCTTAGTTGTGTTATTTATATAGAAAACCAATGAATAAACTTTGTACAAAACAAAAAATTAAGAGGACATAATCAAAATGTTTACATATGAATATCTTCTAAGCAGGGGACATAAAGACGTAGCCGTAAAAGGGGTTAATGCTGGATGCCAACTTTGAAGAAAAAAGTAGAATTCCGTGCATATTCGATAATACAGTTGGATGAGAATGTAAACAAGCTTTTCCTCTGTTATATGACACATCACAAGAAATTTTTCTTAATCCAGTGAAGCAATGTGAAAATGGCTAAACTCTGCCATTTCAACCAAACATTTAATTTCCTTTAACAGCATCCGAAAGGTAAATTTCACTGCATGAATCAGGATTGTTTCCTTTGCATAACAGAAAGCTGGAACGTGATATCTTTTCATTAACATTGGAAAATCTTTTTTTTTTTTTTTTACTTTTTAATTTAAATTGAGACTGCACAGTTCTAACCGAAAGCTTGAGGGGAGCTTATTGCATGACGCATGGTGGATTTGCCGATTCAAATTTTCAAAAAAGAGAAGATTTTCCTCTGGCAGACCGCATTAATTCTTTATGGCATTTGATGTATATTTGCTTTGGTTACAATTTTAAGTAGATGTGTCAGTTCAATATCGATGCTTTATAGGTAAGAGTTTGTGCAGTTATCACTGCTTTTTATCATTATTTGTAAAGCGCCAATGTTTTTTGCAGTTGGTTTATGAGATATACAATTACATAGTTACATAGTTACAGAGCTGAAAAGAGACTTGTGTCCATCAAGTTCAGCCTTCCTCACGTATGTTTTTGCTGTTGATCCAAAAGAAGGCAAAAAACTCAGCGTGAAGCGCTTCCAATTTTGCCAAAAACTAGGAAAAAAAATCCTTCTTGACCCCAAAATAGCAGTTAGATGTCTCCTTGGATAAAGCAGCTATTACCCCACTAATTAGAAATTATATCCCTGTATTAAATTCAGCTTTATGAGTTTGACCTTCAGAAAGAGGTATCCGCTCACGAGTTTATCATCTGAACGAAATGAAGTGAAAAAAAAAAGGTAGTATTGTAGTACATTCTTTTCAATGTGATACGTATTGTATATCACTACAATTAGGCTGAATGGAGACAAAATGGGAGAATGTTACTGGGGAATTTCATTGGTTAGTTGACATGTCCTCCTATAGAGGTAGATTTTAGGGTTTTCTTAAATGATTGAAATTAGAGAAGCATTTGATTGGGCCGTTCTTCCGTCTCAGAGCATGAAAACAAACACACAAAAAAACTATTTCAATGAATGAAGGGAGATGTGCTACCTGCAAGTAAGAAGCTGATTGCATCTGCTTACCAGCGCACCAACGACAGAGTTAATTTTTGCACAGAATGATATTAGGTAGTCCAGAACAAAGTTAGAGGCTACCTAAGTGAGGTTTGCCATGAGCACAACGAATCCCTAACACAAAAGTGAATATATATCTGTGCTTGAAACGCTGCACGTATCGACACCTACCACCAGGAATAGTAGCCCTTTCACCACGAATACTATGGGAGATAGATAGTTTCCATTCTCCAATTTCTCCGCAAATGCAGCTGAAAGCATCTGCAGAGTTCAAAGCCTATACATTGCATAACTTGGCTTTTGAAGCTTAGCTTAAAAGAAAAATTAAGTTCACTGAAGTTAATCACATCCCTCTCCATAATTTTTTTTAAAACACAGAACAATGTACCTACCAAAATAGTTTGCAGAATTCACTAACCCAGAATAACATCTGTCATGTAATCTTTTGACTGTTTCAAGTTATCAACAGTGTAACCATTTTGTGTCAATGTCAGACCCTGTACGAGATGTCACATGTTATAACTTTGCAACTGAATTCCATGTCGGACCTGGCTGGGTACACCTTTGGTAAATCTAGCTCATTGCTTGTGACTGCTCTTGATAATTGAAACAGGTTTTTCTTTTTAACGCACATCAGCAAAAGAGCTGTCATAGATAATTTAGGGAAAAATACACAGGAATTTCAAAAGTGTTTTCCCTTTAAGAAAATAACAGCTGCTGGTATTTTGACTTCTCGGTTTATTCAACTGCAATAATGAAGAAAACTCGTCTTAGAAAGTACTCAGTATCAAATCAGCAATTTATAAGATCAGGCAGCTTGTAGGGTAATAGATTCTGCTAAAATGGATTTCTGTGGAAATTACTACATTTTGTGTTTTTTTACACAATATTTTGCCACTGCAAGAATGTCAAAGCAAACAAATGATCGTTACTATTTTTTAAACATATACTCTTTAAAGAGATGGTTTTCTGTGCAATTTCCATTGCATTTGATGTTAAAGGACCAGTTCAGCCAACTCACATGTTTTTTAAAAGATCCAGTGGAAACATTATAAATTCTTAAGTCAAGAAAACAGATGGCATCATCTGCTTATAAATGTAATGGACTCTTCAATCGTATAATAACTGATAACATCAATTTAATTGCATTAATTAGTGTAGTTGCATTCAGTAAAATGGTCCTTTCCTCTTCACCCAACACCATAACTTGGTCATGTTATCCTCATTTTCTTTCACATTTATCTTGGCCAGTACAGACCTGTATCAAGCAATTGCTTTTACCCCAATGTATCATTTTATCAATCTTTTTTCAAACTTTACTTTTCTTTTGATCTTCTCACCCACTGCCCTTTCTAACGCGTACTGTAGGTTTGATGGAGCCTTAAAAGAGGGGATAAGGGGCTTCTGCAACAGTTTTGTTTATGAAGATGTTTACTTTACTTCTTATTCTAGACTGGTGTTCCATGGAGATTAGAAATTCTAGGTCAAACCTGGATCATTCAGAGGTAATATGATCCAATGGACTTATGAAACAGAATGCATATTTGAGTTTGATTCAGTTATTTTTCACAGTTCCCCTACATTTAAGGTTTTCAAGCTTTCAACTGAATGAGGGAGCAAAGGTATGATGCCTGTGCCTCGTTGTTTAGTCACATTAACATTCAGAGCCTAACCTTCCCATGAGTTTTGCTGGAGAGAGCACTTTGATAGGAAGAACTGATTGTTGTGTTATCATGGCAATTATCAGATATTAGACGGCGTTATGTGGTGCTTTATCAGCCGCTCACTTTACACCAATGACACAAACATTTTTAGTGTATTTCGAGTCACGATATTTACCTTATCAACGTTCTCGATTTGGTCCTCTGTGCAGCTTGTGCATATTGAATTCACTGTTTGGCCACCATGACAATTTCATATATCAAACTACAGCATGAATACAATTGTCCTTGTTATGTTTCAATGCCAAAAAAACTTACCCTGAAATATATATATATATACTTATCCTGTATATTTCTCAATGTTAATCATAGCAGACTAGAGGCATCAAGAATGATCACTAACAGGATAACAAATAGTGCCTTATACATCTTCCTGTAAGTTGAATAAAACAATTTTGATGGCACTCACTGTTAAACTGGGTTGGGCCTAGATTAATAGCAGTGCTGCAGAATTCATAGAGGCCCACTCCAAGAGGACAGCAACAAATACAGAAGAAAAGACCCGGCACTCCGTGTCCTAGGACAGCTTTTTATTAGGAAATCACAAGCAACGTAACAGCCCAAACACCATTTATTTATTATAATAAAAAGCCTCCACAGTGGAGGCAATATGTGCACCTTATTACCAGGGTATTGAGGGAACACAAGGTGCTGTATCGCTGGGCCAGTCCACAATCTCTGCAAGTTGTGAAAGATGGAAGTGTAGATAAATGATATACTGCTGAAGGATCGGCTGCCTTCTATACTTCTTTGGAAATTCCACCCGTCGAAGCTCCTCAGCCTGTCCAGATCACAATGCCTCGGTGGGATATCACTAACATTGCCCCATTTTTTCCTGACGCAGGACATCTCCAACCTGCTGATGGTCCCACTAGCTGAAATTATGCAAAGTTTCCCTTTATTTTTAAAGGGACACTATAGTCACTAGAACAACTACAGCTTGTTGCATTTGTTCTGTGAGTAGAATCATTCCCTTCAGGCTTTTTGCTGTAAACACTGTCTTTTCAGAGAAAATTCAGTGTTTACATTACAGCCTAGTGATAACTTCACTGGCCACTCTTCAGATAGCTGTTAGAGATCCTTCCTGGGTCATGGCTGCCTAAAATGCATCCAAACATTCAGTATCTCCACCCTCTGCAAGCAGACTCTGAACTTTCCTCATAGAGATTCGTTGATTCAATTTATCTCTATGAGGAGATGCTGATTGGCCAGGGCTATATTTGAATCATGCTGGCTCTGCCCCTGATCTGCCTCTTTATCAGTCTCAGCCAATACTATGGGGAAGCACTGTGATTGGATCAGGCTACCACTTCTGATGATGTCAACAGACTGTTTGTTTTTCTGAGTCTAACAGCATTCAGAGTTACAGCTTCAACCTTGAATACAGTAAGATTTTTACTATATTTATGGAGGCATGAGGGGCCCAGGGTGGCTAGATGGTGGTTTTAACACTATAGGGTCAGGAATATATGTTTGTGTTCCTGACCCTACAGTGATCCTTTAATATTTGTCTATACTGTTTAACTAATGTTGTGTGTGTTGCCTTCTTATTTCTTATTGTCTGCTGTCTGATGCCAACTATCTTTGCCTGTGCTCATCTTCTATTGTCTTTGCATTGTTTTTCCCTCAACAGCTTGGTCCTTTTGCAGTAGTTTTATATATCTCAAATATTTACCCCTATTATTATTATTTTCATGGTATTAATGTTTTCATACACAATACCGTGTGTTGTTATATTGGTACGTCTGCATATATATTTTGAGTTTGTGGATTCTCATAGAAACACCAACAATTCTACTTCTCACGTTTTTATTTAAAAATCAAACATGGTACCCTATTGCTACAACGTTAATTACTTTTCTTCATTTAACAAGTGGAAGTTTATTACCTTCTCTATTGTCATAATATTTGTCTTGCTCCACGTAAAAATAAAGAATAGATAAATACATACATAAAATGCCATTTCTGGGCTGAAACGTTGTTTGTGAGTTCCTAATAAAGAGCTAGGACATTGTGTGTGTGTTGGAGTTCTTCTCCCATATTTGTTTCAAAATCCTTCCTGAATATTTCTTCACTCAAGAAGAAAGAATAAAATGACAGATGAACACAATGCTCGTGAATGCATTGTCGAGGTTGTAATGACATACTGTAATATTGTCTTTGAGTAAGACTCTGGAGATCTATACCTGGGTCCATAGAGTGTTTGCAGGTAAATTATCCTAGTGGACTAAAACAGGACTTTATGTCCTGCAATAAAGAAGGATAGATAACATAATAGGGGAGAGGAGGGAGATTTTTTTCAAGAGTATCTTATGTAAACTACGTTCACAATTCAGCAGTTAAATGCAGCTGTAGTTCTTTGCAAAAAGGGTTAAACAATGATATGTTGCATTAAAATACCATTAAGGTCTCAGTTACAAGCTACGCATTGCCTTTGCCTCTCTAGTCCATGTCAACACCAGTTACAAAGAATGTAAACACCAAGAAAACTTGCCGTCCCACTGGGCTTGTACAGTGAAATATCTTCTCCTTGGAAGGCACGGCACATATGCAATTCGTTTTCTTGCTTCGTACTATGGCAGCTGTGTGTTGACAAGCCTTGTTAGGTCTCCCTAGGCCTGTCTGGTGCAGTGTAAATAATGTCTGCTTGCGTCCGTGCAGACACATATTGTATCTTCCAGATGATAATTGTGTCATGTAACTGCGTAGCACCTTGCAATTGTCCTCAAGGAACCTTATTTAAAAAAAAAATGCCACAATGTTGTAAATTTAAGTAACCCAGTTACAAGAATCGAGGTGTGTGTGTGTGTGTATGCGTGTATGTCTTTACCAAATACATTACACAAAGCATTTTACATACAGTAGTAATTAAAATAATAAAAACTAATTTCTAAAGCTGCAAACCAACTAACACATCTACAATGCTTAATTCTTTATCCTTAGGTCTTTTAGGACTTTCCATAATATAAAAAATATAAAATAGAAATTTATAAATCATCACCATTTCCAAAATTATGTCTTTAAATTAGTAATGTTTTAAAAGCACCAACAAGTTCCGTAGTGCTGTCTGACGGACCGCCTGGCACCACGATTGGGTACCTCTGACGATCGCTGCTTCTTAGTAATCCTTTAGTACCATAAACACCGCACCGGACATGTGGGTAGACCTCTCCTAGTCCAGAGAGTGAAGCAGGCTGTTCTTATAAGAGCAAGTGATAGTGATTATAGCAATCCCCAGAGTGAATACAGGCATACCCCACTTTTAAGTACACAATGGGACCAGAGCATGTATGTAAAATGAAAATGTACTTAAAGTGAAGCAATACCTTTTTTCACTTCCCAATGCATGTACTGCATTGCTATAGTCATTTACAGGCATAACCTTTATAAATAATGCATTGATAACTAGAATAAATACAATATTAAAAGAAAAATTATAAGCGTATGCTATCTGAAAGGTTGTAAAGAAGCACAACAGCATTTTCTCCCCTTGAAGGGGTGAATTAAGACCTTAAACAAAAAGGTGGTCTACACAGTGTCTCATCTTGGTACTAAATACCCAGCTTGCCTCAAGTTTTTTTTTTTCATTTCAATGATCAATCTTAAGTTCCTCAGGGAACCATTAGAACTGTACAGTAATACTGTAATGTGTTAGGGCTGCTCTTACATCTTATTGTTATTGATCTGGAGGTGGTAATGTCTATCTGGAGTTCCCCAACTGAACTTTCTAAATAGAATTCACAATGGTACTTTTCTTAGGGTCACGTTGAAAGCTTTTGCATTCAAAAATATTGTCAATTTCTGTGTCCCTCAAAAATATCCATTATGCATGCAGAAGTGAATGTACACTGTTTGTATAAATTAAAAAGCCTTATACTGTACATTGTTTTATTCCACATGTCTCTCATTTGACAGCTTAGGAAAGTTTGTAATGGGCTGTGACAAGTTGAGAATGACTACGGAAAGTACTGTACAGTATACTTACCTTTTATTCAGGTTTTTGAACGGACGGCAACTCTGGCGAGCAGCTCCGATCTCGCTGGCAACTCTGATCAAGCTGGCAACTCCGGGGTGTGTCACTGGCGGGAACTCTGTGCAGAGCTCCGCCTCTTTGGCCATACTGTGGCTGTACTTTAACGTACACTCGTGGGTATGTCCGTACTCACGAGGGTACGCAAAGTGAGGGTCCTCAAAGTGAGGTATGCCTGTATAGCTCTCCAATCCCCCAAACATGAGCCTAGACTTCATTAAGGGTTAAACAAATCTGTTTAATGGCAGCCACAACTGGCCTTATATGCAGGTCCCCATGCAAGGGGCCTCCAGGGAGCTAGTGTTCAGTTCTATGCTCACGAATGGAAAGTGCCGAACCAGGGGAACCAGGGGGAATAAAATATGGGTCTTTACAGTTGGTGACGGTGGGCAAGAAGCTGGCCAGCAGGCCCCTTCAAGAACACATGACAAGACTCAGTTCGTCACATGCTGTACAATAGGTGGACTAACAGACAAGTTTTGGCGACAAGACAAACTGGAAGCACAGGAACAAAGGGGATTAAGGGCCCTGCTCAAACGAGCTTACATTCTTGAAGAAGTGGGGTAAAATGAGACAGAAATTAAGGGTAGAAAAGTAGGTTGCTAGAGAGTTTTTTAGTGAGGGTTTTTTGTTTTATGGCACATTTGCTGGAGAGGAAGCAAGGTGCAGCGAGGGTAAGCTAAAACAGTTTAAATCATACCTGTATCACGGCTTCTACATTTATTTCAATGTAAGAATTCTTTCTGCTACATAAAAGAAAACACATGGGCTCAACTCAAAAGAATTCAGATTCTGATTGGCTTGATTCTTGAGTTGTCTGAAGTTCAGCCTATTGCAACTGCAGTTAGTAGAGAGTTTAAAAAAGGTTGGTATTTGAAGATGACCTGCACCACAATGTAAAAATAATCTTTTTAAATGGTAATAATTACAGATTAATTTGCTGTAGCTTATTTACATGGAAATAATATGAATATACTTGGATCATTAATCTAATTTACATAAATCTATTTTCATATGACAGTCACATTCAATCCCTCTATATATTTGTTTAGCTATCTTCCCTGTTAAATGCTAGAGCTGCAATAAGGTTAAACTGACAATGTAAGCACCATCATCGCTCTAGCTTATTGAAGTTGTTATGGTGCAAATGGGTTTTTGGGTACATTCTGTGTTAACACCTTTTTCAAATGTTTTCACTAAAATCTGATTCTTTGCTGCAGCTTCACAAACTGCAGAAGTGAAGTTAGTGTTAACATTTCCATAACTATTCAGAATATTTTTACAGTATTTTTACTGTAAGAAGAGATTACCTTTGATGTGACTAAGAAGAGACTAGAAGAAGAGTGATAGGCGAAAGCTGTGGTTCATCTTGTGACCATTATTGAAGCACAAACTTGGCCTATTGTGGACGTTCACTTTGCAGAGCGACAGCAAAGGGGCCATGTTTTAAGGGCAAGGAGAGCCCTGGGAAATGGAGCCCAAATCCTCTTTAGCCCATAATGACTTTAATGAGCTGCAGTGGTTGTAGTGCTTAATGTACCCCTATAAGTTCAATGTGATCTTGTCCACTATGCATGTGGCCCCTTTGTAATTTTTTTAATATGAATTCTGTTTGACACTATAATATGAAACAGCGCATTTCCGAATCTTCCTGTGAATCTTTGCTCTGGGATGTTTAAGGGACCTTGGAAGTTTATCATCTCATTCTGAACCCCACCCAAGACCACACAGATAATTTGTCTGTGTAAATCATGAAGCCTTTTAACAATTTCAAATGGCCGACCCCCTCTCCCAATCCAGTGCGTTATAATGTCCAGAGCCACGATATGCTTTGTATCCTTGTTGAAACGTTTAAACAAAATTGTAATTCCTTTCGATGTAGCAAACATCTTTAAGCGATTACATGTGAATTAAAGTGAAATGGTGTGCTGAAGAATTTCTAATAAAAATAAAAATGTGTCCAGATAGTTTTAAGCTTCTTTGACACCTTAAAAAGGTAATTCACCAGATTTGTCTAACTTAATACAAAAGCTTCATAGATGTGAAAATGTATCAACCTATTTAATGCTGTCATCTTAGGAGACAGAGAAAAGTATGGGGCATGAAAAGTGACATTCCGATGAGTCATTAGTATCCGAATCCTCCATGCGAAGAATATTAGGTTTCTTAAACTAGAGCAGCCGGCTTAGCAACCAGTAAGTAAATAGATGAGAGAACGATGGACCTCAGAAGTAATCTCTTCTTACTCACCTTTAGACGTTTTCTGAATAGTGATGAAAATTAATAAACATTTAAAGCACACATATTCTAACGCCATAGTGTTCCTTTAAAATGTCTCCAACAACTTCAAACTCAAGGAATAGAAAGTGATTTAAATATTTTTTATTAATCCTGGGATTGCAAACACAGGCACCCACTCTTAAAATGAATATGTGGTGATTTACTGGATCTGTAAAAGTTTATTTTCCCATAATAACATTCCTTTTTTCTAATTTTATATGTTTAGTATAGTCAATACAATGTTAAAACAAAAATCTGCACACCAGTCAAGCCATAAGACTTGCTTTTCCCACAGAAATCACAAATCTGCAGTGATGTTACTACCGCAAAGGATTCTGGGTGGGCATATGTAAATTAGTTTAACAAAGAATCACATTTTTGCCGCATTCCATTTTAAACATGGATTCTTTTGACTCTGTGTTTGCTGTATACAACAGCTTTGACACACAACTTAGGAAAAGATGCAAAGCCAGTGAACCACTCATGGGCAGCTGTTTCATTGTGAATGTAAATCATCAGTATGAGGCTGGTTACTGGTTTGCTTATTGAGGCTTGGCAGTACTTGCAAAGCAAAAAACAAAAAGGTTATGGTGGGGGAAAATTGTGATTGAAAACCCCTTCCACCCGAAGTCTGTGGATAGTTAATACAATGTTAAACACAAATCTGCACAGTCAAGTCCAGTCAAGCTATAAGACTTGCTTTTCCCACAGAAATCACAAATTTGCAGTGATTTTACTATCGCAAAGGATTCTGGGTGGGCATATGTGGGTGGGCATATATACATATATTGTGGTTTTCCTTTTATTTATTTTTTTACAATGGTTCCCTTTGTCAGTTACCTCTTAGACGTCTCTTCCTGATGATAATGCACAGCCTCCTTCACTCACTCACTCACATTATCATATTACAAGCTCGAAAAGAGACCCCTAAAATAGAATAACCCACTTATTATACTCTAAAAGACCCCCTAAAAACAGTTAACAGTTGGGCGAGGGTTTGAAAATAGTTTTTTACTACTGTTCTAAACATACTGTTTACACATGCTGAAATTATAAAACAGTACATTTAAGATAGATTTTGTGTTTCATTTTTTCATTTTAAAGACTGATATCTTGCCAAGCCTCCAGAAAAGTAACTAGCAATTGATTGACTCTAGATGATATTTAGCTGGACCTCCCCCAATATAGAAACTTGGAGGTAGATTTCTTCAAGTGTTCTGAAAAGCTTTACATTTAAAGGGTTCCAAATTTTGTTCCAATTTAGTAAAGGTATTTTTTAAAATTTTCCTTTCTACACTAAATAAAATTGATTTAAGAGAACTCCAGATAACGGAATACTTTTCTAGTGTGCAAGGTTTAAATATTTATAAACAGAATGTGCTACACCAAAAGTTACGTTAACGGAATAATGACGGAAAAGACATAATAAATGGGACTGTAGGCCAGAAAACAAAACAAATAAAAACTTCAGAAACGGCATAGATTATTTACCAACACGTCCATATTTTTTTACACGGGTAACACTGTATTTGCTCTAAGACCACCCTCTGGAAATGGATAACACTGTATTTGCTCTAAGACCACCCTCTGGACACGGGTAACACTGTATTTGCTCTAAGACCAGCCTCTGGAAACGGGTAACACTGTATTTGCTCTAAGACCACCCTCTGGAAATGGGTAACACTGTATTTGCTCTAAGACCACCCCCTGGGAACGGGTAACACTGTATTTGCTCTAAGACCACCCTCTGGAAACGGGTAGCACTGTATTTGCTCTAAGACCACCCTCTGGACACGGGTAACACTGTATTTGCTCCGTAGGCGTGCGCAGCCTATTGCATTAGGATGTGCACCCTAAAGCACAAGCACACGCCGCGTATATATATGTATGTATGTATATGTAGATAGTGATCAGCACTCTCGGACTTTGAAAGTTAAAACTTACTGTTTATTAAATATCCATTAAAAGATCAACGTTTCAGTTCCATCTGGAACTTTCATCAGGTTTAGGCATACGTTGTCAAGTAAAAAAGTGCATTTATATACATAAAATGTAAGTGAAATTGGCAGAAAATGACTTACCCCTGTGCTTAAAGTGGTGGGAGTGATATATACATATACATATATACACACACACATACACTGCTGTGTGTGTGTGTGTGCTTTGTGAGGGTGCTGTTAGTGTGATGTGTGTGTGAGCGTGCTGGTAGTTTGCTATGTGGGTGAGGGTGTTTGTGTGTGCGCGCTTGTGAGGGTGTTGTTAATGTACTGTGTGTGAGGGTGCTGTTTGTGTGTGTGTGCTCGCTTGTGAGGGTGCTGTTAATGTACTGTGTGTGAGGGTGCTGTTTGTGTTTGAGGGTACTGGTAGTGTGCTGTGTGTGTGTTTGTTAGGGTCCTGTTTGTGTTTGTGAGGGTACTGTTAGTGTGCTGTGTGTGTGTGTGCTGTTTGTGTGCTGTGTGTGAGGGTCGTGTATGTGTGTTGGGGCTGTGTATGTGTGTAGGGGCTGTGTATGTGTGTAGGTGCTGTGTATGTGTGTTGGTGCTGGGTATATGTGTAGGTGCTGTGTATGTGTGTGGGTGCTGTATGTGTGTAGGTGCTGTGTATGTGTGTTGGTGCTGTGTATGTGAGGGTGCTGTGTATGTGTGTGGGTGATGTATATGTGTAGGTGCTGTGTATGTGTGTTGGTGTTGTGTAAGTGTGTGGGTGCTGTATGTGTGTGGGTGCTGTGTATGTGTGTTGGTGCTGTATGTGTGTAGGTGCTGTGTGTGTGGGTGCTATGTAAGTGTGTAGGTGCTGTGTATGTGTGTTGGTGCTGTATGTGTGTGGGTGCTGTGTATGTGTGTAGGTGCTGTGTATGTGTGTTGGTGCTGTGTATGTGTGTGGGTGCTGTATGTGTGTAGGTGCTGTGTATGTGTGTAGGTGCTGTGTATGTGTGTAGGTGCTGTGTATGACTGTGGGTGCTGTATGTGTGTGGGTACATTACTTAATATCCCCCCTCCCTTCTCACCTTATGTAGAGAGAGGGATCCTTGTTGCTGCTGCCTTCCCTGGTGGTCCAGTGGTGAGTGAACTCTAGCCTGCGGGGCTAGAGTTCACTCTCGCGAGATCTGAGTGTTGCCGCAGCAACGCTCAGGTCTCGCGAGAGGAACCCGGTGGAGCTGCCGGCAATAGCTCCCCGGGTCCTCTCCTGCCTCCCTTCCTGCATGTGGGTCGGTGGGGAGGGAGGCTGAGAGCAGAGCCGGCGCTCGGATAGCCGGTCTCAATACATAGGCGTGCCGCGGGGAATAGGGTGTGCTCAGGCACACCTGGCACACCCCGTGCGCACGCCTATGATTTGCTCTAAGACCACCCTCTGGGCACGGGTAACACTGTATTTGCTCTAAGACCACCCTCTGGACACAGGTAACACTGTATTTGCTCTAAGACCACCCTCTGGACACGGGTAACACTGTATTTGCTCTAAGACCACCCTCTGGACACGGGTAACACTGTATTTGCTCTAAGACCACCCTCTGGACACAGGTAACACTGTATTTGCTCTAAGACCACCCACTGGACACGGGTAACACTGTATTTGCTCTAAGACCACCCACTGGGCACGGGTAACACTGTATTTGCTCTAAGACCACCCACTGGGCACGGGTAACACTGTATTTGCTATGCCTTTCCATAGATGACATTTCAATAGACAGCTCCATTATGTCTAAATTTGTCTGTAATTACCAACCTGTATTATTTGTTTATTATCATAGTGGCATAGGCACTAGAAGCCCAGTAATTGGCTGTCACACCCAGAATGCCAAAAGCAAATATCAATTTCCTAAAAAAAAATTCAAGGACAATACATTTTTACATGGCATTTGTTTTTTTCATTTGTGCCAAGAGGGAAATTTTTTGCAACCTTTGTTTGGCAAGAAAAGGGGTTAATGACTTGTGGTCACAACTAGAAGCACCAAAAAACTTAAATCATCCAGAACAAGAACAGCCAAGGTACTGTAAATGTAAATTCACTTCACACCATGGAAGTCGCCAAGAGCAATTAAAATCTGGAGTTTCTACAACAGGCAATAAAAAATAAACAGTTTTAAAAAAAAAAAAACAGCTTTTCTGAAAGTAACACAAAAACCTACAGACAGAAAAGTAATCTTTTGACGGTTTTATGGACATTTTTATTTTAAAAAATGCCCCTGCAACTGTTGACCAAAATGTTACCCCTGATCTTCAATTTCCATGTATGATTTCTCGGGAGTCACTCAGTTTGGCTTGGTTAGGGTATGAAAGAGCTTTTCTTTGCAATTCTGGAGCAAAAATAAAAAAGATTTGTGTAGATTGCAGGAACATTCTGGTTTCCATGGTGACTGCTCCACTTTTAGAACATTGGCAAAGTTGAACTTGTTGCAACACAGTAGTTCTGCTGAGTATGAGCTATCCTCCCACTAATAAAGAGACTGACTGTAACAGTGACAGCCTGCTCTCTTCTTGTATGTTCCCTGAGATGATATTTGTTCATCCCCTATTTTCAACAAATATGTGTTTGAGAAGTTTGAAAAGTAAAATTAAAAGAAGAAATCCAAACCATTATGTTTAGCTCTATTCTGGAACAGAGCGCCTTCTCTCGATTCCCGGTCAGTCAGCATAGACAGGGGAGAAGACAGAGAAACATTGCTATCACTTCTTCCCCTCCTCCAAGGTCCACCTTTAGGTAAATGCAGTTGATCAAGTTTAGTTTCCCAACAGCTGTAAATGGACTTTCATCAAGAAACTCTACAGAGTATCAGAGGCTGAATGGTTCCTGACCACTAGATATGTCAATGTGGGAAAAATTGGCTAACTTGTAAGTAGCAACGATGGCAAACACTTAAAGGGCTACGTCAAGCTCCATGACCACTTGATTTGAAGTGGTCATGGTGTCTTTAGTCTGTATGCACATAATTTCGCTATGAAATGCTGCACGTATGGAGGTTCACCCCTCTGCTGCCAGCGATGTTACTCCATCTCCAGGAACATCATTGCTGGAGAAACATTGCAAAATGGTTTACCCTATTACCGGGAAAACTGTGCTGGGAACTCCTGTCCTCATAACGGATACAACGTACTGTTGGTATGATGCTTGGAGTAACCATTTAACCTTCAAGATGCATCATTTAAAATTTTGCACCCTGCATAACGTGTTTGTTTTCATTTTAAGAAGCAAATCTTACAATAGAATAATTGTGCCTCTTTAACACTTTCAGTACAGCAACTGATTTGAGGCATATTGCTGTTGCGTCCAGTTGTGTTGCTGCCAAACCTCACAGAAACGAAATGGGTTAGACTTTCTTTCTTGATTTCATGGTAATCAATTTGCCATCAAAGCTTATGAAGATTTAAGTGCAGACATTAAAATGATTTAGTTATTATAAGGTGTGAGAAGTGATTTCGTTACAGTGTCTTTATTAGAAGAAATTCTACAATAAATCCCTTCAATGGAAAAAAGAAGCCATAGAAGCCAGCCAGGAATCGTACGCTAATTCCAGCTCGAGCAGTAAATTCGACTTAAACTAGGCAGCCGTACAACACAAACAAAGAATAAACTGAAAAAAGGGATGTGAATACGGGGCATTAAAAAAAACGCACAGCTCTATAATGCTTCGCGTTCTGCGTGGTACATTTCAACATTCCGGGAGCAGTCTCCTCGCATACCACTTCAATTCTACACTGAGCTATGTTTATAAAGGCAAACACAATCACATGGGCATTATGGTTTCCGTGTCACAGGGGCAATGGCTTCCCAGTCTAGTGTGATTTACAGAATTTAGGCCACCACAGTAGGTGCTTTGTCCACCATTAAAGATCTTGTAGGAAAATCCATTTTCATACATACGTGCCAATCACTGGTTTGTGTTAAAGAGGATCTGACACATCTGAGGTAAGAGTGAGTCCTACACATTCAAGAGACTTCTGTTTTTATTACTTATTTTCATTTTTGTTTAATACTTTGTATGTGTGTGTATTTTATTATTATTATTATTATTATTATGAATAACATCATACGTAAATTCTAGAAATATACATACAGTGCCGTTCATGTAAATCCATGACAGTAATATTACAGTAAAATATATATTTTTTTAATTTATCAGTACACTATCTACGCATTTCCCTTTATATAGAGCTGCTGAATGTGCAACACTCTCAACGGTAACTTAATTGGTTTCAAAGAATTTTGTAATTATACATTTTCAGTCTTTGCTTTTCAAAAAAACTATTTCCAATCAAGAAAAGGAACGGACTCCTTCTTGCGCATGGGATTCATATTTGGAGCCTGATTTAATATTTTTATATATACACATACATATATAAAAAAATATATAAATATATTTTCACAATATATTAAATCATTTTAAAAAAGTTTACCCCAAAATATTAAATCATTTGAAAAGCGTATCCAAAATGTTTAAATCAATACCTTGGCCAGGAAATGTGTAAATACAGTGAATGTCACATGCTTCCCAAGTGTTTGGGAATCTGTAGGACAGTCCCAGTTTCAGGGTCCTTTTCCTCTGTCCAAAGTTTATTCCTAGGTGTCCTACCTCTTGGGACTCCAGGGAAACCCTAGAGACCAGAGTGATAGGTTCCTGATTGGTCCTACAGTAGGAAGTCATTTTTATCTTGTTGTTGCCATTTTGAGTGAGGATAATGATTGATTCTCTGCAGATACTGCAAAGCATAGGGTTATACAGTAAATGCAGGAACATTAACCCCTTAAGGACACAACTTCAGAAATAAAAGGGAATCAAGACGGAATATTTCCGTCATGTGTCCTTAAGAGGTTAAATGTATCTTCTTGTTTATTTATTCTTTTGTAATTTTTAATGTATTATATTTGCATACATTTTTGGTATCTCTACAATAATAAAATGGATTGGGCCGAGCCAGGTTTGTCCCTTTAAACCGGTGAAGAAGGTGACGGCAAACTCTGCTTTGGCCTTGCTTTTTTTTTTTTTACTTTTTCCCCTCCATCTTAATAGTAAACAGATATTTCAGAAATAAACTGTATGAAAGTAAAATACATTTAGAAACCACATGGAAATGGCAAGAAATATTTTCCATAAAATATTAATTGAATACATTATTATGTACAGTGGTGTAATATACACCCTGTTTGAAAAGAAAATGCCTTTAACATTTACAGGCAGGCGATTTATTTTTCTGTAAGTGTTGCCTAGCACGTCTTCAAATTATGAGTCTGCCAGGCGCGGGCTGTAGAATTAAGGGTATATGCAAATATATAAATATATCTATTTTTGGTAGAGGACCAAAGCCAATTGGGAACAGAGAAAAAATTAGAAATACCAGATGGGAACAAGTATTCAGTTGTGGTGTGCAAATTTCGAGGAGTGGGTAGGCTTGAAATTAAAGAAGGCCCACTTATTAAAATAATAATGAGGAGAGTGGTGCATGGGATTCCCTGGAATCAACGAGATAAAGACCTGCTAACACCTTCCACAATTCGAGACTTCAGCCTTCCAATATATTTACATTTTCTAACTCAAGTTATTTTCTTAATACGGGATTTAGAAAACGAGAGCAGCTAACAGTTCCCATTACTTTCTATGACAGCGGCTAATCACTACTTAGTAACTGGTTTGCAACCATTTCACTGTTCAATGGGTGAGACTAACTTTAAAAACTTAACACAAGTTTTTTCTTGCTTGATTAAAATAAGTTAGCAACTAAATCTTTGTTCAACCTGTAGGAAAAAATACACGAATAGCTGAATGGCATTAAATTAAAACCCTAAAGTGCATAGCAAAGAATATTAAATTCAACTGCAATACAATTAAAGAAAAGGACAGACATATAGTGTAAAAAAGATAGAATTATTATTTGTATAAATAAAGTGAATGTGAATATCATAAAAGGGGAATCCTGTGTACATGGTATTAAGATCCACTTTACCACTAACTCAGCAGTAGAAACATTTTACAACTTTGTATGTATAGCCCGGGGCAACACAAACATTGTATCTTTTCCTGTGTAGTTTTCATTTTACAAACACCGCTTCAACAACACCCTACTGTTATCATTATTATATAGTGAGGGTTTATTCAATATTTGTTTAAAGGAACACTATAAGGTCAGGAATACAAACATGTATCCCTGACCCTATAACATTACAAACACTATTTAGGTGACTGGCCCCACCCCCAGCTACCTTAGGATAAAAATGAACCCAGCACTGCGTAAGTCTGCTGACACTGGCCACACCTCCAATCTACCCCCTTGGCTGACATAATCAGAATTTACAATCTCAGCCAATGTAATGCTTTCCCATTGGACTAGCTGAGATCATCAATTATGAAGATCCCAGTACTCCAGCTGAGTACTTCCGTGAAGTATCTCCCAAGTTCCAAGCGCTGTAGTGATTATAAGCGTGAATATAGCTCCCAGTCCCCCAAACATGAGCCTAGACTTCAGGAAGGGGTAAGATGATCTGTTTAATCCAGGCTTAATGGCCTGATTTAGGCAGTACAAGGACACAGAAAAAACTCCCATGACACTCCCACACAAGACAGAGTAATCCCTCCCATGTGCCTGAGAGATAATTGAGTCAGGAACTGTACAAACTCAATTATCTCCAGGCACAGAAAAACATACAATTTACAAACACCCCAAAAGTACCTTCAAAACACATGAAAACCCCACAAAATTTACATCCCCTGATAGCCCCGACCTGGGTGACCAACATATCCAAAAATCACCCAGATCGGTTCAAGGGTTCGAGATTTCCCTGGAAATCAATTATTTGACCGACCACGCACATGGTCCTATGCCAAAAACAGTTCCATGAAATCACAGCTAGCGGTTGGTCATCTTTGGTAACATAAAAACGAAGTTTAAACAGATTCGCAAACTGAAGAAGAGAGTGGTTCCTGGGGAGGCAAAATAGGGGTTAACAAGCCCAGAGGCAGTGCACAGTTCGTGAGTTTGTTTGGTTCCTGAATAGTAAAAATAAATCCCACGGACCAAGTCTTTTTACCAGCCTTTTCTATGGCTCATAGTCAGTGGGCAGGAGGCTAGCCTCCACACTCCTCCAGGAGCCCGTGGCAAACGTCCAGGCAAGGGGGCGTTCGTCACTCTCATACCAGAAGGTGGGAAGGGGGGGGTTAATGCTGTAGTTATTCTGCTGACTATAGTGTCCCTTTAAGTAATACTTACCTTGTAGTAGTGTTTGTAACATTACCCACCTGTGAACATACCCACGTGTAAACCTTAAAGAGACAAATATCTTGTCTACTTTATAGGGTTGATTTCTCTGATAACATCATACAGACTGTATCCTACTCCTATTTAATTAGGCTATTTACTGGAAAAAATGTCCATCATGCAAATATTATTATTTTTCTTAAAAACTATGAAAAGTTAAGTTTTATAGATTTATACTATTTATCAACAGATCATCTCTTTACTTGTGAATAGCGACCTAAGAAAGAATCTTTTGGTTTTTGTCTCCATTTCTTTCATGAGTTATAGGGGTCATTCCCCATATTTTGGATGTTTCTTTTAATTGCTTGCTTCAACTGGTGATTGCTTGCTTCAACTAGCTACCAGCTCTTCTTAATAACAACTTGCAAAAGCTATTTACCGATGGGTGGAAAAAAGCTCGATGTACTCTAGGTCCATATTAAAAGGACAGCGATCAAATGTCTTTGCACTTTGGAAAAACATAAATAAATAAATAAATGTCCTGAGTCTGGTCATAAAAATATAAATATTTAAGCAGTTATCCAATAAATAGGAATTTTTAATAGAGGAAAATCATATTTGTACTTCCGCAGTGTTGAGACATTTATCCATTGGATTTGGTCAGCGCTGTCCTGATTTGGTAACCCCATACCTCCCAAAATTTCAAATTAACAAAGAGGGACAAATTAATTTTAAAGGTGTGTAGGGGGTGTGACCAGGAGTCAATACTTTTCTGAGAAATTTTAGGTGACTTACTAATAACAATTTATACAAATGAAATGTAATTTAGAATAAGAACAATGTACCATATTTACACAGACTGATTTCTAAACACATTTATTGTAGTTTAAAGACACATTACTGGGAGTATTATTGCTGTGGAGCTCTGTTATACACTCAGTCACATTACTGGGAGTATTATTGCTGTGGAGCTCTGTTATACACTCAGACACGTTACTGGGAGTATTATTGCTGTGGTGCTCTGTTATACACTCAGACACATTACTGGGAGTATTATTGCTGTGGGGCTCCGTTATACACTCAGTCACATTACTGGGAGCATTATTGTTGTGGAGCTCTGTTATACTCTCAGACACATTACTGGGAGTGTTATTGCTGTGGAGCTCTGTTATACACTCAGACACATTACTGGGAATATTATTGCTGTGGAGCTCTGTTATACACTCAGACACATTACTGGGAGTATTATTACTGTGGGGCTCTGTTATACACTCAGACACATTACTGGGAGTATTATTGCTGTGGAGCTCTGTTATACACTCAGACACATTACTGGGAGTATTATTGCTGTGGGGCTCTGTTATACACTCAGACACATTACTGGGAGTATTATTGCTGTGGAGCTCTGTTATACACTCAGACACATTACTGGGAGTATTATTGATGTGGAGCTCTGTTATACACTCAGACACATTACTGGGAATATTATTGCTGTGGAGCTCTGTTATACACTCAGACACATTACTGGGAGTATTATTGCTGTGGAGCTCTGTTATACACACAGACACATTACTGGGAATATTATTGCTGTGGAGCTCTGTTATACACTCAGTCACATTACTGGGAGCATTATTGTTGTGGAGCTCTGTTATACACTTTGACACATTACTGGGAGTATTATTGCTGTGGAGTTCTGTTACACACTCAGACACATTACTGGGAGTATTATTACTGTGGGGCTCCGTTATACACTCAGTCACATTACTGGGAGCATTATTGTTTTGGAGCTCTGTTATACTCTCAGACACATTACTGGGAGCATTATTGCTGTGGAGCTCTGTTATACACTCAGACACATTACTGGGAGTATTATTGCTGTGGAGCTCTGTTATACACTCAGACACATTACTGGGAGTATTATTGCTGTGGAGCTCTGTTATACACTCAGTCACATTACTGGGAGTATTATTGCTGTGGAGCTCTGTTATACACTCAGACACATTACTGGGAGTATTATTGCTGTGGAGCTCTGTTATACACTCAGACACATTACTGGGAGTATTATTGCTGTGGAGCTCTGTTATACACTCAGACACATTACTGGGAATATTATTGCTGTGGAGCTCTGTTATACACTCAGTCACATTACTGGGAGTATTATTGCTGTGGAGCTCTGTTATATACTCAGACACATTACTGGGAGTATTATTGCTGTGGAGCTCTGTTATACACTCAGACACATTACTGGGAGTATTATTGCTGTGGAGCTCTGTTATACACTCAGACACATTACTGAGAGTATTATTGCTGTGGAGCTCTGTTATACACTCAGACACATTACTGGGAGTATTATTGCTGTGGAGCTCTGTTATACACTCAGACACATTACTGGGAGTATTATTGCTGTGGAGCTCTGTTATACACTCAGACACATTACTGGGAGTATTATTGCTGTGGAGCTCTGTTATACACACAGACACATTACTGGGAATATTATTGCTGTGGAGCTCTGTTATACACACCAACAATTTGGAGCTCCTGGAAGAGGGACATTAGGATAGAAAATAGAGGCAAGATAGTGGCTGTACCTCTTAAATACGGACACTTTAGAAGTGTATAACCCTGTCCTGGCATCTAAGGTTGCTTCTTTGGGGTCTGATTTCTCAAACATATGAGTGAAAATCTCTTGTATCTTCTCAAATCTTCATGTATGAGATCCATCAACACTCCAGATTGGGACTTTGACAAGTTGTAAATAATAAAATGCCATTATATGTCTATACATGGAAACTTTTCACATTTGCACTGGTTGCCATGAATTTGGTAGCTGTTTGTGGGACCTCTAGGGCAATGATGACACCCAGTCCAACTCTGTCTCAGAGCTTGAAATGATCAAGAAATCACAGGTATGGATGTGTGTCAGGTTGGCCAAATTATAGCTCTTCAAAATCATGGGAAGACATGATCTGGACCAGCAGTGTAAACTGTGACCTTTCAGCTGCTATTACACCACAAACCTAGAATTTATTTACGTCCAGTCCAACATCTGCTTTACAGATTTTCTAGAGATTTTCTTCTGTGTGTTTCTAAGAGCACAGGAGGGGTGCGTAAAGCATAAAATACTTAATGTTGCAGATTTTCACAAGCTCCAAATTGCCATCTTTAAGGAAGTAAAAGTTTAGGAATTCTAGAAAAACTACTGTTAAACTATTTACATTCACAGATTTAGTTTTATTAATATCTCACTTTCGGTATCCTTGTAAAAAAAAAAAAAATGTGGTGGAATTTCTCTCCTACATTTAATGAGTGTTGTATAATATAAAACTGTATCTTGTGTGAGAGGAAGCATTTTTCTCATGCTTATCTGCCAAGAAGTTGATAAGATATACTGTAGTACTTGTGTTTAAAAATGTTTGCTCTTTGAGATTACTGAATCTTTTAGCCTGTGAGCAAATATGTCCAACAACTGTGCATCTGTACAAGGTGTGTCTCACATTGTCACTCTCTGTCCCTGAGATGGTGTGACATGGGCTACCATGAGGCTGTCAGAAAGGTGTCTGAAATGGAAGACAGGATAACTGACTGGTGGGGCGAAGAGGGGAAATGCAAAGGGTGAGAGAAGGAATGGGAGATATTTGGCTCGGAAAGCCAAAATTATCAGTGGAAACACTGAAACTTTTATCACTCTGCACATTTTAAAATACAAAAATGTGTCTGAAATTGGCAGGTCACCACGTTGTAGATAACTATTATTACTTACAAAGTGGCAACATATTTAACAGGATTGTACATCGAGTAGACAAAATATACAAGTAAATGATGACAAATTTTGTTGAACTTGAGGTCAATTGAGCTTATACGCTAAAAGATGTGAGTTACGGGTAAATAAAGACTGATGCATCTAAAAGGGACAATTTAGATTATAAAATGAATAAAATTATGTTGAACTATATGCAATATTATAGTCAGATTTTTTTTTCATCATGTCTGTGTTTACCCAAAATGTAACAAATGGTTTCAGATTTCTCCAATTTACTGTTTAGTAAATAAATCCGTGAATTGGTACCAGTCTAGTTGAGACTCACATATATATGAGAACACAATATTTTCTCGATAATTTAAAGTGGTTTCAGGTGGACACTTTTTTTTTAAAGGTTTTATTGTCTAACAATTTGTTCTAACCGTTTAGTTGTGGATGACACTCTGTCATAATTCTCATAACCCCTGAAATAATGTCAGTATATTATAACAAGTAGGAATCAAAATATCCCCAGCATCATCTGACAAAGTGACACTCTGGCATTTCCTTATTGTGGAAGTACGGAAAGGACTCCCATATCTCTGCCCACCATCAACTTCACAGCCTTCCTTCATCCCAACATTTCCAATTTTTGGATCCTGTCCCACCATCCTACTGTCCCACATCCAGGGACAAAAGAGAACTGTTCATGGGCAGCACAGTACAAGCAAATCATTAGGGATTCTTGTGCTGTGCTTGAACAACACTCTCTGTAAGTTGAGGGCTGGTCCGCCCACCCATCCCAATCTACATTCATCCCAATGCCTTCACCATATTTTCACTTTTCAAATTTGGACCCATGCCTCATTAACATGTACATTATGGCTGTTGGCGATTTATACATAATAGTAAAAATAATAATAACAATATAAAATGTAACTTTTTTTTTTTTTTTGTATTGTGATTTTCTTTTTAACCAATATTTGGATTTTATTTACTTACTAAAGGTGATCTGATGAAAATGATAAATAATTTCGGAAGGTAAATCACACAATAAACAATGATATTGGTGTTCTAAAACAGTGAGTGCAAAAGCCTAAAAATAACTTTAACACCTGGACGTGAGATGGGCTGGCACCTAGTTTTTATTATATTGTAACATTTCCTTCTCTGTTAAATTCCAGCACAACTACCGCACCACCAGACACCAGGAATACCCAAGGAAAGGGCTCATCAGAGACTTTGGTTTGGCTTTCCAAGAACCAGGAAGGACAGACTCACCTGGCTATCAAACTGTCCCACATGCCAGTAAATGGAACCCCCGTGTGCCAGCCATTACTTTCTGCATTGCTTTACGCCTTATTAACTCTGTTCATCATCACAGCCGGGAGGACAATATCCTGACACCGTATGTTGGGAGAGCACCGGAGGCTCACCACCTAATCAAGCCTTATATTAACACACAGTCTCTAAGTAGGACTAGGTTAAAAAATAGCTAGCCACGAAACAGACAATGCAACAATCCACAATGTGGTTCTTTGAGAAAGAAGATAAAAGAAAGCCCATGGATTATTTTGTCCATCCTTCTAATGTTCAACTGGAAAACCTGTGTTACATTGTAGTTTGTTTTCTGCTAGATATTGTTATTTTCATTTATTGACATATTGATTCTTGTCCTTTAACACAATAACATGTCTGAGATTAGACATCAAAATGTTGATACTTATTACCAATGTAAGATGCCAGACTATTAATATCTGTAGCTGTGCCTTTTATAATATCAGTTCCACCCATTTGTTTTTTGGGTTTTATTCCTCTATAATTGTGTTCCAATTTTCTCACAATGTATGATATATTTTCTCTGTAACCTCCTGCTTTACAGACTCCCACTATGATATTTAATGTTGGACTTGTATGTGCCCATCCTTCTTCTCCTAAGTGTTCCTTCATTGGCCATCAGAGGACCAGGGCAGTTGTGTACATATTGAGCCCAACACTGATAAGAATTTGAAGTTTCAAGCAGAGTCTCCACCTGCTTAGCTAACATATGCCAAAGCCAGACCTCCCAGTAGGCAAACCCTGTATTTAAGTAGTGCCATCTGTATGTTCCTAATGGTGGGACTGACAGTGACCACCTCTGCATACAGTGACTTTGCCAGTTTCTTACAGATCAATAAATTGTCGTTCTGCACATTTAATTAACTCATATATATATATATATATATATATATATATAAATAATGAGTAATTAATTAACATAGTGCTGCTTTTTATTCCATGATACAAACCTAATGTTAGATCTATTGTGGTTTTGATATATTAATCGCTTTATATATATATGGTCATTTTTTGGTTTCTGAGATTCTGCCAAGTTGCCTGCCATGCAGAATCATTACTTTTCCTTTGGCTTCTGTTCATCAATAAACTGCAAAAATATGTCCTGTTCCAGCACTTTACATGCTGGTTATTAATAATTAATAATGAGCAAATGCATGAATTTCCACTACCTAAAAAAAAAAGATATATATATATATATAAAAACGTAAATTAAAAATAGCTCCAAGAATGTTGATCTTTGTTTTTTTTAAATGTTTGTCTAGAGAAGGTGTGTTCAATTTTCCTACACACCCCTTGGAACTCCATAGGTTTAACCAATAGTCAGATACGGACGATATGTTCGGATTTACCTACCTTGGCATGAGTCTTGTTGAACCGACCAAAAGAGCAATGGGTACAGTACTGCAGACTCTAGCATTGCTCCTTCACCCATTCCATTTTTATTTTGCTCAAGATTGTTGCGTCTTGCCCAGTCATCGGAGATCTAAATTGCAGAACCAGGAAGATAATGTGATTTGCACTGCTGCCTTATTTTTTGGGGTGATGGTGCGTGCAACGAGGAGAGGGAGCCAAAGAGATTTCTTTTCTCTGAAACTAGAAAGAGCGATTAGGACATTTTTTAACCCTAGACTTACTTAAACCAATGGCTTCATCCGTAGCAGAGCTGATACTTTTCAAAAGAATGTGTTCCGTGTGTTCTTTTAATTCCAGGCTTGATCTGAGCTGGAAGGTAGAATGTCACAATGCAATCACAGATATTGTCTTAACATCTTCTTTTTGTAGAAGGATACTTTATTTCCCTATGGGGCTATGTAAAATATGTGTTCATACAGAAAGCGTATTTATTCAGATTTGTGTCCTGTACAATAACATTCTATTAAAGGACTGCAGTGCCTTAAAATAACTAAATTAATATTTTATATAATTTTTATTGCACAGGTTTATCAGACATAAACACATCCAAATTAATGTTTTATAAAAAGTGTTAAAAATATCAAAGGGAAAAAAAAAATAAACAAATGATATCTGATCTATTTGTTCTGTGTGGTTTATAATGTCATATTCCATAAAATGAATAAGAACCTGTAAAATTTTAAATAGAAATGTTCTGCAACTCATGCGTATGATGGTGTTGTAGTACAAAAAGCAGGAAGGTTTGCTCCAGACAACAGAAATCTCTTCTGTCCTGTTCATGCTGTGTTACACACACCTGGACCTGAGAAAGGGCAGCGATGGAGAAAATAATAATAAAAAAAGATATTTAAAAAGAGCTATTTTCCATACTTTCACCACACATGCAGGTAAGTGTGCATAATGGCATTAATCACAAAAAATGTATACATGAGTCTGGAGTCATCAAACCTGAAAAGCAGTATTATATACGTTGCCTTGAATGAAGGCTCTAGCACTCCCTCTAGTGGCAGAGTTTGAAACATCATGTAGAAACACTACAAGATTAGTACATTGGATTTAAAGAATTTCCTAAATCGTGAATTATGGTGAATGGAAAGTTTAAGGAGCAGACTGGCATTAACTTTTTCATATTTAATGCATATGCTTGCTGCATTATAATAAAACAATGTGCATTAATAACACTTTGCATTTGTTCTAAACATCTTTCTCTTTAAAGACTTTTTCTAACTAGCTCCTGCAGTTAGTCTAAGCAATGTTAAGCTTCCTATATTTTTCACTATAAGCATGAAGAGGCCCTCTATTAAAGCCTGTATTATTGAAGCCTGCACCCCAGGGGCCGTCTTTACTCCCCTATTTGTACATTCATCTTCCACGTTCCATGAAGCAGTAAACATGCCATGTACCAGTTAATGGATCTAAGCTAAACTCTGTGAGGTTCACTGTCAACGATCCCCAAAGGAATGTCTCTATCCTCATTTTGCAGTTTTTATAGGCAATATTTCCTTCAAATAATATTTTTTTATGATCATTTGCTCCATATGTGGAAGTCAATAAATCACAATATCTGCCTCGTTCATTTGCAAGTTTTTGTACAAGATCCACAGAACCTCACATATCTTCCATTCCTGCCTACGGGACCCTGCTGGGTCTGCATTCAATCTGTGGAATGCGTTTCCTTATTCCAACTTTTACCCTGCCAACATAGCTGCATATTCTACATATTAAACATATTCTGGTTAAATATTTTTGGATAAACTTTTTAAATGATTTAATCTTTTGAAAAATATTTATTATTTTTATATTTTAGCAATATTAATTCATTTTTTTATGTATGATATATATGATATTTTAATATTTGAAACATTTTTTTTTACCTCATTCATTCCACAAAATAATACAGATTATTAAAAATGCTTTTCTATTCAGTACTCCAAACCGTTTTAAACCAGAGACCCAGGAGCACACTGGAAGGTAGGTTATACTTACCAGAAGCTGTTCCCCACAGGATTGCCATCTGCTATCTTCCAACACCTGGAGAGTCATCCACCAGGAGTCACGTCAGTGTTGTGCTCTTGCATATGGGAGGCCATGGGAGGTTCCATAGACTGTGCAAATCCAAGTTTTGCAATTTACAAGAAGTTGCCTTATTCCCACAGTTGACACTGGGCATCTAGGGCAACTGACACAAATTCACTGCAAAATTGTTTGTCAATCTCAAGCTTTCCCATATGGCAAAGGAGTTCCTAATTTTTCTTAGGATACCTTTTGAAATTTAAATTAAATTCCAACACAATCAATGTATGTATTTAATTAAGATTCTAAAGCTAATAAAATGCTCATATAATTATTGGTGAGGTGTCTGCACCACCCCACTCTCTTACTTCCTAGCAATGATGCCGCTGATCTTCTGCTTGTGAAGTGGCAATATTTAGAAGAAGAAAAATATATTCATGTTAATAGCACAAGGGTAGGTGTCCTTATCAAATAGGTCCTCCTAATGCTTAGCATAGTCATAATTCAACTGGGACTAAAGAGTCATACATTTAATTATATTGTTATAACAATTATATAATTCCATTGCTCTTTTATATCGGGCAGATACAATGCTGCTGAAATAATGGTTATCATTTAAAAAAATAAAACCAGCATTTCTAAAGTGAAACTGATGTTTTGGAACTCTTCTATGACAGAGACATCTTTCAAAAACATAACACATATCTCTAACAAGATTTTTGATGGATCTATAGGTGAATAAGCCTTTGCAGTAGTCTCCTATAATTTGGAGGAGGTTATAAAACTCTTTGGGAAAAGGTCCCGTTGTATGAATGTCCAACAAGCCGTGGATCTGGAACCGAAGATATTGTAAGGGTGCAAATCATAGACGTGGAAAACAGGGCTCCATCCTGCTTTTCTTGGAACGACCTTTACTCTTTGAGGACT
The DNA here is from genome assembly GCA_933207985.1 of Pelobates cultripes. NCBI lineage: Eukaryota > Metazoa > Chordata > Amphibia > Anura > Pelobatidae > Pelobates > Pelobates cultripes. The sequence continues at coordinate 16,941,190 of OW240919.1, read as the reverse complement.
CCCCAGCTTAACTGAGGATATTTTGAGAAGGTAACTTGGAGTTGTGCAGCTGTGCTGTCCCTTCACAAGCTACGGGAGCCTTGTATTTTATGTGGTTACAGTATTATTCAGTGTGAAACACAAGTCTGGGGAAACATTAGCACTCACTACGTCAGTTTCATTACTAATGGTATGTGTTACCCTTATTAAGACACTTTTAACTATTATACTTGGAAGGCTGGTTGCTTGTTTTAGCTTAATACCTACGATTGCTGTAGAGCTCTGTTCATTTTCCACCATGTCTAATAATCGAGTCTTGGAAGCAGTAAAATCCCAGCCCCACCGGGTGACACATAAGAGTGTGTTAGTAAATGGATGAGGTTTGGAAAGGCTGTTAATCTCTCAGTGATATGTGACAGTCAAAGCTGCACAGAGCTGCGTTAAATAAAAGGGCAGGTTAGTAGGCACATACAGGAAAGGTCCGGTACAGGGAAGGTGAAAAGCAGAGGAAATCTGGTTTACACGTTAGAATGGCAAATGCCCCATATGTACTCTGGTTTAAAGAACTTTCAAATTTGCAAATTTACCACTAGGGGGCATAAATGAGCCATTTTGGAGTTACTGCAATAGATAAGTGCCGTGTGTGCCCTTACTATAACATTTTAGATTAATCCCCATGAAATAATAGCCCAACGTTTGCGAACTAAATTCACTGAGCAGTTCTATGTGATGAGATGAAAACTGAATAGGGCTTCCAGCTGGTATACTTAAACATACATACAGCATCTCAGTTCTCAGAATATGACTTCCATTACAAAGTGTTCTTTCTGGGCAAATATCACTTCTTTATGCTGATGGGCAATGAAGGAAAAGTGCTGCCTTGTCGTATGTAGAATTCATATACCACATGAGGGAAGATGGTGGATTTGGCAGCCCTAATTAAAGAAGTGCCCCCCCAAAAATCGCAGCCTACAAGCTCCATTTTACTTTATCAGGATAATGGCCATGCAGAATGTTGGGGTAGGTACCAAACCCTGATTATTACATATTGCATACATTAGGCAAAAATAGCTGATTAGGAACAATTCTCACACTCGGTTATTCATGTTTTGATATTCTGACATAAATTTTGCAATTAAGTTTTCAATTATCTACAGTTATTATTAATATTATTTTTGGCATTTATATAGAACCAACTAATTTTGCAGCACTTTACAATATCCGAAAAACAGGGAAATTTAACAGGAACAATAGGTTGAGCTTACAGTTCAGAGGAGGTGGGGTGTAAAAATACAATAGGAAGTGCATCGAGGGAATGACAACCAAACAGCAAGGTGGGAATGAAGGAGAACTGGAGGTGAGAATGGAGTGTGGCCCTTAAGAAACATAGAAACATAGAATGTGACGGCAGATATTAACCATTCGGCCCATCGAGTCTGCCCAATTTTCTAAATACTTTCATTAGTCCCTGGCCTTATCTTATAGTTAGGATAGCCTTATGCCTATCCCACGCATGCTTAAAGTCCTTTACTGTGTTAACCTCTACCACTTCAGCTGGAAGGCTATTCCATGCATCCACTACCCTCTCAGTAAAGTAATACTTCCTGATATTATTTTTAAACCTTTGTCCCTCTAATTTAAGACTATGTCCTCTTGTTGTGGTAGTTTTTCTTCTTTTAACCCCTTAAGGACTGGACTGTTTTTGCGATGATGTACATTTGCGACCAGGCATATTTTTACACTTTTGTGGTGTTTGTGTTTGGCTGTGATTTTCCGCTTTCTCATTTACTGTTCCCATACAAATTATATATTGTTTTTTTCAGGACAAAAGGGGCTTTCTTTACATACCATTATTTATATAATCTCATGTATTTTAATTTAAAAAAAATAAAAAAATATGATGAAAAATTGAAAAAAATACATGTTTTTTGACTTTTACTTGAAAAATCTTTTACTCATCTACAAAAGCGAATGAAAAAAACTGCTAAATAGATTCAAAATTTTGTCCTGAGTTTAAAAATACCTAAAGTGTTTACGTGCTTTTTTCTTTTTTGCATGTTATAGGTTATAAAAAGTGTTGTTTAAATATGCATAACATATTGTCATAAATTACATGCACATTTTGTGTGCAGACAACCTGTGTCTGCTTTTAGTAAAATACTGTCCGTAAAAGTAAAGTAATTGAATGCTACTCTTGATGCGTTTGCACCGCGGTTACTAAAAAAAGACTGGACATACCTTATTTCAGCAATACCTTTTGTCTTTTGTGGTGTGGTGTTATCGCCGGGGTAATTCTCATTCCTAGGCTACCATACGCTCTCAAAGGCAACGTAACCAACCTGGCCATTTTCAATGTAAAAATATTTGTCAAAAATGCTATAAAACCTGTACATGGGGGGTACTGTTTTACTCGGGAGACATCGCTGAACACAAATATTAGTGATTCAAAACAGTAAAACATATCACAACGATGATATTGTCAGTGAAAGTTACTTTTTTAGCATTTTTCACACACAAACAGCACTTTTACTGATGATATAATTGTTGTGATACGTTTTCCAGTTTTTAAACACTAATATTTGTGTTCAGCGATGTCTCCCGAGTAAAACAGTACCCCCCATGTACAGGTTTTATAGCATTTTTGACAAATATTTTTACATTGAAAATGGCCAGGTTGGTTACGTTGCCTTTGAGAGCGTATGGTAGCCTAGGAATGAGAATTACCCCCATGATGGCATACCATTTGCAAAAGAAGTTGGACAACCTGTTGTATTGTATGTTCAGTTTTTTAGTAAATCATTGTCGTCACAAAACACTGTTCAAAAAATTAGCATTCAATTTAGTTTTTTACTTTTCACACACAAACAAATATGAATGCTTACTTCTACAGTGTTTTCGACTGTATGGCTACTAAAAAGACTGACATACTTTAAATTGAATACTCTGTCTACTTTGGGAAAAAAATATGTACATGTGGGTAAGTTATTCAGAGATTTATGACAGATAATAGTGTTACAAATGTTAAATTTTAAAAAATGTATGTTTTGAAACCAAGAATATCCTACTTGTACCAATATCATCGTTGTGATATGTTTTACTGTTTTGAATCACTAATATTTGTGTCGTTCAGCGAAGTCTCCTTCGAGTAAAACAGTACCCCCCTATGTACAGGTTTTAGGGTGTCGTAGAACGCTACAGGTAAAATACAGTGCGAAGTCCCTCAAATTACAATCAATAAAATTACTGAATTATGTAAAAATATTACATAAATACGCACGTAGAATTTAAATATATATGCATATTTATATAGTTTAAGTCTACGTGTATATTTATATAATTATTTATGTAATTTTGTATATGGACATATGTATATTTCGTATTATTTTTATTTATTTATATATACATAGATATATATATAAATTCATTCTAAGTGTATTTTGATATAAATATATATATATTAATTTTAAAATACAGTTAGAATAAAATTTCATATAGATATATAATTTTTCTTTAAATTTTTATTATTATTTAAAAAAAATTTATTTAATTTAAATTACTTATTATTTATATTTTATAATAATATATATATACAATATATATAGTTATTATATATATTATATATATACGTGTGTAATTTAATTATAAGTGTATTTTTATATTAATATAAGTACATATTAATATAAAAATACACTTAGTATAACATTATATATATATGATATATAGACATATATTATATAGATATAATATATGTCTATATATCATATATACACATATATAATTATTTATTTATTTTTTATTAACATTAACTTTATTTTATTTTTTTGATTTTACACTAGCAGGGAGACTGCCTGTCAGCACAGACAGTCCCCCTGCAGGCAGACACATGGACACCTATTGTGACCATGTGATCGCTGTGTTAAGCGATCACATGGCCACAGGGGGTCCTAATTCAGTGTGGGGAGACTGTCTGGGCTGCAGGCAGTCTCCCCGCAACCGGAGCCACGCTGATCGCCGCCGGGGGAACGACGGCGATCAGGTAAGTAACTAAGACCGTTAGGACGGTTCAGGACCGTCATCGGTCGGCAACGCAAAAATGCCGATGACGGTCCTGAACCGTCCTCGGTCGGGAAGGGGTTAAATATAGTCTCCTCCTTTACTGTGTTGATTCCCGTTATGTATTTAAATGTTTCTATCATATCCCCCCTGTCTCGTCTTTCCTCCAAGCTATACATGTTAAGTTCCTTTAACCTTTCCTGGTAAGTTTTACCCTACAATCCATGAACCAGTTTAGTAGCCCTTCTCTGAACCCTCTCTAAAGTATCAATATCCTTCTGAAGATACGGTCTCCAGTACTGCGTACAATACTCCAAGTGAGGTCTCACCAGTGTTCTGTACAATGGAATGAGCACTTCCCTCTTTCTACTGCTAATACCTCTCCCTATGCAACCAAGAATTCTGCTAGCATTTCCAGCTGCTCTATTACATTGTCTGCCTACCTTAAAGTCATCTGAAATAATTACCCCTAAATCCCTTTCCTCGGATGTTGAGGCTAGGACTTTATTAGATATTCTACACTCTGCCCTTGGATTTTTATGTCCAAGATGCATTACCTTGTACTTATCCACATTAAATGTCAGTTGCCACAACTCTGACCATTTTTCTAGTTTACCTAAATCATTTGCCATTTGGCTAATCCCTCCTGGAGAGAGCAAGAGACACATTTGTGAGATAGAGTTTACTCCCACGCCTCACCATTCTGTCAGTCCCTATATTGGCTTCCTGTAAGATATAGGACTCAATTTAAAATTCTGGTTCTTGCTTTCAAATCTCTACATCATGGGTCGTCAACGTGGTCCCTACCGCACACTAGTGGGCATTTCAGGATTCCAGGTAGGGATTTCCTCGTTTTGAGAGACTGGGCAGGCGGGCGGGTGCGAGCCGGCAATACCCCTGCGAACGTCGTCACCATTTGCAGCCCCGGCTAATAAGGGGGGGGACCTATTGTCCTCCACCCCGGCCCCCACCCCTGAGTAAATAAAAATTACTTAGTGTTAGTAAATTATGCTCCTACTCGCTATACCGCGTTGGCTGCTCACTGTTTAAAATTTTTTTTAAAAAAATAAGGTCCCCCCTCCCGAGCCCCCACCCGCGACCTATTGTCCCTCCCGGCCCCCACCCCTGAGCGGCAGGTGGGGGCCATAAAGTAATATGATGGAGGGGACCTAATGTCCTCCCCCCTGGCCCCCACCCCTGAGCGGCGGATGGGGGCCATAAACAAGAATAAGGGGGGGACCTAATGTCCTCCACCCTGGCCCCCACCCCTGAGCAGCGGGTGGGGGCCCTAGACAAGAATAAGGGGTGGACCTAATGTCCTCCTCCCTGGCCCGAACCGCTGAGCGGTGGGTGGGGCCCTAAACAAGAATAGGGGGTAGGGACCTAATGGGGTGGCCCCCATCCCTGAGCGGTGGGTGGGGGCCCTAGACAAGAATAAGGAGGGGACCTAATGTCCTTCCCCCTTACCCCCACCGCTGAGCGGTGGGTGGGGGCCCTAAACTAGAATAAGGGGGGGACCTTATGTAATTCCCCCTGGCCCCCACCCCTGAGCGGTGGGTGGGGGCCCTAAATACTAATAAGGGGGGGGACCTATTGCCCTCACCCCCGGCCCCCACCCCTGAGCTGTGGGTGGGGGCCCTAAAAAAAATGCCCCCCCCTCCAGGTGACTAGGGGTTCCCAAACCCCTAGTCACCCCTCCCCCCCCAAAAAAAATTATCCCCCTACCTACCCCCCTCACCCTAAAAATAATGAGGGGGGACTGGAGAGAAGTAAGAGTCACACAAAGGTGGGTGGTTGTAAGAAACACAATGGGAAAAATGGGGGATTGGATAAACGCTACAGGGGGTAAAAAATCTAAAACGAGAGGATATGAAATGCAAAAGGGGGTACGAATTTCATGAGGGGGCTTAAGGGACACACTGGTCAAGATGCATTTTTTGGTAGGAAACGGTTGGCGGGGTGCGGCAAAATGCATCTTCACCTCCTTGTACCAACCCTGATATCATGTATTGTTGTTCAGTTGAGGTTATATTGACATTGTTTTTATGTCATGATTTTTAAAAAAGTATGCTTTCTCTTTCCATTGACTGTAAATGTAAATATATATACATATCACCCAGGCAACTGCTGTCTTGTATAGTAAAGAGGGTGACCAGGAGATTCCAACTTTCACTTCTGGGGTTCTCTTACTAGTTCAAGTTATCAGTTCATTTCCACAGCAATGCTCCGATGCAGAGTGGTGTAAGATGGAGTCTAGCCCCCTCCTTCACTATACAAGATAGCAGCTGGAAGCCTGGTTTGAGGTGTAAGATGGAGTCTGGGCCTCCTGTTCACCATGCAAGGCATCTGGGACACTGCATCCATTACATATACACACACACACACACACACACACCTGCATCCATTATACACACCCACACACACATATTCTGCATCCTCTATACACACACACACACACACACACTGCATCCACTCATATACACACACACACACACACACACACACACACACACGCATTCTGCATCCTCTATACACACACACACACACACACACACACAGTCTGCAAACCTATACACACACACACACCTGCATCCTCTATACACACACACTCTGCATCCACTATACACACACACACACACACACCTGCATCCACTATACACACACACACTCTGCATCCACTATACACACACACACACACACACACATTCTGCATCCCTATACACACACACACACACACACACACAGTCTGCAACCCTATACACACACACACACACACACACACCTGCATCCACTGTACACACACACACACCTGCATCCACCATACACACACACACACACACACACACTCTGCATCCACTATACACACACACTCTGCATCCACTCATACACACACACACACACACACACACACACACACCTCTGCATCCACTATACACACACACCTGCATCCACTATACACAAACACACACACACACACTCTGCATCCACTATACACACACACTCTGCATCCACTATACACACACACACACACATTCTGCATCCTCTATACACACACACACACACACACACAGTCTGCATCCTCTATACACACACACACACACACACACAGTCTGCATCCTCTATACACACACACATGCACAAACTGCACTCACCATACACACACACTACATTCACTATAGACACACACGCTGTATCCACTACACACATATCGCATCCCTTACACATGCATGTACTGCATCTATGCGGGCAGATTCAGGATGGACTCAGAGGTGGGCCTTGTGGGTGGACTCGTGGCCTTGGGGGGTGGACTCTGTGGGTGGACTCGGGAGTGGGCCCTGTGGGTGGAATTAGTGCTGGGCCCTGTGGTTGGACTTGGGAAATGCCCCAGTGGCTCAGGCCTTGAGCTGTTTATGAGGCCCCAAAATGTCTGATGGCAGCCGCAGCCCTCTAATTATGCATTAGGTTTCATTCTGCTGGATTAAAGCCAATTGGTAGAGCATAAATTTAATAAAGTTGTATTCTGTTTTTTGGATAATGTTTTCTGTTAGAACTTATCACACCATCATAAATTATTTCACTTTCCTTTATCTTTACTCTGTGAATAGCATCATCTGTTGGGCTGCAAATTCTACTCTGTGTAGCATTCATATGCTGCAGAATTCCTCTCTAATCACTTACCGAATTTCCTACCATCACTTGATAATCCATGACAATTCTTTTCAGTTCTTCGATATGTCCGTGGACAAGTTAGGGTTATTTTCCTTATGAATTTTTAATCACTGAACAGTTATTTTTGTTTTGCACCTGAATTATGGTGGGAGAATTATTTTGGGTATTCTAGGAAGGGAAACCCTCTAGCATTTGAACCATTTGGGAGCTGATCTACAGATAGAAGAGGAGTGTTACAGCCTTTCTCTTAGCCTTATGTAGCTTTGGTTTATACTGAGTCAATAGCATCAGGCAGCTATTGCAACACGGAAACAATATATCTACTAAGTTTCTCTTTGAGCATTTAGTAATCATTTGTGTCAGCTACATAGGCTAGGTAGCTTTTGTCCTACTTGTTACACTCTGATCTTTTATGTATCAAGATATTTTAGCGATCTAAAGAATTTAGACAGTTCAAGCTGTCCACATAAGTGTAGGGTGGACCAGCTATACAATTACAGTGTCCAGCCTTGTTTTTCTTATGGAGTGACCTTTGATCTAACACTTGGATTAACTTTGTACCTAGGACGAGATTATATAGAAGTGCTAGACAGCTAGATTATTTCTTGCAAATATGCTCCATATAAATTGATACTTGTTTTCAGGTATCCAATTAGAGCAACCTATGCAATCCTAGCTGTTTTAACAATAAGAGTGGGTGTTGGATTTTACAACAATTCACTGCTCTCCGTTTATATTTAACAGGCTGGATCAGTGGATGCAATTTTTGAGGCTACACAATATATTTCAATATTCAACTACAGTAGACTGCCTGCATCAGTTACACCCATTTAGGTCCATATGTTTCATTTTCATCGTTTCCTCTCTTTTATGAGATTATATGTGGTATGATTTTGTAAATATGTTACACTTATGTTTATTATTTGTATTATTATTTTTTAAGATACTATAATAAATTGTAGATTTTAGACCATACAGACCTATATGGACTTCCGAGAGTCCTCTGGGCTTTTGCCCACAGGCTACTCTTTTCTACAAGTCCAAATGTATCATAGACAGAATATCTAAAACTATATGAGACAATGCATTGGGTCATCCATAGGTTTAATCCACACTATAGCTGCAATATTCATTAAGCACCACATGGAGCAAAGAACAGCTTCTATACCCCAATAATGATATTGTTTTAGTTAATACATTTCTACTATAGAATGACATGTGCTGATTTTGCTGGCTTGGCCATATTACTGCTATATTTTTCTTTAGTAAATATGAGAATTGCTAATCCATGTCTTGGGCACATCTGGACTTTAGAGATGAAATCCCACAGTAATCCGACAATATACATTGTGTATACTGCAGGAGAGCACACTTTTTACGTGCAGTCTATCCAGAAAAAAGCTGAAGTCATAAGAATGGAAGGTTTTTTTTTTTCTTATGTATAGGCCTTAAATATCTTGACTTCATTTGTCTCATGGCCTTGCATATGTCACCCTCTAGTGGTAAACTATGTGAACAGAAAGTATATTTACATGGAGCAAAAAAGTAAGTATTGCTTGTGCTACTCAGTACATTAACGTGTATCTTGTGGTGCAAGGCTGCTTTCAGTGCCCATCACCCTTATGTGCTCAGTCATACTGTTTTGGCACAAATGGATGTAAACCATGGACCAGCTCCCTGTAGCCAATCGGTTCATGGAGAAGCTCCATTTCTGTATTATCTCTTCAATGTCTTCCAGCCATGGACATCAATGATGTGATGGCTGATCTAAGCACCCTAGACGCATATCGACCCTAGATGAAACTTCTGTATTATCTGAGCAGACGTTGAATGATTGTAAACAGTTTACACATTAAGCTGAGACTCTATGTAGGAAAATAAAAAGGATCCTTATAAAAAATATTATTATAATGAGATACAAAGGAAGGAATGACATACAGTCACTATAAAGTCAAATTTATCTTTAGGATACAGGATACAGGAGCTCTTTAACCTACAAAAAGATCACAAGGTTCCTGTGTTTTCTGTTTGGTGCAGTAAAGTATGTTGAATTTATTATCTATACGTACTACTGTCTTGGTATACCCATATAGGCCTGTTTTTTTTTCTCCCTACTTTTAATTACCCAATTTACTGGTATTCATTTATTGTTCTATAATACGTTGATCAGTTATTTGTAACAACACACAATACAGGGGGTCCTCATTTAGTGATCTACCTATTTTACGACGACTCACACTTACAGCCAGGCGTAAGTGCGAACCGTCATGGGAATTCCCTGCTCTGGTGCACATGTCTATGTTCAGGAAGCTTCCCTGAACTTATACAAACGCACCAAGGCAGGGAATCCCTTAACTCCTCGACCAATTCGTTCTATGACCGGGTCCTAGGAATGGAACATGGTCGGTAATTTAGGAGTGTCTGTATATCAGAATGTTCATCTATGGCAAATTTTAAATTAAATTAGCTGACTTATATGGTAACATTATTGGTCCTTCAAAAATTAACCATTGTTTTATTTTCACTAAACAGCTAAATAAAGTACACAGTTAACTGACTTGGAGAATAAATCCTAACTGGAAACATAAAAATAAACAAAATCCTAATCAATTAAAAATATAGCCCAATTTAACAATTTTGTCTTTAACTTTGCAAGATGCATGGTAGCTCACCCCAATTCTCTGCCATTTTTGTTTGTGAAGCCACATTGTGTCCAAGACAATAAACATTCTTTGCTTTGTTTTTGCACAAGGCTATCCAAAGCACGCTGCGCTAAATGTCAAGGAAAATGTTCTGTATATTTTCTAACTGTAACTGTACAGAGTATACATCTCTGGAAATCTAACACAGGAAACATAAAAAATAATGAAAAAGTAACATTTTGAGGGGCATATAATAAATGCAAAGAGAAAAAAATATATAAATCATGCCATAATACATTTCTATATAATTAAGTTATTTTTAATACTCCTTCATCCCTCCTCCCCAACTTGCTCACCCACATCACCATCACACACCACCCTTACACACATCACCCTTACACACATCACCCTCACACACATCACCCTCACACACATCACCCTCACACACAGCACTCTCACACACAGAACCCTCACACACAGAACCCTCACACACAGAAGCCTCACACACACACATTTCACCCCTCACACTCACAGCATCTATCAAATACACACTTTACCCCTCACACATACACATACGTCACCCTTCACACACACACACACACACACACACTGCACCCCTCACACATACACACAGAACCCCCACAGAACACACAATACTTCCACACACAATACAGCACTCCTCACACACATACACCCCTAAACACATTACATTCCAGACACACACTAGATCCCTTACCCAACTCTGGATCCTCTACACATATACACACTAGATTTGTAACAACACACAATACAGGGGGTCCTCATTTAGTACACTCTGAATCTGCTATATACACACACTTACTAGATCTCCTATACACATTCTGGGTCCTTCACACACTATACTCCTATACACACACACACACACTGCACCACCTACACACACACTACATTCCTAACATACACACTCTGGATCCCCTATACACACACTAGATTCCTTGTAATCAAACACATATTACATTCCCTAAACACACAATCTCTACAACCCCTACAAACACTACATCATTGAAACACACACACACACGCTATAGCCTGTATGCACACAGTTGCTATATCCCCTATGCACACACTCTCTACAGCCCTTAGCCACATATGCATCACATTACACCACAAACACAACACAACTAAAACTGACCTTATTACACAATATCACACCACAATCAGCTCACTCTACACACACGCAATACCACAAGCAGGCTCCAAACACATGCACAATACGGTTTCCTGTCCCTTTTGTCTCCTGGTATCCCATTTATAGAGACACCAGAGACAAGTTGCAAGGAAACACAGCGCAAGCTTGTTATTAAATGTGCTTGCCCTGTGCAGAACAAATACAGGGCCTTTTTCTAATGCTAGAGCTCTTCAGCAGAGCTCTGCGCATGGTCTGCCCTGGAAGAGCATTGAACCAACATGCTCACTTTGAGGGGGGGTGTGCTTGTCATTGGGGATGACAAAACACACCCTCTCTGCCCCGCTCTCTTCTTAGTGGTCAGCTGTGATTAAAAAATGCTGAGGCCAAATTTTTTTCCCAGTCCGGACCTCCTCAGGGAGCATGAACGATCATCGATGCAAAGGTTCCATATATATGTCATCGTCCACTTGTGCTTTGTTTTAAAAAAAATATATATGACATTTGCGTGTGTAATCAATTGGTACTATATCTCCGTAAGGAGTAATTCACTCCTGCATACACTTATAAAATAAAGTAAATCAGGCATTATAAAAAGAAGTAATCCTAAATACAGGTATTGCAAACACTTGTGTCCCGAACTATTTAGGAATACCCATGTATGGAATTGATGGAGGAAGGTAGACATGTTAGGGCTTGAACGCAATTGTAAGAATATTGAATGTACATTGGAGAACATGTGCTATTTCCCAATATTATTTTGCCACTGTATTTATTTGCTATACGCAGGTATTAAGTATCTATCATATAATAAGTATCTACCTACCAGTGTTATTTTGTCGACTAACAATTTTAGTCCAATTTTTGTAGACTACAATTTTGTAGATTTAGTTGACTAAAACTAGACTAAAACTAAAACAATTCAGATGACTAAAATGCGACTAAAACTAAAATGGCTTTTTAGTCAAAAGACGATGACTAAAAACTAAATAGAAATTTGCTGCCAAAATTAGAACTGCTACCTACTGATAAAATATGTAAACAATGTGTGTGCTTGTTTCTCAAATTTTAAACTTTAAAGATTAAAAATGTGATCTTGTATAATACAGAGTATACAGGGAGGAATAATACAAGTATACAGTCAGATATAATAGTTCTAGACTTCTTAAGGTAGGAGGATCTGAAGGTCCAGAGAGTCCTGCAACATGGACCCTGGATTATCTCTTCAAGGAATTAGTGAGATACTATGAGAAAGAGATGAATAATTAGTATGACCTTGTAGCTCTATAAAATTATGATAAAAACAATATTGTCCCTAAGGGTCTCATGATCAATAAGAGATCTATTTTTATGTTATATGAAGTGGAATATCAAATGGATTGGATGTCCATCAAAATCCTTATTAAATACAGGCAAAGTAAAATTGCAATTTACCAACAGAAAATTGAAGACTTACAGGAGAAATAAGGAAAACGTAAAATGATCCCCATCATTTAAAGAAAATGTCACTAGTAGGATGGAGAAATTGGAAAAAGAGATTAAGAACAGAAAATGTAAGAGGTTCCTCCTAGACACGACCTCTCAAACAACAAGATACCAAAAATCTGCATGCCAGCAAATGACGAAACTACTAGATCAAGCCCAACTATATGATGGCTGGCGCACCACCCACCCAACTGACAAAGATTACTCCTACTACTCGCATGTATCACACATATACTCTAGACTGGACTTTGTCCCACATAGGTTCCTTCACCTTTACAATCTAGCAGCTACGGCTAAATAACGTGGTCAGACCATGCATCTTTGTCCCTAGACATAACGATCCCCACTTTACCTCACAAATCATTCCAATGGAAACTAAACGATCTACTCCTGAACAACCCAGATGTAGTCACTCACATAACAGAATCCTTCCATACCTACTTCGCCACAAACACAACTCTTGATCCCCCCCCCCGCTCACGTGGGAAGCATACAAATATGTAATGAGGGGGAGCTGATCACGTTGGCATCCAGACAAAAGAAACTAAGGGAGGCCAAACTCCAAATCCTTAAGGAAGAAATTAGAGCCCTTGAAAATAGGCACAAACGGGACACAAGACTGAGCACCTGGGGGCGTGGCTAGCATTCGGACTGAATGGCCGCACACTGAATAAGCTCCGTGCTACAAGGGCTGAAATCATCCGCACCGGAGGACTTCAAACGATATGGAGAACAATAAAAAGTAGCAGACTACTCACCCACAACCGGGGAAGACCCCAGCGGGAAAACCGGGATCGATAACCCGTCTATTTAAGGAATACGCCAACCGCGTTTCTGAACACGGAGATCCTAATATGGTGACGCCGGCGGCCCTTATGGACTCTCAACCACAAAGCCCTGCCGCATCAGAAAGATCTACAGACTCCACAGTCATGGACATTAAGGAGATCTTGAAAAACCTGCCTTTCAAAGCTGAACTGGCACAAATGCTGGGAAAATTAGAAACCATGTTCCAAAACAAAATGGAGGGCCTCAGCTCTGAAATCAAACAGGTAGGCCACAGGGTGCAAGACCTGGAGGATGAAAGGGGATATTATCAAACACGGATACAAGATCTAGCCTCCAAAGTTGATACCCACGGCAGACATATCTCCATGATGCAAAGGTCACTAGATGACCTAGATAATAAAGGAAGGAGAAATAATCTTTGCATAAAGGGAATCCTGGAGACAGATAACGAAAATTTAACCAATCAACTAACTACCCTCTTCAACTCAATCCTAGGCCGTCCACCAGACACACAAAAAACCCTTGACAGGGCACAAAGATCCCTAAGATCAAAAAATGGGGTAGGTGACACACCCAGTGGCGTACACATGACCCATGGGGCCCCGGTGCGAAAATTGATCCGTGGGCCCCCCCCGGCGCGCAGGCCGGGCCGCAACACATGGCGGTGGGCACCTGGTCGCAGGGGTTACAGGGCTGCGACCCCTGCATGTACGCCAGTGCATGCAGATGCACACACACTTAAAGGACCACTCTAGGCACCCAGACCACTTCAGCTTAATGAAGTGGTCTGGGTGCCAGGTCCAGCTAGGGTTAATCCATTTTTTCATAAACATAGCAGTTTCAGAGAAACTGCTATGTTTATGAATGGGTTAAGCCTTCCCCTATTTCCTCTAGTGGCTGTCTCATTGACAGTCGCTAGAGGCGCTTGCGTGCTTCTCACTGTGATTTTCACAGTGAGAGCACGCCAGCGTCCATAGGAAAGCATTATGAATGCTTTCCTATGTGACCGGCTGAATGCGCGCGCAGCTCTTGCCGTGCATGCGCATTCAGCCGACGGGGAGGAGAAGAGGAGGATCGGAGGAGGAGAGCTCCCCGCCCAGCGCTGGAAAAAGGTAAGTTTTACCCCCTTTCCCCTTTCCAGAGCCGGGCGGGAGGGGGTCCCTGAGGGTGGGGGCACCCTCAGGGCACTATAGTGCCAGGAAAACGAGTATGTTTTCCTGGCACTATATTGGTCCTTTAAAGGACCACTACAGACACCCAGATCACATCAGCTCAATGAAGTTGTCTGGGTGTCAGGTCCTTCTAGTTTTAACCCTGCAGCTGAAAACATAGCAGTTTCAGAGAAACTGCTATGTTTCACCGAGGGTTAATCCAGCCTCTAGTGGCTGTCTCACTGACAGCCGCTAGAGGAGCACACTGAACGTCCATAGGAAAGCATTGAGTAATGCTTTCCTATGGGCGGTTTGAATGCGTGCGCTGTCTCATTCTGAGCTGAGAGGCTGAGGGATCCCCAGCGCCAAGGGAGTCCGGCGCTGGAGAAAGGTAAGTGCTGAAGACACACATACTCTCACTTACAGAAGCATACACACTAGCTAACAGACACACACTCAGCGACAGACATACATACACACACACACACACTCACTGACAAAACATACACTCTCATTGACAAACACACACTCACTAACAGACATCAAACAGACTCAGTAAGACACACACACTAACACTCACTCTAACTCTAACACTCACTCTAACACTCACACTAACACTCACTCTAACACTCACTCTAACACTAACACTCACACTAACACTCACTCTAACACTAACACTCACACTAACACTCACTCTAACACTCACTCTAACACTAACACTCACACTAACACTCACTCTAACACTCACTCTAACACTCACACTAACACTCACTCTAACACTCACTCTAACACTAACACTCACACTAACACTCACACTAACACTCACACTCACACTAACACTCACTCTAACACTAACACTAACACTCACACACACTCAAACACTGTGTTTTTTAAATATAATCCCCCCAGCCTCCTTACCTTTTGGAGTGCTGGGGGGATTCCCTGGGGTCCAGTGGTTCTGCTGGGCTCCTGGGCGGGTGGGTGGCCGGTCGGGCAGGCGGGCGCTCGAGGGAGCACTCAGTGCTTCCTCTTCAGCTCCCTCGCGCACCGCACTGATCCGGAAGGTGACAGCAGGGCCAGCCTCGGGGGGCCCTGGGGTGGTCGGCTCCTGGGCCCCCCAGGGGAAGAGGCTGGCCCTGTGGCTACATACCGGGTCGCAGGGGCGGCCGGGCCCCCTGGTGGGCCGGGCCCGGTCGCAGCCGCGACCCCTGCGACCCTGGTATGTACGCCACTGGACACACCGCTTGACATTATATGCCGCATTTATTACTTCTCGCTCAAGGAAGAAATCCTGAGAAAATTAAGAGACACCTCTACCCCATTGCTGTATCATGGCCAGGAAATTCAAATATACCCAGACCTCTCCTGGCTCACTTTGCAGGCACGAAGAGCCTTAAGACCCATTACAGACCAGCTAAGGATCCGCAGTATACAATACAGGTGGGGTGTCCCATTTGCCCTAATTGTCAACACCAGTGGATCCACATTCACAATCTCTACACATCAAGATGTAGCTCCATTCATTAGGGCACTAGACCTGAACGAATCTCCCATTATGGACTGGTATGCGCCGGACCCAGCTACCTCCCTCAATAAACTCCAACAAGAACAGGGATGGCAATCACCAATGAAGAAACAGCGAACCGGACAAATTAGTCCCCAACAACAAAGAGAGAGACACACCAGAGGGGCCATGGAGGACTAAATTACATGCAAACACTGCACCCAGATGGAATGCTCAACCCTCACACCACTAAAGGAGAATTACCCCCACATGATGCAATTAAGGCACACAAGTCAACAGAAGAAAACATGGTGAACTCACACGTGTCCATGCACTCTACAGTTAACCCCAATGTAATGGACATACAATTATTTAACACGCAACTTAGCCGGGACTTCACAGCTCGAGCCATGACCTTAAACGGCAAACCTGATATCAAGAACACCCTGTTGGACTCTCAACTTCAGGTCGTATGATCAGTAATGTAATTGAACGTATGCAGATATAACCCACACACATACACCATACAATTAGGTAGACCAACCCACACACCTGAGTACCCGCACAGATGCAGGAACTGACAAAGTGCACGAAGCCAAATACCAACAGTGTTGACAAGGTAACCTTCAACCAAACCACTGATCGTACTACACTTGAAGGGAAAATGTGAAGACAACCCGCATCAGGGTATTATAAAAATATTTTAAAAAATAAATAAATAAATAAAATTTAAAAAAAAAGACTATTTACCTACATACAATAACTCCATTAACTACCCACCCTACCATCTGGGACAAGGTTTAAGACATGTAACTCCTCCAGTCCCACTACACACCCCCATACACTAAAACTCAACACCACACTCTAATACACTAGAACACCACCAAAAGATTTCAGCCCGCAAGCTCCATCCGGGCAACATACCAAGAAACAAATTACCCACTGGTACAGAAGGTACTAGTTAACCACTAAATAACACATAACGTGACACGCAACATACACACAACAAAAACAGTACCACTTTCAAACGACTCCTCGCATACCCTCACCCACCACTATCAATGGTGTCACGACAAATTGGCCTCCTGCAGACTTAGGGACATCTCAGAGGCCGACACCAGTTATAATAGTTGCACACACGCAACTATCAATAGTTATCAAAGGTATACATCTGTTGAATCAAGATTAGAACTAACAAACTGTAAATAGTTAATTGTTTGTTAACAATACTAATGTTTTATGTGAACTTTGTATATTTGAACTAAGCGATCTTACATACAAACGTCTATTGCTGTGCATACGGTTTCTCAAAATACCAAAGGCTCAAGACACAATTGAATCAGAACACTAACCGAACGAACCCAATTACACTCCAGACATGAGCGTACCCGAGGCGAAGGCCACCATAACCATCATCTCCCACAATGCTAGTGGCCTACCCACCGCAGAGAAACACCACATGGCACTCTCAGACTACCACAGACATAAGGCTGATGTGGTATTTATACAGGAGACGCATTTTTGTAAGGACACTGCCCCCTCACTTAGGTCTAGAACCTTCACCAAAGGCTACTTAGAAGCTAAATCGAGAGGGGTTGCAATCCTCATGTCTTCTCACCTTCCATTTACGTACAAAGACCGACTGACAGACGACAATGGTAGATTTCTATTCCTCAAAGGACTAATAGGACACACCCACGTCACTTTTGCAAACATATATCTCCCCAACAGGAAACAAACCCCCGCATTACTCAAAATATTAAGCAAGCTGGATACCTTCAAGGAGGGCCTATTAATAATGGGAGGGGACCTTAACATCTCACTGGATGGGATGCTAGACACCACCTCACAGACTCAAACGTATCAAGCCTCATCGAGAACACACATCCAGAAACTATTAGACTCATACCAATTATATGACAGTTGGCGAATACATAACCCAGCAAAACGCAACTACTCATTCTACTCCCATTCCTCAGGCACATAGTCCAGAATTGACATGTTTCTCATTCCCCATAGATTCTTAAACCTCATCAAAACATGTGAATACGCCACAATCACCTGGTCGGATCACGCCCCGATCTCAATGACCATCACCATTCCATCGTTACATCCAAATAGATCACAATGGAAATTAAATGACACCCTATTGAACAATCTGGAAATACAAACACAAATCAAGGAAGGTCTAACTCAATATTTTTTATCAGAACACAACACCGGAAACTCATTACCTGATTGTATGGGAGGCTCACAAAAGCACAATTAGGGGAACAATCATCCAAATAGCGTCCAAACACAAAAAACAGCGAGAGGCACAATCCACCTATCTAATCAAATAAATTAGATCCCTAGAAGAAACACACCCTATCCATATACACGCAGCTACTAGAGAAAAGAACAGAATTGAACTCCATCCTTAACATCCGCACCAATAATGCCTTAGCTAAAACAAGAAGCCTTTACTATGCCATGGGGGGGAAGTACGGGAGACTCCTGGCCCATGCTCTAAAAAAAACAGAGGGAACAAACATTCATAGCAGCTATATGCAAACAACAAAGGGGAACTCTCACACTCAATGACAGACATATCAAACGCCTTCCACGACTATTACTCAGCCCTATACAACCATAGGCAAACAACTCCCCAGACGCAAGACATACAGGCATTTTTAGAGAATAGAATACGATACTCCCTACCAAACAATATAAAAGACTCCCTAGAGCAGGGGTAGGCAACCTTTTAGCAGCACTGTGCCGAAATATGATTGTGATGTCCCATAGCGTGTCGGTCCTATTTCTTTAAATTGAGGTGTGCATGTTGCCATATTCTGCTTGTGTTATTTATACTGCAGTTGCTTTGTATCGTATTTGTGCGTATATGAGCTATTATATTGTACATGTTCATTAATAGTTTGTGGTATCATGTATAATACCTATGAATTTGGGCTGTGTATGGGGGCTGCTTGTGGAATTGTGTGTGTGGATGAATATGTCACATTGTGTATTTGGTAGTGTGTGTATGTGTGGGGCTGTTTGGGGTATTGCATGTGAGAGGCTGCATGTGGGGATGTGTGCATATATGTGGATTGTTGGTGGTGTTGTGTTTGTGCGGACTGTGTGTGTGTGTGTTTGTATTATTTGTATTAGAGGAGGGTTATTTTGCAGTTCTGTGTATATCCAGCAGTGTGGGAGGCTTCCCTGGGTTTTAGTGGGGACCAGGCTGGCCAGGTACAGCTCAAGGACATAAGCTGCAACAGGAAGCTGTGTGCTGCTTTACTCCAGTGTGGATTCCCATTCCCAAGTGCTGGGAGGAAGTGATCTCTGATAACTTCCTCTACGTGCTGCAATGCATAAATTGAGGATTGTCCATCACCACCTTTTCGTAATATAGATATCTGAAGTTTCACTGGGACTCCTGACAGGCCAGAGCCTGTTTGGCTCTTATAGCCTTGAGTGCCGTGCAAAGGCACCTCCAGTGCCGTGCATGGCACTAGTGCCGTAGTTTGCCTACCCCTGCCCTAGAGCATCCAATCTACACAGAAGAATGTATAGAGGTAATTAAAAACCTGCCACAAGGGAAAAGCCCAGGGCCCGATGGGTTTACTGCAAAATATTACAAGACCTTTGCTACGACGCTCATACCCCACTTCGTAAAATCCTTCAATTCACTACTACACTCCGACACCCTCCCACCCCAGGCCCACAACGCAACAATTACCCCCTTACCAAAACCGGGCAGAGACTTAACTCAATGTGGTAGCTACAGGCCAATTTCACTTATAAACATTGACCTTAAAATTTTCACAAACATTTTGGCTAACAGATTATGCCCACTACTCCCAGGGTTGGTAAACGCAGACTGTGACGAGACCAATCTCGCCACATTGCATTGGAGAAGCCCATTTGCCAGCCTCCTTCTACATGACTATGGCCCCTGGGAGATGGTGAAAACGTATGCACTTTTATTGGGTGTGTATGGTCAGTGGGCATATTGTGGCTTATGGACTCTTTATGGGACTGGTGCTGGCCCTTTAAACACCTTTTTGGGACATCAGGAAGATTGGGACACTGCCCCTTTAAGACAGTGTCCCCTGTGTCCCCAGACCTGGTTAAAACTCTTTGTGCCTGGCTATTTCCCACTTGGTTCAGTAAATGGGGCTTACTGAACCAAGTACCACACAGGCGGACCACCCAGAAGTGGAAGTGTGCAGGCAATGTACCTCCCAGAAGCTGCGGTTAACTGCAGCTTGATTGACAATGCTGGGTGGCCGTTGTTCGTTTGCCGAACACGTGGCGGCGGCCATCTTTGTTAATGCGAACGAGGTCAGTGGTATGTGTAGCCAAATTCATGGAACTAAAATCGGCTACACATTTCCGCGAACACCGCTGAGCTCTACCTTCTCCCCTACTGATTTTACAGCTGCAGAGACTCCCATTCGGCAATGGGACTTAGTCGTTTTTTCAGCCTGAAATAGACCGACCGCACAGCCCAAATCTATGGAACTGTTTTGGGCAGGAAAATGTGCTTGCGGTCGGTCATAAAGGGACCTCCAGCTAACTTTTTAACCCCTGGATGGATTTGGCTGATTGTTGGTTATGTTTATGTTTAAAGTGTGCTGATTAATAATATGTAAGTTTTATTAATATTGGATGTATAGTTTTAAAGTTACAGTGTATGGATAAAAACTGTATTTTTACTGCCTGTGTTAATTATGTTAAACCATTGTGCAACATAATTATATCACAGGCAGAGGGGAGGATTTTTGTGTGTAATTGCTGGGAGTGTTTCTGTAATGTACGTTTATGATTGGTTGTTGTGTAAAACCCTGTGGGTGGTACTAATGTGTAAGAATGTGTATATAAGGATAATAAACCCACAGGTCTGTCAGACCACTGCTTGACCCTCAACACAGAGCCTTGTCTCGTCTTTGGGGGGATTTACTGAATGCTGATAGAGACTGATTGTTAGGAATGTAAGCCACTTGGATGCTTTTCCTATTCGTCTGCTTCGTATGGTTCCTGTTCGTGTGTTTGGAGTGCTATATTGGATGCCGTTCGGGAGTTTGGAGCGTTCACTTATTGGCAGTTCGTGAGTTTGGTGTTCTACAATAGCTGTGCCTGCATCTCTGGAAAGGGGGACGATCGCCTAAACAGTTTTTACCCCTTGTGTGCAAAACGGTCCGTTACACAGACCAATCCGGCTTTATACTAAGCAGAGAAGCCAAGTATAATACAACCAAGATCTTAAACCTCATACACCATGCCACACGGGCCGGGTGTCCCAGTCTACTCCTGTCGATAGATGCCAAAAAAACATTCAACAGGGTAGACTGGACCCTGATGCTACATACGCTACAATATTTGGGATTCGGACCCCATTGGCAAAAATGGATCACCGCAATATACTCAAGCCCAACCGCCAATATCCGAATAAATGGACAACTCTCTGACCCAGTGTCAATCTCAAACGGCACCAGGCAGGGTTGTCCCCTCTCCCCACTCCTCTTTGTTCTTGTCCTAGAACCATTCCTATAGGGGATCCGAGACAAAATCAGCATCAGGGGCATTCGGGCGGGGACAGAGAAACATAAAATAGCTGCATTCACAGATGATGTGCTTTTCACGCTATCAAATCCAGTGACCTCGATACCTCACCTGATATCAGAAATGACTACCTATAGTACACTCTCCAATTTTAAGGCAAATCTCAGCAAATGCGAGATCCTCCCAATATTCACCCAAGCACAGGAGAAAGCTGAGTTGCAACGGGACCACCAATTCACATGGACCACACACAGTATAAAATACTTAGGGTTCCATATCACTAGGGACCTCCCCCAATTATATGAGATAAACTTTCCCGGCCTATTAAAAGCCATAACGACAGACCTCACAACCTTGAACAAGCCACATTTTGGATGGTTTTGCAGGATGAACATCCTTAAGATGAACATCTTACCCAGAATTCTTTACATGCTACAAGTGCTCCCCATAACAATTCCCAAGTCATGGTTCTCGGCAGTTCGTAAAACACTCACAACATACATCTGGGCTCACAAAAATCCGTGACTGCCTTATACCCTTCTTACAAGGCTGAGGGATAGAGGAGGTTTGGGGTTACCAGACGTTGAAACATATCACAAAGCAATACTTCTCACCAGAATATATGACTGGTCACACCCACAATCCGAGAAACAATGGGTAAATCTAGAAAGTACCTTTTTTTCGGATACCAATCTACACGACACCCTGGTACAAGTCAGGGCAGACACTAATGCTACACAATCCACACCCTACAATCACCCCAACCTTACGCATGTGGGCAACCCTACACACTCACAAACAGGTATCACCATATCCGTCACCACTCTATGCGATCACACATAACCCCCTATTTCAACCAGGGGCAGAGGGCAAGTCGTTTCAATCCTTCCATAAGACAACATACCTTACCTTGGAAGACACCATAGAAACCATAGGGACACAATCAATTAAATCTATACACGCATTCATGAAATGTCCCACGGCAATACAGCTATATCAATACAGACAGCTAACGCACTTTATTCAATCGGGACCCCTAGCCCATAACACTAGCCGCGACCAAACTAATTTCGAAAAACACTGCTCCATCCAATCCATAAAGGCAAAACTCATCTCGATAATGTACTCCCTGATTCTAGCCACAAGACCCCAACAACAGCCATCTTTTGCCACTACTTAGGAAAGAGAGCTGAATATAGAAATATCGCCAGACAAATGGCAAACAAAATTTTAGGCAAATCCACAATTCCTCAAAAAATACGACAGCACAGGAAAGTAACTATAAAAGAATAGTGAGATGGCACTACACTCCATCGAAACTACACTGTCTATTCCCCACAACTTCCAACAAATGCTGGCGATGCCACACAGCCATATGCACCACAACACACATTTGGTGGTCATACCTGAGATACAAAAATTCTGGACACGCATCTCAGGCATGATCTACACTACACTTAAGATACCCGTCCCTCTAGACCCAGTCACCTACCTATTCCTTCTGCCTCCACAAGGCACACCAAAGCATGCAGCAGCCCTACTTCTGCACCTTATAAGGGCTGCAAACCAGCTCATACCAGCCTTATGGAAACAACCAAATCCCCCTACCATACACGAATGTCTACAAAAAGTAGAAAATACCAGAAGCCTAGAGGAAACCTGTTATTCTCTCTCAAACCAGTACCAACAATACACAGAGATCTGGTACCCGTGGACCCAATACCTCCTCAAGACCACATAATGAACCGAGGCCCCCCCCTCCCCACACATTCAACAACAAGCATCTTTCTCCCCATTCTCCTCCCCCCTCTTTCACCCCCACACAATACAGACTAAGAACCAACAAAATATAATTAAGCCTCCAACGGCCCAACTGACCACAGTAGGACACAGTGACTTAGGACGAGTGTAAAAAGAACTAATGATTACCTACAGGAAGGAACAAAGGTATGGGAATATAAGTACATAAGGAAAAGTGAATATGCGAATGAGTAGTCACACAACCATATGTTTAAAGCAAAGGTAAACCTACACCTAACGTTGTATAACACAGCCTGTAACTTACTAATTGTATGATTGTATAGCAGTTTTTGTTCATGTGTCAGTACTCACTAAAAACGCAAATCACTAATGCCGATAGATTTAATGTTTTAGCAAAATATGAATGTGATGGCGTAGCCTAGCTCATTACTACACACTTTGTACCTCATCTTTTTAGAACGTGAACTCATTGCCTACTTAAAAACAAAAATGTGCAAAGCCAAATGTAAATCACATTGTAACTAATGCATGAAGTGCACGGGGACTGCCTTTGGGGTACCCCATGCAATGTTAGTTATTCCGTATGCACTGCAAAAAAAAAAGACAGAGCACCTACACAGAACTCATAACTAGGAGATCAACATTACAGGACATGTTAAACGCCAATATCAAGCATGCTCTCCTACGCACAAAACATTCATATTACACCAAAGGGGGGAAATGCGGCCGCCTACTTGCCAACGCCCTGAAACAACAAAGGCAATCGTCCTTTATCTCTAAAATCAAGACCACCTCGGGTACACAATCATACAAACTCCCTGACATTATGACTTCCTTCCATGAATTCTACATCAAACTCTACAATCTCAGGAACTCCCCCCCCCCCCACCCTCCATAGAGGACTTCCTAGCGACCAGAATCCACCAAACAATCCCCAAGAACTTAGGGATCCCTTTTGATGCCCCGATAACCCCTGAAGAAGTCCAATCTGCCATAAATCAACTTAAGATAGGAAAAAGCCCAGGCCCGGATGGGTTCACGGCCAAATACTACAAAACATTCATGACGACATTGACGGAACCCTTTCTGCTAGCCTTTAACTCTCTTACACAAACCGCTTCTCTTCCCAAGGCATCCCTAGAAGCCCACATAACCATTATCCCCAAACCTAGGAAAGACTTGACCAATTGCGGCAGCTACCGCCGATATCACTGATCAACCTGGACCTAAAACTGTTCACGAAGATCCTGGTGAACCGCCTGCACCCCGTACTGCAAACTCTGATCCACCCCAACCAAGCTGGATTCGTCCCAAATAGGGAAGCTAAACATAACACCACGAAACTCCTAAACCTAATACACATCACAAAACGCAGACCAATCGATAGCCTCATACTCTCCATTGACGCAGAAAAGGCGTTTGACGGTGTAGACTGGACGCTACTAATAACCACTCTAAAAGCACTGGGACTAGGTCCTTGTTGGATACGCTGGATCCAAGCTCTATATTCCTCCCCTACTGCTCGATTCCGAATTAATGGCCAACTTTCAGATCCAGTTCACATTAGGAGTGGAACGAGACAGGGGTGTCCGCTGTCCCCACTCCTCTTTATCCTTATCCTAGAGCCATTTCTGAATGGGATTAGGGACAACCCAAACATCCAGGGCATATCTGTCCAACAAGCGGAATATAAAATCTCTGCATTTGCTGATGATCTTCTCTTTACCATCCAGGCGCCCAAATCATCGATACCTCCCCTGATGAAGGAACTCTCCATATACAATACACTCTGAAACTTTCAGGTTAACTTCTCCAAAAGTGAAATATTACCACTGATGATGGCTCCTCAGATGCGTGCACGCCTCAAGTCCGAATTTCCCTTCACATGGGCAGACAAATCCATTGTATACCTTGGTGTCCACCTGTCAGATACCTTAACATCCATCTATGATCTAAACTATGAGCCGTTATACCACTCTATCGCCAAAGACCTACAGGCATGGCAAAAACCCCACTTTTCTGGCTCTGGAAAATAAACATCCTTAAAATGAACACGCTACCGAAAATACTGTACCTCTTCCAAACCCTACCTATAGCCATACCCAAATCCTTTTTTGCCAAGCTTCGAGGCCTCTTCACCTCATTCATCTGGGCGCATAAGCAACCCAGGCTCTCGTACGAAGTGCTTACTAGACACAAGTCCTGTGGAGGCCTAGGGCTCCCCCCAATGGAGAAATACTACAAAGCTACAATGCTAACAAGAATATACAAATGGTCCCAATACCCACCAACCCTCCACTGGACAAAATTAGAAGCCGCCATGTTTAAATTCCCCATCCACACGTTTCCTTGGCAAAAGGCTCACCCCAAATAGCTGCTCTTGGACCACGATACCACCCACACTCAAGACATAGGATAGACTGTATGAGAATCTCAATATATCCCTACACCCATTCCTATTATACCCAGTCACCCACAACCCACTCTTCCAACCAGGCTTGCTTGCCGCAAACTACCGAGGCTTCCGAGATACTTATGACCAGACATACCTTACTCTGGGATCTATTCTAGACGGTGACTCACTTCGACCACTACCTGAACTTACCAATTGGAATACCCGATCTACAATGCAAACATTTCACCACGCACAATTGCACCACTTCCTAAAGACAGGCACACGGCTTCTCAGGGGGACCAGACCCCTCTCCGACTTCGAAACATATTGCAAAACCCGGAACGTTAAAACTAAGCAGCTCTCAACTTTTTACAAAACCCTCCAGATAGACCACACTGCCCACCCACCCAAGTTTACCATCTTATGGACTGAGGACCTTTAACACACAATTCACATCAGCACAATAGACATCCATATTTACCCAAATACATAAAACTTCTATCTGTACCACAATTCAGGAAAGTGGTCATAAGAGAATCTCCAGATGGCATTACTCTCCAACTAAACTACGCGCGCTGTTCCCCAACACCCTAGATGTTTGCTGGAAATGTGCCCAACCAGGTGCGTCCCTGGCCCACATCTGGTGGCATTGCCCTCAAACCCAAAGATACTGGACGAACATAGGGACAATGATCAAGACAGTAACGGGGATACAACTTCCCCATACCCGCACACTCTGTTATTCCTGTTGCTACCCCGCACCCTCACCAAAGCACATAGAAGACTTATAACCCACCTCCTCACAGCAGCCAACATCCTCATCCCAGTAAAATGGAAAAATATCAATACCCTGACGATCAGAGAATGGATTCACAGATTAGATGCGCTTAAAATAATGGAAAACAAACAAGCCTCAGTGACCCACAAATTATCCCTATTCCAAGAGGTATGGGAGCCGTGTACGAGATTCATGTCCAAATCTAACACTGTCCCATGACACCTCAACCAGGAACCCCTTCACCACCCACCAGTCCATAAGACAAATGGACTACCAGCCCCCTAACTACACCCCTTGATCTCCTCTCGGTCTCTCTCTCTCCCCCTCCCTTTCTTCCTCTTTTCTCCCCTTCGCTCCTCTCTTTCTCTTTTGCGATATGACTTACACACTCTTACCTTACAATCAGACACAGGTGACTGCTAGCTACTAAGCACAAAAAGCCGATACCACCCGCTCGCTACTAATTGCCTCCAGACCCTGGAGGCCGGGCCATGAGAAAGATACCCCCACTATAGTATCTGCTAGGCCCGTACTGGCCCGATCTCGACCATGTAGCCCCCACCTCACAGGGAACCTTGACCACAACCAACCCTTGATGATATATTGAACTTACCCAAACCGTCCTTGAACAGACGGAAACCACTGAAAGCGACTACGGCATACTATATTACGGGTAACTCCAAACTAACCAAGCTCATATAGTGAAGCATAGGGGGAACATGAGACTGGCACACCCTACTAGTTGGGCAACTGCACAAGTAATCCCACTCCACCAGATGGTACAATGTCTGTGGTCCATTATGTACTATATGATATGTTTACCACCACTGTATTGTAAAGTGACAACAGCACAAGGGACCTGTGTATCACTTATCGTTTTAGTAATGCCCTCTAAGTCGATATACTTACTTTATCGAGCAACACACAATTCTCTCTAGCAGTATGTACCTCACAGTCAATCACAACGATTTCAATGAGTTCTGAAATGCTGTATAATAAGCTATGGCCCTTGCATGGGTCCCCTCCAACAATGTAAATGGATTGGATGTGAGAAATGCTAATCATCCCCTCTATGTATGGCTGTGATTTCTTTTTATGTAAACAAAAAAAAAAGTTTAAAAAATAAAAAAATAAAAAAATGTAAGAAGTTTAAATAATATAGAGAGGATTATGATACCAACAATATATTTGGCATTAACAATGACAGGAATATAAAATACAGAGGGATGTTCATCAAGCCGAAAAGAAAATACATGATGAGAAATACAGCAAATTGAAGAAATTTAATAAGAATCACGTTTCCCAAAACAATTACGGACATTGACCTAACAAATATGTGAAGGATGAGACAATGAGAAAAGACAATCAAAATAACCTGAACAATCCAATATATATTGGTAAATTTCATAAGGGAAGAAAGACATATATGCAGGTGAGATATTTAACCATCCTAAAGAAAAGAATACCGTGGAATAGGAAACCACGACTAGAGGATTGCACTTGTTATGATGGAGCTGAACAAAAACCTGCAAGAACTACAAGATCCAGTGACAGAAAGATCCAGAGAAAAGGGAGGATCTAAATGCATCAGTGAGATCAACATTTGAACCAAAAGAAACCTGGAAAGAGAGGAAATAGAGCAAGGATTAGAGTCCATCAGAAAAAAAGTGCAAGGTTGGAAAATTATATTCCATCATTAACATCTCAAAATATACCCTCATTCAAGAGGAGGAACAAGTCTT
Organism: Pelobates cultripes; assembly: GCA_933207985.1. Taxonomy (NCBI): domain Eukaryota; kingdom Metazoa; phylum Chordata; class Amphibia; order Anura; family Pelobatidae; genus Pelobates; species Pelobates cultripes. The sequence continues at coordinate 16,912,530 of OW240919.1, read as the reverse complement.
CATTTATGGATATTTTAACAAGAGAGGTCAACTATCCAATTCCGAGGGTAATAATGAATGGCACAATTATAATAAATTCTCCAACAGAGATTTTGAAGGGATCCAAGAATCCAAGAATTGAAAGACCAGCAGAATACACCAAATCATGTCATTGACTCTAATTTCAAACCACCTTCCTCCTTCTACCCAAGCCAGGAACAGGGTGAATATATTTAAGTGTACAGTGATGTAGCATTAAAGGACATAAAAAAAATGTGAGGCAAAAGAAGAATACATCCTTTTTGACACAAAGAGAAAAGTTTTTTCAAACACTACACACACAATTTTAGATGTTTAAAAAAAAATCCTTCGCTTTCTGTGTTATATTACTACAATGTACCTTTGACTTAAGATAGTTATAATTCTACTCAATGCACATATCAGGATTTTACTCATATTGTGAGGCTCTGTACTGAAACTCCTAATACTCCCCTGCATACAGCCTGACGTACAGTCACATGGATTGGATGTTCTGTTATGGGACTTTGTACATAGATTCACTTTGAAGATTTTGTCTTTTCTGAGTGCATTCATGGGGGGAGGGGAGGGAAGGAGGGGTTAACTGATGCAATTTGTGTGCATTTTGGGGGGCTTAATAAAAGTTACTACACTATAGGAGCTTTATCCTCTTTTGCACTTTGTAAGTCTTCTCTACTTAATTGTTGTACCAGAAAATTCTAAGGACATTACCTCTAGAAAGCAGCATTAGGACCCTCTGGCTACATCAAGAAACTCTGAACAGTTAATAGAATTCTATCTATATTATTTTATGCTTTTATATATTGGTATTTATAACAATTGTACTAGAGATTTAGACATATTTCTGGATCATATCAATTTTCGGCTAGAGGACGTGGAAAAGTGATTTAGGCTATTTCCAAGTAGATTTGGTTATCCTCAGACTAGTCATGTCTTATTATTGTATCAATTCCAGTAGTAAGTATATTCTACAAACAGTCCACTGTAATTTACACTATATCCCTTGGTTAACTTCATTTCTCTCTTCTAAACTAAGTCTTTGCGAAGCAGTGTGTCAGTGTGCACCCTAGTGATAAAGGAACACTGTAGGCATCAAAACAACTTTAGCTTAATGAAAGCAGTTTGGGTGTATAGATCATGCCACTGCAGTCTCGCTACTCACTACTCTGCCATTTAGGAGCTAAATCACTTTTGTTTCTGTTTATGCAGCCCTAGCCACACCTTCCCTGGCTGTAACACACACAGCCTGCATGAAAGAAAATACGTATTTTTCCAATCAGATGATAACTTACTTTATGAGCTTTTAGCTCTTACTCTTTAAATTGAACTTTAATCACACACAGTAGGCTCATGAAAAGTTCAGAAGCTTATTAACAGAGCAGGAGATAAGAAATTCTAGATTAAACATACTGTGCAATAAAGGAACCTATAATATCTAGGCTCCTTTACAGGAAGTAGGTTGTATAAACAAAGTAATTCAACCCCTAAATGCCAAGAAATGTAGAAGTCAGACTGAAAATGCATGATTTATGCACCAAAACCAACCCATTTAGCTAAATATTTTTGATTGAATAGTTGTAGTTTGTAAACTTTGAACTTTGTATTTAATAGAATTTGCAAACTGACAAGTTTTTAAAAATTTAAAATATTGATTTTCATACAATGTTTCATTAATAAATTGATTTCTTACCCAGATACACAAATAAGATCCTTAGACATTAAGACACCATTTTGTCCTAGATGTATGTCAGGGCCTTGTATATGTCATGTTCAACCTTTAGAAAATTACCGTATTTTAGCCAACAATATCCAGAGAGTGAGGGCACTTCTGACAGGACACTGCTCCCATCATATTCCCACCAATCCCTCAATAAAAAGATAGTCAGTTGCCAGGTGTCCGATGTCTAACCATCAGTCTGGTAATTGAGATGCTGTCAGAGTCTCTCCTAGTTAGGGGGCAGTAAATGGTCAATGGATCAGTAGTTTGAGACCCCTGATTTATCTAATGCACTAATAAGGAGGGACATTTTCCCTTCTGTTCTGTTACCTTTGGATAGTCATTGGAGAGGATGGAGGATACATTCCATCACCACCTAATTACATCACCATTTAGCACTGCTCCCTTCCTCTCCCAAATTCAACTCTCTTACATCACCATTAGGGTCACCCCTCCCTCTCCCACAACCATTAGGCTCGCCCTTCTATCTCTCATCTCCCATTTGTTCAATGTGTACAAGTTAGCAGATATTTTCATAGAACTGACATTAATCAGCCTGGGACTCTAATTCTAAGGAACCTGTTAGAGGTGAAGTTAACATAGGTGTTAAAGTCCATATGTGCAGAATTTCATAGCGAAACTCGTGCAGACTCCAACCAGCATGATCACTCAATTCACTGAAATAATCATGGTGCGTGGAGTAGCCCTGCAATAGCACCGCTTATTGTTTAGGTTGTGATGCTATTGTTGTGTAGGTCTACAGCTGTTCCTTATGTTACTATTTTGGTAGTGTTAATGGTGACTTTAGCTCCCCTAGGTGTTCAGATGGAAAAGGGATGATCTGTATAACAGGTTGGATTTGGGTCCCAAGCCAGGGACCAGCAATCCCTGTTACCGCGATAATATCCCAAAGTCCACAAACATCTAGTGTACATGGAGGACACAGGTATATTTTATATCAGTTAGGCATCCCTTGGCATTAATCAAGGGAAGTTTATTCGAGATACCCTGTTTGGTCCAATGAAAAATACCTAAAACAATAATTAAATGATGCCATGTTTTTAAAGTTGCCACGTAGAAGTCAGCCTTAGACATAGGAGGTAAGACAGGCTGGTAAGGATTGCTAAGTGGATCTAAGCTAATTGGATATGCTTTATTCTTGTATGTCATTTTGCATGCTACTGTTATACAGATTCATTTTAGGATCCTGAGGAAGTCCAATTGTACTTGGATGAAACACATGGAACCAACCTCTGTTTTTATTTTATTGGTGTATTTTCACCTTTTACTTACAAATAAAGACGAATATATTTTTTACCACCATCTTCTGGATTCCTGTTCTTAAAGGAGTACATACAGACTGAGGCGTGGGTTCATAGCCCCCCAACACCCCTGGGGGAGGCACCCTTTGAATTCGTTTTCATCTTCAATCCTATTATACAGCTATTTCCCATGTTTTGTTGTTTCTATTCAAAGTGAGCCTAACTTTCAATTTACCATTAAGTTTATAAGCTTCATGCATGCCACCCCATTATTTTTGTTAATTTCTTTCTATAAATATGGAAATCTACACTGCCATTCAGGGGAAGGTGTGATGCTGCCGAAAGAGCACAAAGGTGTAATTTACTGAACCAGTTTTGTTTGGCTCAGAACTATGTGAGTGAGTTCTATTTATCATTTAATTCCCCTGTACATTTAAATGCCATCTGCACTATATGCTTTTTCTCTTTGTGTTTTCCATATATTGCATTATGGAACTATAATTGTTCTCATGAAAGTTCAGGGAAAACAAAGGTAAGGTTTATTTCATAAAAAGCTATTAAAAGTGGTTGAATGCCTTCTCTGCATCCAAGGACAGGAGAAGACACCCAAACACATCACTCTTTTAAAAAATGTATTTTTAGCTATTTGTCATATACTTATCTTCAGTTATGTGCCCTACATTGCAATGCTTCTCTGAGAAGCATCTGATTGGCCAGGGAGCATCAATAGTGGTGACCTTGTGGTGGGAAGAAGGAAAGCTGCTGGACGGGACCGTCTTTCCTATAGATTAGAGGTATGTAACCATTTATTTACATGAAAGAATGGGCAAAGGGAACTAAGGAGGCTCCAGCATTTTTCACACGTACAGTCATGGGAAATAGGAAACACACACTATTTGAATTCTATGGTTTCACATATCAGGACATAATAACAATCACCTGATCCTTAGCAGGTCGTTAAATTAGGTAAATACAACCTCATGACATATTACACTGTGCCATATAAAAATAAAGCTAAAACTGAGAAGTAATAACTAGGTACACCTCATGATTCAATAGCTTGTAGAATCACCTTTAGCAGCAATAACTTGAAGTAATCATTTTCTGAATGACTTTAACAGTCTCTCACATCATTGTGGAGGAATTTTGTCCCACTCTTCTTTACAACTTTGCTTCAGTTCATTGAGGTTTGCTGGCATTTGTGTATGCACAGCTCTCTTAAGGTCCCGCCAAAGCATTTCAGTCGGGTTGAGATCTGGACCTTGTCTGGGTCATTGCAACAGCTTGATTCTTTTCTTTTCCAGCCATTCTGTTATAGATTTTTGGTTTGCTTGGGATCATTGTAATTTTGCATTACCCACGTTCGGCAAAGCTTTAGCTGTAGTACAAATGGTACACATTTGACTCTAGAATACTTTGCCATACATAGGAGTTCATGGTTGACTCAGTTGACTGCAAGGTTCCTAAGTCCAAGCCAATATCATTGTCTCTCCACCACTTTGCTTAACCGTTGCATCTGCCCGGTGGAACTCCATGCCTCTTGAACTGCAATAAAGAAACCAGATGCCGCTAAGGACAGGGAGATCCTGTGATGCGTAGCAAGCTTTGGGGTTAAACTGTTCAAGAACAATTTTACTCTTTCAGGTAAGAAAGGACCAAAGGGACCTCTGGGCACCATAACAAGTTAATTTAATTGAAGTTATTATGGTGCCCACACAGTTCCTTTATTTATGTTGGAGAAAAATAAATAAATGAAAGTGCATGGAACTGAAGAATGGGTTTGGAAACCTTTAGAAAAGGCTGGTCACTCTGCTCAGTAATTAATACATTTGGAGAATGATAAAAAATAATAATAAAATGGCGAACAAATAAACAAACAAAAAAAAATGTGAAAAAACAAACAAAACACCAGTAATGTTCCTCTTACAAGGTAACTGAGTAAATAATTAAATAAATACCCAAGTAAAAGCAATAAAAAAATAAAAAATAACAGTAAAAAAATTATTATTACTATTATATAATCTGGAGTGTGAAACAATATATCTTTAGTGATTATAATTATTAAACAAAATCTCTTAAATAGAAAGGATATCGAATTGTTCATTAAAACCCTTTGGGAAAAGGGTTTCAAGATGATACATCCATTTGGCCTCAATAAAAGCTTACATGCCAAAAAAATAAGAATTCTTCTTTGTGTCTTTTAATGATTCCGTTTGTTCATTGGAGAAGCTCACGATGTATTCTTTCTCTATGGTAGGGGAAGAGACATACTTGACGTACATTATACTAAAAGCAAATAAGCTGATATGTGACATGACTTTTCCAAACAAGTGATTCATGGCCAGCACTTTCCAACATGCCGGTATTGTCTTCCTAATAAAAGATGTCCATGATAACACTCAGATAAAAAATGTCTCTTTATTTCTAGACATGCTGAGATCTACCAGGTTAGTAAATACTCCATTTGAAAGGAAATGTTTTTTTGTTTGTTTGATTTTTTTACTTTATTTATGCTGAATTCGGTATTGTCTGCTGTAAAAAAACGGCTTTTCATCCAACCCATCTGGCTACAAAAACAACCAGAAGCCAAGGTGAAGGTGGAAGTATAGTGACAGATTTTGCAGCAGATAGGATAGGTGGGTTTGGGGATCCATCTGTCTGTCTGCCTTCTTTTCTGTCTGTTTGTTTGTCTTCTTTTCTATCTATCTCTCTATCTCTCTTCTGCCATTATTTTTATGTAACCACTCTAATATAGATACAGAAGCCTTTTTCCAGAAATTAGAAATTAGAAATCGTAAATTGCAGGGAGTTGAAAATGGTAATTTACCTATGGTAAATGGTAATGCTAATATTTTACTAAAATAGCCGAATCTAGAAACATCAACACTTTTTGCAGTTAATTTATCTAAAAGCATAATTAACCTTATCAGTCTCTACTATCCCCCATTTAGTTGATAAATTCAAGATAATTATTTGAAATCACAATATATGCAAACTACTAAAACATGTCATGTGTAAGAGGCTCTGTTAAGGATGCAATGTCTTACTTTCCTCTTTTCAATTAAATGCAAGATTTTCTTTCTGTTTATTGACCGGGCAAATGGAACCAAAAATGGAACCAAAAATGGGGCACATTGACGTTGAGGCAGACTTATACAATGTATGATCAAATACTGTAACTAAACCCCCATTATGTCTGTCTAGGTTAGGTGTGTGTTTTTGTTTTAAACTATAACATTCTGTGAACTTTGAAGTTGTTGTTTAGTAAATGAGTTAGTGCACTGGATCTTGTGTGATATATATATACACATGCAGTAATTTCTCCTTTCTTGGTCATAAGCCATGGCAGTACAACAATGGGTTAACTCCTCCCATCCCCAGGTAGACAGGAACCTAATAAAAGTATAAGTACCACCTCTCGGAACTCAGTCTAAGTTCCAAAGAAAACATCTCAAGGGTGGGTGCTGCCATGGCCTATGACCAGGAAAGGAAAATTAATTCCCTTTTCCTGGCCATTTCAAGGGCAGCACAACAATGGATAATACCCAAGCACAGACCAAGGGAGGGAAAGAAACACATGCAACACAATTAAATGCAAAACCAAAGTGTATTGAAAATCACACGTCAATATGCAATACCAGTAAACTAAATTGAAAGAATACTCTTGCCAAATTCATCAAATTGTTAAACTCTAATGTCCAATTGATAATGTCTAATAAAGGTATTACGAGATGACCACATAGCTGCTAGGCAGTAGGAAGAAGGCGTTCTTGTAGAAGGGACTTTAAAACATTCAAGGCCCGGTACTTTAATAGGCTTGAATGATGGCAGAAACAAGCCATCAGTTTATTGCATTCTTGGATGCTTGGAGCCCTTTTCTGGATCCATATGGTATAACAAAGAGTCTCTTCAAAGACTTCCAAGTGGAAGTTCTCTCATTATACACCTTAACCCCTTCAGGACGAAGTCAATAGTGCACGTTCTGATCAAAACAAAACGTAAACAAAAACTGGAATTTGCGCTATATGTCTGTTCAACCGTTATTCACCTCTTTCATATTAAATGCACCCACACTTATTAAATATCATTTTGTTCAGGAGAAACAGGGCTTTCATTTCATATTAACTATTTATATATGAAACATAATTTATTATGAATAAAATAAAAAAAACTGTGAGAAAAATAAAAAAATTTAAAAAATTTGTAGTTACGCCTCACATTTTAGCTGTAAATGTCATAATACTGTTAGATTTTACTGCAAAAAATGCACATATTTGTAATCAGCGATGTCTCACGAGTACAACAGTACCCCCCATTACCAGGTGTTATGGTGTTTTGGAAAGTTACAGGGTCAAATATAGAATGTTCCATTTTCAAATTGAAATTTGCCAGATTAGTAATGTTACCTTTGAGACGGTGTGGCTACTTAGTCACAAACACTGGCCAAAGTTAGCGTTCATATTTGTTTTTGTGTGAAAAAAGCAAAAAACTAATATTTAGCCAGTGTTTGTGACTAAGTGGCTACTAAAAATGACTGGACATACCCCATTTGCAATACCTTGGGTTGTCTACTTTTGCAAATGGTATGCCATCATGGGGGTAATTCTTATTCCTGGGCTACCATACAGTCTCAAAGGCAACATAACCAATCTGGCAAATTTCAATGTCAAAAAAATGAAATGCAAGCCTTATATGTGACTCTCTAACTTTCCAAAACACAATAAAACCTGTACATGGGGGGTATTGTTATTCTCGGGAGACTTCACTAAACACAAATATTAGTGTTTTAAAACAGTAAAACATATTACAACAATAATATAGTCCATAAAAGTGCCATTTGTTTGTAAAAAATGCAAAAAACTTCACTTTTACTTAAAATATCATTGTTGTAATACAATTTACCAGTTTGAAACACTAATATTTGAGTTCAGCAAAGTCTCCTGAGTAAAACAGTACCCCCTATGTACAGGTTTTATGGTGTCTTGGAGAGTTACAGGGTCAAACATAGTGATTGCGAATTAAATTCTCTGCACTTTCTCCCTGTGTTGTCAGGCATGTCAATCAAATTTTAATTAATCAAATCACATAATTATGTTAAAAGATTACTTAAATATACACGTAGAAATTGAATATATATATATGCATTTATAGGTATTTAAATTCTACGTGTATACTAATGTAATCTTTTATGTAATTATATGTATTTATCTATATATATATATATATATTTTTGCGGTTATTTGTATTTTATATATAGATATATATATATAGAATGTCATTCTAAGTGTATTTTGTTACCAATATATATATATATATATATATTAATAACAAAATACAGTTAGAATGAAATTACATATGACTATATAATTTTAATAAAATTTTGTTTCAATATTTTATTTATTTATTTTATTATTTTATTTATTTATTAATGTAATTATACGTATATATATATAATATATGTGTATATATCCATTATATATATATAATATATATATACATATTATATATATGTAACATCATTCTAAGTGTATTTTAATCTAAATATATATACTAATATTAGTATTAAAATACACTTTGTATGACGTTACATATATATAATATGTATATATATTATATATATAATATATATATATATTATATATATAAAAATACTTTAAATTTATTTTTAAACATGTTTAATTTTTTTTTTTTACACTACCTACCAGCAGGGGGACTGTCTGACATTTCAGACAGCCCCCCTGCTGGCAGATCCACAGCCAGCTATAGGGGGCCATGTGATCGCTCTTTGCAGAAGAGGATCGCGGCGGAGGTAAGTACCGCCGAGGTCCTGGGTGCTTAAGCCGTTACGGCATTTTATGCCGCCGCAACGGCTTTAAAGCCCTTTAAAGCCGCAATGGCATAGAATGCCCTAACGGAGTTAAGGGGTTAAGACATATCACTAAGTCCAAGGGTTTAAGGCTTGAGGACTTATCTCTATTCTCTTGAGAGGAGCAAAAAGGTGGGAGGATTACTTCCTCAGTTAGATGAAAAGGAGATGTGACCTTGGATTTGAATTCCGGAACTGTTTATAGAGTAACTCTGTCTTGATAAAAGACCGTAAAAGGCTCAGATCTAGATAGGGCCTTTAATTTGAATACACATCTTCCTGAGGCCAAAGTTAACAAGATAATTATCTTAATCACAAGAATGTGAGGAGATATAGATTCTAGAGGTTCAAAGGGATCTGACTTTAGAGAACTTAGAACCATGGAGGGCAAAGAGGTTTCAAAGGATGAATATTGTGGACAAGAAATCTGGAAATATCTGTATCAAAAGTCCATTTAATATTGGTGAGTGCGGATAGGACAGAGACACGTATTTTCAAAGTGTTGTAGCTTAGTCTGTTTTCCAGGCATGCTTGAAGTAAATCTAGGATATCTTTAGAGTAGGAATTGTAAGTTTCTCTTCCTTTAGGTAAATCCCAGGTTAGAAAAAGCATCCCAAACCTGATAATAAGTGGATGAATTTAAGCATTTTCTTGACTGCAATAGTGTTCAAAACTGTTGAGGAAAATCCTTTGCTGTTTAACTTTTGACTCTCAATATCCATGCCCTCAACTTTAGAGACTGTGGATTTGGATGTAAAACTGGACCTTGATGACAGCATTCCTCACATCTGATTCAAAAGAAGGAACAAAAAAAAAACAGTTTGAAGCACTTCTAATTTCCCAGCAGACTAGGAAAAAAATTAATTCTTGGCCCTAGAATGGCAGTCAGATTTATTCTTGGTTCAAGAAGCTATTACCCTACAATTGAAATATTATATCCTTGAATATAATGTCTTTGCAAGTATGCATATAGTTGCTGTTTAAACATATGTATAGACTCTGATAAAACCACTTCTTCATGCCGAGAGTTCCACGTCCGTACTGTAAAAAAACCTTTCCTTTGCCTTAGAATAAATCTCCTTTCTTACAGTTGAAAACGCATGACCTCATGTCCTATGGCTAGTCCTGTTTGTGAATAGATTTCCATACAATGGTTTATATTTACCCCAGATATATTTGTATAATATTATCATATACCATCTGAGGCTCAGTTTTTCTAAACTAAAAAAGTTTACATATGCTAACCTTTCTTTATAGCTAAAATGTTCCTTTTATTAATTTTGTAGACCACCTCTACACTTTTTCTAATGCCATAATATCCTTCTTTGGCAGTCAAGATGTGGCCTTAACAGTGATTTATACAGAGGCAAAATTATATTCTCATCATGAGAATGAATGCCTCTTTTTATACATGACAATACCTTAATGGCCTTAGCCACTGCTGATTGACATTGCACATTGTTGCCTAGTTTGTTGTAAATAACAATTCCCAAAACCTTCTCATGTGTTGTTATCCATAATTGTAGATTATGCTAACATAGTGTACCTATAATCTTAATTTTAGTAATGACAAGAGGCAAATATTTGCATAACTCCAGCAGCACAGAACATAAACAACCAATCAGAAAAAAATAAGTTGTTACACAAAAGGCCCTGTAAGGCCACGGTCTTCCTGTTTCTTTGTAGCGACAATAAACAGGCAGCAAATACATAAACCATGAACAACAAACGTATAGCAAAGTTCCAAATAATTAATGCTAAATACCATAGATCCACAAGGGGAAATAGTCCAACAAGCTTGCAACTGTATCCTTGACTCCAGAAGAGAACCATTTACACAGAAAGAAAAAAGTTAAAGGCATCTGAAATGGCCGATTGTCTGCATATATTTAACAATTACATTATGCAAATTCTTATTGATTTATCAACAACATAAATTTGAGTACACATTATCTGATTACTATAGAACCTTGATCCCCCTATAAATTATCATAGTGCAGTACAGAAATCCTGGTACATTCCATACAAAAAAAAGGGAGGGAAATATTCACCTCCTGTCATTACTAAAATTAAGATTATAGGTACACTACGTTAGCATAATCTACAATTTTACCACATGACAGGAGGCTTCATATTTGCATTTTTAACGCTGATTATTAAGAAAAGCGGAAGAAGCATGATTACCTTGGCGAAAGTAGAATACTCTAAAGGTACGCCCATGTGTCCAATCCGTGCAATGCATGATGTCTACAAGGGGCGCCCCCACCGAGAAAGCCTGAGATGCGGCTGTCCCTCTGACTGAGTGGGCCCCGAAACAGGATTACAAACCAGCTAGAGATAAGAGCCAGTGGATCCATCTGTTCAACATCGTAATCGACACCGGACCATGTGGCTTGACATACAAGATTAAAAGTTTACCCGACGACAAAACCCGGAGGGGAGCGGTGATGTCTGTATAACACATCAAAGCTCTTACCATGCACAACCGCGGTTCTGTGAGGAAAAACAGATAACATACCAAAGAGTAATCCAAATTAGTGCGACAGGAAACATCAAAGGAAACTCCTTCAGAAGAGAAAGAGAAACCGTTGACATCGAAGGCCCTAAAATCAACAACGCAACAAAAAGAGATGAGACAGAATAACAGGGTAAGTTTGGCCGACAATTGTCTAAGAGAGTGTCCCGGGTTATCCGGCCAATCTCTAAGGAAACGCATCACCACTTCTACGTCCCAGAGATGAGAATATTTAGGAGCTGGAGGCCTGGATAGCTTAGCTCCCTGTAACAAGCGACATACCAGAGGGTCTTGGCCGACTTAGACACCTTGTATGGGAACGTTTGCTGCAGAAATGGCTGCATGTACTACATTGAGTGAGTGGTACGATCGCCCTTGGGAAAAAAGCTGTGATAAATAGTTCAAGATGATTGAAATAAATGCAGTAAAGGGATCGGAATCCCTTTCCAGACACCAACAACTCCAAGAGGACCATGAATTGCAACGTGCAATTCCACTTCCAAATCTGAAGTAGAGGAATCGTCTTTAGGCAAGACCAGATCTTGGTATCTAGGCCTTTTTATGTTACTGACTGGCCTCCTTAATACCCTGGGACACTGCTTGTTTGATGAAGCCCATGATATCTTGTGAAGAAGTGGAAGGAACTACTGCTGCTGCTGTCAGGCAGGCTCCACAGAGACATTTTCCTTCTAAGGCCTTAGAGACACATGCTTCACATTTCTGCTTCCTGGGAGACTTCCCTTTTGAAGCTCTTGATTTTTTCTCTGTTAAACTAGAATGAAAGGGAAGTATGAATATGCGCACTCTTTTGTTTAATAGAATTGTCCTGATAAACTGGAGGTCATTAAAAAAATGTATGGCTTACCTATTGCTCTTCTTAGAATCAGACCTTTTATCTGAGATGGAGGATTCTGACTCCATATTTGATATTTTGAAGAATGAAAAAAGGTCCTAATGAAGGACCGAAACAAAAATTGAATAAGACCGTATATGGTGAGTATCCCTTTAAATGAGCTATCACTTTAATACTTACAGGATACAGCAAAACAGCACAGAAGGAACACAACTGCAACAAAGAATTTCAAAGCAGAAAATAAATGGCTAAGTATGCACTTTGACTTTAGAAATTGCATTTTGGCACTTAAAAATTGCTTGTGTTTTTCAAACGCGTGACAATCTTTTCGGTACGCACATGCATAATTTGCGCGTTGGTGACAATCCGTTCACTTCGCGCATGTGCAATTCACACACAGAACGCCAATTTGGCGTGTACACACGGAGTTGATAAAAGACCTGAACGTCAAGGGAAAGACCGTTCTAACCAAGTTGTAACATAAAATGGTGGCGAAGGAAGTTCCCAGACCAAATGCACTGAATTCTTCTGTTGAGAGACCTACATGATCAAAGGGTTACAGCCATTTGCCCACAGTCACTAAAGGGGTCCCTTCAGGCGGTCACCTTTGCACAGGGCTGTTATCCTAAGGTTTTCCAAGGAAGAGAGGCTGAACTCCCTTAGGGCAAGAGGTAACAGGAGGCAAGAGGCAATGGCGTCCATACCGAAGTAGCAGGGGTTGCAGCTGCGACTGGGCCTGTCACTCCACCCTGCGGACCCCTGCGACCGGGTACCCACCGCCATCTTTTGTCATGCGGGCCAGGGCCGCCGTCCAAGAGGTCCATCGCATGGCCCATGCTGTTAGAGCCACCCGATGGAGATGGATTGTCAGGGGGCCCGGTCAGCGCTGCAGCACTTTAACAGGGCAACCAGGCCCCCTGTGATGACATCACACACTGGGAGGAAGTGACTGCACATCACTCCTCCCAGCTAACACAGAGAGCCTGTGCAGGAAGAAGCAGAAGAAGTCAGAGTGGAAACTCTGACTCCCATCAACCTGAGCCACCACTGGACCCCAGGGAAAGTCATCCTCCTGCACCTAAAAGGAAGGAAACAGGAGGGTGACTTAAACATTGTGTGTGTGTATGTGTGTCTGTCTGTGTGTGTCTGTCTGCATGTGTGTGTGTCTGTCTGTGTGTATGTGTGCCTGTCTGTTTGTATGTATGTATGTATGTGTCTTTGTATGTATGTGTGTCTTGTGTGTGTGTGCCTGTATGTATGTGTCTGTATGTATGTATGTATGTATGTATGTATGTATGTATGTTGGCCTGTCAGTTTGTATGTATGTGTGTGTGCATGTCTGTGTGTGTCGGTATATATGTGTGCCGTCTGTTTGTATGTATGTATGTGTCTTTGTGTGTGTGTGTGTCTGTCTGTATGTGTGTGTGTCTGTATGTCTGTCTGTGTGTCTGTATGTATGTATGCCTGCCTGTTTGTATGTATGTGTCTATGTCTGTGTGTGTGTGTGTGTGTCGGTCTGTATGTGTGTGTCTGTGTGTATGTATGTGTGCCTGTCTGTTTGTATATGTGTGTGTGTGTGTGTCTGTATGTGTCTGTATGTATCTGTCTGTATATGTGTATGGATTGTGTGTACGCCACTGGTAAGAGGGGCACTTATACCTTTATTTTAATTAGGTTCCTGTCTACCTGGGGATGGGAGTAGCCAACCCTTTGTTGTGCTGCCATGGATATGACCAGGAAATATATTTATTCAACATATGGGTACTGAACAAATTTGCAATTGTATCCTACATTTTAAACTCTTAATGTTTTGTTTTTTTTACACATTGGCACGTTGTTTGGCTTTCTTTCATAGTTACATAGTTACATAGCTGAAAAGAGACTTGCGTCCATCAAGTTCAGCCTTCCTCACATTTGTTTTTTGCTGTTGATCCAAAAAAAGGCAAAAAAACCCAGTTTGAAGCACAATTTTGCAACAAGCTAGGAAAAAAAATTTCCTTCTTGACCCCAGAATGGCAGTCAGATTTATCCTTGGATCAAGCAGTTATTACCCTACATTGAAAGATTATATCCTTGAATATTCTGTTTTTGCAAGTATGCATCTAGTAGCTGTTTGAACATCTGTATGGACTCTGATAAAACCACTTCTTCAGGCAGAGAATTCCACATCCTGATTGTTCTTACAGTAAAAAAAACCTTTCCTTTGCCTTAGACGAAATCTTCTTTCTTCCAGTCTAAACGCATGGCCTCGTGTCCTATGTAAAGTCCGGTTTGTGAATAGATTTCCACACAATGGTTTGTATTGGCCCCGAATATATTTGTATAATGTTATCATATCCCCTCTCAGGCGACGTTTTTCTAAACTAAATAGGTTTAAATTTGTTAACCTTTCTTCATAGCTGATATGTTCCATTCCTTTTATTAATTTTGTAGCCCGCCTCTGCACTTTTTCTAGTGCCATAATATCCTTCTTTAGAACAGGTGCCCAAAATTGCACAGCATATTCAATATGGGGTCTTACCACTGATTTATAAAGAGGCAAAATGATATTCTCGTCCCGAGAATGAATGCCCTTTTTCATGCATGACAATACCTTACTGGCCTTAGCCACTGCTGATTGACATTGCACATTGTTGCATAGTTTGTTGTCTATAACAATTCCCAAGTCCTTTTTGTGTGTTGTTATCCCTAATTTGCTTCCATTAAGGGTATACGTTGCTTGTGTATTCTTTACGCCGAAGTGCATAACTTTGCATTTTTCAACATTAAATTTCATCTGCCATTTGAGTGCCCAGTCCCCCAGTCTATCTAAATCCCTCTGCAGCAAAGTAATATCTTGCTCACATTGTATTATTTTACAGAGTTTGTGTCATCTGCAAACACTGAAACATGACTTTCAATGCTGTCTTCAAGATCATTTATAAACATGTTAAATAGAAGGGGTCCCAGAACAGACCCCTGAGGCACACCACTTTTTTCTATAACTTGTAACATTTAAAACTGAAAAAATAGAGAAGTTTGAAGAATAAAATTGAAGGACTCATATGTGAGTCATTTATGTATTATTATCTATATTATTAGATTCCAATGTAATGTATTTTGTGCAGAGCTTTGTATTTCATGCATTAGGTAAGATTGTGTACGTTGTTTATGTCATAACCCTAAGACGAACTATTTGGGTTTTTTTATTAGTAAGTCATAGATGAAAAACCTGTTATTATCTTAAAAGTTGATAAATATGCAAGGTGAAGCATCCTTCAACTCACACATTATATTCAGTGTTTGATATTTTTTGCAAATTGATGACATTGCTGTATATTCTGTCCTTGATACTCTTTATATGCGCTATTGACAATGACAAAATACCTGCTCATTGTCGTGAAATGTGAGTTAGTCTCTATTAGCTGCCCTCTAAGTCACTGGGTTGGTTCTTTAGTAATGTCAATCATCTGACGTGTTCCTGCAAAGTCCAGGAGTGATGATGACAATCTAAAGAAGACATATATATAGGATATACCCAATCTGAAGAGGTAATAACCCAATATGAAAATCAATAAACCAGAACTAATGGTAGAAGGATCAAACAAATAGCTAAATTTTGGTCGGAGTAAGTGTCGTCAGCTCATTTAGACACAATGAGGAAAAGGCATCATAGTCATCAAAAAAGTAATGCAAGGTAGAGGGATGTAGGGATAGATACTGTATCTATGGGTATCAGCCTAAAAATACAATAACTGTTACCCTTCCCCTACTACCTCCCTAAATACTGGTAATTCAGACGATCCCCAGCATGGCCGGTGCAAGCATTTTTACCGCCCTAGGCAAACAATTTTTTGCCACCCCATTCGCTCCACCCACTTATGCAGACTAACACAACACGCACTGACCCATGCAGACTGACGCACACTGACCAACATACACAAACTGATCCATGCAGAGACACACATATAGACACAAACTGACCCATGCAGACACACACTGACCCATACAGACACACACTGACCCATGCAGACACACAGTGACCCATACGGGCACACACTGACCTATACAGACACACAATGACCCATGCAGGCACACACTGACCTATACAGACACACACTGACCCATACAGACACACACTGACCTATACAGACACACACTGACCCATACAGACACACACTGACCTATACAGACACATAATGACCCATACAGACACACACTGACCTATACAGACACACAATGATCCATACAGACACATACTGACCTACACAGTCACACAATGATGCATACAGACACACACTGACCCATACAGACACACACTGAACCATGTACAGACACATACTGACCCATACAGACACACAATGACCCATTCAGACTGACATCCACAAACATATTTTTTGACACACATCTTGCCTTCAATGCTGTTTCTATGTCCATCTTGACTGTGCCTGGCGGCCCCAGTACCTTTTTTGCACATTTCCTGACATGCTCTCGCCCACTTGTCCCCATGTACAGGGGAAGGGGCAAGAGCGAGCAATTGAAGTGCCCTTGGCTGCTGTCACTTGCCACAATAGATGTGTGGGAGGGGGATCTGGCTGAGCGGGCTGATGTGTATGCTGCACAACTGGTGTTTTACCGGGTGCTAGTGAGCAGCAATGTAAGTGCTCCCTAGCACCCAGGGACATGGTCGGCGGCACGCTAGAAATAATAGATGCACACTTGATAGAGGGGTGTGACAGACCGCCTGGCACCCCGACCGGGTACCTCCATCAATCGCTGCTTCCTAGTAATCCTTGAGTACCATAAGCACCGCACTGGACACCATAATCGAACCCCCACACATAGCATACAATCCCTCCCCACTGCTTTGGAGAAAATTCTAATCCCATTATCAGAAAAAACACACTTTTTTAAAAACACCCCAAAAGTACCCTAAAAATACATAAAACCCCACAAATGTTACATTCCCTGATAGCTGGGATATGGGTGACCAAAATATCCCCAAATCACCCAGATCAGTTCAGGGGTTCAGAAATTTCCTGGAAGTCTTATTTTTGAACCACCGTGCACATGGTCCCATGCGCAAAACCGTTCCAGAGAATTAAGGCTAACGGTTGGTCTCTCTTATCTGGAGTACAAAGGTACATACTTCACATGAACAGAGCCTTTTAAAGTGCATTGGGCAAGGTATATTGCAGGGCCCATAGTCCTGAGGCAAGAGGCTGGCGGGCAGGCCCCTCCAAAAGCCAGTGACAAAGTTACTTTCGTCACAAGGGGCGGCACAAACGATCATAAAACCGCAGGGCCGGTACCCCCTTTAAGCAGCGCCCTAGGCGGCCACCTAATTGGCTTATAGGAAGCGCCGGCCCTGATTGCCAGCAGTCTATACTAAGGGGGCAGCCTGGGAGGTATAATTAGAAGGGGTAGGGAGTTATTATATTTCTAGACTGATACCCATAGATACGGTATCCATCCCCCTGCCCTCTACCTTGCATTATGTGTCTATTTTTTGACATTAGATGTGTCTAACTGAGTTTACGACACTTACTCCGACCAAAAGGTAGTTATTTGTTTGATCTAGTATTCTCAATCTATATTAGATATATATATCCTTTTATCCTTGAAAATACAGTTGCAGTTGAAGGATAGAGACTCAATACAATAGGGGTAGTGTCTTATGTCATTCCTTCAGGCTTCCTGTTCACAATGTTCTACTTACTGTTTAATAGATTTGTCTAACTACTCTATGTTTCACAGTACACCCTTTATTCTTTATACTTTTATGCATTTCATTTTGTGGTTCTCGAATACTGATAATAAAATTGTATTTTAATCTAAAATGATATTTTCTTGCTATTACCCTAGAATGATTTAAATTGGCGGTAATGTCAGTGGGGTTGGGCCTCTTCTCTTTAGGATAGGATCCTTCTCTCATTAGTTCTGGTTTAGTGATGACAATCTATACCTTCAGGCAGGGGGGTAACTAGAAAACTCAGGACCCCAGGGCAAGATTAAATGAAGCACACCCCCTTGGTTTTGATATGACTAGGGTCAGATTTAATGAAGCACACCCCTTTCAAATGATTTTCATGTGACGAGGGACAGATTAAATGAAATACATCCCCTTAAAATGATTTTGATATGACTATTTGGACTATTTTATTTTTTTGCAACAAATAACACATTAAGGCCTCAATGTAATAATCTGTCCAAATGATTCAATAATGTTAGAATAACTTCAAATAATTTATCTACATATGTAACTTTTAAAGTCTATAAGACTGTTGGAAAATAAATTATTTTTAATTTTTTTTTTTTTTTTTTTTACAATATTGAATCATTTGGACAGATTATTACATTTAAGCCTATATTATTATTATTATTATTATTATTATTATTATTATTATTCACCAAACTTATCCCTATAGTAAGTGCAACACATATAGCAAGCAGCTTGAGTGTTAATAAGTGTAACCCTATGATTTGTTACACTTTGTTTTTGTTTTCATGAAAATAAATTGTTTGAAACTGGAAACTCCGTATTGGCATCTAAACAAGACAAAATATATTCTAGCCTAACCATTGGTACGTTCTTTGAATCTGTTTTATTTATTGTTTCACATTATTTTAGAGGTTATTTGTACATCCTACATGCGCACAGCTTGTGGTATTTATTCTCTGTATATGAGGTGCCTGATTGACGACTGCTTTATTCTGTGTGTTGGTGGTAGCAGCATACCTGTACACATTATTTAGGCACTGAGATTAGGTGGCAATTACCCGGCAGAGTCGCACATACACACATTATACTGTGAGACAACCAGCAGTAGTGATGTCCCGAACGGTTCGCTGAACGGTTCGCCACGGACGGCGAACATAAACATAAACTTTGACCTTGTACCTCACAGTAAGCAGACACATTCCAGCCAATCAGCAGCAGACCCTCCCACCTCCTGGACAGCATCCATTTTACATTCATTGTGAAGCTGCATTCTTAGTGAGCTGTCCAGGAGGTGGGAGGGTCTTTGAGGGAGAGTCTGCTGCTGATTGGCTGGAATGTGTCTGCTGACTGTGAGGTACAGGGTCAAAGTTTATGTTTATGTTCGGCGAACCGTTCGGCGAACTGTTCGGGACATCACTAACCAGCAGCAAAAGTCAACCAAAGCACTTTGCCTGAAAATATATATTTTTGTCTAAATGGCTGAATTTTGGCAATATGGCTCTTATGCTTAGCCAAATATTTGGAATCAGACAAAGTAAATGGCACAAAAATGGGCCAATGAGTGTACTGTAAATATATATATATATATATATATATATATATTTGTGTTAGGTGCTTATGATAGTACAGTGTGAAATACCATAAATAAATGTAGGATAGTAAAAAGAGCAAGTCGGTTGTGGTGTGCCGGAACCGACAATGAGGTAGGCCTGAGAAAGAAGAGGGCAAAAATTAAGTAATCAAATTTATTACAGACAACCAATACATATACATTTTATCAACCAGACATGTTTTTGAAAGCATCCCTTAATTCTTGTACTGGGTTCGGTATGTACCGTGAGTAAGCGGATGACTTCCAGCGCCCCAGTGTTTTGATCACATGAGTTGGGATGTTGACACTGGAGTCTGTGGACGCGGCTCCTATACGAAAGGAGTGCCCTGAGTATTTGTCTGCGTTGAGGCCCAGTTGTTTGAGCAAGGACCTGCCGTAGGTCATGAAGGTTGTAGTGGTGAGTACTGCACCTTGTAGCTGTAGTAATGGTTGTGAGGACAGTAAGTTATGCTGCTGTATGTAGGCATCAAGAACCCTGATGGGACACCATCTGTTGTGCGTGGGATAATATGGTATGTTTACGGGTATGTGCTGACTGGTTTTGGAGTGAGGTAAAGTCAGGATGTAATGATCCATATGTTTTGTCAAGTGGGAATAGAGGAGGAACGGAGTAGTTTGATTCGTGGAGGTTGTAGTGAATTCTCTAGGTCGTAGAAATCCATAGAAAGCGATGTATATTGCTGTTTTGATGATAGAATTCGTATTAGTGTCAAACGGTTTTAGGTCAAGTAGGTTAGATAATGCTTGAAGATATGGTTATATATGGGTAGCCTCTGGGCCAAATGTGTGGGTTCTGATTTTTTAATACCTCTGAGTATGGTCTTAATTTGGTGAGTAGCCATGAAACTGTTGTTATTTGGGTGTAAGATGAGCATGTGGTGTTGAATGCCAGTGAGATAGAGTTTGATGGTGTTGTATGACATTTTGAGTTTTAGGTGGCAAAAGGAGCAAACCCCAAAAAGATGTCATAACAAACGGTTGTATGATGTTATGTTCCAGAAGGAATCGTTTGAATAGTGTGAAAGCCCTGCTGTATGTTTTGTTTGTATTGTTTGAAAGTGCCAACTGGGACAATGCCCTGCTATGCTGCATGATGACGTCTAGTCCAGTATGAGTTGTTGAAATGTTGGAGTGATGGTGGCTGTGGGTGCTGCTGACGGGAGTGCTTGATGAAACTCCTGAAATTTAAAGCGAGACAAATTGTCAGCAGCTGTGTTATATACACCTGGCACATGGAAACAACATAGGAAGAAATTATGACAAGCTGCCAACCAAGTGAGTTTCCTCAGAAATCTCATGATCGTAAGGGATTTGGAACGACGTTTGTTGTCTGAGTAACAACGCACTGGCATATTAGCCCATAAATGACCCCATGCTACGGCAGCCGCCACGATGGGATAGATCTCAAAAAGAGCTGAGGTAGTGGAAAAACCTTCCAAATCCTGAACTGCTGAAGGCCAGCTGCCCCAAAGCCATTCGTTCCCAAAAATTGCTGCAAAACCAGTGGTAGATGCCGCATCTGACCAAATGGTAGGAGATGATTCATTCAATTGAGGGAGGAACATACTTTTACCATTCCAAGTGGTTAAAAATCTCTTCCACATGTTTAGATCTGCCGTTGCTTGGGTATCTAAGGACAACCTGTGCGTGTCATGTAGGAAAAGTGGGAAAAGATGTAATAGCCGTGATATAAAGCAGAGGCCTTGAGGTATGATGCGCATAGCAAAATTGAGTGACCCTAGCAGGGACTGTAGCTCTTTGCGGTTGCAAGTACCGAGCTGAAAGTAGTTGTTTATGTAAGTGAGAATATTCTCTATCTTATCGTATGGTAGGCTTGCTTGCATTGTGGCGGAGTCTAATTGGATACCCAGAAAGGTGATAACCGTGTCTGGCCCCTCTGTTTTCTTTGGAGAGATGGGTACACCTAGTTGCTCAAATAGCTTAGTGGTAGCTTTGAGACTAGTGGGAGGTGAAGTATTCTCCTCGACCAGTAGGAAATCGTCCAGGTAATGTAATACCGTAGGGCATCTGGCTATGTTCAATAGTAACCAGCATAATGCTTCGGCAAATGTGTCGAAAATAGCTGGGCTACTTTTGGACCCAAAAGTTAACCGGGAGAAAAAGTAGTAGTTCCCGGACCACTTGATGCCATGCAGGTGCCACAGTGTGGGGTGGATTGGTAGTAATTTAAAGGCGTTAGTAATGTCGGTCTTACTGAGCCAGGCTCCAACCCCTGCTTGTATGATTGCTGTAATGGCATGATCTATGGTGGTGTATTGCAGAGAGAATTCCTCAGAGGGTATGAGGGAATTAAGACTGGGGTTGGCCGATGAGTGGGGTGCCGATAAGTCAATGATGAGTCTATGTTTTTGGGAAGATTTCCCAGTGACAATACCAATGGGGTTGGTGCGCCATTCTATGAATAGAGGAGTTCTAAAAGGCCCCTATACGAAACCCTCATCCACTTCTTGGGCTATGAGGGTGTCAACCGCTGTGGGGTTGTGTTGGGTGGATTGTAGATTAGGGCATTCCAGAGTTCCGGCTGGTATGTGTAGAATACCTGTATGGAAGCCTTCTGTTAAACCAGAGATAAGAAAGTCTACTAGGTTTCTAAATGGGTGCTGAGACATAAATGCCGTGAACACTGGCATATTAATGGACGTTAGGTAAGGCTTGGAATACATTTTATTTGGACACATGGTCTTTGCATGTGCCCTGCCCTAAAACATTTTGAACAGACATGCAATAGTCTACATCCACTGTAATTACAAAACCCAACATTGAAATTAATACATATCTGGGACTTGCCCAGAAACTTGATTGGGCGTCCCAGTTTGTCTCTTGACAACTTCCCTGGATCCCAAGAGGAACTAGCTCCTTGCGTGGAGGCATGTCCGTCCGCCGTGTTGGGACAAAAATTTGTAGTATGGGCTGTGGAGGAGCAGTATGCACAAGCCGGTGTTCTTAGACCTGCAAAGTGTCTGCAAAAAATGACGGTATCAATCTTTCCCCAGTTGGATCGTGTTCCGTACTGGGAGAAGGCTCCAGACACTTTTGCAGAAAAAGGCCTATGGTAGTCATAGAAAGCTGAACCACCATATTTGTTGCCCTGGTCTACCACCTTGTGCATATAGAGATCAAACTCCTCTCTTCTGTTGGGATAGACCGCACAGATGACATCCCTGTAAATACCAAAAGCTAGTACAAATTCAGGGATAGTCAGTTTCCTGTTCAGGCGGGCATCCCTAGATCTGACAACAACAGATACATCATCATAAGCATACGTCTTATTCTCAACAATATACTGGGAGGCAATCAACAGGGAAGCCAGGTTGACGTCTTTACCTTCCAGGATATCCCTTTTTATGTGCTCAGGTATCATATGTGCTGGGCTAACTTCCTGGTCATCCAGGGTGATGGCTGGAGCAACTAATGGCAAGTTGGCTGGTGCTTGTGAAGCAGCAGCGGGTGGCCCTGCTAGAGTAAGGGCCGTGGTGACCGACTCAAGTTTCTACAGCCTGGAGTTGACCTTGCTCATGGACGCCATGAGTGAGGATAACATGGCATGTATGTCTCCTGGGTTGGACTGGCTAGGTCCTTCCCCGGCATCCATGTTATTTGTTGATGTGCGTAGCAGTTTGAAAAGTTCTGCTTTCTTTGCTGTAGCGGGGTAAGGGATTTGTCGTCTCCTCAATTCCGTGGTTATACGTGGGATCGTCCGGGATCTAATCGATGCTGGACTAGCTAGCTCTCCTCCTTGTGTGGGAGTGACAGCTCTAGCCGGGGTGCTAGGCAGGGAGAAATCCTCTACACCTTCTTGAGACATACTATAAATAAAACAATTAATTAGTATATGAAACCACCAAATTGAACTGGCAGGCTAGCTAGGCCGGATGGCGAAACATTATACTTGTTTGGTGACAGATGAGGCCCTGCCAGGGCCGGACTGGGAGAAAAATTCGGCCCGGGCATTTTTTTAACACAGCGGCCCACTAAAAAGGGGGCGGGGCAGAGGAGGTGTGTTTTGTCATCACCAATGACAAACACACCTCCTCTCAAAGTGGGCATGTTGGTTCAATGTTCTTCCAGGGCAGACCATGCGCAGAGCTCTACTGAAGAGCTCTAGCATGAGAAAAAAGTCCTGTATTTGTTCTGCACAGTGCAAGCAAATTTAATAACATGCTTGCACTGTGTTTCCTTGCAACTTGTCTCTGGTGTCTATGAATGGATACCAGGAGATAAAAGGAAAGAGTATTGTGCATGTGTTTGGAGCCTGCTTGTGGTATTGCGTGTGTGTAGAGTGAGCTGGTCGTGGTGTGGTATTGTGTAATAAGGTCGGTTTTAGTCGTGTTGTGTTTGTGGTGTAATGTGATGCATATGTGGCTATGGGCTGTAGAGAATGTGTGTATTGGGGATATAGCAAGTGTGTGCATACAGGCTATAGTGTGTGTGTGTGTGTTTAGGGGTGTAGTATGTGTTTGCTTACAAGGAATCTAGTGTGTGTGTATAGGGGATCCAGAGTGTGTATGTTAAAGGACCACTATAGTGCCAGGAAAACATACTCGTTTTCCTGGCACTATAGTGCCCTGAGGGTGCCCCCACCCTCAGGGACCCCCTCCCGCCCGGCTCTGGAAAGGGGTTAAAACTTACCTTTTTCCAGCGCCGGGCGGGAGCTCTCCTCCTCCGATCCGCCCCGTCGGCTGAATGCGCACGCGCGGCAAGAGCTGCGCGCGCATTCAGCCGGTCGCATAGGAAAGCATTTATAATGCTTTCCTATGGACGCTTGCGTGCTCTCACTGTGATTTTCACAGTGAAAAGCACGCAAGCACCTCTAGCGGCTGTCAATGAGACAGCTGCTAGAGGCTTTGGGGGAAGGCTTAACCCATTGATAAACATAGCAGTTTCTCTGAAACTGCTATGTTTATAAAACAATGGGTTAACCCTAGAAGGACCTGGCACCAAGACCACTTCATTAAGCTGAAGTGGTCTGGGTGGCTAGAGTGGTCCTTTAACCCCTTAAGGACACATGACATGTGTGACATGTCAAGATTCCCTTTTATTTCAGAAGTTTGGTCCTTAAGGGGTTAAGAGTGTAGTGTGTGTGTGTGTGTGTGTGTATATATATATATTTGGAAGTATATTGTGTATGTGTGTGGTGCAGTGTGTTGGGGGGGGTTCTGTGTGTATGTGAGGGGTGCGGTGTGTGAGAGTGCAGTGTGTGTGAGAGTGCCGTGTGTGTGTGATGTGTGTGAGAGTGCCGTGTGTGAGTGATGGGTGTGAGAGTGCCGTGTGTGAGTGATGGGTGTGAGTGATGTGTGTGAGAGTGCCGTGTGTGAGTGATGGGTGTTAGAGTGCCGTGTGTGAGTGATGGGTGTGAGAGTGCCGTGTGTGAGTGATGGGTGTGAGAGTGCTGTGTGTGAGTGATGGATGTGAGAATGCTGTGTGAGATGGGTGTGTGAGATGGGTGTGAGAGTGCTGTGAGAGAGTGCTGTGTGTGTGAAAGTGCTGTGTGTGAGAGTGCTGTGTGTGTGTGAGAGTGCTCTGTGAGAGTGCTGTGAGTGTGATGGGTGTGAGAGTGCTGTGTGAGAGAGTGCTGTATAAATGTTATTGTGTGTGTGTAGGGGGGTAAAAAAAAAAACAGACACTATGTCCCCCCCTCCCTTCTTACCTTTAGCCTGGGAGGGGGGGGGCCGGCACGCTGGGAATGGCAGGCGGGGAGGCAGTGTTCCCTGGTGGTCCTCGTGGTTGAGTGAACTCTAGCCTGTGAGGCTAGAGTTCACTCTCGCGAGATCCGGTCGTTGCCATGGCAACGCGCCGGATCTCGCGAGAGGAACCCGGCGGAGCTGCAAATTAGAGCTCTGCCGGGTCCTCTCTCCAGCCTGGCTGGCTGGCTCCCTCCCTCCCTCCCCGCCGGCGGCCGCATGTGGGCCGGTCAGGGAGATCCTTGATCTCCCCACCGGCCCTCCATGGCAAACAGGATAGTGCCGGCCCTGCATAGACCGGCAGGGGAGATCCTGGGACCTCCCTGCCGGTCTCGGCCCCACGGACACCGCGGCCCACCTGGCATTTGCCCGGTGTGCCCGATGGCCAGTCCGGGCCTGGGCCCTGCTAATTGCCAAGCGGCTTGAGAGGCTCTATCTATGCGTTGGTGCGAGGGGATATTGAGGCCACTCAACGTAGTGGCAGGAGTTTTAGGCCTCTCAGTGACTGTAAGATAGAAAACAGGGGAAGGGAGTGACAGGTGAGGCCCTCTCTATGCAACCGGTCCTGGCGTGACAGGTAAGTCTGAATTACAGTTTAGGAGTCCCTGGGATGCGATGTACGACGAAGACCGGGGTCAGAAGAAGCTGGATGGGCGGAAAAGGCCTGAACAGGATTCCTGGACACAGCTGTCGCGGTAAAACCTCGTGGATACTGAAACCAAGATGGCGTCTGAGAGAACCCGGAAGTGGATCTTCATTCAACGCTGACCTCGAACGGTAAGGAGCCAGGTAAGGGGAGTGCCTTAAGTAGGCTAGGGGTAGCAAACCAGCACCTCCCACAAATCCAGGCAAATTGCCTTAATACATATATATATATATATACATACATATATATATATATATATATATAAAATATATAAATATTATGTATATATTTCCAGTACACTAAACTGGAATAGTACACTACCGTGAAACTTCCCGGTGGGCCGTCGGCACCTGGGACTGGACAGACAGCTGTCTGTGCTGGTGGTCGCAGGGGGGAGCTGGCTCCTGGCTGTTCTGGCGGCCGCAGGGGGGAGCTGGCTGTTCTGGCGGCTGCAGGGGGGAGCTGGCTCCTGGCTGTTCTGGCGGTTGAAGGGGGAGCTGGCTGTGCTGGCTTTTCTCCCCAGCCCTCGCACACTACTTAATGAGCCCGGGGCCGGACTATGACATCATATTCTGGACCCGGTCTCATTAAGCTGCATGCTGGGAGCAGAGCCAGCACAGCCAGCACAGTCGGCTCCCCCTGCGGCCGCCAGAACAGCCAGGAGCCATCTTCCCCCTGCAGCCGCCAGAACAGCCAGCTCCCCCCTGCGGCCACCAGCACACCTGACCCAGCTGCCTGCCCTGCACGACTCCCTGGCCTGTCACCCACAGGTATTATATATTATTATGTGTCAGTCTGTAAGTTTATGTGTGTGTGTGTGTGTCTGTCTGTCTGTCATGGTGTGTGTGTGTCATGGTGTGTGTGTGTGTATGTCATGGTACGTGTCTGTCTGTCATGGTATGTCTGTGTGTGTCTGCCTATCATGGTGTGTGTTTCTGTCATGGTGTGTGTGTCTATCTGTCATGGTGTGTGTCTGTGTGATGGTGTGTATCTGTCATGATGTGTGTGTGCGTCTGTCATGTGTGTGTGTGTGTGTGTCTGTCTGTATCATGGTGTGTGCATATCTGTCTGTGTCATTGTGTACGTGTTTGTGTCATGGTCTGTCTGTGTCATGATATGTGTCTGTCATGGTGTGTATGTGTCTGTCATGGTATGTGTGTGTGTGTGTGTGTCTGTCATCTGTCATGGTATATGTGTGTGTCTGTGTCTGTGTGTGTGTTTTACTCACCTTTTTTCCCCCATGCCATGCTGCAGGGTTGGCATAGATTTTTTTTCCAGGGCTGTTTTGTATGCCCAGTCTGGCCCTGGATATGCTCTACCTCTAATGGGTTGAAAACGCATATGAACCTTTCTATCACATCATCACTAGATCTTCTGCACAAAGCTTACAGTCAAATGATTGATATTGTTACTCAAAGACCATGCTAAACATATAATTGGACACCTATAATCACGACATTTTACATTTTGCTTAAATATAAACAAATTGTGGAGTTTGTGGCCTATGGAAGCCTGGACATAATAATTTATCATGCAGAAAAAAGGCTAAGAACAAATAGGGTCATAACAGCTGTAACGATCAAGATATGTTTTATAGCTGAGAGGCAGAACTTCAAAAACACAAGCTTGATGTTAGTAAGAAGCTCAAATACTGTTGTAGGGACAGTTATTTTACATTATAGATTGTGGAGGTAGAAACTGGTTGTGACGAAATGCCTTTTGTCACTGGATTGTTAGGTGACAAGCTGCCATTTGCCCCCGGCTGTTGGAGGAGCCTGATTGCCAGCCTCCTTCCTTATGACTATGGTATTGCCATTTAAAAAGACTATTTGGGGCTTATTGGCTTCTAAAGAGTGTTTCTGCCCATTTGAATCCATGGGAAGGTGTGTTTCTTCCCCTCCCCCATTTCCTGTCTATAGTTCTCCAGCAGGGCGTTGTCCCAGGCACACTGCCAAACCAGTTGGAACTGACTGCTTTTGTCCCTCCTTGGTTTCTCAACAGCCCTTGCTATGCTTTACCCCATGGCAAATTTACTCTGTTCATGGGATCTGAGCACTGTTCACCTAGATTGGGTGCTATCAGGGGATAGGTTAAATGTGGGGGTTCTGTGTAATATAATAGGAATTATGTATTTTTACATATCTTGCTGTTAGTGTAAAATGTAGATATTTTCTGTACCTGGAGATAGAGTTTATTGCAGTGCCTTAAGACCATTATCTCCAGGATGGAGAGGAGGGATTTCATTGTGTATGTGGGAGTGTTATTATGTTAATTAGTGTTCCCATTGGTTTGTGTCCCTTTTGTCACAGTTTACCACCAGGTCCAGGGGGGGTGCCCATGGCCTGAAAACTTCTATATAAGGAGTAATAAACACTCATTGGAGTCAGATCATCTTGTACCTTCATGAAGTTTCGGCTCATGTTTGGGGGATTGGAGAACTACACTCTAGGGATTGCTATAATCACTATACTCCCCAGGGTATAATCACTAAGCTCTGCTAAAAGCTTGTTCCTGCTCCTGCTCTCTGGAATTCGGAGAGGTTGACCTACTGGAAGCTGGACCCTGGTCTTAGGTCCAGAGTGGGTGGAGACGGCGAGACCCCAACCAAGCTGCGGCGGTTCGTGGGAGTCTACAGTGGTTATGGTGTCTTGCGGAGTGCTTGGAGTCCTCGTAAAGCAATAGGAGCATCCATTAACGGAAGGTACCCGGTCGGGGTGCCAGCGGTTCCGTTACACTGGTCTCTTGGAATTTACTAAAAAATGTACATTAGCTTCATTGCTTCATGGCCGCTATAATAAGTTGTAATTGTTATGGTGTTTACATTTTTATTATGCCATCCAGAAGTAATGATTTTTTTCATATCATAATGCCCTGACTCCTGGACTTTGCAAAGCCTTGAATGTGGTTGTTGAGAATATACGGGAACTTAGCAATGGAGTGAGCTAAATGTTTGATATGCTGGGGAGGGTCAATGTTTAGTGGATGTAGAGAAAAGTTTTATTATAACCCTTAATTGTATTTTCCTTGAAGACAAACAGAGTTGATGCTAAGAGCAAACTGTGTGCGTGTTAAAAGTAACAGTCCATTACCTGTAAAGTTTTTATCACTATGTTTTTGATATACATTCTCTCTTTTTATAAGCTACAGAAGAATTTAGAGATAAAACTGGTGATATATTATTCTGAAATAATACAATAAAACCTGGAGAATGTCAAAGAGTATGTTTTTATGCTTGTATTTAAAGAGATATGTGCTTTTTTAAACAGAGGTTAAACCACTAACGGTCGAATTGGCACAGAATTTACAATGGCATCACCACATCAGATTAAACAATCCTATAGCTATCTATTCAAAAATTGCTAAATCGTCTGGTTGCGTTGAGTTTACACATGCAAATTATAAGGAAATATGATCAAAGGAAAAAGAGAAAAAAAAAGAGGAACAAATTGAGCAATATGTTAAAAATGTATTAATGCAGAAAAGTAAACTTACAGTCTGATATTGCAATTATTCTGATGTGCAAAAGGCAACTTGGCTTTTAAAGCTACAGATAGTATGCAGTGTATTCCATAACATCTCCATAGCATAACGTCCTTTAACAGTTGCCACCTTTTGGCATAAAATGCTTCCAAGCAGAATTTCTTCATGCAACGAGCCTGCCATCTTGTAAAACAGTCTTGTAATAGGATCGATACACTGCTTGTCTGCTCTTGCATATTTGCTTAAAATAAAGTACTTTTGGGGGGACGGAGCCAGGCAGCCAAACCGGGCAGAAGCACGCTTGCCAAGCTCCGAGACAAAAAGTATAAAATAAAGGAATTTTTCGGCAAAACACACAGAATACCTCCTACACCCATAATGGGTAGAAAGTCCAAAAAACCCAAAGCAGATAAACCCGCAGAAGGCAGGAACATTGAGGAATACAGCCGTCGGGTGCATGGAGCCGGCGGGCCCAAGATGGCCGCCGACTCAGATGAGTACTCTGACTCCTCTGAGGAGATATTACAAAGCAGAGGTGCGGCGGACCTACTGCAGTCGCTACAGCCCTTCCGGGCCTCACAGAGCATGAAACCAGCGCCTGTGACAGCGGCCACACTGAAAGAAATGCTCGCCGACCTCCAAAAAACGCAGCAGGCTGATATCGCCACGATCCGGTCTGATCTATCAGGAATGGTCAGACGACTGACAACTGTGGAGACGGTGACAGAAACCCACACAAACTCATTGCGGATCCTAGAGGCGGAGATGCTTGCCTTAAAGAAGCAGCATACTGCTCTGGAACAACGCTTTGCGCAAACAGAAGATGCCAGGCGTCGCACAAACATTAAAGTACGAGGGACTGGTGGAGTCCCTCTTGCAATCTAAACAAGCGAAAAGCATCTCCTTTAAGGGGGTGTTTCGAGTTCCAAAGCCGAGAGGAGCCCCAGAACAAGCCTCCAGGAATGTGGTGGTACGCTTCCACTCCGTCAGAGACAAAACGCTGGTACAAAATGTGCTGAGGGGAGCCTCCCCCCACATCTTTGAGAACATGAGTCTCCCATTTTATGCGGCCCTTACAGGAGACACCATGCTGTGGAGAAAGTCCTTGCAACCCTTCACTAGCCAACTTAGACATCAGCTATCGATGGAGGTCCCTGCGTATACTTCAGATACAGCGGGGAGAGGAGACTTACTCAGTGCAAAACCTACAACAAGCGGCAGGCCTATTGAACACTCTGGGACTCCCAAGTGGCTCTCTCTCATTGCCCGCAACGAGAAGGATCCCCGCGACTCAACACTCGAGGAACCTGTCACGGGCTACACAAGCCACAACACCCAAGACACACGCCACTGCTCCGGCATCAGCCCCCACATGAGGCACAGGGACAGTCTCACGGGTTTTGATCCACTATTACTATACAGCTTGACCCTCTGATGGCAGCTGGCTCAATGGAGACTGACACCCTACTACCTGGTTATATGTTTATATTTATGCTTGGTTTAACTTTTCGTTTATCCTTACGATCTCTCACAGTTATATTGTGTATGTTTTCTGCCTACCATTTTTACTAGGCAGAGTTAATCTGCACGAAAGACGGCTCACAACCCTCGCCTCTGCACCACATTGGCACCTGTGGGATACGTCAGAGGCGTAATACAACTCGAGAGCTAGGGACCTATCGCCACACGTACCCGCATAGCTCATGAGAACAGTGCACTAACAAGGGCAACGACACCCTTTCAACTGGTAGCCTACACTTTGCCACACTCACATTTTTAAAGCAACCCCACTAGCTTACACTCCACGCAACACTCACAAATTTTAACTGGCCTGACGACCTCATGGCGGGGATCCCGGACCCACATGCCTGTGAGTAGATGACAATGAATCCCATTAATGGGGATACACACCCCGCACATGTAGATCACAGACCATACATACGATAGAACACCCATGCAAGGTATCCATGGTTATTAACATCCTAGACACCGCAGCATACCACCCAGACATACACCTTGTGTCATTCAAGCATTGTTACTATATACGCTGGAGTCTTTATGCTTGTTGAGAAAGTAACATCTAAAATGTGCGACACATCATGCCACTATCAAACATGTATGTATTCGCCTTTGTATACGTTGTTGTGGCGTTCTGACACTGTTATGTTCCTACCTGCAAAAAAAAAAAAAAAAAGGTACTTTTGTTTATTGTTAATTTTATTGTGTGCCCTCTTTATTGGATATATTATAGGGCTCTGGCACTGGTGAAATTATTACTTTTTAATTTTCAATGTATTCATTAAAAATGAAATAGCAAGGGGCCACTAACCTCCGAATAACAATAAGAAATTTGATTTGAACCATTCCTTTTTTTATCGGTGCTGTGTTTCAAGTATGCTGATAGGAAACTGCCCTGTAGACTTATTCCCAATATCAGAAGGTATTCAACTTATCATCCAAACTAAGATTAGCTATTTTCTTTCTGCCACACCGTTTTTCTGAACAGGTATCTGGCATGGTTTTTATTTTCAATATCAAGTTCTTCAAATAAGTCCCTACATTCATAAACATGTTTTGTTACCTTGTGTGAGTAGACAATGCTTTGCTACTTGTGAAATATAATAATGGTCACAAACTATTGAGGCTTCCTCACACTTTAACTTTTTTTATATATGCAATGATGCATCAGGAAGTCATCAATGAAGGTAGTGTGAGATCCTGATTTGTCCACACAAATGTTAAAGAATTTGATAGGTTGAGTTTTTTTTATTGGTTTCTGGAACAGATGCATGCAACACGTCTTGTGAAGAAGTCTACATCGTGCCTTGCTTCATGACTTCTGGATCCAGGTGTCGAAAAGAGTATGATTGACCAATTTAACTTGCTTATTTTTAGTGCTGGGTTTGTACCATTACAATTGTCACAATGTATATTCCTTGTTTAATTGTGCATTCATTTCACAGAAATTGCATTGTGAGTCTACTGGTGGCCAGGCAGTGTGTCAATGGTTTGACTCTAAGTATATATATAACATTTAACATTTTTGTGGGGGTGCTTCACTGTCTATATTTAGGGGGAAAGAGCAAAAAAAATATGTTTCTCAACTGTCTCACATATATTTGGTTGTCATGGATCCTCTAGTGGGTGCATTGCCAAAAATCAACTTTAAAAATACCCAAAGCCTGTCTCTCCTAGAAGGTGGACAATATCACCTTCAAATGCTGAATAATATTTTTCAAAATGCCATTGGTATTTGATGTTTCAACTTGACCCCATCAGAGAAAACCAAGTAAATAAAATATATGTACTGCATTCCGATGTGATTATCCTTGTAATCTTTAAAAAGTGAAGGACCATAAAGTGAAATAGATTCATTTTTTTATTAGAACATGATGCCATGTGCTCTCTGGACTAACTGTAATGTCTTAATCAAAAATTTGTTTCTTGAATCAACAGAAATTGTCATAAATAATATTTTTATATTATAGTATAATTATATAATTTTTATTTTAATGAGCATTTATCCTTCTATTAATTTCTAGGCAGTGAGAGTTTTAAATGAAAAAGCATTTAAGGCAAAGTTGTAATAAAAAAACCAACGCAGTCAGTTCCAAATAAGTACTGTCCCCTTAAAACCTGTCATATCATATACTTCACAATGTCCCCTTGCCCAAGCTGAAGAAAAAATATTTAGAGTGGAGGCCTCCCGCAAAGGATCTGTAAAGAGAACCAGTTAGTGAACTGGAACGTTTTGTAAAGAGTCTTGTGATGGGAATACAAAGACTTGATATAAGGATCTCAATAACAAAAAACAATAACTCTTAATAAAACAAAAAACAACAACAACAAAAAAATTTGTGTATGTTGTGTGGAGGACATGATCCAATTCAGGTTAAGCACATAGTTCAATTTGGAGATATATAGCCATATGGTGGATTTGTCTGGTGAAATCTAAGTGTGGAGGATTGTCTTCTTGGCAGCAACCAAGACCACGTCAAGACATGTAGAGTGTTTAGGGGTACTTTAGAGGACAGTTCTGGGGTAGTAGCACTGGGAAATGTAAAAGAGACTAAATATAGGCTTGCATTTTTGGCCAGAATTCCTTTGTTTTGAGGATACATTTTTCTAGATTTAGATCTTTGTTTGCATATACATGCTGTTTTTTCATTGGTGTAGGAGATTTTACTTACTCTTTTGGTTGAAAAAAAAGATGATTTATGCTGCTAGAATTGAACAGATCCAATTTGTTTTTCAGGACCTGTGATCAGCTTCTCTACCAGTCACACCCAAAATGATCTCTGCAGTGCCCTTGCATATAATGTTAGTGTGTTATCAATCAGGGATACTTGGGCCATCATGTAGCCCGTTCTCTACCTAAACTATCAAGATAATCATATTGCAAATAGCTTTGTTTGTCAAAGTCTAGTACTGTATTTATGGTATACAAAATGTGCCTATTAATCAAAATTACATTTGACTAAAGACTTCTGTTTACACCCATTTCAAAACACGGGTCGATTATTCTGTTACAGAGGTTGTAACTGATTTCAAAACTTCCCTTTTGTTTAATTGTCCCTCATCCCTTAGGTTTGTAAGTTTGTTTTGGGCAGGTCCCTCTTTACCTATTGTTCTTGCATGGGGGATATGATAGAAACATTTAAATACATTAAGGGAATCAACACAGTAAAGGAAGAGACTATATTTAAAAGAAGAAAAACTACCATAACAATAGGACATAGTCTTAAATTAGAGGGACAAAGGTTTAAAAATAATATCAGGAAGTATTACTTTACTGAGAGGGTAGTGGATGCATGGAATAGCCTTCCAGCTGAAGTGGTAGAGGTTAACACAGTAAAGGAGTTTAAGCATGCGTGGGATAGGCATAAGGCTATCCTAACTATAAGATAAGGCCAGGGACTAATGAAAGTTTTTAGAAAATTGGGCAGACTAGATGGGCCGAATGGTTCTTATCTGCCGTCACATGTTTTTATGTTAACCCCTTAAGGACACATGACATGTGTGACATGTCATAAATTCCCTTTTATTCCAAAAGTTTGGTCCTTAAGGGGTTAAACATGCTTTGTTAGAACTAAATGTTTGTCTAGTTTACCTATTGATCAGCACTGTGGTATATGTTGGCGCTATATGAATAATGATCGTTAGTAATGTGACTAACACAAGTCGTTGATCCTTTAGCAGTCCAGTTGGAATCCAGTTTGTCTTCGTCCTGCATGAGGTTATTGTTCAATCCACTTTGACATCAAACAAAAATGTTCTAAAAGGGAGGGGCAGTTTATCCAAACAACCTAATCAGAATACATATAAATAGAAAAAAGATAAATTGTAAAAGAGTATTTTATGATCATTTACAAGCCGAACGACAAGCTAAGTGCTAAATAATCCACAGATAACTGTTTGCCATGTTGAATTTTTGATGAGTCCTAAGTTTTGTTTTTGTCATACAAAACGGATCAGGGTCACAAATTTGCTAAACTTGTGCTACATATAGTAATCATTCATACAGAAATAATGAAGAGGCTAACGCATGTTGCTGTGTTGGTAGCACTACATTATTTAAATTGTACCGAGGTTCAGGCTCATAGTTCAATGGCAAACTGGCTTTTAAAATACCTCAATAAACATTGTGTAAGCTTTTGTCTTCATATTCCTGTTTACGAGGAATTTTATTGCTATGCAATTTACAAGTCTTTGCAGGTCTGAATGCAGAATTTTAGAAGTTGGGTTAAAATGTTTATTTTTGGGGCGTTTAGAAACAGCCAGTGAAGAAACAGCCATAGAACCCCTTACATGTATTAACAATGTGGATTTCTGTTTACAAAACCTTTGTAAAAGAAGAAAAAAAATAGTCAACTTACTTTTTTTGTAGTTTTTTTTTTCATACAGGCAAGGTTTTATATATATAAAATTCTACATTGTGAGAAAAACAAACCACAAAACTAGCAAGCAACGACTTTAAAACAAGTTGTTTTGTCAAGATAACATGTAACAAGTTCTTTATTTGAGATAACAAATTTAAAAAAATTACAAATACATGGCCTCTGGGTTCTGTAGCTATGTAACCTTGCCATCCATCACATTTTTAGGTTTTACTTAAAATAATAAAATGTTTTAAAAGTAAAAACCCTGCTCTAAATGAATCTACTATCTATTCATCCTAGGTTTCAAATAAATGTTTCAATCAGTAGCGAATATTTTATTGGTAGCCACTAATTTGCGGTTAGAACTACATTTTGGATTTTAATATAAATGTATCCCCTATGTCTAACGATTTCAAAAAGACTAGATATGTATTTTATTCCAAGGAAATTATAATATTTAACAGAGCAACTGACAGTTTCTTGTTAGCTAGCCTCTTAGCCGTGATCTGTAATCCCAAACTGTTGCCTTCCTACATATATAAGTAAATGCAGTACATTCCGCAGTTTCATCTTGATGGCAATTACAAAACATATTCATTGTATATTATATCCGTGAAGGGGTTAGAATCCGCCTTCCTGCCTTGTGTTAAATATCACTGTGCAATTCAATCATATCTTGAAACACAAAATGTACATAATGATCAGAAGGAAATATGAGATCATATCAGGTACAGCAATGCACATTGTTCATTTTATAATATCTTATACAAACATTGTTTGGCATTGTAACCTGAGAAAGAGATGGCAAAACTAATATATTTTTTTTATTGCATTTAATAGTAGAGTGGCTGATTTATGATACTTCTATTGGTGTTCCATAAAGCTATTTATAATACATTTGTAACATGAATAAACTTGGTTTTGCTGGTGGCATCATATATATTAGCAAACATATATGAACAATATTTAAATATATACATGTATACAATCTAATGCTGCATCGCATCTAATGCGCACCTCAATTTTTGAAACCTGGAAGCTGAAAAATATTTTGCTGGCTAAAGTAATGCGCATTTATACAAGCTACTACTATACAACATTGTGCTAAAATTAAAATGTTTATTGCCATATACCATTGGTGGTATTTCAATTTTAGTGTTAAGTCTATTCTCTCGTAAGCCCTCTTTCAGGAATGAAATTTGCCTGTGTGAATTCGTCAGAATGAAATTTGCCTGTGTGAATTCGCCTGTTGAATTCACCTGTTCTAATTCACGTTTTAATTCGCCAGTTTTAATTCACCTTTGCGAATTCGCCCGAATGAAATTTGCCGGAAAAATTCGAATTTTTCCCTGAATGCAATAGCCATCGAATCTAATGTGCATTTAAATTTCAGAAACGTTATTTTCAAAAAAAGGTGCGCATTAGATTTGAATAAATATGGTAATATGAACTACATATAAAAACATGGCCTGCTCATTATTTTAGGGAGCAGATGATGTTTTCCCATACTGTATGGTTTTTTACATCATCAGTGCAGTTATTAGTTGTAATGAACAGTTCATAATACATAAATACAGCAGGACCATGTGTGTGTGTGTGTGTGGGGGCATTAAACTACACTATCACCAACTATTAACATAGATAAAATGTTAAACATTTACACTTACAGTACTATACACAATACTAACCCTTGCCTAAAAATATAATGTAATACAAAATATCCAAAATATAAAAGTGTGTAATAGGATGGAATAATACCATCTAATTACATTATATGTCCAGAATGACTTAATGACATTATTTTCCAATAATATACAGTTTGCTATTATTTATCGTCTCTCTCTCCCTCCTCCAGGTTTACAGTGGTGAATAACTTTTAGACCTATATAGTAGCATGGGACTGTGTTATATTACACAATTCTCTTAAATTACCAAACGAGGACTCCCAAACATCTAAATTTCCAGAGTTTGTTCCCTGGTGTCCTGCTTTAGGTGATAAAAGGGAAGCATGCCTAAACAATATAGTGGAAACAGAACATTAGACATGCTCATGCTATGGTAAGGGCACTAGGAACTTGCAGGGAACACAGTCTGCTCCCAGTGGGCTGGCTAGTTTGATTGGCAGGCATCCTGGTGTGTATTCATGCCAGACTGACTTGCCAGTTCTTCTCATGGACCTCCCCCATTCCATTCGATGTTGGGGGATTCCCTAAACTTACAGCATGGGGTCCAGCAGCATAATGATGCTCGGCATTATAAATAGTGCTATAACAATGTCGACTTTTCAGTGAATGCCACCATCTTTATCTTGATGTTTTCAAGTTGACATTTTAAACCCATAAGATAAAACTTCAAGACTGAACAGAAAACCCAAAACAAAAATCGAGTCAAATAGAAAACCGATCTCAGCGGAAATATTAAGGTTTAGTGACATTACTTTCACAGGAGGAAGAGGAGGTTAGTGCGACAGGTGGTTGAGCAGGCCCAAGATGGCAAATGAAATGGCAAAGATTCAGAAGCCAGTGCCCTTCTCTTCTGGCATGGTTGGAAGTGGATCATCAGGAAAACCATGTAGTTTTCATAGCTTGAGGGAATTGCTTAGGGAGTTTCTTTTGGGACATGTCATGGAAGGCTTATCCTTCTTAATGGATGAAATGGACGGCCTGTGACTGCAAGTGAGGTGTAGCTTCAGAAGCAGATGGATTAGTCACCACATTGGCATGTACAAATAGGGGAAGTCGGTGTCAGTGGCCAAGCGATGTCTGGCTATTCTTTCATTTTTATTCTGATTTCAAGGGTGCAAGGACAGTACCAAGGATTTTCGGCCATATTCTAAAATGTCGGAAGCAGCAGGGTAAACACCATCCCATCATGTTTGATTTGCTGGTTAAACTATAGGAGGTGTTGCCGCAGCTGTGTTTCTTCAAATACGAGATTAAGTTATTTTGAGTGGCATTTGCACTGTGTTTCCTTGGGGCATTGCAAATTTATGAAATGGTTGCACCTGATGTTTGTCTCTTGCTGGTAGATGCGTGCATGTCAGAGCACTGGTTGGACATAAATATCTGATGGTCGAAAACGGATTAGGCCAGATTAGGCCACGATGGGATCTTTGATTAGGATTTGTGCAACAAGAGGGTTGTTTTGTCCAGTAGGTCTAGTTTATTAGTTTTTACAGTTTAGGATGGGGAAGATCAGTTCCCTTTTGATGCATTAGAACGTTCATTCGTCGTGATTTTCCAATTTTCTAAGTTGTGTGTTAGATGGGTGGGTAGGATATTCGAATTGGGGAGGAGACACAAGCCAGCCTCCTAGGAATGACAATGAAACCACTCAAGCAATTACGCTGTTGGGAATCAGAGCATTTTAGGTTGCATGTCTACCCTCATTTGCTCTAATCTGGCTGTGTCTGCCACTCCATCTCCCCCACCATCTTTCCTTCTTTTTCCATGTTTCTTTTGATAGGTTCTGTTTCCCCAATATGTATGGTTCTTGGGGCAATTTTACATTTATTGGACTAAGAGACAAGTGGAGGTCAGATCATATGCGTGTAAGTTAGGGCTCTCACTTGAAGTAGCGAAGGTGTGCTGGAGAGGGTTGAGGAGATTATGTTCAGATTAATTTTACCCTGAATGTGTTCTGCTTAGTAGGTGTGTCTCAGGTCAAGTGATGCTGGTTCTACATGAGTGAGGCAACGAAAAAGGTCGTCGAAGGATGATCGATATTATATATGCCATGAAACAAGAAACGGCATGTTGCTATGCTCTGTTTAGTAAACTCACACTTATATGGTCACAGTTAGTTCCCTGTCCCATTTGGGGTTTTTCAAAGTGGGGTAAGGAGCTGGAGCGATGTAACAGAAAATTGAATATGACTATTTCTCGGTTAATTTGGAGTATTGGTGGCATTGTGGTGCACTATGTGGATCTAGAAGGTGATAACACTGGTTTGATGAGAGTGGACAGAGTTAATCTGAACTCGATTGGTTTAGTCATATAAAATTTGAAGCAAGGAGTCTCAATGCCAGCACGGCCTGAGGCATGCACGAGTAAGCAACACAGTGACTGGATTCCTGGCCAGCGCAGTCAAAGTAAGGATTTGGGGAAACTGTAATCTGCAAAGAGCTGACAGCGAGTGCAGGCATCTTAGGATTCCTGGAAATAAAATAACCATTTGTTAAGGTAGGCCTGTTATGATAATTAATAAAGTTGTGGTTGTTGCCCTATCCACAAGATAGTTATGTCTCTGTTGTGTTATTTGGGGGCTTCGCTTGGGAAGGTTGAGATTCATGGGTCAACTGTCAAGAAAAATCTACCTGTCAAGTGTCATTTTACAGTGCAATATACAACTGTTTAGTTGAAGTCAAAATGAAAAAAATAATTAAATTTATTGGTCACTATTATTATTATTATTATTATTGGTATTTATATAGCGCCAGCTTATGCCACGGAGCTTTACAATAAAAGGGGGAATTTACCAAACGAGACAATAAGAAAATGTAACAGGAACAATAGGTAGTTGAAGACCCTGCTCAAACGAGCTTACAGTCTAGAGGAGGTTGGGTATAAAAACACAATAGGAAGGGTATTAAGAGAGACAGCAAATAGACATGGTGGGAAAGTAGAGGTGAGGTGTGGAGGTGAGTGGAGTGTGGCCCTATAGGAGTAAGCGAGAGGAAGGTTTGAGAGATGGAAGTTACTCTTGGAGGCCATAAGCATTCCTGAAAAGATGGGTTTTGAGGGATTTCTTAAAGGATTGAAGACTAGGGGAGAGTCTGACAGCGGTACGCAGGTTGTTCCAAAGGAAAGGAGCCGCCCGTGAGAAGTCTTGCAGGTGTGGTTGAATTACTTGTCCAGTATTATGGACTTATAACTGTGTAGTGGGAGTCAGAATGCACTTTAATAAGGTGTAAAGCAAAATTAAAACAAACTGGTGTAAAATCAACATATAAATTTACTATAAGAGTCTGTATCATAGTGAATTCAAAGTGAATTTCCATAATTAGGCTAAATGTGATAAATCTTACCCATAGCTGACTTGGAGAATTTTTGGGGTGAGATGTTGAAATTCACTTTACATTTCTGACAAAGTGTGGATAATAAATTAGAATTCACATAGAGTTTACTTTGCTGTGTACACTTTGCTTTAGGGTCGCCCTCCCACGTTGATACAATATGACAGTAAAAATCACAAAATAAACTGTCGCTGAGCTCAACTGCTTTTCACAATAATTGTTCAGTATCATTATCACATCCTTTTAACCTACTTACACAATAACTCATTAATCGAGAAGGCACGGTATTTAGTTAATTATTTTACCTTATAGTAGCAAATTCAATATTCTAAGTACAATATTATGCTTTTAAACTACGAAGTGTTTGATCATATTTAACCTTCAGTATATTAGCTGCAGTGAGACAATGGGTGCGTGTTAGACAATGTTTGTCATAGCACACTTTATGTATCCTGTATTTGAATGCAAACTCACACAAGTAGTTATTTACATTATAATGTTTTAATTTAAACTCTTCCACTTGTAAAATTCTCCAATAAAAAGTTTTTAGTTTGCTATTCCTTATAAAAGCTGTTTAGAACTTACAATTTGTTCAGTTTGCAAACCGAGCTGAACTTGTGAGATAGAATGAATTAAGTTCATGTTATCGACCGCCTTTTAATGAAACAGTAGTAAACAGTCAAAAGAGACAATGGCAGCTATTTTGTCAATGCACAGAGCACCTTGTCTCATTTCATCCTATTCAAAGTAATTCAAACTGTAATATTATTATTTATTCAGTGCCAACAAATTCTGCAGCAATTGTACAGAACACTGGTAAGACCTCACTTGGAGTATTGTACACAGTACTGGAGACCGTATCTTCAGAAGGATATTGATACCTTAGAGAGGGTTCAGAGAAGGGCTACTAAACTGGTTCATGGATTGGGGGATAAAACTTACCAGGAAAGGTTAAAGGATCTTAACATGTATAGCTTGGAGGAAAGACGAGACAGGGGGGATATGATAGAAACATTTAAATATATAAAGGGAATCAACACAGTAAAGGAGGAGACTATATTTAAAAGAAGAAAAACTACCACAACAAGAGGACATAGTCTTAAATTAGAGGGACAAAGGTTTAAAAATAATATCAGGAAGTATTACTTTACTGAGAGGGTAGTGGATGCATGGAATAGCCTTCCAGCTGAAGTTGTAGAGGTTAACACAGTAAAGGAGTTTAAGCATGCGTGGGATAGGCATAAGGCTATTCTAACTATAAGATAAGACTAGGGACTAATGAAAGTATTTAGAAAATTGGGCAGACTAGATGGGCCGAATGGTTCTTATCTGCCGTCACATTCTATGTTTCTATGAGGTGAGGCCTCCATGGATCTAGGGAATTTGGAGGCCAAAGCAACACCTTGTGACGGCTGCTGGGATTGGACAAAAGTTGACAACGGCGCTAAGATCTTTGTCAACATTTGTCCACCTCAGACTTGTTCATAAGACAAAGAAGTCACTACTTCAGTGAAACTACAGTGCAGTATTAATCTGTATTTCACAAAGAATATATCTTTATGAAATACTGAGAAGTGACAAACCACTTGAACGCTAGGTGACATTTTGAACGCATACACTCCTGATCATTTAGAAAAGAGCTGTAGAAAGATATGTACAAGGTTATTTATAAGTGAGAATTGTCAGGAATTCAAAGTAAATTGTGCATGTAAAGAGACACTATAGTCACCAGAACAACTACAGCTTACTGTAATTAACCCCTTAACGCCGTTACGGCGTTCTATGCCGTCGCGGCTTTAAAGGGCTTTAAAGCCATAGCGGCGGCATAGAACGCCGTAACGGCTTAAGCCCCCAGGGGATCGCAGCTACTTACCTCCGCTGCGATCCTCTTCTGGAGGGCTGTCTGATATACACATATACACATATATTTTATATATAGATATATATATACGTATAATTACATTAATAAATAAATGTGTTGTGTATATATAATAGATATATACACATATATTTTATATATATATATATATATATATATACGTATAATTACATTAATAAATAAATAAAATAATAAAATAAACAAATAAAATATTGAAATTATATAGACATATGTAATTTCATTCTAACTGTATTTTGTTATTAATATATATATAGGTAACAAAATACACTTAGAATGACATTCTATATATATCTATCTATATATAAAATACAAATAACCGCATATATATATATATATATATATATATATATATATATGAGAGAAATATAATTACATAAAAGATTACATTAGTATACACGTAGAATTTAAATACCTATAAATGCATATATATTAAAATTCTACGTGTATATTTAAGTAATCTTTTAACATAATTATGTGATTTGATTAATTAAAATTTGATTGACATGCCTGACAACACAGGGAGAAAGTGCAGAGAATTTAATTTGCAAGCACTATATTTGACCCTGTAACTCTCCAAGACACCATAAAACCTGTACATAGGGGGTACTGTTTTACTCGGGAGACTTCGCTGAACTCAAATATTAGTGTTTCAAACTGGTAAATTGTATTACAACGATGATATTTTAAGTAAAAGTGACGTTTTTTGAATTTTTTTACAAACAAACGGCACTTTTATGGACTATATTATTGTTGTAATATGTTTTACTGTTTTAAAACACTAATATTTGTGTTTAGTGAAGTCTCCCGAGAATAACAATATCCCCCATGTACAGGTTTTATTGGGTTTTGGAAAATTAGAGAGTCACATATAAGGCTTGCATTTCATTTTTTTGACATTGAAATTTGCCAGATTGGTTATGTTGCCTTTGAGACGTATGGTAGCCCAGGAATGAGAATTACCCCCATGATGGCATACCATTTGCAAAAGTAGACAACCCAAGGTATTGCAAATGGGGTATGTCCAGTCATTCTTAGTAGCCACTTAGTCACAAACACTGGCCAAATATTAGTTTTTTGCTTTTTTCACACAAAAACAAATATGAACGCTAACTTTGGCCAGTGTTTGTGACTAAGTGGCTACTAAAAAAGACTAAACATACCCCACGTTTAATACCTTGGGTTGTCTACTTTTTCAAATGGTATGCCATTATGGGGTTATTCTCATTCCTGGGCTACCACACCGTCTCAAAGGTAACATTACTAATGTGGCAAATTTCAATTTGAAAATGGAACGTTCTATATTTGACCCTGTAACTTACCAAAACACCATGAAACCTGTTAATGGGGGGTACTGTTGTACTCAAGAGACATCACTGATTGCAAATATGTGCATTGTTTTGCAGTAAAACCTAACAGTATTATGACATTAACAATAAAAATGTCAGACGGAAATACAAATTTAAAAAAAATCTTATTTTCTAAAAATGTTTTCAATTTTATTCATAATAAATGATGTTCCATATATGAATAATTAATGATAAATTAAAGCCCTGTTTCTCATGAACAAAATTATATATAATAAGTGTGGGTGCACTTAATGTGACAGCGGTGAATTACGGGTGAACAGACATATAGCGCAAATTCCAGTTTTTGTTTACGTTTTGTTTTGATCAGAACGTGTACTATTGACTCTGTCCTGAAGGGGTTAATTGTTCTGGTGAGTATAGACAGTCCCTGCAGCCAGTGTTTACATTACAGCCTAGGGATATCTCCACTGACCAGTGCTCAGATGGCTACTAGAAGTGCTTGCTAGGGTAGTGTTATGAGGAGATGCTGTTTGGGCATTGTGGTGTTTGGTTCCAACCCTGCCCCGTCTCCTTGGCAATCTCAGCCAATCCAATGCTTTACTATGGGAAAGCATTGTTATTGTCTCAGATCAGAACTTCTATTTATGTCAGCCAAGCAGGCAGATCAGGGGCAGAGCCAGCAGCAATAGACTGGAGTAAAGGTAAGATTTTACTATATTTACAGTGGCAAAGGGGGCTAGATAGTGATTCTAACACAATAGGGTCAGGAATACATGTTTGTGTTCCTGACACTATAGTGTTCATTTAAGGCCAAAATAGCCAAACTTGAAAAATTCTGTTTTGCTACTACTTGGCCTTACATTTTTAATTAACTTTGAATTCACAACAATTCTCCCTTTATTGAATACACTGATTGCAAAAGAACAC
This sequence comes from Pelobates cultripes, assembly GCA_933207985.1. Taxonomy (NCBI): domain Eukaryota; kingdom Metazoa; phylum Chordata; class Amphibia; order Anura; family Pelobatidae; genus Pelobates; species Pelobates cultripes. Next base: position 16,868,131 of record OW240919.1, on the reverse strand, counting down.
GTCTACAAGAGTCATGAAATATAATGGACGCACGGTTCTTTTTACAGAAGTTCCCTTTCTTCTTGACAAAAGAAAGCATACTATTTTTATGAATTATATTCTGTATAAGAGATAAGAATGTCAGTTACAGTTTATCATCCACTTCAATAACTCCGCTATTTCAATAAATGTCATTTGAACTCATTGGCTAACGTGATGTTCTATTTAACTATCTATGGTTTATTCTCTATAACACAAAATGATTATAAAACGGAGTTACAAAATGTAGGATACATAGCCAAACGGTGACTGTAGCTAAGGTGGAGAATGTTTACAATACCGTCTAAATGTTAAATTAGTTTTTTAACTCACATTTCACTTTGCCAAAATGCTGCAATTAGTAAATAAACCCGTCTGCCTATCTATCATACTTTATTTATCACCATAACATTGTCTGCTAACCCGCGTTTCCATAAATAGTACGTGTGTGTCTATATTTCTGCCTAGTATTGTACATTTTTCTCATAGATTAATCCTAATGTGAATTTGCATACACATCATTTTCATATTCTTTTTGGGGTTCCTAATTCTTGAATTTCACAAATAAAACTGTTAAAATACATAAATATTCCACTAGATGGTGACAGAGAGTTATATTATGAAAGCTCACAGTTCACATTCAAATGAATGCTTTTCATGCCGATTTAAGTATGCAATATAAATATATTTAAACAATCCTGTATAAGAGCCCAGGTATGTTCGTGGATAATATCTTCATTATATTATTGAAGGTGTTATAAATATTATTACAGACTATTTTATTGTTGAATAACAATGCTTAAGACATAATTATTACAATACAATGTGATAATTCTAAGTTATTAAATAGCTCAATGTTCTATTTTGGATTCTGAGATCATTTGAACAGGGTCCTTTTCATCTCTTGTCTTTGCCACCTTGTATGTCAACATTTGTTTTATAAACTCAAAGTATTATTGTAAAGCACTGCATGTAATAATAATAATAATAATAATAATAATAATAATAATTTTTATGGCCAGATATACAATTAATGAACTATGGTTTAAGAAATTGCCAATCCACTGTCCTAAAGGGAGGATAAAGGAACATTGCCAAGGTTAATCTCACAAGCTGATTCCGAGTTCTTTTGCATCAAAACACAATGAAAGGTTGCTCACTAATAGGGGTTTCTACCGACTAAATTCAGTCCTGAACAGGTTTGCAAGCTCTGGTTTAAAAGAAAACAGTTGAAGACTATTTTATATCATTAATATGCCAGTTAAAATGTTTCACATCATGTTCAAGCAGAACGTATATCTGTACTGATATTTTAAGGTGGGAAGTGTGTATTATATATAAAAACTAAGCAGATTCGTGCAAATTTCATGAAAGTGCACAAAAATTATACTTGAAGTTAGATTTTTATTACAAACTAACATGCCTGTTTGTTGTTCGTTTCAATTCAACGTGATCAATTTGTTTCATTAATGCTAATTACTTGTCATCTGAGATGTTAATAAAACCCACCGACTACCCCCTGCAGTCAGGTCATCTCAAGGAGCCCCGGCCACCAGCATTCTTCAAAAACTGATGGATAGAAGTGATTGACAACTATTTGTCCACACTGCCTAACCTTCCTCATTGTTCTATTGATGAACTCGGCAAAAAGAGTTAGTGTCAGGATTAATTTTACTTTACTCTCTTTTACCCACTTAGTGTAACCTACCAGTCCTAAACTGGGATTAAAAACTCTAACCATAAACCCAGCTTGTATCTGGCTTTTAGCTCCTCGCCTCCTCGCCTCGCCACAGTTATGCTAGTATGTATTTATATCGACTTTGCTGGTTCCTATCGAAATCAAACACACAGAAACTCGAATGAGACCATCATCACTTGTCAATGACAATATTTGACATCTCTACAATGATTCACTTTTTTCACTTTTGTTTGATATGGACTGATTTTATCACCAAGAAAAGAACATTGTCACTGTACTCTACTGCAGTTAATTACAGTTTGTTGTATTTTGTTAAAACATTTGCAACTTCTGAATTCACAGATCTGAACTGTTTTTTTTTATATATTTTGTAACTACATGTTGTGTAGGTTGTACATTCACAGCATTATTTTACAAAAGGGTGGCAAAATATAGGAACAGAAAACTGTCACATGTGCCTCATTCCAGGGCCTGATTCAGCCTTGAACTGTACAGAGCCCCAGGAGGATGCATCACCCAGATAAGTGGGTTATTCTCATAAAAAACAGTCATTACGTTGGTATAGGGTTGGTATAGGGTTGTACTAGTTAAAATGGGAAATATTGGCATTGTGACTTGTGCAATGCATGATACATTACTGTAAATAAATACCCCCATTAGGTGTTTTTTTTAGTGTGAACACTACAGATAGTTTGAAGTGGAATGTGCTGTATTTTTTATGCATTTATTAGTCACCAGTTGGTAAATCATTGGCCATTATCCAGTTCCCAGATATAGAAACAGCTTTGCATTAGAAGCAGTAAAGGCTAATACTGATATAGAAACGGTAGTAGATACTTGGAACAGCCTTCCAGGGAAAGTGTAAAGGCTACTATTGCTATAGAAAGGGTAGTAGATACTTGGAACTGCCTTTCAGTGAAAGTGGAAAGGCTAATATTGCTATAGAAAGGGTAGTAGATACTTGGAACATTTTTCCAGTGGAAGTGGAACGGCTAATATTGCTAGTGAAAGAGTAGTAGATACTTGGAACAGCCTTCCAGTGAAAGTGGAAAGGCTAATATTGCTATAGAAAGGGTAGTAGATACTTGGAACTGCCTTCCAGTGAAAGTGGAAAGGCTAATATTGCTATAGAAAGGGTAGTAGATACTTGGAACAATCTTCCAGTGGAAGTGGAAAGGCTAATATTGCTATAGAAAGGGTAGTAGATACTTGGAACAGTCTTCCTGTAGAAGCAGTAGATGCTAATAGTGAAAGTGTACAGAATATTTGCAATACATTATGCATATAGAACTGATGTGATGTACACTGAATAGCAAATTAGTGAGCTCTCTTGTAAACAGCTGAACGAACCAAACTAAGAAAAGCCATTTTTTTTTTTTACTTTTGCACTCTTTTGTGAGATTGCCTTTTTCAGGATAACAAATAAAGGAGCAATATGCTAAACATAACAGCTCCCTAATTTTGTACTCTTAATTATGGCAATCCCACATAAGGAAACCAGTTAGGGAGCTAATTACCAAACAGCTAAAAGAGCAGAATTTCAAGAAAAAAAAAGTTTTCTTAATTTTGCTGTTTCAGTTGCTTGGTAGATATGTCCCTCATTTTCTATCCTTACAAAACTGAGTGGCTCTGACAATTTTGAATCGATTTGTTCTGAATTTGTTCATGTTTAGTTCGTTTCGTTGTGTTAGAAATTTGAACATTCGGACGCTTCCAAGTTGATTTGGACGAAACAAATTGCACGTCTAATATGTTTTACTTCTTTTCCATTGCAACTTAATTATAAACTAAATACATGTAGCTTACATAGTTCTTAAACACTCATCTACATAAAGACATGTGGTTAATAACATCTGATTCAGATTAGCTGATCAATTAAAAACAAGTGCACCCATGCGTTTATTTAAGAAAAGGCCTGATCATCACAAAGATAGTACATTTGAACACAATGAAAAGCGGAAGCACCTCAATGCAGTAATGAATAATGTGTGGTAGAATACAAAGGGCCTTGTTTATCAATCAAATATTATTCACTGGGTTCTATTATGAACAATTCATGTATCCAACTGACTACTTTCTAGACTTATTCGTTTGGTTTTTCTCAAATACCGTATCTCGAAAGCACTATGCAGACATACAGCTGAAGAAAAGACTATCGCAATGGGTGAAGATGTTTAGTTGCGTCGGGATTCCTGGGGGACATAATAGAGAGGAACCTGCTTTATTTTTAGGGAGGACAATAAGCAGTTTAGATTGCCATGGTGGAAAACAAGTCTGCCCAATGATGTTGGCCTGGATATCCATTCCTATCAAGATGTGGATAAAAGATGTTTGATGACAGCCACTGAATGTTGATTTTATTCAGAGATCTGAAAATTGACCAACAGTGGGAAAAAAAGGAGGAGCAGTACGAATATATACTTCCAATCAGGATTCATCTAATGCGGTGCTCCTCAACCCTCTCCTCAAGGCACATGTAACGGTCCAGGATTTAGGCATTACCCAGGTGTTTAAAAAAAGCACCTTAGTCTCTAAGGTGTTTTTTTTCTTTTTCTAAACACCTTAGTCATACCTGGGTAATCTCGAAATCCTGGACTGTTAGGTGTGCTTTGAGGAGAGGGTTGAGGAGCACTGATCTAGAAGACACTTTGACTTCAGCTATTGGGAGAAATACCCTCGCTGTGCTTGAATTGGAGTGGGAGTATCTACTTGCTCTACCAACATAGCTACTCCTGGTTTCCCTCACAACAGCTTTGATTGGAAGATAGCCTGGTTTATTGATGCTAGTGTGAGACTGGTTAGGTTACTGATGTGCTTGGTCACTGCTAGTGCACAGTGCCGCTTACACAAACTTAAAGGGACACTATAGTAACCCAGATAACTCTAGCTTAATAAAGCAGTTTTGGTGTATAGATCATGCCCCTGCAGATTAGTTTATGCAGCCCTAGGCACACCTTTCTGCATGTGACTTAGCCTTCCTAAACACTTCCTGTAAAGAGTCATCCAATATTTACACTTCCTTTATATCAAATTATGTTTTAATTAAAATTTCTTATCTCCTGCTCTTTTAACAGCTTACTAGACCCTGCAGGAGCTACATAAACTTTTAAAGTAAGATACATCTGATTGAAAATGAAATAATTTTGTTTTCATGCAGGCTGTGTCAGTCACAGCCAGGGAAGGTGTGGCTAGTGCTGCATTAACAGAAACAAAAGTGATTTAACTCCTAAATGGAAGAGAATTGAGCAGTGAAACTTCATGATTTATACACAAAAAAACTGCTTCATTAAGCTACAGTTGTTTTGGAGACTACAGTGTCCCTTCAAGTTGAACAAAGAACAATTAATCCTAGCGTGACACTGGTGGTTAGGGTACTGCAGTGCCTAGCCACTGCCCTTTACAGATTTACTTATTTTGAGTTTGGAGGGTTTTTTTTTTATTGACTATTTGTAGAAGGAAAATACTTTTTACAGTGTGTTCTGTAAACGTGTGCAAACCTGTGCAAACATTATGTAGTGCACTGTGAGCTGGGCTGTGTTCAGTGTAGTGTTTCCTAAAGGCAAAAACAATAATGTTACAGTACTTTTCTCAATGCACCAAGCAGCAACTCAGTTTTTAACACAAACATCTGTTTTTGGCTTAATAAAGATGTGTTATTTTCCACAATATACATTCATATCCCAGTATATTTTAATAACAATAAAAACAATCCCACCATATTCAATGTTACGTCCTAATACCAAGAAGAAATTGAGGATGGGTAAGGGTTGTGTTCCTCAACGATCAGCAGTAATGGCATTGCCTCTCAGTCTTAACACCTCTTCCTCAGATATGAGAACTGATGATACATCCACCACTGCTAACATCACTATTAGTAGTATCCGGCCTCAAGATAGCCGGGAATAGCCTGTCCATAACACCTCTTCCTCAGACATGAGAACTGATGATACATCCACCACTGCTAACATCACTATTAGTAGTATCCGGCCTCAGGATAGCTGGGAATAGCCTGTCCATAACCTTTTTTGCGCTGCAATTGGTAACTCAAGGTCTACTGTAACAGAAGAATCAGTAGTTGCAGAAGCAGATTTAGCTAGGCCCAAATAGAACAGCACAAGGTGGGGAGCTTAGCAAAGTGTACTTTGTTGGTGCATTTAGAGGCACTCTTTACTGAAAAGGAAGAGCAGGGTGCCAAAGTAGTGTCCCCAATGTCTATTCTTGGTGGTGGTGATGAATCTGGTGATGATATTACTGTTTCCCCTACCATTGCAGACATAGCAGTTATGACCCAGAGAAATTACAAGAGGAGAGTGTGGACATGACAGGCAGCAGCCCACTAGCAGCTAGTGTGCACTCACCTCCTGCATCTTCTACAACTTGTCAAAGTCCATGTATCGCATTCAATTTTGAATTGCCTCATTCAATGGACACAATAGTGACATCAGCTAGCCCTGCTACCTCTGGCACAAGTTGCTCTGCCACTGTTATTGTTACCATCACCACACTACCCTCACCGTCAATAACACCACCATTTTCATTAGTATTAATCAGCCAGTGAGGCCGGTATTCTCTTTGTAGAAAACAAATATATTCTAAAATGTGGTGGTGCTTGCTGTTGTCGTGTTTTCAAATTGTAGTTGTATGGTTTCACCCTGCGGTTCGAGTTTTGTACTGTGACGATGCCTGTAACATTCACAGACACAGTTGGGAATAGCAAACTAATCTAAATGTAATTTTCAGGAAAAATCTTGTTCCTCCGCGGGAGGAGGAGATCTAGCCAGTGACAAGGGAGCTTCAGCACTGCAAAGGGATAATTTAAAAAAAAAAAGTTTTTGACCCTGTAATTGTCCACTGGATGGAATCCATTAAACTAGGGACAGGGACTGCAGAGCATTAGGAACATGTATTGTACAAATTGTTTTCCTAATGCTATAGTGTTTCATTAAACATTAAGCATCCCTCTCCATTACTGATGTTTTTTTCAGTTTTACCTTTGAGCTAACCTCTTTCTCTGTGCTACTTAGGTAATAAGTCTGGATAATTTTTAGACTCTAAATTTGTTAATTCCTTCATCCACCCTGTTTAAAGGATGAAACAAGAGGACATAGTCTTAATTTAGAGGGGCAAAGACTTAAAAATAATTTCAGGAAATATTACTTTACAGAGAGGGTAGTGGACACATGGAATAGCCTTCCAGCTGATGTGGTAGATGTTAACACAGTGAGGGAGTTTAAGCATGCATGAGATAGACATAAGGCTATCCTAGCTATAAGATAAGGCCAGGGACTAATGAAAGTATTTCGAAAATTGGGCAGACTAGCTGGGCTGAATGGTTCTCATCTGCCATCACATTCTATGTTTCTATGTTTATAGAGTTGCAGCTGTACAGGATAAATACAGCACACCCTTGCAAATGACTACCCTTTGGGAGGACCTACAGATGGAAACACATACAACAACAATGTGCACAAACATATAATAAGTGGAGCTAAAAATATAACTGCATGTAAATGATAGGTATATAGGTAAACAGTGCAAAGTACAAATCTGTAAAAGAGTACAAAGGAGAACAATAGTGCAGTTGGTATAAAATCATAAAATAAGAATATTGATATAAAATGGTGCACTCACAAGGAGAGAGCCAATAGGTCCTCTGGCTCTAGTGTGTTGCGCTTTTGGATCCTTAGGGTGATCCACAGCCCTCTTTCATGTCTTTTAAGTCCACGTGTACTTCAGGTAGGGAAAAGCAGGAAAAGACAATGCTATCTAGGAGCACATATAATACAAGGACAGGCAATGCTGCATAGCTTCGTAATAACAGGATGTATAACAAAATGGTTTCACTCCCTTTGTGCCCCTAAATGTTGTGTCTCCTCGGTAATGTGAGCAAAGCTACACACATGAACTTTCATCTCTAGAGAGAGTGTAACTATGACACACAATGCCTAATGTGGGACCATATAGGAGCCATGGATCAGATATTCTTGGGTGTCTCAGTAAATCCTTCACAAGGGAACCAAACAAATGGGACGTTGTAGAGGTCATGGTGGAGAACAAATTGGTGGTTTTGTTTTTTGCACAACATTTTCCAGCTCAGCATGGTGGAGCATTCACAAAGATCTGTTAACATCTTCAAATCAATTGCCACCAGTCTTAATTGGCACGTGATAATGGTCTCATCTCACCTTGCTTCTGCTTGTAAACACTCCAAGGACATCATATATTCCAAGGGAAACTATCCCGTGGGCTGCTGCAGGTCAAGAAAACACTGAGATCACAGACTAGTAGCCCAATCACAAATCCATGTAATGCTGAGATAGCAAAAGCCCTATACAATACATGTTTGCTTTCTTAATCATAGCAGAACACCTCCAGCTATTTTAGTCAATAGTATGTTCTGAACTGCAGATTACAATCTCTGTAGACTAGTGGCCCACCGGAAAATGTCTCCCTTGACCCTCTTGCCAGCCCTCCCATGCCTAGTGGGGATTCCATTTCTTTCTATTGCTCTGGGCATTTAAAGGAAGGCAATATGCAAATGTGTATTTCTAACACTATTTGTAACACCATTTAGGTGACCGCCATCCCCTCTGCAAGGGTTAATAAGTAGTTCACTCGCCTTTTTTCCCATGCCATGCTGACCTATGTGTGACTAACCCCACCTCTTTGACAGAGGAGCTGAGCAGGAAGATTAGAGTTCTTTCGCCGCCTACTCTGCCTGTCCGCCCCCACCGGAAAGCGCAGCAGCCCCACTGGACCGCAGGTAAGTAATGCACTCCAGCTCTCCCAGGGAGGCTGGGTGGATTTAAATTAAAATTTAAAAAAATAATCATTTGTGAGTGTTGGGGGAAATATGTGTGTGTCTGTGAGTGAATATGTGTGTGTTTTTAAGTGTGTGTGTGTCTGTGAGTGTGTGTGTGTCTGTAAGTGTGTGTGTGTGTGTGAGTGTGTTTGTGTGTCTGTAAGTGTGTGTGTCTGTGAGTGAGTGTCTGTCAGTGAGTGTGTGCATCTGTCAGTGTGTGTGCATCTGTCAGTGAGTGTGAGTCTGTCAGTGTGTGTCTGAGTAATAGTGTGTGTCTCTCAGTGTGTCAAATCAGTGTGTACGTCATTGTTTGTCAGTGTATTTGAGAGTGTGTGTCTGTCAGTGAGTGTGTGTGCGTGTGTCTGTCTGTCAGTGAAAGTGTGTGTTGGTTAAACAGTATGTGTGCCAATGACTGTTTCTTTTAGTGAGTGTATGTCAGTGAATGCATCAGTAAGAAAGTGTCTGTCAGTCAGAGTGCTGCCATGACAGGAAAGGGGTGGGGAAATTTAAATATGGGGGGAAGGTAGAGGGAGGAGGGGTAAGGGGAGGGTGGCCAAGCACCGTCCTGCCTAGGGCAGCACAAATACAAAATACACCACTGTCTATGAGATCATCTGATTGAAATAGCCAAGTTTTACTGAGTTAATTCTGTGGAAGTACCTCTTGCGAATGTCAGCGTGACAGCCACTAGAGGCATTTAAACCCTGCAATAAAAAACATTGCACTGTTATAGCTACAGCGACATGGCACTCACAACACTTTATTGAGATTAAGTGGTCTGGGTGCCTATAGAGGCACTTTAATGTTGTTTGTTGCATTCACAATTTCCCATCTATTCTACTAATTTGGGTTATTTTTTTTCGTACGACAAACTGCAATAGTTAAATATTTATAGTCTATTCTTTTATATATTTTTATAATTTTTTTCATGCCTGTTGATTTATACATTTTAAGATCTGCATCACATTTCTGCTGGACGGTTTTACTAAATAATAAACCTGCAGTACAGATTAAATCATTACTATTTTTATTAACATATTTTTAACATTTATATAAATGTATCTTCATGTGCATATATAGATATTTTATTTATAGATATATATACTCTTGGCGTGCAGGCTGAAGCTGAATCTGTATTCGTGATCCCACATCCCCGAGAGTCCGTAAAAGGTGTTTGTAATAGGAAACAGTTGCCTAGTGTAAAGAATAAGTCTTAAAATAAACAACTTTTCCCCTCTTAATACCTCACATGACAATATTTACTTTTCTAAAATATCATTTTTGCCATGGCTTTGAGACCCGGCTTAACAAATCAGAGTCTTTGAGTAGAGCAAAGTAGCCTTGACCTACAGCAGAGAAGCAGAAAGATAGAAGTGTTGCATATAAATAGGAAAATTATAGGGAGATCAATTCCTAGCTAACTCATTAGGAATGCTTTGAATCTTTAGGCCATATCCTCTTCTGTAAAACTCACAGTAATTACTTGCGCAAGATGTATTTTACCCTTTGCTTCGTAAGTTTTCTAAATGGAGGTTAAGTTAGCTTAGCCACTCAGTCATGTACGAGCATAAAATGTGTGGACCTCTGGGCTAGGCTGTAAGAAAAGAAATGTTGATTTAGATAGTACGAGGTTAAACACAGCTTCTTGGTGCAACGTAGCATATGATAATGTTACTTAAATAATCCCTTCAGTACAGAAAGCATGTGAGGTTTACTCAACAGGGCGAGAGTGTTAAAAAAGCAGCACCTTGGTGGTTTTGTTACATTAGTGCGACGATTTGTTGCAGTTCACTTTTTCTGGAAGACAAGATGTATTTGACCTTAAATGTACAAGAAGATGTATCTTACATCCATGATTGTGGAAGATCCATATTTGAATGGTTTATATGTTTGGATAAATAGAAAATATAACAAGTTTCAGCATTCTGAAAGTATATTTTTAAATAAACTAACCAAAGCATTAAAACTATTGTGAATTTCAAGTTAAATAATGCGATTTAATGTCCAGTTGAAACCCCTGGTGACCACAAATATTTAGGAAGAAATATGAATTTAAATGAATTTGTCATGGAGAGTGGGCATCTCTTGACACCATAAGAAAGGTTAGTGTTGGGGTCTGTAGCGATAGTTGTTAGATTAGGTTATGTTGCTGAGATTTAGGGGGTGTCTAGGGTTTTCATTGGGTGGTTTGGGCTGTAACTCACTCTATGCCAGGTTTTAACTTTTTTAAACTAATCTATTTTAGCAACATATTAAAGACAGAAAAATGACTATGGCATATGTATAATTGGGAGTAGAAGGGTATATTCTCTGGCCCTATTGCCCAGAGTGTATTGCATAGACAGGACCTATAGAAGAAGAGTCCTCTCATTCACCGATGTTTAACCCTGGTCATTGAGGAAATTACTTAATGACACTTATGGGCAAATAAATTAATGCCCAGGGTATTTTTTTTCAATACATGTTGTTATATCCTGCTATGGCCTCAATTTAACATTGTTGGATAGGCTTTACAAACAATTTCATATTTTTGGATACACTTTTTTTTTAATTTTTCCAACATATTAAAATGTAAAAAGTCATATAAAAAGTAGATCAACATTTATAAAAATGTTTTAATTATTATAAAATAAAAATATGTTTCATAAAGTTAAATCATTTTAAAAGTGTATCCAAGAATATGAAATTATTTGGAAAGCTTAACCCACAATTTTAAATCGAGGTCTATATATTATTTTGGCCTAGTTATTCTGATCTGTAATTTCATGTAATAATCCCATAATTCACTGCTCTTGTATTCAGTATTAAGCCCCAACAACACCCATAACATGCTGCTAGGCATCTGGCATTCTACTTGATATAAAAGAAAATGTGATTCATCAGACCAGATAACCTTCTTCCATTCCTCCATGGTCCAGTTCTTACACCCATGGAAGGCATTGGACAAGGGTCATCAAAAACACTCTGACTGGCCTGTGTCTACACAGCCCCATATGCAGCAAACTATGATGCACGGTATGTTCTGACACCTTACTATGACGGCCAGCATTATGTTGTTCATCAGTGTATCAATGAGCCTTGAGCACCCATGACCCTTATGCCAATTCACCTGTTCACCGCTGTTACACTTCTTTTGGTAGGTACTAATCACTGCATACTAGGAACACTCCTGGAGAATATCTGACCCAGTTGTCTAGCCATCACTATTTGGTCCTTGTCAGAGTCACTCAGATCTTTTCGCTTGCCATTTTTCATGCATCCAACAAGTTAAATTCAAGAACCTGTTGTTTACTTGCTGCCAATATATCTCACCCCTTGACAAGTGCTATTGTAACAATATAATAAATGTTATTCACGTTGCTTGTTGGTGGTTTTAATGTTGTGGCAAATCAGTGTAGTTCCATCAATTTGGGAAACTTACCTTTAAGTAGCCTTTATTAGAGGTTGGTAAAAATTTGCACAATTGGAGTGGTGAACACAAGGCAGTGAAAGTGGTAGTGGTATGCCACAAAGCAACCTGCAGTGTGGACTTGAAAGTGGACTTATCTTGGCACAATAGGGTTATCTAAGGGTGGTACTAATGTAGGGAATTTAAGGTTTAGGAAATCTGTCTGCTGTAAAAGGCAGTAGAAAGCAGCATTCATACATGTATATAATGCTTACAGACCATTTCAAACATTATTATTTAACAATTATGTTAAGTCAATGTGAATGCACCAAGTTCCAAGGAAAAAATACTCTCTGCAAAGATATGATTATTATCAATATATGAAAACAGAAACAAGAATTTAAAAATACATAAAACACACACACATATATATATATATATATACATTTTCTATATGCACTACTAAAGATGGCAACAAATCCAATTCACAAGAAACAGGCTCTGTTTTAACAGGCACCATTTATTATCGATCTCAGATCTACTTATTCTTACATGACAAACACCTATGCCAAAATGCAACACTTTAAAAAACAACATTATTTTATTAAAGCAAAACCGGGCAGGAATACAAATCATTGTGGTCATGTAATGTTTAGTTGGGTTTTATCTCAGTATTTATGGCATGCATTACATCTATTAATCTTACATGTGTTTACTTCTAGCTTATTATCAATGATTAAAACATGGCACGTCCCAAGACACTACGTTTCCAATGAAATATTGTATTCCCTTCGGAATGCGCTTTAACCTCAGCAAAGCCTAAGCTGTCCTGCAGCCATCACAGTATGAAAATAAGAAATGTCTTGACATAGCAAAACAGATCTTTGAATGACAGGAGCCTCAGAACGCAGAGTATTTCATGGAGAAAATCTGACAAAAAAGAAACATAAGTATATATTTAAGTAGATATCTACAGTGAGCAGCCATTGGTTACTATCTAATAAGCCGGAATGCAGAAAACGTCATAATGGACTCTTTATTTTAATGGTTACAAGACGAAAGACATGTTTATTTTCTATTTCACTTTCTCTTCCTCGTGGGACCTAAAACATTTCATAAAAAATATTTTAAAGGCATTCAACGGGGTTAGTTTACAATCTGTGTTTTGGGACCTAAGACAAACAATTGTAAAAAGAATTATCAGCACTGTGAGTGTGAAAGAGGCACGAAGGCAGTCTCTGCATATACTTGTTACCTTCCAGGCACTTAATGGTGGAAGAGAATTAACACCAAACTAATTGACTTTGATCCGTGACATAGTTTGCTGTACTAAATTTTTTTTTAGTTAACAATTCAGCCTTTCAGACATGTTGGTTTTGTTTTTCCCATGATTTAAATAGCCTCGTATTCAATATGGTGTATATTCCAAGAATGTTGTGATCAGTCACTGGACATATTGTCACACTAGAGCTGACATTGCCACAAGCAAGCATATGGTGATTGTGAATAAATAAATAAACAGTAGTAATAATAAAACTTAGCGATAAAACGTAAGGATTGGCCATCTCCTGTAGAGTAAAACAGGGTTTGCAAGAAAAGTTGTGTGACACCAGAAATCAACTTCCAAACTGTGCTAATCTTTTTTTTTTTTTTTCATTACCTAGTGTGGTAAAGGACTATAGGCACCGAGACCCCTTCAGCTCATTGAAGTGGTCCGGGTGCATAGTCCCAGGTCCTTAATACTGCAAAGATAATTATTGCAGTTTTTATTAAACTGCAATAAATACCTGTGAAGGTTAACTACCAGACAGCCATTAAAAGGACTTCCGGGTCGTTAGGTGACTTTTGGTTAGGAGCTTTGCATGAGGATACCAAGCGTCACCTAAAACCCGATAGGAAAGCATTGAAGTACTAATGTGAGCACAGCCATCACCGTGCATGCGCTTTAGGTCTACCCCGCCAACTTTAAGAGCAGAGGCAGAGCCTAATCCAGCACCGAGGATCATCGACACTGGAATCAAGTAAGTCACAGAAGAAGGTTCTAACAAGAGAAGAGGGCACTAAAGGGAGCTATAGTGCCAGGAAAACAACTTTTGAGATCTGAACTTTATATGAGGGATATAGAGCAAAATCTCTCAGTTTCCTTTGTCTAAATTGCCAGCAGAGGGTGCCAAAGAGTTTTAGAGAGTGAGTGCAAGGATGTTTATTAGTCTGGGTTTGGCTATACTAAAACACAGAAGGTAAAATTATAAAGGCTATAAGAAAGCACCAGTTGTTCCTCTTAACATTTAATATCTAACTAATCTGTAAACACACCGTAATAAAATCATATTTTTTGGTTTTACAAACTAGTAAATTTTAGATGAAGCAACAACATTTAGAAATCCATTTTGCTTATGTGTAGAGTGGCCAGCCCCATTGCTTAAATGAAGTGCTCCGGTAGAGCACCCCTGCCACTTCTATTAGCTCAATAACTGCATCTTTGAGCCTCAATAACTCATGGGTACTCATCAGAAGAATCTTGTTACATCACGTTAATACATGTTTTCTAAAACAAACTTTCCTTTTTGTATTGTATTTCTGTCCAAAACTTCAATACAAAATGGCCCTGAAATAATCAATTTAAACTTATTTTTACATAATAACATGTACTATCCAACTCTGTAATTAGTATAAAAGGAGGGAGGACCAATAATTGAATCTGCCTATGATGTGAATGCCGAATAAAATGGATCATGTCAGTGTGGTGCCCATTTTCACATGAAAATTGGCAACTGTGCCCTCCATACACCCAAAATGCCTAAAATGACTTTGTGCAGTATAAGTGTGTTTAATCATACAATAACACACTTTATTTCGACTTTACTGATGGGTACAGAAGATATGCCTAACGTACGCTTGAAGGTAATATTAACTAACCATGGGGGTGATATCAGAAGAATGTCTACCAGCCGTAAATTTACCCAATGCAGCAATATAATAATAATGTTCTAAAAATGTAAATTAAAGGGACACTCCACTGCCCAAATGGCAAAAAAGTGCAAAATGACCTCTGCAAGCCCTCCCTTTTTTCCTCGGAAAGTGACTAACAGACTCTTCATGAGGAAATGGCCAATCAAAGGCTTTTCAGAATCTTCCCTTCATGCACACATGCAACGCTAGTCTGATCTTAGGTCCGAGAAGAAACTAAAGAGGTATGCGAGGGGGAGGCAGGCACGTCTCTGCCACCTCCATTAGCTCAATGGAGATAACAGAAGCAGGAAGAAACCTCTCTGTTTGTTTGTTGGAGAACCGGGGGAAATTGTATTAATTAATTAATTAATTAATTATAAAAATGTCAATTTCTCAAAAAAATAGGTACTTTTACCAAGTGGTTTTTAAATGAGATATTTTAAAGAGTGGGCCTTTAAAAAACATCTGCTGTTTTCAGGTGCCTTTGCATATTTTGTAGAGACCCCTGAAGGTGACATCTCCCTTCTGGGTTTGGAGGCCATGGGTTGCGGGTGAAGTTAGGTTTCCTTATCTGAAGCTATACTTCGAGATCACCACCATCTTTGTCCAAGGCATCCCCTTCAGCTCCTGGCACTTCATCAGCATCAGTGCTGTACATAAGAATACACTACAGAGGTGTATGAAGGATCTCGTGAGAGTGCGAGAAATCCATAGATCACGCCACATGATGAGCAAGGTGATGTCCAAATTACACAGTAGAGACTTGAGATTGAAGAAAAGTTGATGGTTGAGCTCTGCCATTTGTCAACTTTTATCAACTTCAGATGTCTCCATAAGACAAAGCAGTGCTAGTCTTTGGATAGTGTTGTAATTGCAATGAAATTCCAAACCAGTCAGCATCAGTATTTCATAAACATTATATCTTTATAAAACACTGAGAATTGAGGGAGCCGCTTTAATGTGACTAATCTCCAGTATGGAAACCACGGGGTTTGAGATGGAAACAGTTAATGTGTCCCATTCCTACCTCCACACGATAAAAAAAAATCTGTATAAAGGAAATTGGATCACGTGGTGTCCTCAGTTACTTCAGTTGAAAAGTGTTCAATTTCATCAACTTCAAGGCAAATTTAGTATGCCCGAGCCCTCACTCTTCATTTACTTTATGTATCACTTTACTTTCAATGATCACACAAGTGAGAAAAGTACATCCCTTGAGGCCGCGAAATGCAGAAAGCTTGGCCAGACTTATCTCTAGATCAATTGCCCAACGTGTCTGTATGCTTATTTCTGTGCTGGGTGTTAAACTATCTGTATACTGACCTCACTGTAAAAGTGGCCATTGTTTTAAAAAACATTTTCCTTAAACATTGCAGTTAATATCTGTAAAGTGTGCAGTAAGTGATGAGAGAGATATAATAAATAAGTTCAAATCCTAATCTTCTAATCGAACACATATGTATAGGTTATTTATATAATATGAGATGTTTACAGATTATTGGGCCACTTTTGTCAAAAGTAATGTTTTCAAATATTGCTCCATATTTATTCAGTGTGATCCATATTGTCCCATTTGAAAAATCTGAAATTCAATTTGAATCTTGGCAATTAAGTCTTTAATGAATAATGCTGTTTCTTTTTTTCACATTTAGGGTGAAGCACACCTATGTAACAATTAATTAGAATTGGGAAAAGATTTGTTGTAACACTTGTCCCAAGAGGCTGGTAGAAGTCTTCTTCTTTTCTCTGTCATATTCTCTCAGGAACTCATAGCGGATCCAATGGTTACAATGTGTTACTGTCACATCAGGATCATATTATGAGAAGAATCTTCAAGACATGACATTGTGAAAAATGACACTGCGATGTCACCATAATTGATTGATAGCTGCAATAATTGAAAGCTTACATGCCAAAAAAAGGCTTGCTGAGCTTTAAAAAAACATTATTAACTAGTGAATACTTTTTTGATTAATACCTTTTCATTATTTACATGTTGATTATATGTTCTGTGTGTCAATGTGTTAAATTGGGTTCCCATGCACTGCCAAAATATGAGCTTCATGCAGCTCTGTTATATATTGTACATACTACAAACTTATTTTTATTATCGACAACACTGATAGATCCTCCCCCCCTTTTTTTTGTTTCTTTTTATACATTTTTTATTTGTTTCCTTTTTTATGTATTTTCCTTAATGTAATCCTCCGTTAGATGCTCACCCAGTCTCCACTCCTTCAAAAAATCGTTAAAAACCCACTTCTTCATAAAAGCGTATCAATTAAACTGTTAATAGCTCCCGACTGATTCCTCATCTACAACTGTCTCTAGTCAAATACCATCCTTACCTTTTTGTGTCATTTTACCCCACTCCCTCTAGCATGTTAGCTCATTGAGCAGGGCCCTCAACCCCTCTGTTCCTGTGTGTCCAACTTGTCTGGCTACAACTACATGTCTGTTCGTCCACCCATTGTAAAGCGCTGCGGAATTTGACGGCGCTCTATAAATATCATAATAATAATAATAATAATATGTTCATTGCTTGTTTGTATTTAAATTATATTATGTTTTATAAAAATTTATCAAAAATGCAGTTTTTGTTGTCAAAGTATATAAATGACCAGGGAACATTTAGCGTTAATTTTTAAGGACATTCTGGTATATATATGTTATCGCGACCCACAATATCGCTATTTTGTTGCCCATGGAAAGATAAAAAGGGCTGAGTTACCAAGAATCAAGCTTGCGAATTCGAGATATGCGAGCTAGATCCCCCTCTTTTCAAACTTAGTAATGTTCATATTATTCCATGATTGGGCATAAAAAAAACCAAAAAAAAAAACCAAAAAAAACCTTTTTTATTTCTTCCTGGAATAGAAATGGATTTTCCTACAATGAATGAAAGTAAACGTAAAATTTAATTTTTTAACCCCTTAAGGACATGACGGAAATATTCCGTCATGATTCCCTTTTATTCCAGAAGTTGTGTCCTTAAGGGGTTAATGACTCTATGGCCGGTAAAGTATAAACAATCTTACCAGATACACACGTTTAGAACTAATGTTTATTTATCTGCAGAAATTTACCACCTATTTTGAGCATTAATCTGTGATATCCATCCAAAAACGATCACAGGTGGCTGGGGTAAAATAAATGTATTTTTCTATTTAGCGTCTGTTGTGAATTCTTCTACTCGCGATGTCATTTGTTTGCTGTTATTACCAAACCAAAGAATAAACGTGGTTTTATTTCTAAACCCTATTGTGCACATCATTTAGGGATGAAGAAGATGAATAGGAATAGCCTTTGGGTGAATAAAAAACTTAATAAAGCAAACTCTGCAGGGGCTATAGTTTAGTGTCTACAGGAAGCGACATCTGCTAAAAAGATGTTGTTAGTCGTTTTGTATCCAATTTTCTTATTTTTTAAATCAGGTTTAAAAATACAACAGTTCTAAAAGGAAAGGCATGACTTATAAATAATGAAAAGGGACTTTTGATCTGCACTGATGGCCCTTCTAAAATAAATTCAAATGGCGAGATGTCCAAAAACAACTGGCGATATCGCTAATACAAGAGTATGGTCCTATTTAGGCTATTTTTCTCATGTTTTATGAACATATCTGATTGAGTTTTATACTTGAGAACAAAAAGGGCATACTTGTTTTGGATGCCAGATATTAAAAAAGCAAGAAACTGTAGTGAGATTAACGGATCTAAAATAGATTGTGGTGGAATTTAGTTGACATTTATTTTGAAGCATCTGAGCTAATTTCCTAATGGAAAAACATTTGTTACATTTATCGCACAATCTCGCCTTCCAAAATAGACAGTGCAAAAAAAATGTGATTAAATAATTACTACTGGTTCTTGCCATAATTTACTAATTAAATAGCAGGTTGTTAACAAATAGCTGTGAAAATATTTTCACAAAATAGAAAAAAATTAGCAAGCCAGATGATCTCACATTAACAGTACACAGTGATCATTACCAAGTAATGTGTCCTGATAGTGAGAGTTGATACGAACAAACATCTTTTCACAGGATACGCAATAGATGCCTGGAGCATCTCGTAGGATATGCCTGAATCGATCTATGGGTTACTTAGTGTTCTTATGGAATTTTCCATGTTCCTACAGCCTTACGTCAGTCAGTACTGTGGATCCTGGTGCCATTGTCTTCTGGGAGATGAAGATGGAGTTTAAGAGTGGAGAATTCTGGTACAGAAGACATAGCTTCATGAATGAATTACCTTCTCTGTGTCCCTCAAATGGTCAACATGCTAGTGGTCCTGTCTACTTTGAGCGTAGTTGCAAACAAAGACCTCCCAAGTCACAGTGCCATTTTTGTGGGTATCATATTGAACACTGATAAAAAAAAAGGAGAAACTAAATTAAAGAATTTATACATATAGAAAACGACAAGACATATTTCCAACTGTGTCCTTGAACAGATGATATAACCATGTTCTTGTTTGTGTCTTTGAGTCATTCTGTGTGCAATAAAATCCACAATACATATTGAAGAGTGGCTTAACCAATTTACCATAGGAAATCGAATCCAGATGGGGACTTGTGCTGTGTAAATTGTCTGGTATTCTTGCCTTTTATAGCAAAAATATCCAATGCACTGTTTATAATGTGACCATACGTTTAAATGTTCTTTGTTATACAATACGATTCTCTGTTCTTTAAACACACACAGTCTACTTGTTTTCAGAGCTTAGCTTTTCCAAGTAATCTAAACTGTTTTCCCTGAATGTGTCTATTGGTGTAATGACACTGAGAGCTGGACCAGTTAACAAGTAGTAATCATTATTTCTTGGGGGAAAAAAGGTCGATGGGATAAATTCACGAAACAATAATCTGAAATGAAAAAAAAGCTGGTTGATATGGAAATTGCTTCCAACACTGAGATTTTGCACAAAACTTTGCAACTTGATTGTCAGCGCATAATAACGTACTGTTTAGTGAAAAAATACTTTGCTGTTTCAATGCACAATGCAGAATGTATTGTACATGACCTCCAGCAATGCGTTGACAAACCTACATGGTTCCTGCTTTACAAAGTCGCTATCACCATGATGCATAGTGAGCCGTAGTCACTGTCATTGACAGCAATATCATTGAGGGTTAAATGCTTGTGGCCTAACTATTTGGAACTATTGTGATTTATAAGTCTTATGTATCTGAATTCCGCCCATGCCTTAAAAGGAAAAAATGGATTGACAGGAAAAAAAGTGAATGGCCGATAGCTAGGGCACAGTCACCAAATGTTAATATTATTCACAACTCAAGTGAGAAGTGAACGATAGAAGAGAAACTAGGAGGAGCAGAATTAAAATATATCTATATTTGTAGATTTAATAAATATATAATATAATGATATATAAACATAGATTTATTTGCTCTCCTCCTCTTTCTCCTTCTATTGGTGACTTTTTTTCACTTGATTTGTGAGCCAAATTCTGGTAATAAAGCTCAGTGTACAGTAAAATATATTTGAGGTACACTGATTGGTCAGTTTTCACACTCTTATGTTTCTCTGATTCATCTTCGAATCTGGTTTTCTGTATCGAAATTCTTCTGAGTCAAACTGATATATGGCTGAAATTGGGGCATCCCGAAAAATGTTCTGATTTTGGGAAAAATGGTCTGACTTTTCTCACTGCACACACGTCTACTAGCTATAAATGGTTCCAAAACTACGGGGTTAAATATTCAATCAGTAAGAATTAAATTCTGCGCTTGGATGACTCACCCCTATAGAGTAGCATGTCAATGGTTTTTGTTTTTCTAATTATATAACATCGCATTAGCTCTAAGCTCAGAACACACTGGCTAAGAATTAATTTCTACTTATTGCTTCACAAATGAGAATAATTAATGTTAGCACAGGGGGAGATTCATTGTGTCAATCATACAGAGTGCGAGTGAATGTTTCCAGTATAAAACCCAAGGGATCATTTAGGAAGGCATTAAGAATTCTATAGCAGCTAACTCGATGCAGTTTCTAATTTAATTTAAATGGTTCATTGTGTTTGAAGCTCTCTACAGAAAACGCTGAAAAACACATAAAGATTAAATTATATTTCAATATTGGTAGGTGAATATTTGGGAGATCATTCCCGTTTTATCCTATTGGTTGGGAAGTGGCAGTCCTGAGCAAATAGGAGTGAGAAAAGGTTAAGCATAGGTGGCCGTGGCACAGACTCACAAGTGGTTGTGGAACCGACAGTGTGGGGCAGGGAATTCAGTGAGCAGGTGGAGCTAAACAAATTCAAGGATATTTCACTAAGATAGAATCTTCTGTCACACATCAGACTTTTCAAATATGTCTTCAGAAATCTTTGGATATACAGGGAGTGCAGAATTATTAGGCAAATGAGTATTTTGACCACATCATCCTCTTTAGCATGTTGTCTTACTCCAAGCTGTATAGGCTCGAAAGCCTACTACCAATTAAGCATATTAGGTGATGTGCATCTCTGTAATGAGAAGGGGTGTGGTCTAATGACATCAACACCCTATATCAGGTGTGCATAATTATTAGGCAACTTCCTTTCCTTTGGCAAAATGGGTCAAAAGAAGGACTTGACAGGCTCAGAAAAGTCAAAAATAGTGAGATATCTTGCAGAGGGATGCAGCACTCTTTAAATTGCAAAGCTTCTGAAGCGTGATCATCGAACAATCAAGCGTTTCATTCAAAATAGTCAACAGGGTCGCAAGAAGCGTGTGGAAAAACCAAGGCGCAAAATAACTGCCCATGAACTGAGAAAAGTCAAGCGTGCAGCTGCCACGATGCCACTTGCCACCAGTTTGGCCATATTTCAGAGCTGCAACATCACTGGAGTGCCCAAAAGCACAAGGTGTGCAATACTCAGAGACATGGCCAAGGTAAGAAAGGCTGAAAGACGACCACCACTGAACAAGACACACAAGCTGAAACGTCAAGACTGGGCCAAGAAATATCTCAAGACTGATTTTTCTAAGGTTTTATGGACTGATGAAATGAGAGTGAGTCTTGATGGGCCAGATGGATGGGCCCGTGGCTGGATTGGTAAAGGGCAGAGAGCTCCAGTCCGACTCAGACGCCAGCAAGGTGGAGGTGGAGTACTGGTTTGGGCTGGTATCATCAAAGATGAGCTTGTGGGGCCTTTTCGGGTTGAGGATGGAGTCAAGCTCAACTCCCAGTACTACTGCCAGTTCCTGGAAGACACCTTCTTCAAGCAGTGGTACAGGAAGAAGTCTGCATCCTTCAAGAAAAACATGATTTTCATGCAGGACAATGCTCCATCACACGCGTCCAAGTACTCCACAGCGTGGCTGGCAAGAAAGGGTATAAAAGAAGGAAATCTAATGACATGGCCTCCTTGTTCACCTGATCTGAACCCCATTGAGAACCTGTGGTCCATCATCAAATGTGAGATTTACAAGGAGGGAAAACAGTACACCTCTCTGAACAATGTCTGGGAGGCTGTGGTTGCTGCTGCACGCAATGTTGATGGTGAACAGATCAAACACTGACAGAATCCATGGATGTCCTTGCAAAGAAAGGTGGCTATATTGGTCACTGATTTGTTTTTGTTTTGTTTTTGAATGTCAGAAATGTATATTTGTGAATGTTGAGATGTTATATTGGTTTCACTGGTAATAATAAATAATTGAAATGGGTATATATTTGTTTTTTGTTAAGTTGCCTAATAATTATGCACAGTAATAGTCACCCGCACACACAGATATCCCCCTAACATAGCTAAAACTAAAAACAAACTAAAAACTACTTCCAAAATATTCAGCTTTGATATTAATGAGTTTTTTGGGTTCATTGAGAACATGGTTGTTGTTCAATAATAAAATTAATCCTCAAAAATACAACTTGCCTAATAATTCTGCACTCCCTGTATATATTATCAATTCCTGGATTTTAAAGAAGTAAATGACAACTAGCATCAAGAGATTCACAAGATAAAATCAAGTCCTACGCATTTCATCCGTCTCAGGTACTTCCTCAGGGACTGTTTCCCAATTGAAGATAGGTGCAAAGTGCACAATAATCTCCCTCCCGTCCCTCCTACATATATACACCCCACAATCAGTCCAAATCTTCTTCCTGTAGGTTCCTTAATTTTTCTCTGGCTGATCTTGATCTTCACATGATTACTTACTGGTTCTGTCCATCCGGCGTCATTGTGTCCTATGCTTGGTGACGTCATGCATTCCACACATGCGTTTCATCATCGTCATTATGTCCACCGGAGTCTCATGGTGGCGCATGCGTTCCACCATGTGTTCCACACCTCAGGGAGTCCGATATATTTAAGAAAAGAGTTCTTGAACTGAGTGGATGAGTGGGCAAAACTGTATTTGGAAGTGGGAGGAAAAAAGGTTAATGACTACTTATGACAGTTTACATGAAATTCACTTTTATTAAACACACCACATTTTTAAATATATCAATTAATGAAACAATCCCATAGTAGGGATAGATCAAAATTGATAGTGAGAGCACTCAATACTTCTATTTCAATTATGCGGTTAGAGCAAAATTATCAAAAAATGTTGTAAAAGAATTGGGTAAATAAAAATTGATTTCAAAAGGTATATGTGTCATAGAAATCATGGTACATGGTGGTTAATTATAAGGTCTCACTGGACTCACTAATCAATCTGGCTGGATTAACCCATAGGTAAGCATAGCAGTTTCTCTGAAACTGCTATGTTTACAGCAGGCAGGGTTAACCCTAGATGGACCTGGCACCCAGACCACTTTATTGAGCTGAAGTGGTCTGGGTGCCTATAGTGGTCCTTTAACAAATGAAGGTGAAAAAGTTAAAACAAAAGAAGAAAGGGAAAGGAAAATAACTACTCTAAAAAGCACCAAAGGTCTATGTCCACATTTAGTCCCCCTGGTTGGAGGGTTTTTAATGTGTTAATCCAATAACTTTTACTATTTTTTCCAGACCCTCATAATAAAAATCTTTCCAACTAAATTTAGCACATGCGTTATAGTGGATGGGGACTATATGATTATTACATTTTTTCCTAATGTTATTTTTTGTTTTTTAAAATATGCTCTTTTAGCTTTCTACGAGTTCGCCCCACATACTGCTTCCCACAAGGACAGTGGAGCAAGTGCATCACATTTTTTGTTTCACAATTTATGTTTGATTTAATAGTGAATTCCCTCCCAGTGACCGAACTTTTACAAATTTTTGTTCTTAATAATCTTTGTGTCATACAAGCTTTGTATTTATTGCATGAATTGAAACCCCTAGTTCCACTAGTTAAATTGTATTTATGTATATTTTTCAGAGCGTAACTGGGGGCCAACATACTTTTTAGGTTCCTTGCCTTTTAAAAAATCACGGATGCATTTTTTGGAAGTACTTTACCTAATATTGCACTTTGTACCTATCTTTATTGAGAAACAGTCCCTGAGGAAGTGAGAGGGATAAAATGCTTAGGACTTGATTTTATTTTGTGAATCTCTTGATGCCAGTTGTCATTTACTTCTGTACCTACATCAATAAAATCCAAGAATTGAGAAGATATATATCCAAAGATTTCTGAAGGCTCTTTATTTGGCTCCAAAGTGTGAGTGGCCAATTGGCACCTAAATAAACACCAAATTGGGTTACACAGTGTTGCACTGTGTTGTATTATTCTTGTCAACCCTAGCTGGACAAACCCTATATATTGCATTTATACTGATTGAAGATTTGAGGAGCTCTTTGGGTTAACTCCGTTGTTAGAAGGGAAGTTAAGTGTTTTAATACATGCACTTTAGCTCACTTACGCACTTTATTATCGCAGAAAAATGTATGCAATTACACTTATATGCACTATTCTATTTAGGCACTTTAATTGTGTGATATTGTGAAAGATTCATCTTTTTTCGTTCAATTTTCAAATATGTCACCTTGTCTAGTCTCACGGGCGGAAAAAGTAATGAAACAAGTTAGGTTGAAAGCAAAGACACAAGAAGTGACTACAGACGGAGAGAAAGTATAGCCCGATACCCAACACAGGCGAAAGCATGACACGTGACCTTTACTCTGTGTATTAATATTTGTTGGGGTTTTTTTTGCACCAGAAGTTTTCTATTTTCAGGCAATTTATCTTGGAATAGTCAAGGAGACAGAACACACAGAGAAAATATTTACACAGTATTCTACGTTATTGGTACACGACAGGTGCATCGTCGCCATACGGGCTAGTACGCCATACTCACCCAATTATATTACCCAATAAACACTTATGCGATATGGGTTAAGTAAGTCTAAAGCTTTATTAAATATATTAATTATAACTTAACATTAAACATGAATAAATAAAGTCATTGTCCCCAACCCCACCCTATAACATAACATATCCCTCACGTCATAAAAGGCAAACCCATATTTGTAAGCAATAAACATTAAAATATATCAAAGAATCAACATCATAACCATAATACATTTAGGCAAAACGGGGATAAGGCTCTTGCAAACCCCAAGCCCCTTAGGGAGTGTGGGAGGGACAAATTCAGCCAGGTAAGTAAATTAAACTGAGGAAATCTAAAATGGCTGCCTATTTATACTGGATCAGCCCACTAGTTAAACTACGCTATCACAACACACCTTCCACCTAAGCCCACCTCCTAGCTCTGTCAAGGCCCCTATTCACTAAGCTGCGCTCCTTCCTTGAGGCTACATGATTGAGGAAATGCAAATATCTGTCAGAACATACATAAAATAAAGCTGTCATGTTTAGACTATTTTAAACAGTTAAACAAGATGCATCATATTTTTTTTTTAATTACCCCAATAAAAAAAAGATACAAACACACATTTCAACACACGTCAAAACGCTTCCGCCAATGGGATGTGCACTCGCACAGTGCTGAGCCCGTTCAAGTGACATAATGCTTGTTTAAACAGGTTTAACACGTATTCTGCATATAACATCACTCTGTGACAGTGATAAAGTCCTCCTGAAATCAATTTCCTGTTCTTTTGTATAAAATATCTCGTGAACCTTAGGCAATAATATTACAATCTTGTCTCAAACAGTTTATGCATCCTGAGCAAACATTTATACGGCTTGGATATTCTTTGCTTAAACGGTTTGTTCATCACAAGTAAACATTTATACAATTTTCCTATCGCTATTTGAAAGGCCCATACACCTCAAGAAAACATTTACTGATTTATTCACCTTTAATAAAAAAGGATCGGAAAATAACAAAACATTCTTGGATTATTGTGGGTTAACACTTTTAGTGCCAACTGGGTTCAATAGGACGCACTTACAGTTGCAAGAAAAAGTATGTGAACCCTTTGGAATGATATGGATTTCTGCAGAAATTGGTCATAAAATGTGATCTGATCATCATCTAAGTCACAACAATAGACAATCACAGTCTGCTTAAACTAATAACACACAAAGAATGAAATGTTGCCATGTTTTTATTGAACACACCATGTAAACATTCACAGTGCAGGTGGAAAAAGTATGTGAACCCTTGGATTTAATAACTGGTTGAACCTCCTTTGGCAGCAATAACTTCAACCAAACGTTTCCTGTAGTTGCAGATCAGACGTGCACAACGGTCAGGAGTAATTCTTGACCATTCCTCTTTACAGAACTGTCTCAGTTCAGCAATATTCTTGGGATGTCTGGTGTGAATCGCTTTCAGCCATGAACGTAATACATGGCTGATATGGAGGATGTTCCTTGTTTGACTACTTTGACCTAAAATTTTGATCAATAAGTGAAAATTCACTTTACATTCGTAACAATCCACACTAGTGAATTACCATGCTGAAGAACAAAACAACACACCGGCATGAAAAATAATAACGTGAGCTTTTTTAAAGAGGAATGACTGTGATGACGGCTAAAATGAAAACCTCTCACGCCATGACGTGTGGTTGTAGAGTAATATTGAGATATCTCTCAGCATTTCGGATTATACAGCCATCTCCATTGTGGTTGAATGAGTCAGCCAATCAAGGTACAGTGTTGAGACACGGTCTTGTCTATAATGAAATCTCTGGGTAGAATAAAATCACTGAGCATATCTCTTATTTTTTCTTTTTGACTCGTTTTGTTGTCAGAAAGTTTATATTTTAGTTAGAAAATGTATTGCAGTCCAAAGCTGAGTCCCAGAGCTATTATTCCAATTGCTAATATTACCTGTTTTTTTAAACAGGTAAGAGGAACAGGAAGAATATCAGGGATGGACAAATGCAGAGAGAATGATTAGAAGGCAGACTACTGAATATGGATCACCATAGCCACCACTGGAATGTTCCTGCTGTTCCACATTTAGACGGACAGATGGACAGATAGACATATAGACAGACAGGCAAATAGATAGATAGATAGATAGATAGATAGAGATATAGATAGATAGATAGATAGATAGATAGATAGATAGATATAGATATAGATAGATAGATAGATACTAGATAGATAGATAGATACTATAGATACCATAGATACCATAGATAGATAGATAGAGATAGATAGATAGATAGATAGATAGATAGATAGATATATAGATAGATAGATAGATAGATAGATAGATAGATAGAAAGAAAGATAGATAGATAGATAGATAGATATACATAGAGATAGATAGATAGATACTAGATAGATAGATACTATAGATACCATAGATACCATAGATACCATAGATCGATAGATATATATATATAGATAGATAGATAGATAGATAGATATACATAGAGATAGATAGATATATAGATAGATAGATAGATAGATAGATAGATAGATAGAAAGATAGATAGATAGATAGATAGATAGATAGATAGATATAGATAGATAGATAGCTATAGATCATTAGATAGACAGAACCAACAAAGTACTACTTGTTTTGTTATTATTATTACTATTATTATTGCCATTTAAATAGCTCCAACAGATTCCGTAGCGCTTTACAATATTATGATTAAACTATAAATAGGGCAATTACAAGAAAACATACAGGAACAATAGGTAGAAGAGGACCCTGCTCAAACGAGCTTACATTCTATAGGAGGTGGGTGTACAACACAATAGACAGGAATTTGCAATCAAATAAGGTGGGAGAGAAGCAGAGCAGGAGGAGAGAGTAAAGTGCTGCCCTTTAGGATAGAGAAAGAGACAGGTATGTGAGGTAGAGTTCACTCTGGGAGGCCATAAGCTTTCCTAAAGAGATGGGTTTTAAGGCACGATTAAAGACTAGGGAAGAGTCTGATGACGCTAGGCAGGCTATTGTTGACATAAAGTTAAAATTTTAGTTATAAAATGTATTACAGTCCAAAGTACAGATCAAGCGCTATTTTTCTCATTTCTAATATTACCTGTTTTTTAAACAAGAAGAAAACTCACTGGCTAGTTAGTATCAGGTATGGTGAAATACGGAAAGAAAGATTATGGGGCAAATTTCTCAATATGGAGCAATCACTATAGCAACCACTGGGATGTTCCTGCTGTTCCACTTGTAGAACTTGCGATAGATGGATAGATGGATAGATGGATGGATAGACAGACAGAACTGACCGTATTTTACATGATAAATATAATACATTTTAAACTGCATATCAATGATGGTACCCCCCTCTCCCGCCCTTCTGTGCCAGGGTGTAGGAAATGCATTGTTGATCCACCGTGGACTTTAAAGGGTTAACTAATGATTTTGTTTCCAGGTGGATGTAACTGTTCCAGCACCAGATTCCATGTCCGTAGCCCCATCACAGAAGATGGCATTTTTGTATTTTTCTTTTGTCTAATGTGATGGGTAATCATAGCACATTCTCATTATGTCAGAGTGTTAGTCTCTTAGGACCAGGGCAAAGCAGGAACAGACAGGGATGTGTAAACACCTTCAAGTAAAGTTTAAAATAGTCTCCCATATTAAACAATCTGTTTATATGCAGGAAAAAACTCCCTCCAATTTTCTGTAACAAGAAACCAGCTCTAGATCCTTTGGGTGGTCTGCATGTCAAAACCTGATTGAAAAGCTATTTGAACCACTGGGCCACAGATGTAACCCCTTGAGCACTGTAGAGTTTATTTTGTGAATTGCTGTTTCACTCTGCAGCACACAGCTCTGCAATGCACTGCCATTCAATATATCAGTAATATTATACATGCAATATCCTAATTCAGAGATATTCAAATAATCAACCTCTAGCAATGAGTGGACTACATCTCCCATTAGCATTTGCCAGCCACTTACTTTGTTTTTGTCCAGTTAAGGTTTACGGACATCAATTATTTAATTTCCCATGTCCTATTTTTCTTCGTATTTCTAGTATATAATGCTCAGAACTTGCAACTCTCTGCACAGTCTACTGTCTATACGTATCTTACAAATAAGCAATGAATGCCCTTGCCTATGGTATGTGACTGTATGTAACTGTGCAAAGCATTATGGGTGTCTGTATAGCCTTGGACATGCTCCAGTCTGTATACTGCATTATTGCTACAATCAAATCACTTATTGCAATGATTTTAATGATGGTGTTCAAGTCCAACTGTAACCAAACAATGGGCATGAGGAAATATGCATATTATGTAGTCACACGTAGCGTACTACTCTCGGGATTACAGGTGCGGAATGTGCGAGGGGGGTGCCAGCTGCAGCTGAGCTGACACACAGGATAAATGTTCTCCATTGCATCGATTAAACAAGAACGCTACAATATTGGTTTTTAGAAGAGAAATATAAGATGTTGAGTTTTTCCTGTGAACACAGATAAACTTGGAAAGAACTCTCACTGTGTGACAATGTAGATGTGTCGGTTTGCCAATGAAATACTGTGGAAATTGGTCATAGGTAGAAGGCTAGCTGGTGAGAGCAGAGGTTCTTCCCAACAGTTATATAGAGTCAGCAACACTTTTTCCCATTCCTTCCAGGTGGCTGCAATGTGTGGGAGTTACTAAGGCCTAAGCAGCTTCCTTTATAATCTTCTGACAATTTTTGCTCAAAATATCCAGACTTTCGGGGCCTGTCCTGCCATCCCGAAAATTTTAGGGACACCAGGAAACTGTCCCTGACAAGCATAGCTCTTGCGCATCATTAGAGGCTCACACAGTATTCTCAGGGCATTAAGACCATGAAGTGGGCACTGAAATAGTGCTACCCTGCATGGTCCGCCCTTGGTAAGACAGCCTACTTGATTGTCAGGAAGCCTGACGTATATTTCACGCCGAGCTGTCCTGTCAATTATAGAGTGAGCCCGACCCCTTTCCAAGTAGGCCCACTCTTTTGGGCAGAGTGAGTGACCCGCCCCCTTTTAACCTTAGGACCGGCGTCCTCTTTAACAGGATGCAGAAGTTAGCAGGTATAGCGTAGCAACAGTTAGAAATATAGCAAGTATAAAACCATAAAACCAACTATAAATATTGTACAGAAACCAAGCTATATAGTAATATTAGCTCATGTAAATTCATTTAGGTACTGGGCGACATTTCTGAGCATTTTGTGAAAAATTAGTACTTTAGTTTCCCCAAACTGTGAAATCTTCTTAGTATTTAGTTAATTTATCCATTGGAAGCTGAGCTGGTAATCTCAAAAGTAGCTAAACTTAGTCAACATCCCTCCCCCTGCTCCCCTCTCCCTGATTTTGCTTCATTAACTTAAAGACAAGAATTTAGTGAATTTGCACCATAATATTAGCAACAGTTTCAAATGACAGTAACCAAGGGTAGAGGACATTTAAAAGTCACCATCTAGTTAGGACAGACTCGGGTCTCCCATTCATCCCAGTTTCAGGTAAGTTTAGGGTCACTTTCTGCCATCCTGACATTGTTCAGGGAACTGTCCCCAAAAATTGCACCACTCCCACTATTCAGAGCACTGGGACTGTGCAAAAGGCACTGAAATAGTAATCACTGCAGAGTCCGCCATCAGTGGGCTATCCTGCTTGATTGACAGGCAGCTTGGCAGCAAATACATCCCTGGACCCGCCCCCTTTGTCTCCTCCCACTGTTGTCCCACTTCTTAGGACTGTTGGGGCACGTGCAGGATGCAGCTCAAATGTACTCCTTGCAGACATTTTGAAATCCTTTTTTTTTTTGCAAAATATTCCTGAAGGTGTCCACACAGATGCAGCAAATTACTGTTTTCGTGATAAGAGTAAAATAAAACATGAAAACAATCATTGAAAAACTATCGGAAAAAAAATGGTTAATAAATTCAGAAAAATAAGTTTTAGAGTCTATGAAAATGTTTGTTGTTGTTTTTCACTGGAAATGAATAGAATATTCTCAATTGCTCAATAATTCTAGCAAATGAGCTGAAGGCCTCATCAAACGAGTACTAAACGCAAAGTCATTAAATTATATTTAAAGCATAACCTGTGGGTCATTAAAATAAAATATGTATGTGTTTTATTGCACAAAGCAATCATGGTTCATGGCTATAATAAAATATACAATGTAAGGATAAATGATGTCGATGCCGCATGGTCATAACGTGACTATTCTAAATTGCGTGACCATTGCTAGTGTGTAAACATTAACCCCTTAGGTGCCAGCAAAGAGCCGAACAATGCAATGTATTGCAAATAACCCTGGCAGTCAAAGCCTTCAGCTGTCTGTCAGCAAGTAAACAATATGTAAATACACAAAAGTAACACAGACCGTAACCTTGTCCAGTCAACATGGGCCTTTAAAAGGAAAAAAACATGTAATCTCACTACGTTTAAGGCGCTTTGAGAATAATGCTTTTCATCCTCAATCAACACTAGATTTGTATCGGATATACAAGGCCAGTCTTTTCATACAAACAAACTAGCATTTCTGAATATCATGTGCCTTAGGGATCACAGCAGTGGAGCAGGATAAGTGTGCGTTTGGGCACTGATTAGGGTCATTTGGAACAAGTAAGAATGTCATTTGTAGCTGATTCAGTTTGATATTACCATCAACAAATGTATATACATGAAAAGCTATCTATCGGTTGATCTATCAAGCTATCTATCTATCTATCTATCGGTTATCTATCAAGCTATCTATCTATCTATATATCTATCGGTTGATCTATCTATCTATCTATTGGTTGATCTATCAAGCTATTTATCTATCTATCTATCTATCTGTCGATCTATCTATCTATGTCTCTATCTATCTATCTATTCCTATCTATCTATCTATCTCTCTATCTATCTATCCATCCATCTATCTATCTATCTATCTATCTAGAATCTACCTGCTATCGATTGAGCAATATTTATTTCAATCCATCAATCTGTCAATCTGTCAGTCAGTCAATCTGTCTGTCCGTCAATATGTCAGTCAGTCAATCTGTCTGTCCGTCCGTATTATTGTCTGCCCATCCATCAGTCT
Organism: Pelobates cultripes; assembly: GCA_933207985.1. NCBI lineage: Eukaryota > Metazoa > Chordata > Amphibia > Anura > Pelobatidae > Pelobates > Pelobates cultripes. The sequence continues at coordinate 16,835,930 of OW240919.1, read as the reverse complement.
GTCTATCTCTGTGCGTGCCATGGTTGACTTTGTACTTTTGTATATGTAAATATATGACATCAGCAAACGCCTTTATCATCAGCAAATTGTGTTTTATTTAAAGTAGTTGTAATAGAAAAATGTGTCCCTCTGCAGTTAACTTCAGGTCTCTTCTCCCCCATCCAGTGATGAAAGTGTTAAAAACGCTTTTTTCACTTACCTGATTCCAGTGTCGAGGTCACTTGGAATTGGCTCCGTCTCCTCCTCTGATGTCATTGCAATGGGTATAGTATATGTGCAGTGAGCACCATCTGGCCTTCCCTATAGGAAAGCATTGAATCATGCTTTCCTATGGAAATTTTGAAGATGGTGGACATCTTCATGCAAAGAAGGAAAGCTAGGAAGCCCCTCTGGTGGGCTAGCTACTAAAGGCAATCTTAAACCTACAACGTAAACATTGCAGTTTCTCTAAAACAATGAGATGAAGTGGTCTGGGTGCCTATAGTGTCCATTTAATGGTTGTAATATTGATATAACACGTGAAACTCAAAGCACTGCTATAACAATATTTTCCAACCTGTGAAACGCACAGTTAATTTCACAGAACTCAGAGACTGAATACACTACGCACTCATACCTCCAACAAGTTCTTTGTTTGGCTGGATAGTCCAGAATATTTGGTCCCATCCTGCCATCCTGGGTTTTCATTCTGGTGTTTCACATGTGGGACACCAGAAAAAACTTTCCCATAAAGTGTAGTGCAGGAATGTCATCGGATGTGTCCATGCTGTGCAAACTGAGGGCAATCGATCCCTAAGGCTGACATGCTTCTTTTTGGATGGGACCATCTTCCCCCTTTAGATATCATCGGCATGCCCATTGGTCTGGCTCCTTTCTTCTTGATTATACATACATACATGTTTTATTTTATATATGCAGACTATATACTAAATTAACTAAACTTGGAAAGTACGATAAGTACGATAAGTCTGCTTCTAGCCAAACTCTACTTTATGAGCACAAAGTACATAAAATTTTTTTTTTTATTTTGTGTTTTTAAATTTACCACAGCTCGCTATTTAGTGACTAACCCTCCCCATGTCACTCTAAAGCAGATAGCCCCCATTAATTCCCCCAGGTCACACTAGATTTAATGACTTTGTTCTGAGCGATGACGTCCACTGAGTCTTCTTACATTGAAATGGTGGATGACGAGTCTAGTATAATCACATGAAAGTTAGAGCTGTTTGGTTTCTTAAAAGGGAAGAATAACATGGTTGTTTATTTTGCGCTTGTTAAAAGTGAGATTTGTTTTGAAAATTGTCAAGATTTATCAAACAGTTTATGAACCGGCGATGGACACATGTTGTGTATAAGAGAAAGATTTTTTTTTAAGGGTGCGTTCAGCGAGCTGTGGATAGCTGACAAGTGATCTGCAATATTTACGTTAGATGATACAGTTAGAAAAAAAAATCTTCACTTCAACTAAACTGGATATTTTTGTTATTAAGTCTGTGATCTAACATTTTTCAAGTAAGTTCACAACTCACCGTTTTAGTCAATAGTCAAAGAGTCTGACAAAGAAAATAATCTAATTCCCTATTGGGAGATAGAGTGTGGGTAGGGGGACAACCAAGAGGGTAACCCTCAAATTGTATGTGGATATAGAAAAGGTAGCCCCAGGGCAAAAGCCCAGGCAACAAAAAAGGAAGCCCCCCTAGACTTGTATGTACTAAAAATTTAATTTTATTAGGATAGATAAAAAATAAAAATAAATAATAGACATAGGGGAAAATAGATAAAATCTGAACCATATATGAAGAGAAGCTGCCCATGCAAGCAGTTGGTAACACGCTGAAAGCGTATAACTGCTAGGGTTTTAGGGCGTTGCAACCACTATACCAGCTTATCCTCTACTGCTAATTGCAGAATGAAAGCGTTATATATGAAGGGATGCCGCCCATACAGGTAACGAGAGCCCCTCAGATCTCGCCCCCCCCCCCACCTCACCGTGTAAGTGAAAAAACGATAAGAGTAGTGGCGAAGGAGCAGGGGCCTCCCACTTATCCTATACCTCTCATGTAACGAGGGGCTCCCGTTACTTGTATGGGCGGCACCCCTTCATATATAACACTTTCATTCTGCATTTAGCAGTAGAGGATTAGCCATCCCAATAAAAGTTAATTTTTAGTACATACAAGTCTAGGGGGGCTTCCTTTTTTGCTGCCTGGGCTTTTGCCGTGAGGCTACCTTTACAATAGTCAGAGCCCCCAAATAATTTCTAGCATTCCTTTTTTCCTAATTTTCTTGCCCTATTATCTCCACTGTATATGTTCAAAAATGGAGCTATTTGTTATGCGTGCAATAGTGTTAAAAACTAGCACTAAAAAAAGAAAACAAGCATGATGGGAAATATAGTTCAGAAACCTCTTCTGTGCCATGTTCAGCATTACTGCATGAAAGAGCATAATTATTGTATTTACTGGCAAAAACATAGTGTGACGACTTATGCACACAATAAAAAAAAAAAAAGAAAAAAAAAGAAAATGATTGTTCTACATTGTTGTTATCTTCGGCAAGATGTAGGAAATCACTTGTCCATTGCCGTAAATTCCCAGTTTCGTGGATACACCACCAGACCAAAGATACTTTTTTTTTTTTTACTAAACATGGAATTGGAGTGTGTTAAAATCCAATTTGCAAAATTATACTTCAAATGCTACAGCTAAAACCATCAAGCTGTGACTTCAGAGGAGTTGGGGAATATTATATATTTTGTTGATTTTGAAGTTGCTGCAATTTTGCATTTTGTGAATAAATCACATAATCACAAATGTCTTTTTTTTTATCAGGAACACAAAAATATGTAAAATCAAAGAATAACTAAAAAAAATAAAAACTTTAGTTGACACAACTTGAAAATAGGCAACATTCAGATTTGTCACGCTGGCAATAGGTTTAAAATAAAACGTTTTAACCCAACAGACCACCCTATTAAATTAGATTTTTTAAACTATACAAATCAGAATATTATTTTAAGAACAAGAAATGGATACAGAAAATCGACTTGTAAATCTTCTTGGAATAAAAAAACTCGGAAACGGTTTTGCTGAATGGGAAATAGAAGATTACTTTAAATAGTTAATGTGAGTTTAACCCCATAAGGACCAAACTTCTGGAATAAAAGGGAATCATGACATGTCACACGTCATGTGTTAAAAGTCTTGTGAACTATTTTCAATAACTGGGAGATCAAAAAGTGACCTCTTTGTCTTGAAATAAACCATCTTTAATGTTTTTTTTTATTTTATTTTTTTCCCAAGAAACCTGCAATTGTTATTCTTAAAGCAGACCATTAATACATGAATTATTCAATGTTATAAAGATGAAATATATTAGAATTGTGGTTTAAATCTTTAATAAAAATATAAAGTAAATCTCCCTCTCTCTCTCAAGTAAATGAATCCACTAAACTATATTTAACATATATAATAATATAATATTTTCATATATATATATATATTATACACGGAAGTGAACACACTCCACACTAAACCAGACGCATTGTATAAAGTGACATAAAGCACATCCCTTTTTGGGAATTAGTCATTTCTACATTAGATCTTAATTTAATATTTAATGTATATGGATATTTGTTTCTTTTCCATTCTTTCCCTTTCCCCATTTTTTCCCCTTCTTCCCCTTCCCCTTTTTATTTTTTATATTTTATAAAGCATTTATGAGACACCTGCGGCAGATTGTGGCACCTGGTAAGACGTTTAATATACAAAAAAAAATATATAAGAACTCACCTGATGAAATATCAAAAATGCCAACCATGGAAATAACATATAAAGTCCACTCCGCATTATAAAGGCTGTATTGCAATATAAAATATTATATAGAATTATGTAGATACTGTTACATTATAACTCTGTAGAGGCAGGTATTCCATTGGGTCATAGCAAATCCCTTCAGCAACAACACACGTTTAAACCAAAACAAACCGTGTAGAATCCGCAGGTAGGTGCGCTGGCAAATCTTTCTTCGTTGCTATTCATGTTTTATTCGGGATAAGAGTAGTAGCAACCTCTCAGTAACAATTCCTGGTTGAAGGAAACATTCTTAGTTCTGGGACTTCCTGCAGGAGAGACTTCATAACAGGTATTTTTCTGGAACGTTAAAAAAAAAAAAAGTAATTAGAAAAATTATTATTGCATAGTGCCTGTTTTACAATGATAAAAAGAAGATTAAAATCCAATCTTGAAAGTTCCTTTAAATTAGAATTTTCTTTTTTTTTTTACCTTTTAGTTTTCTTCATTGTAATAATATCCTCGGTCAGATAAAGTCTTTAATTTATTTATAATTTATATTGTTGATTGTGTTTTCTCTTAATTTGCTTTATCTATAGATGCTAAAATGAATCAGTTAAAGAAGAGACGAATTGCAGTGACGGTGTACAAGGATTGTAGGACATCCTGCACTGGAACGGAATCCCCTGGCCTTTCTGCTTGCAATATTCCCAGCTGAGCTCAATGGTTAGTCTATTTGATCTATGTTAGCACAATCAGGTTAATAGCTTTGCTTGGAAAACGTCTTCAGGAAAAAGTCAAGGTAAAGTTTGTAGCCATCATTTTGTAGAAACAATACAAGCAAACAGTGTCAGCTGCCAGTGATGGGACCTTAAATACCTACAAACAATTTACTTCATCACGTATCTAACTATTGGTTTATTTCTTTTACTGCTTTCAGATCATTTCATAATATTGTTTAAGTAAACATTGTATAAATGTATTTAGAAAATAAATAAATAAACACATATATGTAGAAACACAGAAACATAGAATGTGACGGCAGATAAGAACCATTTGGCCCATCTAGTCTGCCCAATTTTCTAAATACTTTCATTAGTCCCTAGCCTTATCTTATAGCTAGGATAGCCTTATGCCTATCCCATGCATGCTTAAACTCCTTTATTGTGTTAACTTCTACCACTTCAGCTGGAAGGCCATTCCATGCATCCACTACCCTCTCAGTAAAGTAATACTTCCTGATATTATTTTTAAACCTTTGCCCCTCTAATTTAAGACTATGTCCTCTTGTAGTGGTAGTTTTTCTTCTTTTAAATATAGCCTACTCCTTTACTGTGTTGATTCCCTTTATATATTTAAATGTTTCTATCATATCCCCCCTGTCTCGTCTTTCCTCCAAGCTATACATGTTAAGATCCTTTAACCTTTCCTGGTAAGTTTTATCCTGCAATCCATATATATATATCTGTATCTCTATCTCATTTTTGTGCTCCTTATTCTCGATTGATATACCAGGGGCCTGGGAGTCTAAGGGTTATGTGCCATATTTATGTTTGTGATCATTTTTTTCAATGATTTGTCAGTTACTTTGCTGGCAAAATCGGTTAAAACAGACATGCAATTACCATAGGATTTATCAACAGGGCATTTAAGTTGCTATTTAATCTTTACTGAAAGTCTGCTGTCCAATTACCTTCAAGGTTTTGAGTCAACAGAAACCACTTTATTGGGCCAAGCAAGAATGAAGCATCCAACATGTCTCTCCATTTATTACTTAGTAAAGCTGTATCCAGGTAACGTCAAGGTCAATTAGTAGTTAAAATGCCAACGTTGAGGATATTATACTTTATTATACTTTAGCCCAGTAAACGGTAACATTTGTTTGCAGATATATAATTGTGTGACGTTATCTGGGTGAGTATTAGTGAACTGAGTAAGTTTGGGACAGACAGACAGATTAAAGAGATTTAAAAAGAAAGTAAATGATTATAACAAGTGAGAGAGCGATTTCACGTCAGTAAAGAGTATTGTCAGCAGAGAGAGCTTGAGACAGCCCTTTAAAGAGAGGTATACAGCATGTGAACATGAGACACCAAGAGAGGTTTTGTTAGACAGAGAGAATATGATAGATAAAATGTGTGCGAGAGAAAAAACAAACAAGTAGGAAATCCTCGGAAAATGAATCGCAATATTCCTGTAAAATTATTCTCAAACCCATTTGAAAAAAGCAACAAACTAACATAAACACTGTCTTAAGCCAACGTGAAAAAAGTAAGGTTGTAGCGACCCTTATTGGCATCTTGATGCTGATTGGCTGTTAAGTAATATTCATTAGCAGGTGACTTGAAAAATTTTAAAGGAACCCCCACCAAGCACCATACTCATTACAGTTTGATAGTTTATCCAGGAGTTGATTGATTATCCTTTGAAAAAGCTTCCTGCATTGGGCTAAGCCAGCAGTGCAGTGGTTATGGTTCTTGGAGTGTTCTGCTCATGTGATAATAATAATAATAATAATAATAATAATTATAACAACACATGTGTCAGCATAAAATACAAACTGTGAGACTTTTACTCAGTGGGCATCTAACGAATGGTCTCTCATATGCCTGTGTTGGGTGAAGAGTGTGTTAATAATTCCTAAGAAGAGGTCATGTATCAACCCTGTCATAATAAGACAAAAATTAGCCAGTGTATAGAAAGGGTCAAATATTTAAAAATAGTATTATTATTATTATTGCCATAGATATAGCGCCAACAGGTTCCGTAGCGCTTTACAATATTATGAGAGGGGGGATTTAACTATAAATGGGACAATTACAAGAAAACGTACAGGAACGATAGGTTGAAGAGGACCCTGCTCAAAGGAGCTTACAGTCTATCTATCTATCTATCTATCTATCTATCTATCTATCTATCTATCTATCAATCTATCTATCTATCTATCTATCTATCTATCTATCTATCTATCTGTCTGTCTGTCTGTCTATCTATCTATCTATCTGTCTGTCTGTCTATCTATCTATCTATCTATCTATCTATATATCTCCCCCTCTCTATCTATCTATCTATCTATCTATCTATCTATCTGTCTGTCTATCTATCTATCTATCTATCTATGTCTGTCTATCTATCTATCTATCTATCTATGTCTGTCTATCTATCTATCTATCTATCTATCTATCTATCTATCTATCTATCTATGTCTGTCTATCTGTCTATCTATCTATCGATCTATCTATCTATCTATCTTTCTATGTATGTCTGTCTGTCTATCTATCTATCTATCTATCTATCTATCTATCTATCTATCTGTCTGTCTGTCTGTCTATCTATCTATCTATCTATCTATCTATCTGTCTGTCTATCTATCTATCTATCTGTCTGTCTATCTATCTATCTATATATCTCCCCCTCTCTATCTATCTATCTATCTATCTATCTATCTATCTATCTATCTATCTATCTATCTATCTATCTATCTATCTATCTATCTATCTATCTATCTATCTCCCCCTCTCTATCTATCTATCTATGTCTATCTATCTATCTATCTATCTATCTATCTATCTATCTATCTATCTATCTCAGAAACACAAGCTCTACATTTTTCAAGTTGGTTCTTATATAACATATATTCTACTCATTTACAATTTAACAAATAAGATGTAAAACAACATCTAAATAACAAACAGAATACTGTTTCAGAACCCACAGTTGAAGAGGCTCAGGTCAAACAAAGCTTCCAATTGATCTATCTATAACTGTATGAAAAAAGTGAGTCCGAAATGTGATTTTATTTGTTTGTTTTTATGAAGTTAAGAAAATAAAAGGCGCACAAGAAGAATGCGTGTCACATGACTTACGTTAATGCCCATCAAATATGCTCTGCTTGGTGGTACTGTCACTTTAAGCTTAAACCTTTTTTTTTTTTAATGTTAATTAGTACATGGGCAAATTAACTATCATTTGTAAATCCTCCTGGGAGAATAATCCCCAGCAGTTTTTTTTTTCTTTCTCTACAATCATGAAGACACAGATTTATTGTGCTAATTACCAGATCATTTAGGTCGTTACAATCCCATTACTTTGAGATAGAGTGGAACTACAGAACAGTCCCTCTATCTTATCACATGAACCAGTGATTCGCAAACACTGGAAACAGGAACCCTGTGGCTCTCCCATTCATTCTGGCGTCTCTATTATACACAAGACAAATTAGATGTTACAGAAAAGGCCCACCTCTGAGTGTGTAAAGCACAAACAACATGGAAGAAAGTGTTATATGCCTTTAAATAATTGTTCCTGAACCCTTTTTTTTTTTTTTTGCGTGGTGGAGAGACTTGGAGGTTAAAGGGGGGGTCTCATGGGAAAACATTAGGTTTTCTTTGAGAATTAAATACTGTGTGTTACAGAATCAGAGCTCTGTAGTTCTGAAGAAGAGAGTATTTTCTCCTTGTTGATACAATGGAAAGGCTTTCTCTGCTGAATGGACAGAATTCACGTTAATATTTGAATGTCACCAACTGCACACACTGCTGAATTCTTTATGGCATAGAAAGCTTGGTCGGTTCCCCGTAGGATTCTTTGATTTTCTGTCAAGGATAAGTTTACCATACTGGGGTAAGATCAGTAAGATAGGTTGTTGTAGATTTATTCAACAGAAAAAAAAATAAAAAAACTTCAGAAAAAAATAGTTGAAAGACAGTTCGACAGATTTAAGTGCGGTGTAAGTAACAAAGACCTACACCTATAAGTGGAGCGCTCAAACACATATATAGCTTACCAAACGTTATTTCGTACCATGGTACAGTAAAAAATACATGTGAAAAAAATACAAAAAATACAATATAGTGCAGATGGTATTTAAAGTGGCATTGCAATAATAATGATGGAATCTTGATGACGAGTACACTCACATTTCAAGGAGCCTGTATATGGAAACACTGGCTCCGTATCAAGGCTTGGGTGTTTATAATGGTAGCACCACCCTTCTACTCCGATTAGGAATGATTCTCAAAGACAAAAACAGAGGGAGAGCGAACCAATGTGTAGATTGTGGTCATAAAAGCACACATATATGTTAATAAATGTGGTGCTCACCTGGTCCTGAGCCTATGGGTCTTGGCTCTAGGTGTATAAACTCTGTGCAAATTTGAATGGGGATGGCACTGCCCCTATGAAGATTCTCTTGGAGGCTCCATAAAAAGGACTTGAGTAAGATAAAAAATAACAAATTTATTAATAAAAACAAATAGTGTAAAAAAGTCCTCGCTCTCCCTCTGTTTTTGTCTTTGAGAATCATTCCTAATCGGAGTAGAAGGGTGGTGCTACCATTATAAGCACACAAGCCTTGATACAGAGCCAGTGTTTCCATATACAGGCTCCTTGAAATGTGAGTGTACTAGTCATCAAGATTCCATCATTATTATTGCATTGCCACTTTAAATACCATCTGCACTATATTGTATTTTTTGTATTTTTTTCACATGTACTTTTTACTATACCATGGTACGAAATAACGTTTGGTAAGCTATATATGTGTTTGAGCGCTCCACTTATAGGTGTAGGTCTTTGTTACTTACACCGCACTTAAATCTATTATTTTGTATAGTGGGATAGAGAATATTCTCACACAAGTGTATAGAGCTGCCTGTAAATCACCTTTATTTTGTAAGCACTATGTTACACACATCCCTCCGTAAAAAGAGGTGAACTTTGATTGGTATTCATAGAAAGACAGTTCGACTCCTATGATCATCAGTTAGATGCTAAATAAAAATAAATATGTGCAAACCGGAGCTATATAACAAATATACATCCACAAACAATATTTATATAGAATCCGTTCACTGCAACCAATGTAGTGTATATTTCTCAATACAGAAGGTAACAAACATTACAAAGAATCAGTGCACTAATTGTGATACATTTAGAGAGGCAAACTGTTCATGAATTAGCTTAAAGGGACACTATAGTCACCTGAACAACTTCAGCTTAATGAGGTTGTTCAGGTGAGAACTATAGCTCCCTGTAGCCTTTCTCTTGTAAACACTGTATTTTCTGGGAAAATACAGTGTTTTCAATGAAAGCTAGGAACACCTCCAGTTGCAGTCACTCAGAGTGAACCAGAGGGACTTCGGAGTTGATAATATGTCTCCATCCACTCAGATCTTCTGTCAGCAGAGCACAGGGCAGCACTGTGCACAGCATCCTGTGATTCAGTGTCTCCTCCCTCTGCATGCAGACACTGAACTTTCCTTATAGAGATTCATTGATTCAATTCATCTCTATGAGGAGATGCTGATTGGCCAGGGCTGTGTTTGAATCATGCTGGCTCTGCCCCTGATCTGCCTCCTTGTCAGTCTCAGCCAATCCTATGGGGAAGCACTGTGATTGGATCAGGCTACCACATGTCAGCAGACTGCTTGTTTTTCTGAGTCTAACAGCATGCAGATTTACAGCTTTGGGCTTAAATACAGTAAGATGTTTACTATATTTATGGAGGCATGAGGGGCTTGATGGTGGTGTTAACACTATAGGGTCAGGAATACATGTTTGTGTTCCTGACCCTATAGTGATCCTTTAATGACAATGTCCTGCATAAAATGCAGCAGTGGCCCATGGAAAGAGAAAAGGGTAAAAAAAAATGTTGCATCGTATATATACAGACAGACTTAAGCCCAAATTAATAAAATCACAAAAATCAACATTAGTGCTAGTTTCACTATTAGGGGCAAACCATGTCCTCCAGCCAACTCATTGATGGATGGAAGAATCAAGAACTGGACAAATAGAGGAAATGTATGTGTGTTTTAAAATAAATATTTATTAAAACATATTTAACAGCATCAAAATAGCTAGCACTATAACATCACCTTGGCAGGTGTATTGCAGTTCAGAGACACCTCATAAATATAAAATGATGTACATTTCAGGCAAATTCAATTTTGAATTCATTCTTCATTTATAGGAATATAATGCTTACATACATAATTATGGTTACGCTATCCATCTATAAACTATAAGACAATGCAGGCAGATATTGCAGCTTGCAAAGAACCTCTGTAGTGTACTCAGTAGACTCAATACCTTCCTTTATTTGTCCCTTCCAAAGTATTTAAAATGTAGTCATTCAAACACTGCTTATGGCAACTTTGTGACTGGCAGGGTCGTGGCCGCGGTTTGCCGGGACAAGTGAGTTTCATGGCCACCATCACCTGCTTCCGTGTGATCCTCTTCAGGTCCTGGTGCTTCATCTGCCCGAAGCTGGCGACAGTGCTATACTCTCACACGTGCACGAGAGACCACGGAAGCCTCAATAGACAATGTTTTTTTCCCTTGATAGTCAATGTTTCTCTCCCTTGATAGACAATGCTTTTTTTTCCCACTAGTTACAGCTGAGGGCTTGACAAACTTGTCTGCAGTAACTCTGCCTTTTTTTCAAACCTTGTCAAGCGTAGGAAAAATACATTGCCTTTTGATATCTTCTGACTGAGTTAGATTTTCAGTGAAATTCCAACACAGTCACTGTGAGTATTTCATAAATATTTCATTTTTATGAAATACTCTTGTTTTTAGGTAGGAGCGGTGACAGTGCCGATTTAATGATATAAATGATTTAAAGACATCATCTTGTGTTACAGAAATGTTTGTTGTCTCTAGACTTGTGAGCTCATTTTAAGGCAAATTGCAGGACATCCGAATTTAGGCTAGTCAGTGGATTGGCTGAATGCCGTAACTTTAAAATGCTGTATAGTCTTATAAACTCCCCAAAAAACTACTTGCGCAATGGACAAGCATATCCATTTGATTTGTGAGTTCCATTTCTGGCACCAAAAAGAGAGATGATTGATGGGGAAAAATATGATTGATGGTTAGGGGACATCCACTAAATGTTGATTTTACTGATGTATCTATAAAGTGACCAAAAGAGGGAAAAAAGGAGGAGCCGTAAATAAAAACCACCGAAAATGTATTTATTTATATATAACAACTCTATCTCTTTTTTCTAATTTTTGCAATTTTTTTTGGCAAATTTTTGTGCTCTTTTGATTTATCTGCATTGTTTCTCAAAATATTTCTCATGGATGTTATTCGAACGATCCAAAACCGCCACATGGAAGACTATTAGACTACTCAAGCTAAATTTTATTTTCAAATTAAATGATTCGGCGGAACCAACTTTTTCCGCTGTGGACAAGTCTATCTGTCACCCCACTAATTATAAATATATTCACTAATTATAACATTGTCCATTAACATGAAGATCATTTGCCCATGTATTGACATAATGCCATAATGAAGGTTTTCGTATACCAACTAATTGTGTGTTTCATATGAATTATTGAGTTAACACACGGGGGAAGAATCTGTAAACTGAGAATAGTTTACACTTATCTATTGGCACTCTGCATGCATACCCAACTAACGACCAATTTCTGTGCCAATTCCAGAATACATTTCTTTTTCTTGTTATCTGTGAAATAGTTAACAGATAACAGTTAAATCATTTGCTAACTTATTCAATAATAATAAATTGAGTCACTAAACCTCACTGAAAAAATAATACATGTGTATAAGTAATATATAAGTACACCCTTAGTGCTTCCATAGGAATTAAGAGGCTAAGTACCAGACAAGTGCTGCTAATCAAATGCTAATGCTAATTGATCCTGACCAAAGGTGACCACCTCTATAAAAGAAGACGTTTTAGCAGTTTGCTGGTCTGGAGTATTCAGGTGTGTGTTAACAAAATCAAAAGGAGGAAAGACATCAGCAACAAACTTAGAGAAGCAATTGTTACTGCCCATCTAACTGGAAAGGGTTATAAGGCCATTTCCAAACAATTTAAAGTCCATCATTCTACAGTGAAAAAGATTATTCAAAAGTGGAAATCATTCAATACAGTTGGCAATCTTCGTCCCCAGAAATCGAGGGCCCAGCAAATCCACCCCAAGTTTAGACCATGCAATGCTTAAGTTACATCTCAGACACTACAGGCCTTAGCTAGCATGTTAAATGTTAAAGTTCAAGACAGTACAATTAGAATCAACATGGCAGCACAGCTTAGGTTTGCAAAGTTGCATCTGGACAAACCACAAGACTTCTGGAACAATGTCTTTTGGACAGATGAGACCAAAGTTGAGATGTTAATATACAGTGCCACGTTTGTCAAAAACCAAGCACAGCATATCAGCACAAACACCTCATACCAACTGTCAAGCATGTTTTATACATGTTTTGCAGCCACTGGGCCTGGGAACATTGCAGTAATTGAGTCGACCATGAACTCCTCTGTTTACCAAAGTATTCAAATGTGAGGCCGCCTATCCGACATTTAAACCTTGCCCACAATTGGGTAATGCAACATTACAATGATTCCAAGCACACCAACAAATCACCAACAGAATGGTTGAAAAGGAAAAGAATCAAGTTTCAATGGCCCAGTCAACATCCAGACCGCAACCAGATTGAAATGCTGCGGCAGGACCATAAGAGCAGCAACAAATGCCAGCAAATCTCAATGAACTAAAGCCACTTTGTAAAGAAGAGTGAGACTAAATTCCTCCACCACAATGTGAAAGAATGATAAAGTCATACAGAAAATGATTACTTCAAGTTACTGCAGCTAAAGGTTCTACAAGCCATGGAATCACAAGATGTACTTTGTTTTTCACACTTAGCGTCTCCATTTTGGCTTTATTTTTGTTAAATACATCATTACACAGTGTAATATGTTGTGATGTTGTTCATCTGTGGTTGTATTTACCTAATTTTAAGACCTACTAAAGGAACACATGATTGAAATTATGTACTGATATGTAAAACCATAGAATTCAAAGAGGGTGTACCTTTCTGCCCCATATACTCTCATCACTAGCCAAATGGCCTGACAGAACACTAGATTACTGGTCTTTCTTTTAACAGTAGGTGGCTGCATTAAGAAGCTCCTACCGCATTTAAAATGAATAATAATTATTATAATAACATAAAATTAATACTTACCTGCCCCCATTAGCAAGTGTGTAGATCCAGGTTCCTTCCCAGCAACCTCTATGCAGTGGTATATAAAGTCTGGCTAGTAGCATAGGACTTGGAATTTTAACCCCTTAAGGACGGAGCCAAATGTACACGTTGTGAACAAAACAAAATGTAAACAAAACCTGGCATTTGCTCTACATGTCTGTCCAACCGTAATTCACCTCTTTCATAGTAAATGCACCCACCCTTATTATATATCATTTTATTCAGGGGAAACAGGGCTTTCATTTAATATAAAATATTTAGCTATGAAACATAATTTAATATGAAAAAAATGGGAGAAAATAAGATTTTTTAAAAAATTTTTTAGTTCTACATGACATTTTAACTGTCAATGTCATAATACTGTTTGCTTTTACTGCAATAAAATACACATATTTGTATTCAGCAAAGTCTCAAGTGTAAAACAGTACCCCCTATGTACAGGTTTTATGGCGTTTTGGGAAGTTACAGGGTCAAATATAGCACGTTACATTTGAAATTGAAATTCGCCAGATTGGTTACGTTGCCTTTGAGACTGTATAGTAGCCCAGGAATGAAATTTACACCCATAATGGCATACCATTTGCAATAGTAGACAACCCAAGGTATTGCAAATGGGGTATGTCCAGTCTTTTTTAGTAGCCATTTGGTCACAAACACTGGCCAAAGTTAGCGTTAGTATTTGTTTGTGTGTGAAAAATGCAAAAAACGCCAATTTTGGCCAGTGTTTGTGACTAAGTGGCTACTAAAAAAGACTGGACATACCCTGTTTGCAATACCTTGGGTTGTCTACTATTGCAAATGGTATGCCATCATAGGGGTAATTTTCATTCTTGGGATACCATAGGGTCTCAAAGGCAACGTAACCAATCTGGTGAATTTTAATGTGAAAAAAATGAAACACAAGCCTTATATTTGACGCTGTAACTTTTGAAAACACCATAAAACCTGTACATGAGGGGTACTGTTGTACTCGGGAGACTTCGCTGAACACAAATATTTGTGTTTCAAAACAGTAAAAAGTATCACAGCAATAATATTGTCCGTGTAATGCTGTTTGTGCGTGAAAAATGCAAAAAACTTAACTTTTACTGGTGATATCATCGTTGTAATACATTTTACTGTTTTGAAACACTAATATTTGTGTTCAGCGAAGTCTCCCGAGTAGAACAGTACCCCCCATGTACAGGTTTTATGGTGTCTTGGAAAGTTATAGGGTTAAATATAGTGCTAGCAAATTAAATTCCCTTTACTTTCGGCATGGGTTGTCAGGCAGGTCCCGCTAATTGTAATTAATTAAGATACCTAATTATGTAAAAATATTACATAAATATATATGTAGAATTAATATATGTATATATATACGTATGTGAATCTATATGTGTATATCTATATAATTTTTAAAAAATATTTTTATTTATATATAGGTATATATATAGTGATATATACGTATATATTTATGTATATAGATATATATATATATATATATATATATTATTTTGTTCTACGTGTATTTTGATATATATAAATATATATATATATATATATATATTAATATCACAATACAGTTATAACGAAATAACACACATCTATATATTTTTTAATTAATTATTTTTAATAATTTTTTTAATTTAATTTTTTAACGTATTTATTTTTTTTTATATATATTATATATAAATATATATATAACAATAATTATATATATATATATATATATATTTAATCAGTATCAGTCTACGTGTAATTTGATATTAATATATATATATAATTATATATATATATATATTAATAGTAAAATACACCTAGACAGTGCATGTGTGTGTATGTATATGTGCATATATATACTTAGACTTAGATATATAACATATATATATGATCTAAGTATATAATTTATTTTTTTACACTTATTAACATTAATTTATTTTATTTCCAGCCAGCAGGGGGACTACCTGTCATTACTGGCAGTCCTCCTGCTGGCAATACAGCAGCTAGCTAACCGGCCATGTGATTGTGAGGTCCTCGCAAGGACCTCACTCTCACATGGCCGGGGGGGCTGCAGGAGGTCGGATGTGCTGCGGGGGGCTCCCTAGTAGTCCCCCCAACCGCGATAACCGGGTATGTAAAGAAAAAATGGAGGGCGTTTAGAGCCGCCTAAAATAGGGCGTAATAGTACGCCCTCCGGTTAAAGGTTAAACCTTTATTATAAGTTTTTTTATAAACCAAATAAGCTGCATCTTTCAAACTAGCAGTAACAGGCCTCAAGGCAGGGAAATGGAGCTGAGCAAGATAAATAAATATCAAAATACCTCAATGTAGGGAGATGGTATCAAACGTCACTGCATTTACCTAGTAATGAGATAGACATCTAAGCACTGAGATATAGTTATATTAAAACGTAGAACTTAGTGTGAGACATACAGCCAGGCAGACAAATGGTGCTCAGATTCAGGAATATGAGTAAGTATTTAAATAGTAAATCAGATTTAATGTTGGCGAAAATGCTAACACCTATGATAATAACATGATAACATAGTATAAATGTAAAATACACACTTCTTACCAACCACATTTCATCACACAGATAACGTTCCATAAAAAGAGTTAGCCAAATATCTTAACATTTAATATATAAACTGCATAAAAGTATAGTCACTGGTGTTATTTTGATATTTAGACTTCCATGTTCACTAGACTTGGAGATTCTGACTGAATTACAGTTTGGCTGAATTTGGGCCAACTGGGTGTTTGGCCGAATGCCGGGCCGAAATATATATGAATTATGGTCTAACCATGGTGAATTATGGTGAACCATGAAATGCCAAATATACTAGGGGACTTGTGTTAATATTCTGAAATCCTTTAGTAGTGTGTGTGGAACTGCACTCACTCCCATAAATCTGAGCCAGGGTGCTTGGTGAACCGGAATCAAACACCAGATTTGCAGAAATTAATAAAGTAAAAGAGGCGCAGGCACTCCTTGGTTCAAGACAGGTACTTTATTAGGAACCACGACAGCTGTACCTGTCTTGAACCAAGGAGTGCCTGGACCTCTATTACTTTATTAATATTCTGAAATCCATCCCTGGTGCCAAATAGATTTTATGCACAGATCAATTGAGAAGTGAACAATGAAGTGGAAAAAAAAGAGAAGCAGTACAAAAAAAATCTATATTTAATATGTAATTAATAAATATATATGTACATCTTTTTTATTATTATTATTATTATTTATAAAGCACCAAACAATTTTGTAGGAATAGGTGGACTAACAGACATGTATTTGCAACAAGACAAGTAGGAAGCAAATGAACAGAGGAAGTTGAGGGCCCTGCTCAAACAATTGTAGAGGGAGTAGGGTAAAGTGACAAAAAAGGTAAGGATAGTATGTACATGAAAATAAAGTAGGCTATGAAAATAGTTTATAGTGAAGAGCTTGTTTATTGGATGACACAGTTGCAGGAGAGGAAACAGGGTGAGTTACCAAGGTGCGGGAAGCAAACGCTATTAACAGTTTAATGATATGCTTTCCTAAAGAAGTGACCATATCTGCCTTTAGATAGGGGTGGATGTGAGCTATGTTTTTAAGATAGAAGTGGCAGGATTTGGCAGGTAACTGGACTTGAGGTTGGATTTGAAGAGAACACCAAGGCAGTGAGCCTGCGAGGTAGAGCTGATAATAGTGCCATTGGCTTGGAGGAAGATATACACAGGAGTAGGAACACTTCAGGGTGGAAAGACGAGAAGCTCTGTTTTGGACAGGTTAAGTTTAAGAAAATGAGTAGCCATCCAGTTGGGGATCTGTCACGGACAGATAGGATCCAACAAGCAAAGACAAGGACATTAAATATGAAAAGACAGTAAACCTATTACGGGACTGTAGCATGGCCGGATTAAACGCAACAAGAGTAGTACAAGACAAGCCGAGGTCAGGGATACAGAAGTCAGAATAAACGATAAGAATAACCAAAGGTCAAGGACAAAAAAAAGGAGAGTAGTCAACAACAAGCCAAAGTCAAAATGCTAGAATATAAGAAATATATAAAGTGCTCTTGGATAAACTAAACTAATGGAAACCACGACAAGGTATCAAACAAATGGACCAAGGAGTTTAAATAGCCCAGATAGTGCTCTAATTAGTTACTGTGATCTGGTGACACCATAACGTGCATGCATGTCGATGACATGATGACGCACGCACGTCCGTGTCACCAGCATCAAAAATGGAGGATTTGCCTTTAAATTGAGGCCCTTGGAAGCGGCCGGCATTTGTGAGAACGTCATCACAATACCCAATCATGTAGCATGTAGAGTGAAGGTAGACCCGGCAGGAGGTAAGTCTATTTGTATTTTTTGTTGTGTCCATACTAATCGAGCGCGGACATGCTGTCATGCTGACCGGGAGTGTGACCGTACCAATCGGGTGCCGGCACGCAATCTGCCCAGATTGGCATCATGACAGGATTACAGAGAGGCAGCCAGAGACACGAGTCAAGAGGGAGGGTGATAAAACAGGCGAGGACAGATAGACTTGAAATTCCTCAGCATAGAAATGATATTGGAAGCCAAAGGTAGGCAGTATAGATTGAGAACAGTAGGGATCCAAGGAAAGAACCTGCAAAGGAAGAGTCTGAAAAACAAACACTGGAAAAGAACTGGGAGTGATAGGAGGAGAACCAGGAAAGTGCAGAGTCTCTTGGACTGAGGTTACGGAGGATGATAAAAAGTTATAAAAGTTATTGATGATCAACAATGTCAAAGGCAGCAGAAATGTCAAAGAGAAATAGGACAGAATAGTGAACCCTGGATTTAGCAGCAATTAAATAATGGGATACTCTGGTCAGGACAGTTTTAACAAAGTGATGAGTGCAAAATCCAAGCTGAAGCAGGTCGAGCAGAAAATTGTATTTAAGGATGTTGGTCAATCTAATATACACAACTCTCCATGGGATTTTGGAGACGAATGTTAGTAGAGAGATAGGGCAGTAGTTGGATGAGGAGTTAGGGTCAAGGTTTTTTGTTTTTTTACAATCATGGCATTACTGCATGCTTGAAGTAGGAAGGAAATATGCGAGAGGAGAGAGTGAATATTTTAGTGAGGGGCAGAGCCAGAGAAGGAGACATAGTGTGAGTTAGATGCGAGGGTATAGGATTGAGGGAACAACAGGTGGCTTGAGGACCGAAGCAGTGCAGAAACCTCTGCTGGTGTAATGGGTGCCAGGGTGCATAAAACAAAGGAGGGTGCAGGGTTGGGGGAAATATAGGCATGAGTAGGGCAGAGATTAGAGATCTATTTCCTGATCATGGAAATCTTCTCAGTAAAGTGCGTTGCAAAGTTAGTAGTGGTCTAGTTAGAAGGAGGAGCAGCAACAGGGTGAAGAAGAGACTTAAGAGTGAAAGAGGTGTTTGAGCTCTCGGTAGAGCGTGGTTATGAGCGTGTTGAAGTAGTTTTCTGCCAGACTGTAGGAGCGTAGGATAAATACATAGTGGAAGTCAGACACAGAATGAGACTTTCTCCAGCAATGATGAGCAGTTCTGGAACATTTATATAAACACAGATGTTCACTGCTCCTCCTATTTTTTGCTCTATTGGTTAATTTTTCTCAATTGATTTGTGAACCAAATGGTGGGGAAATGCTCCTATCAGTGTACTGCTAAATCTATACATAATATTATATGAGGTAAAAAAGTCCAGCCATTGTTAACATAACGAGAATGGTTTGCACACAATCAATGTAACCTGACAGCCAAGGAGAGTGGACTGGAACAATGATGATTTCACTGTACTACTCAGTGTGGGGCGCAAGACGCAGTTTAGTGAGCATGTGTACTGTGTGGACATCGTATTCAAAGTGACTGAACAATTAGAGCAACAAATCTGCATCAAATTTTGCAGTAAGGTTGAACATTCCTCTGCTGAAACTATTCAGATGATTCAGAAGGCTTTCAGGGATGATGCAATGAGCACAGCGCAAATAAAAGTGTGGCACAAAAGCTTCAAAGATGGTCAATAATTTGTTGAAAGATTTGATGCCCTGCAACTTCTGGCTTTTCACAAAATTAAAATCACCTTTGAAAGGAAAGAAATTTCAGACCATCGATGGGATTCAGGTAAATACGACAAGGCAGCTAATGGTTATTACCTACAAAGGATTTCCCAGATTGTTTTGAACAGTGGCAGAATGTTTCTTGTATCTTGTATTTTCTTCAATAAATGTCTCTATTATTCATATTACATGACTGGATACTTTCCGGACAGACCTCATATAATATTACATTATGTATATATTTTGTAGCACAATGATTGGGTTATTTTTGGATCTTTTTGGTTTGTCCTCTTGATTGGGTTCCTAAAATGGAATTCAGATGAGACATACTGACATCCGGTAGAATTTCAGGTATTCCAAAAAATTTACTTGCTTCGAAAAAAATGATTCGGCCGAACCAAAATGTCTTGCTGTTCACAAGTCTATTCTTCACAATATTTGGACACTCAGGAAAGAAATCTTCTGCAGGGTGTGTGTACAAAGCAAGATACCTAACAGAAAACACACCAAAAAGTCAACTAATCTTTTTATATGTTGGAGTGATGATATAACATATACCTCATATCAACTGTATTGAAAGATACATTCCTACTATTTTACAGAGGGCATTGTGCTCATTTTTATTCTACAAGTGTTGGCATAATGTTAAGAAATATGTCAGCTAACATGTCTAACAAAGAAACCGCAATAAAGTTGCTTATACATTTTTAAATTCTCACTTTTTAAATTCTCTCAGTCTATAAACAGACAATGTGATTTTTTTTTCACTTTGTAATGAGATCATAGCTTTATAAAACAGTTCAAAAATGTAAAACTATTAGATGCTTGATGATGTTTAGTCACGTCTTCCCCATTCCATGATGTCATGTTTCCACCCAAGATCCCCTCACTCAGTCTCTCGTCTTCGCCATTTCGTGCTACCCATACTCTTGGTCATCTAATGGAGTTTCTGTGAATCTGGTTATATTAAAGCAGCTCTGTATTTTTTTTTTCATTTCCTTATTGCCTTTTGTACTGTATTTTAATGATTAAACTACCCCTTGCCGTTTTCCTTTATTTATATTTATAATCTTCGCTTGCTTGCACCAATACACAGGCACCGCCATTTTGTTCTTCTCTGTAAATTTTTCATTTTTTGGGATCCATTTGACTGAAGGATTCTGGGTGAATCAGTTTAGCAACTGAACCTTAATTAAGCTCTGTCGAAGCCCAAGCTCTTCCCATCAGTGATAACACTCCAGATAAGACAAAATAGTCCCTAACCTGTATAGTTGTTTGTTTTTAAACTAAGTAGAATTAATATAAAAAAGGAAAAATAAAGGAGCAAATTAGGATTAATTCAAAATGAAAAACCTTTGAAGTGACAGTGCCTCTTTTTTTATTTGGGACAAAAAAACATTTTCTTGTTACTTTTTGTAATCACTGTCTTAGACAATTAGACAAAAAAATAAATATTATGTTAAAATAATAAGTTGTATTACTTTCCATAGGAAAAACCTTTTGAAAACCATAGGTGTGTGCAAAGTATTGTTTTGAGAGATTCTTTAGAAAAGAGAGGGTTAACATCACTGCTTGTTCACTTAGCCTCTATAGAGACTCATTCACTTACTGTCTTTCAGGTATCAAAGATTAGACTGTAAGCTCTTTAGCTCAAGGTGATAAATAGTCTTTGTGGAAAACTGAGATGGCAATTTACATCCAAATAACTGAGATGGAAAAATAAATTAAAGGTTTTTTTTTTTTCTAAATCAACTAATTTGGCATAACATTTAAAATCCCATTCTCTCCACAAATTTCCAGTTTACAAAAAAAAAAACCATGCCTGCATTTAAATATTATTAACGATAATAAATACATTTAACACATTAACGATAGAATGGAAATGTAAAGAAATATGAATACAATGGCAATGATGTTAAGATATTTTCAATACCCATGACTTGACCATTCACTCATTGGGAGACTGTGTTCTCTTTTCAATGAAACAGAGTAACCATTTAAGCAAAACAAATGGAATTCTCCCTTATTTCCAATGAGAACAACTTTTTGATCTCCGCTTGAGAACTGTTTGGGATTCTGTTTCTTTAAGTAGTGTGCCTATGTGTTTACCAAAGATTTTTATTCTCACCCATTACATTGCACTGATTCTTTGTAACACACACAAAAGCCTTTTCTACTCTCTGTTTCTGTGTGGTCTCAAGGGGTACATGAGAAGTGGGGTTTTCTATAGGAACAGTTGATTTTTAGCTATCTGCATTAGTCCAGTGACTGTGAAGGACTTCAATTAGTAGAGATGTTTCAAGACCCCACACATTTGGGCTGAGGCTGTTATTCTTAAAACACCCTCATCGTCATCCTTCCTATGGTGTGTGCTCCGACCCGGGCATTAGGTCATGGTATGCTGTGCCCATCCCTATCACTCAGAAATAGCTCACAGTTAAAATTGGCTTCCATTCCCTACTTTATTGGTGGTCACCAGTCTGTCCCTAGCTGTATTTCGAGAGCAACATTTGTCAACCTTATTCAAACTCAGAGCTTGTTGGCGTAGTTAGAATTGCAGTCCAATGAGCCAAGAGTGAATGTTGACCACCACTTCTATACAACCTTGGACTACATTGTACTGCACTAAAAGACTTACATACCATTACTTGGTAATGTTAACCAACATACAGGTTTATTGTAATAGGGGTATTTTCATAAATTTTTTACTTTTACAGGGAAGAATAAGCAACCAAATAAGAAGATGCTTATACCAATAGAAGGGAAAAATATATTATATACTTGTATTTGTTTTGTTTGTTTTTTTAGGGTCACACACAAATCTATAAATTACAAAACAAACAAAATGGTTTGTCCATTGTCCATTTAGTTTGTTTCATGGTTCATCCATATAGGATTTTAGAGTTCAGAATTGTGGACGAAATAACCGATCACCCAATATTTGGATGGTTCGTTTGAAACCGAACGCACAAGTCTAAAAAAAAAGCATGGCAATAACTATATGATCCTGTAGAGTTCAACTAATGATCCTTAAATGAGTAATGTAATAGGAAAGAAGTATTGAAATGTGGTGTGCAGGTAAAGGAATTGTGATATGATGAATAATATATTTTAAGGGAGAAATCTTTCTAACAATCTGATCATCTGTTGGCCGAAATTATTAGGAAGGAAATGAAGACACTAACAGCTTAATTTACTAGAGAGACTAGTACTTTCTTTATCAAAGCACATTTTTACCAAAATGCTTTATACTAGTTAGCATAACTCCACAACGCCCCAAAAAATTCTAAATCACAAGAATTTGTAAAAATGGCAACACCAAAGGGATTTGCTAGATAGCGGGGGATTCTGGAGCTCTAAAGCTCAGTTTTTGTTTAAATATAATGTCCAATGGACAAACACACAATGTTCCACTAAGTGATTGTATGTAATTAGCTAAATTAACTATTTTCATGCCAATGGAATTTAGGGCCATATGTAGGAGACAACTACAGGGTAGGACCCATCCATAACATGCGGGAGGAAACAGGGGTGCATTTCAAAGAACCATTAACTAATTTTTAATAGAGAGATTAATAGCCCTGATACTTTTAAATTTAGAATATTTTTTTTTTTTTAGCATTGTTGGTGGTGGTATAGAAAAAGTATTAATATTAATAATTATTAATATTATATAGTGCTAGCATATTCCGCAGAATTTTACAATCATAGAATGGGGATAACTGACAACAAGTAATTAACATACAAAATATTACCAGAGACAAAAGGGGGAAGAAGGCCCTTCTCAAACATGCTTAGAATCTACTTGGGGCAAATTTTGCCTTAAATTTTACAATGTGGCTCTAAGTTTACTGTAATTCATTGTTCAGTGAACAAAGCCACGGTATCAGAGGTTACATGTTAAAATATAAATAAACAAAGCTCCTAAACAAGATAGACTGATAGACGGACAGTCAGATTTAATAGATAGATATTTAGACAGACAGATAGAAAGGCAGATTATTTGTATCAGATTATAGCAAATTAATAGCCCAATCGCAAATCTTCGGCTACAATAAACAGAATGTGATTTTAGCTGAGATGGAGAACTTTTTAGAAACAGTTATTTTCTATCTATGGAATTTGATTTTTGCTACAATACTATACTTTAATATTAGTGAATAAACTGCTGTGAATATTGTATTTACTGGAGGTGTGACTAAAACACATATAACACACGTCCTTGTTGCCATACCAATTCATACCTGCAAAGGGCACAGTGATAGGCTGAATGTGGTCATCTGATAATCCCAGCCAATCATTGTTGCCCATTGCTGCTCAGGCGATTGCTTCTTCATTAGCTCAATGATATTAAACAGTTATTGTGCCTACTGTGTCCATTTAATTTTTTTTGTGGTTTTGTTTTGCAAATGAATAAGGTACACTGAGAGGCTGCATTACACATGCTTGACCTCCTTGTATTCACTTTTACTGATTATATGTACAGGTGACATCAGCCATGATGACATACCCTGAAATTATCTAATTAGTTTCACTAGGAGACCAGGGATTAGCTATGAGATCTTGATGTTTGAAGTGGGTGTCGCTACTGGTATCTCAGGAATAAGAAATTTGCTGCAATTTCTATTTCTATCTATTTTTTAATGCAGTATATTCGTAAAAAGTGTGTGGAAATCCACCTAGTTTTCTTTTCAGATTTCGAGAATTTCTAAATAATCTAGTAATTTATTCATTTACTATTAATTAATTTGTTAGAGACATATATGTTGTTCTAATGTCTATATAAAAACACCTAAATTATCTAAAAATCATTTCATTTAGGGATAATCTGCATGTTACAATACACCCTTTAAAATATTTTTTCCATTGATTTCTTCCATTTTAAATTCATTTCTGCTTTCTTTAGCCGCCTTCCTTTCTGAATTTTTCAGTCACAATCTCGGTGCGTTCCGTAATGTTTTATTTATGAGTGCTGCTGAAATCTTGGGAGAGGACTAATCTCTGCCTCTCACTTTCTTTCCAGATGAAAATCATTTTGCCTTCCTATTAAACATCAAGATCCAGTGTTTTTTTTCTTATTCCGTCCCATCTGCGCCTTATTTGTACAAATCTTCTTGTGTCTATAGAAATCTTCATGGAGAGAGAAAAAAAAAACGAAAACGAAAAACCCATATTGTGCCTTAAACATTTGTTAAGATTTTCCCCTCAATATGGGAGCAAAGAGAGAGGGGGGAGAGATTGCAGAAGGGGAGCTCTCGCAGGAGAGTGTTATTCACTCCACTAAGTCCTCTTTACTCTTCTTTTCAAGACTCTCTAAGTTGGTCAAACTGAAAAGCAAAACAATAATTAGAGATAATTGCTTGTGTCCAAACATAGCCATCAAAGCGTCTGAGCTTCATTTGTACTGGGCCGTGGTGTGTGATCCAACAAAGTGACCCTTATTTTATTTATTGAGTGGGGAGCAAAGAGAAAGTGGCAGATGGAGGGACTCTCTGCACCTTCCACAGATTCAGCCTTGTCTCTGAATGGAAATAGACGCAGAGCAGAGTATAAAGACATCATAAAAGGAGGGTCATGAGAGGTTGTATAATTACAAGGGCGCATGATGGAGAAAAGGGCACTGCACTATCACCAGAGTATTTGATGCGAGAACTATTGCAAAGCCATCCCTTTGGGCCAAACATTTACTCTTCTAAAGTATGCTGTGATTAACCTCTTGTGTTCTGGCTAGGGCTACCTTGCAATTCACTCCCTATTCCCTAACCATTTCCCTTGAAATTCTTATCATTGCACTTTCTCCTCTCTGCTTCTGCAGGAAACAAAGCATTTAAAAATGCAAGGACAGCACTTTTCAATATCTTCAAAGTTCCATTTATTTGATACAATTGCAATCCAGTTATTTTGCCTTCAGTGATAATTGGAAAATCAACAATAAATGACGTCATTTTCTGTAATATGAAAAAATAAATAAACTGCCCAAAACACAGTCTGTTTCTTTTCCAAATACCCTCTAAGCCAAAATGAATGTTTCTTCCATGTTTGTTTAGTTTGTTATTCTTTAATGATGTAATTAACTGCGTTAATGCTAATTTTGAATTTTATTTTCATTTGCATGATTTTCCACTTTCTTTATCTTGTTTTCATATCTGTTTGAAAATCCTCCGTCCACAAATTCATTAAAAATATTTTGCTGCACATACGTGTTAGGCGTTATGCAGCCAAAAGAGGTGATTTTGACTTGTTTTTAAGGCAATTTAGAAAGGTCAAAGATGAAACAGTATTTCTAATATAGAGTAGACGGGGCAAATGTCAAGATGGAGGCTATTGATACAGACATTACACTTGCTATTAAGAGAAAAATAGAAATAATTAACTTGTGGAGCCGAATTGTGTTTAATTTGCCTGTTTCTCCTCACATGCATTTTGCATCATTACTTCATATTTTCAGGTGTCTGTCAAGGGAAGGCACCATTTGTGGTGAATTGATGAAAATGTCTCCTTTTGTTCCTCTGAAGGATAAAGCGTTTCCCATTCCTACTAAATAGCTTTCCTAGAATCTGTATCTGACTAAACTTGAAATTTTACAAATAATTACATTTTCTTTCATTTTTGCCACTTATTTGATTACATGAAATAGGTGACACATGTAACTGAGCAATTCATAAACCATAACACTTAAGTTATTATATTTGCTATCACTTTTTTATTATGTTTCACTTCAGTTAAGAATAGCTAGTGGATCCTAAACCTATGTAACATCTTATAGACTAATGCCTCTAAGGTAAAAACATTTCAAAACCAATTAATAATCAGAAAGGCTTATTCCCTAAAATAGGAACAGCCAGGAATTCAAAGTGTATTTCACATTTTACTATGAATTCCGAAGTTCACAATATCATGAATTTATATTCACATGTGCAGATGTATGGATCAGATAACAATGATTTTAGTAATAATACCACCAGCCGCTCCTTACCAACTGCGAAATTACACGTCATCAGTTAGTTAATTTAGAGGTTGAGCTGCACCGAGTAAAGGCTTCTACATTGTTAGAACCAATCGCTAAATCTATTCCAAAGACAATTATGGGAGCAGTTAGAGTTGCTGGTAACCTCCTGTCGTTATGTTTACAAATTGCCAGACATTAAAAAAACACTACTTGATAAAAGTAGCATGTACTGTAGCGAATAGTCTGTGGTCTGTAAAACGCAGTTACAGGTATGGAGATATGTCAATGTTTGCCTAGGGTAAGCTTAGGATCTACCAGTTTTGTAGTCTATCTTCAGTATTTAGCATTCTTTGAACTCAGAAAAACTTGAATTGGGCCTTGTTTGAAAAGATCATTTTAGTGGACAGAGATAAAGAAGGCTTTCCATTGGTTGCACATGGTAGCTGCATCAATAATGAGATAGATTACCTCTGTGTAGTCCTGTAGCAGCATGTACGGGAGTCTTCTCAGGGTGACGTTACTGGGCAAGCATGGCTTATTGGTTTAGTAATGATAAGAGGGCGTCATCTAGTCCGTCTTTTAAGACTGAGTTCATCCACCTGCACTCTTGGTTAGTCAAATCATTTAACAGAGTGCTAGAGTCTCTGTGTGTGTGTGCGCTTCTGGCTAACCTCTTGTTGCTGGGTAACTGCTCTGATGCACCCAAACCATGACATGCATCTTCTTAATGTTTGGTAAATATGCCCTTAACCCCTTAAGGACCAAACTTCTGGAATAAAAGGGAATCATGACATGTCATACATGTCATGTGTCCTTAAGGGGTTAAAGTACAACTGTTAACAAAACGTTTCAAGAAACGTAATGATATAATTGTTTTAAATAATGTATACTGATTTTATTCGTTTTTTGAGAAAATGTAACTTGTTTATCTGGCTGAGCAGCCATCTTGCATCACACGGTACTGTTTTATGACCAAACGTTGCAGTGATTGTTCTACGTGAAACTGCAGGCACAGGCAGGTTAGGTTGATGAGCAGTTGGTCAGATAACAGTAAAGTAGAGTTGAGGTAGGCATCATTTTGAGATAAGCCACAGTCAACTAACAGGAAACAGTGGCTTCTGTGGCACGTGGATCCTTTTGGGTCAGAGCCTCTGGAGTTGCTGTCATGATTCCCTAGTAAGGAACATGTTTGGAACTCTTTGAGCATAGTGCTTTGAGCTGGGCCGTGAAAAGCACTGTCTGTATGCGACTGACTTAACTGTCCTGAATAAGGGCAAAATATACTGGACCAAGGCACAGAAACATCATGAGAGCAAGATTTAAAAAGACAGCTTCCTAGTACCATAACCACAACACTAAGCTACAGTGGTTATAGTGCTAGCAGTGTTGTTTATAGGGTATGATGGTAATATGTTACAATGCACACTTCCGAACTGTCCCATGTATGTGTATCATTATCCTGAGTATTCAATATATTATTATTAATATTATTGTCATACATTAATATTATTATTATTATTTATATATGTTACTTATATAAGGTGCAAACATATTTCATTGTCTATACCATCGACACTCAGACACTAAAAGGGTTTTTAACTAAAGGTAGTACTCAAAGCAAATTTCAAATTCAAGGCAAGTATAGCCAAGCTGGAAGAATTATCTAAGTCACCTATGTTTCGAGTTCTGCTACTTTGAAATCACTTTGAATGACAGACAGCTAAACATACTATGCTTTCAGTAAAACTGCCAGGCCGCATCTCACTAATTCTTTTTAACCTTTAGCATCCTAAAAGGTAAATCTGTATTTATAATTTTGTTTTAACTTTTTTTTCCTAATAGTTTACTGTTTCCCCAACACACAGTTGTTGTTATTGCTATTTTTATTGCTGTTATTATTTATTTATTTATATTATTATTATTATTATATTTAGAAACATTACTGAAAGCCCTGCCTACTTTTTATTATCATTTTGAATGTTGGTAATTAGAAGTGTAGTCAGTGAGAATACATACTAGACATGTTCACTGTAGAAACATTTGATTTGGGTGTACCACTTCATCTCCCCAAAAAAAATTTTAAGAATTTTGAGCTTTGTGAATGTGGCGGTTTGGCACATCAGAATAAAATCCGCCTAAAAATATTCAGGAAAATTAAGGAGAAGAACTAAAAGGGTGCACAAATGGTCAACCATGTAAACTCGTTTGAGCAGGGTCCTCTTCAACCTATCGTTCCTGTAAGTTTTCTTGTAATTGTCCTATTTATAGTTAAATCCCCCCTTTAATAATATTGTAAAGCGCTACGGAATCTGTTGGCGCTATATAAATGGCAATAATAATAATAATAACCAGTGTACTGCAAAATATGTACATAATATAACTATGTAGCACACTGATGGGAGCATATTCCCACCATTCTGTTCACAGATAAACTGAGAATTGACCAACAGAAAAAATAAAAAGTTGAAAGATATCAAAAATAAATATAGATTTATTTTCCTACTCCTCCATTTTTACCTTACACCGGGCAACATTTAGTGGTCGTACCCTAGTCATCAATCATCTTTTTTTGGTGATACATTGTACAGTTCTAGGAAATATGCATACACTTCATATATATTGTACATACTATACAGCTATACATGTATAGAAATATAATGAAAGATCGGCTAATTCATTTTAATATCTTGTTTTAAACACTAGGGGGAGCTGCATCTCTAATGCATTTTTCCCAGCTACTGTGATTATATTGCCATATATTTAAATTAAAAACATGTATAACTTAATCTATGTGTAACATAGATTACCCTACTAACACCTAATATAATATTTTTAAATAAGCTTTACAACTAATTTAATATATTTGAATACACTTAAAATGTTGGACTTTTGTTTTCAAAATATTCAAATATGAAAAGGTATACCATATGCAACATATATCCATACATGTAAAAAAATATTGAAATAGTACAATATACAATATTTTTCAAAATATTAAATCATTTTAAAAGCTTATTAAAAAATATTAAATCGAGAACCTAAATCAACCATCTGGAAATCTGTGCAAATATATAATGTCATATTGTAGTTATCCAACTGTTTGTATAGAGCATCAGGCTATATATGGATTTGTCTAATTTTGGGGATATCTGAACCAATGTTTAACATTCAATGGTTTGTTCAGTGGTAAATTAGACTTCTCAGCCAATAGAAAGGCTAAAAAATAAATTGTTGGTCATCAACAAAGATAATTAACCACCATAACAGTCAGAAAAGTAAATAAATCCCTAGTGATGATAATAACCTTAAGAACTGGGAACTATCTACCGGAACCTGCTCCGTCAAAGTTTACATTATTCTAATGATCAAAATAAATATTTGTTCTTTTTTTTACATTTTTTAACCAGTGCTTCATTTAATTTAACCCTCCTGCATTGAATCAATTAAAATATACGGGACTATTTACTAGAGTGAGAAATCAAAGTGAATTTCAGAATAGCCAAACTGTTTTCCCAGTTTGGCTAATTCTATCTTGAATTTGAAATTCATGTTGAATTCTCTTCTAATTCTCACTATAGTGAATAAAGTTATTACATTTACTTTGTGGGATGTTTATACTTAAATGATGCCGGGAGTCCATCATTTTATTTTATGTGTACAATGGTCACTACGATGTGCCCACTTCACAGGGATAACTCCATGTGATAGAAACTCGGAAGATTTGCAAATGCAAATCTCATTTTGTGTCTCATTTTGTGTTTGAACAGAAAAACAAATATCGTAATGATGTACATATTCTGCAGTGCAAATAGAATCAGGATTCCATTCCCCTACACAGAGCATGATGCAACTTTAAGTGAAATATTAAAGGCGCACTTTGAGCACCATGATGGTGTCAGTCCGTTATAATAGTTATGGTGCCAACAAGCTACTGGCACCATTACCCACTTCTATGTCAATTAATCACCATAGTAATAATGTAGAGTTTACACTTCCACCAACAGTTTAATTCATACACGCAAAAGTAAGCCCTGCGCTAAAATTCCTACTACTGCTGTGCGACAGCAACAGTTACAGTATACATCAGCCCAATCACATAGCACAAAAACAAAAATAAAAAGTCACTGTGCACTATCCCAAATCCCTATGCAGATTTTTTAAATACTGGAGATTTTAGTATCACTCCAATTGCCGTTAAAGTGTAAGCTCACCTGCCCTGTCAAGGCAAACCTCTGAATGCCAAACCAAGAACCCTTCCTGCTCTCTGCAGTTAGTTAAGTGTGCATGGAGATTTAGGATAGTGCGCAGGTAACTTTTTTTTTGGTTTTGTTTAACTTAATTCCGATATGAATCTCTGCTAGACTTGGAGACCTGTTCTTTTTTTGTTACTATCTGCAATTCATCCGAATTTAGGCAGGTCAGGTTTTCACCTGAACTCCTGATTTCTGAACCGCCATATGGACTTATCATTAAACAAACGACGTGCGCAATGGACAAGCAGGTTTGTTTTGATTTGTAATTCCATTTCCGCATGTGGCAATTATTGAATGGAACAAACAGTATTGCTGTGTTGGGAATAGCCACTAAATGTTAATTTTATTCACAATGTAAGTGAGAAGTGAGCAATAGTGGGAAAGAGGAGAAGCGATAAAAACAATATCTAAATGTAATATTATATAATTAATAAACATAATAATAAAATGTATTACTGCTGTTTTTCCCTCACTTAATATGTAAACCAAACATGCTATTAGTGTAATGAGATGTATATTATGTATGTATTTTGCAGTATAGTGATTGACATATTTTCACACCCTTTTGGTTTGTCTGACTCTTTTTTTCTGAATCTTTTTCAGCAGACTAAATTCTGACAAGCAGAAACGTCACATTCTTGAAATTCGACCGTCTCAAAATGTTTTTTGTTTTCCGGCAAAGTGATTCACCCCCAAAAATTTTTTTGGGGTGAACACAATTCTGTAGAGTTGAACCTGTAGAGACGAAATTCAGCCATCCAAAAACATTTTTAATTTCCTTTTAAATGGCTCGGCCAAAACAAATTTTTCCACCACATGCAAGTATAATGTCTGTATATTTCTAGCAATAGGGTGAGAGAGGAAGTAGACTGAGCTGGACTACTTTTTGTCAAACCCTTTGAAAATAGCTGTTGTAGTACTGGGAACTGCATCATGACTGCTCGCACTATAACCACCTTAAGATGAGGTATATGGAGACTGGTATTTAGAGTGCCATTTTAAACATGCTTGATGTGATTAGTTGGCAATCTTGCTGGCAGCTTAAATGAAGATATGGCAAGCATATAGAAACTGATAACTAATTATAAGATTTACAATACTAAAATTTTCAGACGTATCTTTTTGCTCCAGCTCTGCTTTCAATCTGCAGATAAACAAATGTATTTAGTAGGGATCCTTTCTGTCCCTATGTGTTCCTCTTGGTCTTTTTCAGCACCTTTGCAGAAGGACTCGTGTTGTAGCCAACCTCTCTCTTCCCCACGCCACAACAACCTTTTCAGACAAACTTTATGGCTTTAATCTTGCAGTCTGCAATAGGAAGGAAGAATTAGTGAGTATACCATGGCGATTCTTCCAAGGCTCTAATAAAAGCCTGACATGTCTTGTATAGTTCAGATGATTGGCATAGCTATACATACCGTACGTGAACATTATACCCCAAAATCCATATTTCTTTCATGGTATTCTCAAAAAACGACAGGCTCCTTACAAATTACAAATTAAGCAGTATATCCTACTAAGTATATTTATTTACGTTCCACATCTTTTGCATGCAACAAAAATTGTATTTCTGCTTATATGCTAATATTACAGACATTGGCTAAAATATACCAAAATAAATCATACCATTTAATCTTGCAAATCTTTATTTCCCCCACCAATGTTCCTCTAAAGCCTAAACAGCTCAAATTAAACATTACATTTCTGTACTTTGATATCAATTTAAATTTTATTTTTAGGTATTCTTGCATGATGTTCTGTAAGCAATGTTTACTATTTTACCATATGTGCTAGCTAAACATTCCATGTTTCCAATAAATATTATGGTATGTATACTTTTTTGAAGACGTATATAAGCGATGAACAATGCAAGCATTCTTTAAAAAACAAACAAACAAACAACCCCTCAATGCAATAAATGATATCATATAAAAAAAAGAAAATATTTTACATCCATTCAGAGGATTCCAGTCAACAAACAGATCACTTGTTCGAAGACGCACTAGTAGTGTTGATTGTGAGCTGATGAACCCAATGCCTTGTTTATTTTGACAGTTCAATGGGTATTTGACATCTTATTTATGGTCTTCAGAATACGCAGCATCAAGTGACACGTTTTTTGCCAGCTCACTTCAAAATAAGCATCTCGTGAGAAAGACTCACGAGGGATTAAACCTGGGCGCAACGGAGAACGTGTTTCTTTTTAACATATTGTAGCAGACACTGTTGAAACATCTATTTGCGACACTTTTCCCATTGACCTCAGCTGCATATTAACCCTTTCATCAAAAATAGACATTGTAGTGGAGCCTCATTCTTAAGAGCGCCACACAAATGTACTTTAAGACTAATGTGCGTGTGTGTCATCCCTAGGTGCACTTTCTTTGTATTTTTTTCCGTGAGTCCAAGGGGAAGACACCGAGAAACATACATTGTTGCATTGTTTGTATTCTTTATTGATAGAGTAAAGATTGTAGCCAGATTAGTCCAGTGATGCAGATGTAAAATGACAGATGAAATTCGTATCTAGTAATACCTTTTTAATTGGACTAACAGAAATTTTGAATGACAAGCTTTTTGTAGGTTTTATATAGACCTTAATGTATATTCTGATTTCTTGGATGTGAATTCCTGAATTCTTAATCCATGTAATTATGTTAACTCCCCCCTCCTTCTTTTCTAGTACCATCTCGTGCATTGTTTGTTTATTTGTTTGTTTGCTTTTTCTCTCTCCCCCTCATTCTGTGATCTTCACACAAGATATTTATGACTATCTGTGAAAATGGGGTCTATTTTTTATCAGACTTGTCTTTTATCTGCACTCATGTCGCTTTAACCGATGTATCACAACTCAACTTTGAATAGTATGTGTCTTCTCTGCTTAGAAGTGCTGTGGAAGGCAAGTTCTCCTGAAAGCTTGTCATTCCAAAATTCTGTTACTTGACTTAAAAAGGTATTACAAGATACTAATTGTATCTGTTATTTTACATATTCTTTATTGTCTGGGCTATTGTGATGGACACAGGGTAAATATTTGATCATTAAACTTGAATATACTTATTTACTGAAACTGTTATTTCCTTATTGTTTTCCACACATAATAAAACTGCGGAATGTTTAACCCCTTCCTGACCGCGGACATATGAGGTACGTACGGTCCTTAAGGACCCCGTACGTACCTCATACGTCTGCAGTAAATTTGAGCGCTGGAAGTGATCGTGATTGCTTCCAGCCACTCTAAGGGTATTACACGATGCCTCGATATTGAGGCATCATGGAATACCCCCCCACACACTGACGGGCACCCGAGTGATCGCTCCCCCAAGAGCGATCACTTCCAGGTTGCCGCACGTGGTGCCTGGCAGTGTGGAGCAGAGCATCGGAAGCCTTCAGGTAGGCATCTGATGCTCTGCCTGTACGGAATGACTCGAGGGGGCGAGGCACTCTGTAAAGTAAATAATACAATAAAAAAGTAAAAAAAATAAAAAATTCAATTTAAAAAAAATTAACCCCTACCCTCCCTCCCTCTACCTCCCCATGTACTTACCGATCGCCGACATTTCCCTGCTAGTCTTCTTCTGAGGGGGACTGTCTGGGCTCAACCTCTAAAAGAGAGCTAACATTGCCACAATAGGTGTCCACAGTCCTACATATCTATATATAATATGTATACATATATCTTATATATATCGTCATACTAAGTGTATTTTTTATTAATATATACGTATATTAATATAAATATACACTTAGAGTAAAATTACACACGTATATATATATATATATTTATATATATATATATATGTATATATAATAACTATATATTGTATATATATATATATATATATATATATATATATTATAAAAAATAAATAATTAATTAAAAATAAATAAACTGTAAAAATATATATTTTTTAATTATATATGTCATTTTATTCTAACAGTATTTTGATATTTATATATATATATATATATATATATATATAAATAAATGAAAAAAGTGGCTTGCATTCACGGATTTGAAAAAGTGAAACAGGAATCTCTTTATTCAAATAGCTGTCATAACATCGTCACACCAACGTTTCAGCCCTTGTCCGGGGCTTTCCTCAGGATGAACTGACAATCAAGCTTGTTGGAAAACTGGAATGTGCACACCTCCAAATAAGGTCTTTTAGCCCCCAGAGAACCCGACACACCTCTACATGGGTGGTATCACTGTACTCAGGAGATGTTACTGAACACATATTGGGGTGTTTGTCAGTAACACATAACAGGAACTGAGAATCCATGCCCAAAGCACAATGTGAGAGAAAAATAACACAAAGAAATTACTACCCAAAAGTTTGACAAAGACTGGTGGTAGAATTAGTGCATGGAAAATGTTCAAATACCCCCATTTGAAGTACCCTAGGATGTCTTCTTTTCAAAAAGATATGGTTTGATGGGGGTAAATTATATTGGCCGGCTTAAAAAATGTCCCAAATAGGACATGGGTGCATGATGACCAGCTGAGAAAATTCCATGTTGGAAAACTGGAATGCGCACCCTCCAAATAAGGTCTTTTAGCCCCCAGAGAACCCAACACACCTATACATGGGGGGTATCACTGTACTCTGGAGATGTTGCTTAAAACATATTGGGGGGTTCCTTGGCAGTAACACATAATAGGAACTGAGAATCCATGCCTAAAGCACAATGTGAGAGAAAAATAACACAAAAAAATGATTACAAAAAAAGTTTGAAAAACACTGGTGGTAGAATTAGAGCACGGAAAGTGTTAAAATACCCCCATTTGAAATACCCTAGGGTGGCTACTTTTAAAAAAATATATGGTTTGATAGGGTAAATTATATTGGCCGGCTTCAAAAATGTCCCAAATAGGACATGGGTGCATGATGACCAGCTGAGAAAATTCCAAGTTGGAAAACTAAAATGCACACCCTCCAAATAAGGTCTTTTAGCCCCCAGAGAACCTGACACACCTATACATGAGGGTAACCACTGTACTCTGGAGATGTTGCTTAAAACATATTGGGGGGTTCTTTGGCAGTAACCCTTCAGGTTCGCTGTACATGTATTCTTAAATTGCTATTGCTATAATTGGGCAGACTAGATGGGCCGAATGGTTCTTATCTGCCGTCACATTCTATGTTTCTATGTTTCTATATGTGTGTCAAAAAAAATCACCAATTATTATGTTTTTTTTATTTGGCATAGATTGGTGGTAAAATGGTTGCATTAAAGAGTCAAAATATCCCAAATTTAATACCTTAGGTTGTCTTCTTTTAAAAAATATATACATGTGAAGGGTTATTCATGGACTCCTGACAGATATCAGTGTTACGATGTAACTTCTGTTAATTTTGAAAAAATATGGTTTGGAAATAGCAAAGTGCTACTTTTACTTATGGGCCTCCAACTTTCCAAAAAAAGCTAAGAACATGTTAACATTGGGTATTTCTAAACTCAGGACAAAATTTAGAAACTATTTAGCATGGGTGTTTTTTGGTGGTTGTAGATGCGTAACAGATTTTGGGGGTCAAAGTTCGAAAAAGTGTGTTTTTTACATTTTTTCATCATCGAAATTTTGGATGAAAATGCTTTAGTCCAAAAATTAATACTTAAGCCTACTGTTTAGAAAGACATTTTGTGAAAAGGGCAGGATGGGTAGGGGAGTGCTGCAATACTTTTCTTTAGCAAAACTAAAGAGATTTTAATAGTGAATAAAATGTAGTATGTAAGTAATATGAATAATACTTTACCGGACAAGTCTCATGAAAGGCTTTGCTCTGAATGGTTGGCTTGTTAGCCCCACTCCACTTATAATATAATATATACTCCAACATATAATATAAATGCTACGTGTGTATTAGTAAATCAATAGGTACATTTCCAGTGAGTATTGATATTAATAACCTCACCTGACAATCATGTGTGGGGGCACAGTTTGGTCAGTGCCTGGTGCCCCTTCCCTCCCTTCCCCCCTCCCCTGGTGATTTAAATCCCCCTAAGAGGATTGCTGTGTTTCAATTGAGCAGCATCATTTCAATTATTTTTGATGTTGGTTGGATTGGTATATGAGAATAAAGGAGCAGAATAGATTAGATGGTAACCATTTACACACCAGCTTATAAATGTACCTTCCAAAAATGTGTATGGTTGCCAACACTCCCACATCAAAATCCCAATATATTAATATGTCTTGGTTGTTTTTTTCCAATACGAGAGCCATCTCTCATTCCAAAGTAATCACAGAGGGCCGATAACATCAAGACATGCTAACATCTAACAAATTATCTAATCCAGATGTTGCACGATCCGTGTAAACATGGTCCCCAGTAGTACCATAAAATCAATGAGCCTGGGTAGGTATAATATTTCATGTTGCACCTCACCTTTGCTGCCTCCCATCTCTGAAAACAGGAAAATGTAAATAAGGTAATGCATAGCACGTGTGGGTAACCAGAGAGGATTGTCAACTAGTGTTCAAGGATCAGCCCACACACACATACAAACACAGCTGCCCTAGAGCAGAACATTTCCAGTCTGTCCGTTAATTAACTTGTTTGCTACTGATAGAGTCTTTCTGTCTTTACATAGATAGAAGATTAAGAAAAAATGTAAATGGATAGGACTCACGTTAAGGTGAGAATGTAGCTAGCAAGTGTCTTTTCATAGCCAAGAAATCAAATAGACCCACAGAAAGAAAATATAGGAAAATCCTATGTTTTCCCCAAACAAAACAGATAGAAGCATTCTTACATTCTTATTTAAGGTAGGATTGAAAAATAGAGGGGAAATAATGTATACGTTGCAGCTTCTAAGCTAGCCATACAGTCAGTTCAGTAAACTGGAATATACCAGGAAATGTCAAGGGAATCCAAACGTTTAGGCCAAAATAACTGGCTTTGAAAAATGCTCCAACTCCAAACCATTTTTCCAACTCAGCTTTTTCTGGTCTTAAACTTGCAATTCCCTGGTGAATTATTGGCAATTCACAGTTTAGTAAAAACGTTAGAACTTGGGCATAAATTGAGAAGCGATTTGATGATTAAGTGAGTTGAATTTCCGAAAGGATCTCGGGACTTCTAAATTTCAATCCCCTAGACCATTTAACCCCATTTACTTGTTTAAAGTCCTCTCACCTGCTCCAATTCCCTTTAAACCAATTAGACTAATAGTCCAATAACTAGCTTCTGTATGTGGGTTCTTTTTAATCTCCTACTCCTTAAATATCAGGACTATAAGGTGGTCACTGAGGAAGCATCACTCTTCCTACACGTCAATCGAGGGGAAAAAAAGCATAAGTACACAATGGCCATTTTTCATCATTTTCCTTATTATATACAGTTGCAGGAAAAAGTATGTGAACCCTTTGGAATGATCTGGATTTCTGCACAAATTGGTCATAAAATGTGATCTGATCATCATCTAAGTCACAACAATAGACAATCACAGTCTGCTTAAACTAATAACACACAAAGAATGAAATGTTGCCATGTTTTTATTGAACACACCATGTAAACATTCACAGTGCAGGTGGAAAAAGTATGTGAACCCCTAGACTAATGACATCTCCAAGAGCTAATTGGAGTGAGATGTCAGCCAACTGGAGTCCAATCAATGAGATGAGATTGGAGGTGTTGGTTACAGCTGCCCTGCCCTATAAAAAACACACACCAGTTCTGGGTTTGCTTTTCACAAGAAGCATTGCCTGATGTGAATGATGCCTCGCACAAAAGAGCTCTCAGAAGACCTACGATTAAGAATTGTTGACTTGCATAAAGCTTGAAAGGGTTATAAAAGTATCTCCAAAAGCCTTGCTGTTCATCAGTCCACAAATTGTCTATAAATGGAGAATGTTCAGCACTGCTGCTACTCTCCCTAGGAGTGGCCGTCCTGTAAAGATGACTGCAAGAGCACAGTGCAGACTTCTCAATGAGGTGAAGAAGAATCCTAGAGCGTCAGCCAAAGACTTTCAAAAGTCACTGGCACATGCTAACATCCCTGTTAGCGAATCTACAATACGTAAAACACTAAACAAGAATGGATTTCATGGGAGGATACCACAGAGGAAGCCAGTGCTGTCCAAACAAAACATTGCTGCATGTTTACAGTTTGCACAAGAGCACCTGGATGTTCCACAGCAGTACTGGCAAAATATTCTGTGGACAGATGAGACCAAAGTTGAGTTGTTTGGAAGAAACACACAACAACACTATGTGTGGCGAATAAAAGGCACAGCACACCAACATCAAAATCCCATCCCAACTGTGAAGTATGGTGGTGGGGGCATCATGGTTTGGGGCTGCTTTGCTGCGTCAGGGCCTGGACGGATTGCTATCATCAAAGGAAAAATGAATTCCCAAGTTTATCAAGACATTTTGCAGGAGAACTTAAGGCCATCTGTCTACCAGCTGAAGCTCAACAGAAGATGGGTGTTGCAACAGGACAATGACCCAAAGCATAGAAGTAAATCAACAACAGAATGGCTTAAACAGAAGAAAATACGCCTTCTGAAGTGGCCCAGTCAGAGTCCTGACCTCAACCCGATTGAGATGCTGTGGCATGACCTCAAGAAAGCGATTCACACCAGACATCCCAAGAATATTGCTGAACTGAAACAGTTCTGTAAAGAGGAATGGTCAAGAATTACTCCTGACCGTTGTGCACGTCTGATCTGCAACTACAGGAAATGTTTGATTGAAGTTATTGCTGCCAAAGGAGGTTCAACCAGTTATTAAATCCAAGGGTTCACATACTTTTTCCACCTGTTCTGTGAATGTTTACATGGTGTGTTCAATAAAAAACATGGCAACATTTCATTCTTTGTGTGATATTAGTTTAAGCAGACTGTGATTGTCTATTGTTGTGACTTAGATGATCAGATCACATTTTATGACCAATTTGTGCAGAAATCCATATCATTCCAAAGGGTTCACGTTTTCTTGCAACTGTATCTTAATTCTATTTTTGTTTTGTTTAAGTACACTAATTATGTAGCAGCTTACCTTTAATAATTAACACCCCTTTGTTCCTATCTAAGCAGAGAAGTTTCCCAGTTTCGGTGCCCAATTATTTAGTCTTATGTGTGTGATTTATCAGTTCTCTCCTCCAGCTCCACCTACTACATATCATTAGGGATTCCTGTGTTGTTTCTAGATAACATTATTCATCCTCCCCTTCCTCTGGAAAAGCTCAGCTTCTCATACTGGTGTCTCACCTCCTTTAAATCTACTCAGATCAGACCTCCGATAGTGAACCTCAAATTCTCTTCTTAAATACTCCATATTTGTACCTCACTCATATCTTGTTCTCAATGAGACTTTAAGAAAAACATAGTTTATTTGATTTATCTACTAAACTGTGCTTTTTCTACAGAAAAGAGAAACAATTAAAAAACATAAAACAACTCCAAATTGTCTTTTTCCTTTTCATAATAATTAATGTGAGATACATGACACATGCATGACACCACTCGAGCCACTGCTTTTGGAACAGCACATAAATGGCATTATAGAAGGTGTTCCCCACCTCCATCACACCAGAACTGATTGTTTGAACATCCACAGCAATAAAATAATAATAAAATATGTATTACTGATACTGCTTTAATAGTCAGGTTTATATGATGAGGAGACACAGCACATACAAATCAAATCGGGAAAATGTTTTAGAATTGTGAGAAACAGTCAATATATAAAATGCCATCTATGTTTCATCTTGAAATGTCAGATCGTGCAGCCAGAAGCTTTTTTTTAAACAACTAGTTAATGCAGACAAAAACCTAAAGGTGGCAGTACACATATGTAATACAAAAAAATAACATACAGGCAGTTAGGCAATCTCTGGCAATCCAGATGTTTTGGATAACACCCCCCATAATGCTCTTCCACCCATAATGCTGGCAAAGCATCATGGGAGGTGTAGTCCAAAACATCTGGAGTGCCAAAGATTGCCTATGCCTAACTAGAACATGATTTAGGCTAGAAAAATCTT
The DNA here is from genome assembly GCA_933207985.1 of Pelobates cultripes. NCBI lineage: Eukaryota > Metazoa > Chordata > Amphibia > Anura > Pelobatidae > Pelobates > Pelobates cultripes. The sequence continues at coordinate 16,794,871 of OW240919.1, read as the reverse complement.
TTAAAACCAACATCAACCTTTCATGCTTCTCTTTTGCTGCTGTTTATTCAATAGAAAAAAAAAGAATTAAAAAAAATGACTGATTGAAGTAATTTGTAATTGTGCTTCAAAAAGACGAGGAATCCTTTTAGCTTCTAAATAACATTCAGCTATTTAAGTTGATCAACAATATGTTATCGGAAGTGATGTAATATGAATGATGCGACTGCATATTCTTCCTTGGTATACCTTTATCTAGCCTATGTTTAAATACAACTATTTAATTTGAGAGCACACAACATTCCTGGGCAGCACATTCCATGTCTTCATTGGGCTTACTGTAACGAACATGTTTCTATTTCTGGTAAAATTCCCTTACCTATAATTGATTGACCTTGTGCTCTTTGTACAGCTCTGTTACTGAATAAGTCATCAGATTGCTATTGTTATTTCTGTTGACACTGAATAATAATCATATTCCCCTAAAAATGTTTTTTTTAATTGTAAAGAATGTTAATGTTTCCATTTCTTCACAACTATAAATAAACATTTTTGTTATTAACATTAGAGACCTCTTTTCCACTTCCATAATATACTTTTTCAGAAATGGCATCCACGATTGCAATGTGTACTCCAAATGGCTTAATATTGATTTTTAAAGGTAAAGTTATATTTCCACAAGTCACTATGTACATTATAACAAAAACTGGGATTTGTGCTATATGTCTGTTCAACCGTAATTCACCTCTTTCATATCATATGCACCCACACTTATTATATATCATTTTGTTCAGGAGAAACAGGGCTTTCATTTCATATCAAATATTTATATATGAAACATAATTTATTATGAATAAAATAAAAAAAACAGTGAGAAATGTATTTATTTTTTTAAAATTTGTAGTTCCGCCTCACATTTTAGCTGTAAATGTCATAATACTGTTAGCTTTTACTGCAAAAAAGCACATATTTGGATTCAGCAAAGTCTCACAAGTACAACAGTACCCCCCATTAACAGTTTTTATGGTGTTTTGGAAAGTTAAAGGGTCAAATATAGCACATTCAATTTTTCAGTTTTTTTCACATTGAAATTTGCCAGATTAGTAATGTTACCTTTGAGACTGTATGGTAGCCCAGGAATGAGATTTACCCCCATGATGGCATACCATTTGCAAAAGTAGATTACCCAAGGTATTGCAAGTGGGGAATGTCCAGTCTTTTGTAGTAGCCACTTAGTCACAAACACTGTCCAAAGTTAGCGTTCATATTTGTTATTGTGTAAAAAAAGCAAAACACTAATATTTGGCCAGTGTTTGCAACTAAGTGGCTACTAAAAATGACTGGACATACCCGTTTGCAATACCTTGAGTTGTCTACTTCTGCAAATGGTATGTCATCATGGGGGTAATTCTTATTCCTGGGCTACCATACGGTCTCAAAAGGCAACATTACCAATCTGGAAAATTTTAATGTGAAAAAAATTAAATGCAAGCCTTATATTTGACTCTCTAACTTTCCAAAACCTGTACATGGGGGGTACTGTTTTACTCAGGAGACTTTGCTGAACACAAATATTAGTGTTTCAAAATGGTAACTTGTATTACAACAATAATATCATCAGTAAAAGTGCCGTTCATGTGTGAAAAATGCAAAAAACGTCACTTTTACTAAAAAATATCATTGTTGTAATACAAGTTACCAATTTGAAACACTAATATTTGTGTTCAGCGAAGTCTCCCGAGTAAAACAGTACCCCCCATGTACAGGTTTTATGGTGTCTTTTATGGAAAGTTACAGGGTTAAATATAGTGCTTGCAATTCAAATTCTCTGCACTTTTTGCCTGGGTTGTCAGGCATGTCAATCATATTTTAACTAATTAAATCACATAATTATGTTAAAATATTACTTAAATATACACATAGAATTTTAATATATATATACATATGTATTTAAAGACTACGTGTACACTTATGTAGTTATTTATGTAATTATATATATTTATCTGTATATATATATATATATATATATATATATATATATATATATATTATTTATTTTATATATAGATAGATATAGAATGTCATTCTAAGTGTATTTTGTTACAAATATATATATATATATATATATATATATATATATATATATATATATATAATATATATATTAATATATATTAATAACAAAATACAGTTAGAATGAAATTACAAATTACATATGTATATATAATTTATTTAAACATTTTTTTAAAGATTTTATTTATTTATTTTATTATTTTATTTATTTATTATTGTAATTATACGTGTATATATAAATATAAAATATATATAGATGTATTATATATATAATCTTATATATATGTAATGTCATTCTAAGTGTATTTTAATACTAATATATGTACGTATATTAATATTAAAATACATTACGTATGACGTTACATATATATAAGATGTATATATATTATATATATAATATATATATAAATGCATTTAATTTATTTTAACATGTTTATTTTTTTTTTTTTAATACTTCCCACCAGCAGGGGGACTGTCTGACATTTCAGACAGACCCCCTGCTGGCAGATCCACAGCCAGCTATAGGGGGCCATGTGATCGCTCATGGCCCCCGGGGGCCTCATTTGCCGTGGGAGGGCTGTCTGGACTGTCAGGAAGCCCTCCCGAAGAGGATCGTGGTGAAGGTAAGTAAATCTTACCTCCTGGGGCTGAAAGCCGTTACGGCATTCTATGCCGCCATAACGGCTTTAAAGCTCATTTAATGCGGGACGGCATAGAACTCTGTAACGGCGATAAGGGGTTAATCTATACAATTATTATCAACTGAAACATACAAATCCATATTTTTATTAAAAAATATATATATATATATATATATATATATATATTATTATTTTTTTTCAAATTAAATATAGTTTAATTGATTGGATTTTTTCATTCACATAAAACATGAATCCTGCTAATGATTTTGTTATTCCAATAGTATTTTTTTATATTTTGGCTAGGAACCTTTGAAATAATTTATCACCAGAGATGCTTGTTGCAATTTTTGATTTTGAAATATGACATGGCAACTGCTTTTTGCAACCTTTTAGTAGAAATCCACAAAACAGAGTATCTAGAAAGTAAGATTTGACTATTGCTTTAAATAGCATAAGTTTGGTGGCTGCGTGCCATCTGGCCTCATATATTATCTACCGTCTTTCCTCCTTCTGATTCCTTCTGCGTTATAAACTAGTTTAAGCAAGGCCTTCTTCATATCTTGTTTGTCAACATTATGTTTGTCTCTCAGTTACTTATTGTTAACTAATAGACTTGTGCATTCAGTTTCAATCAAATTGTAATTTTATGGCAAGACAGGAGGCTTCATATTTGCTTTTACTTTCTTTACTGTTACTCCCAGCAGCAAAGAAACAGTTAACAGTAAGTAGAAAAAATGTAACCAATCAGATTATGTCCAGTCATCAGGCTCCTCCCAATTCCTCTTTCTTTGCTGCTTAGCCTCCCAGGTGAGTCTATTCTAATTATAGTCTAGTATTAATAGTCTTCCTTTGAGTTATTATATTATTATTAATTGTTTATTTACTTATTTTCACATATGTAAACTAACTGTGCCTTTAACAATCCTTACTTCAGACCATTTCCCCTTTAAATGGTCTGTGTCTTTAACACTTAATGCCCCTGTTTAACCCCCAAACGGTCTTTCTTGCGTGCAGAGTTTTCTGCCTCAGAACTACAGAGGCACTTTGTATATTCTGCCTGTGCGGCCAGAAGCAGAGAGCTGAGCGGCTTCTGGCCGGTTGCCAACCTCGGCAATATCATCGCCCCCCTCTGTGGGAACAATCCCAGCCCCTTACCTGTCTCCATAGCGACGACTTCTTCCATTTCTCGGCGGGCTTTTTTCGCGCTCTTTTCCTCCATCGCACCGGAACGTCTGGACGGCTGCTGCTCACATCGGCTCTCCAGCGCCTCTATTGGTACTTTCAGGTAAGTACATTAACACATATATTCTAACTGAAAGTTAACAATTGAACTGTTAACAAGGATTATTAAAGTGTTCCTACTTTGTTTTATTGCAGATTACTCTAAACCCTTGCACAGGAAAATTTGTCTCAGTACTGAGGGTGACCCCCTCACTTTTAATTTAATAATTGCCTCATTAAAGAGGGTGACCCCCTCTATATTATACACTTTTTCTGCCTCATTTAAAGGGTGACCCCCTTTTTATTGTCTCCTGAGGGTGACCCCCTCATTACGTAATATTAATACGGCTATACCGTTTCAGCTGTAATAACTTTGGGTGACCCCCACACTTGATTAACTCTTCGAGTATATATATATATACACACACGTTTTGTGTTTTTTGCATAAGTCCACTGCCACACAAAAAAAATAAAAAAAAATTGTATATCTATTTATACTCGTGGTGACCCCACTTCATTATAAAAATGTCTGATCTAACTGAACCGCCAGTCTCTGCGGAGCTCAAAACTTGGCTGTATAACGCCATCGCAGAATCCATTCCCAAAGCTTTGGCAGCGTTTCAGGAACATTCAAAGTCTGCCCCCAGAGCTCCTGTCGTTCACCTCTCGGACTCTGAAGAGTCAAAAGGTTCAGACCATGACGAATGTCCCCGCAAACGCCCTTGGAAGGGCAATAGTGCTAGCGCCGGTAAGGGCAAGGCACCAACAAAAGCACCTAGGTTATCCCTTTCTGGTACTCGGGATGATACCCCCAATTATAATTTTGACCCATTAGAGGGTTCAACTTCCAACCTGCAACTTCAGGTACTGGATGAATACTCTGCAGGGTATTCAGACGAGGACCTTCCCTCACATGCACCCCACCAAAATGAGTTCCTAACCGCTGACCCTAACCAGAACATGTCTGAGGATATTTTATTAGATACCTCTGGCCGCCCCTTGTTCGACCCTAGGTATATCAAACACGCTCTGCATAGTGGAGCCCCCCAGACCACATAGCTAAGTTTTGTAGGATGTGGCTCCGTAAACCTTTGGAAAAACAGGTCAGAGCTAAATTAAGGGCAGAATGCCCACGACCTGTAATCCCAGACAAGGTGGCGGTTACCCCAGAATTCGATCCCTTACTCGTCACTTTCCTGTACAAGACAGGAAAAGACCCCCGTAAGGGTTTGGAGCAAGGCCTGAAGGCCACGCAAGATAAAATGATGGATATGGCGGGACCGCTTACCCAGATTTTCACTATTGCAGATGAGGCTTTGGCAGGTGGCACTCTAGACGCACACATGGTGCGAGAATGGGCACAGAGGGCATTATGCCTACTAGGCAACGCGAATGTTGCTATGTCAACTGAAAGGCGGAAAGGCGCTGTGGCAAAACCGACCTCGCCACGTGTCCTTGGAGGGGGCTGCTTGCCCGCCTCTTGCCTTTGGACTATGGCCCTGCAGGTTAAACTGTTTATTTTCCCTGCAGAAAGGCTTATTCGTGTGATCTGAGTGCCATTCATCTAATAATGTGCAGTCAGATCCAAGCTATCTGGGGATATGTAGAAATGTGTGTTTTATGTACTAAATGTGTCAGTATGTAATTTTATGTCTTTTACTGTCTTTTTGTCTGCCATGTGGGTAATGGAGTTTGGCTCTGTCTTTGGAGATAATTAGATTCCTTCTCCAATTATCTCCAGGGCAGAAGGGAGGAAGCCAGGATGCATTGTGGGGATGTTTTACTTTTACTGTTTGAGCCAGGGGGAACAAAAGATACTTTTACTAACTTTTGAACCCCTGGTCTGATTCATGCCATTTTTAATATGTTGTTCCCCTGAATGGATTGATTGTGAATATGTATTTTTATGCGAATGTGATGTATATTTTGGGAGTTATGAATGTTGTGTAAAAACTGTATTTTCCCTACCTATGATAATTGTATTTCCCTGTGTGTACAGATAATTAGTTTACAGGTAGAGGGGAGGGCTATGTGTGGGATGTAACTATTGTGTGATTGGTTAATGTACGTTACTGTGTGTGTCCCTCCCCTTCATGGGAGCACCTAATAAAAAGGGCTGCAAGCTAGCAGCCAGAGAGTTCTATTTTTACCCTCAACTTGAGTCCTGTCTCTTATTGGGGGAATCTGCTACAAGGGATTGCTATGCTAGGCATATTCCCTTGCTATAATCACTGAGCTCTTGTAAGAGTTTGTTCCTGCTTCGTTCTGAAGGGAGATAGCTGCAGCCTTCGGTGCTTATGGTGTCTGGTGGAGTGCTTGGAGTCCTCTGGAAGCGCTAGGAGCATCTTTCAACGGAGGTACCCAGTCGGGGTGCCAGGTGATCCGTTACATTGGTGGCAAGCGGCGGGATGGCATCCTAGTGCGAGGAGAAGCAGCTCGGAGACACCGGTAACGTGTGGAGTTGTGCAGCGTCCTTATCTTCAGCAACATAATGGAACCAGCAGTGGCTACAGCAAGCATGGCGTATAGCTACTCCGTACTAGAGTTTGGCACGATGGTAGGGTTGCACCTGAAGTTTTACGGACCCAATCCAGAGGAGAAATACGTGCGGTTCGTGTGGGACATGGTGACCCGGAACCTACAACACAGGGCGTTGAGGGAAGGCCAGTGGGCACGTTGGGAGAAACTCCAGCCACAGGTAGAGTGGGACGAGGAAGAAACCGAGGTGGCCGGTGGAGATGGGACCGAGGTCTCTCTACCGGCCCTACAGGGATGCTGGGCACCCGGCCCAGATCCCCAGCGGCAGTATGTTTTACAGGGAGGGGAGACAGTCGGTCTCACTCCCCAGCGGCAGAATGTGTTATTGGAGGAAGAGACAACCGGTCTCCCTCCCCAACAGCAACCAGAGGTACCCGAGGTAGAGGACCTCATAGACTGGTCCTGGGAGGACCCCCTGCAGGCAGGTGGAGATGGGACCGAGATCTCTCCACCGGCCCTACAGGGATGCTGGGCAACCGGCCCAGATCCCCAACTAGAGCTGGAGTTACAGAAAGTGGAGAGCATCGACCTCCCCCCCCAGCAGCAGCCGGAGTACCAGGGGGAGGTAAGTGATATTTCTCCTCCCCAGCCAACTCCTTTGTTCCCTGACCCCCAGCAGAAGAGCTGGCAACTGGGCAGAGCGCCGCTGGCCTCTGTCCTCCCTTGTTTCCTTCCCCTGAGCCTGACTTTCTACAGGCTGCCCCAGCGGAAGGTGCCGTCCTTCCTCCCCAGCGGCAGTGCGTACCCCAGGGAGCTGATGGTGTCGTCCGTCCTCCCCAGCAGCAGTGTGTAACCCAGGGAGCCGAAGGTGTCGTCCTTCCTCCCCAGCGGCAGTGTGTACCCCAGGGAGCTGAAGGTGTCGTCCTTCCTCCCCAGCGGCAGTGTGTCCTGCAGGGAGCAGAGACCGTCAGTCTCACACCCCAGCAGCAGGACAAAATAATGAAAGGGGAGACAGCTGGTCCGCCTCTCCACCAGCAGAGAGAGTGTCAGGGAGAGGAGCCTGTTAACCCCTCTCCCCAGCGGCAGTTGACAGTCCAGAGAGAGGAGCTTGTTACACCCTCTCTCCAGCGGCAGCCTAACCCACCAAGGGGAGATGTTGAGCCCCGCAACTGTGCAGATGGGACCGTAGTCTCTGCGCTTACAGCCCAAGGGGTAGAGACGGTCGGTCCTGTTCCCCAGCCCCAGAGCTGTGTACCCAGAGGGGAGACGGTCGGTCTCCCCCTCCCACAACCAGGCTCCAATCAGGCTACTTCGGTGGTAGCACTGGCACCAGGGCAGAGTACCGCTGGTCTCTGCCCACTCAGCAACCCACCAAGGCAGTCTACCAGCTCCCCACACAGCTGTGGTGAGGCACCTGGACATGTTGCTACTTTATCCAGGTGGAGTAAACATTTATTGTGGGTGGGCTGTACTGCTGTTTGTGCTTCGTGGGTGGGTTGCTGGACTAACCAGGGCACTGACCGGCAGGAGGTCAGATACCCTGTTAGTCTGGGGGGCAAAGGGGAGAAGTGTGGCAAACCCGACCTCGCCACGTGTCCTTGGAGGGGGCTGCTTGCCCGCCTCTTGCCTTTGGACTATGGCCCTGCAGGTTAAACTGTTTATTTTCCCTGCAGAAAGGCTTATTCGTGTGATCTGAGTGCCATTCATCTAATAATGTGCAGTCAGATCCAAGCTATCTGGGGATATGTAGAAATGTGTGTTTTATGTACTAAATGTGTCAGTATGTAATTTTATGTCTTTTACTGTCTTTTGTCTGCCATGTGGGTAATGGAGTTTGGCTCTGTCTTTGGAGATAATTAGATTCCTTCTCCAATTATCTCCAGGGCAGAAGGGAGGAAGCCAGGATGCATTGTGGGGATGTTTTACTTTTATTGTTTGAGCCAGGGGGAACAAAAGATACTTTTACTAACTTTTGAACCCCTGGTCTGATTCATGCCATTTTTTAATATGTTGTTCCCCTGAATGGATTGATTGTGAATATGTATTTTTATGCGAATGTGATGTATATTTTGGGAGTTATGAATGTTGTGTAAAAACTGCATTTTCCCTACCTATGATAATTGTATTTCCCTGTGTGTACAGATAATTAGTTTACAGGTAGAGGGGAGGGCTATGTGTGGGATGTAACTATTGTGTGATTGGTTAATGTACGTTACTGTGTGTGTCCCTCCCCTTCATGGGAGCACCTAATAAAAAGGGCTGCAAGCTAGCAGCCAGAGAGTTCTATTTTTACCCTCAACTTGAGTCCTGTCTCTTATTGGGGAATCTGCTACAAGGGATTGCTAGGCATATTCCCTTGCTATAATCACTGAGCTCTTGTAAGAGCTTGTTCCTGCTTCGTTCTGAAGGGAGATAGCTGCAGCCTGCGGTGCTTATGGTGTCTGGTGGAGTGCTTGGAGTCCTCTGGAAGCGCTAGGAGCATCTTTCAACGGAGGTACCCAGTCGGGGTGCCAGGTGATCCGTTACAGGCGCTTTATATAAGATCGACTCAAAGCTTGCCGAATTAGGCACTAAAGAGCTTGGCCCTGAGGCACAAGGTATGGTTTTTGGAGACAAATTTATTAAAGAATTAAATAAACACGTGGCAGTGTTTACTACGCTTACAAAAGCGCAATCTTCTTTACGCAAGGTATTTAGGCCCCAACGTTTTTCTGGGAGAGCCAGCCATTACAGAGGCCGGATGGCTGGCAGAGCTGCCTCTACAGGCTATAGGCCTCGACCTTCCGAACATTGGAACTCGGGCAATACCCGTTTCCACCACAAACAGTTCTTCCCCTCTCGTGGAGCCATTAGAGGACGTGGATCTGCTTCCCTCCGCGGTCGCACTCCTGCATGTAAGGGACTCTCATTCTTCTCATGTACCTATAGCAGGCCGATTAATACACTTTTCCCAACAGTGGTACCAACTCACGCAGGATCCGTGGATCCTTCAGACCGTCTCCGGCTTCCACTTAGACTTTACAGAGGATCCAATGCAGGTATCCTTACCTGTCCCTCTCAAAATGTCTCAATTAGACGACATGGCCCTTCAAGCCGAACTCAACGACCTAGTCAACAAAGGTGCCATCGAACGAGCACTCACCCAACGAGGTTTCGTAAGCAATATGTTTTTGGTCAAGAAAAAGTCGGGAGAATTCCGACCAGTCATCAATCTGAGAGCACTGAACAAATTAATCAGATACAGACACTTCAAGATGGAAGGCATCCACCTATTACGGGACCTCCTCTGCGAGGGAGATTGGTTTTCCCGTTTCGACCTCAAAGATGCATACCTTACGATACCAATCACGCCAGAACATCGCACTTTTCTCCAATTCATTTGGGACGAGACACTATGGCAGTTCACCTGCCTCCCCTTCGGGCTGTGCTCCGCGCCTTGGTGTTTCACCAAACTAATGAAACCGGTGATGGCGCTCCTCCGTTCACAAGGAATTCGGTCCATCATATACTTGAACGATATCCTCCTTATGGCACAAGACAAGGAGACTCTACTTCTCCATACGGAAATGACTTCGGCCCTTCTTCAGAATTTGGGCTTCATCATCAACCTCCAAAAATCATCTCTGCTCCCATCTCAGACAATACAGTTTCTGGGATTCCAGATAGATTCGATTCAGGCAGTCCTGCAACTACCTGTTGCGAAAATCAAGTCCATAAAAAAGGACATCAGGAGATTACTAACAACGCCTTACCTCCGACTCAGGGATTTAGCCCGCACA
>OW240919.1:16765780-16784600 GCA_933207985.1 Pelobates cultripes | reverse complement strand
AAAGTTCAGTAGAGTAGTTGTAGAGCTTTCATGGGTACCACAAGGGAAATGTGTAGCCGATTTTAGTTCCATGAATTTGGCTACACATACCGCTGACCTCGTCGAATGATCAAAGATGGCCGCCGCCACGTGTTCGGCAAACGAACAAAGACCTCCCAGCATTGTCAATTAAGCTGCGGTTAACCGCAGCTTCTGGGAGGTAAATTGCCTGCACACTTCCACTTCTGGGTGGTCTGCCTGTGTGGTACTTGGTTCAGTAAGCCCCATTTACTGAACCAAGTGGGAAATAGCCAGGCAGGCACAAAGGGTTTGCACCAGGTCTGGGGACACAGGGGACACCGTCTTAAAGGGGCAGTGTCCCCAACAAGTCTGGGGACACGGCCTTAAAGGGGCAGTGTCCCAATCTTCCTGATGTCCCAAAAAAGGTGTTTAAAGGGCCAGCACCAGTCACATAAAGAGTCCATAAGCCCCAATATGCCCACCGACAGTCTTAAAGGGCCATACACACCAAATAAAAGTGCATACATTTTCACAATCTCCCAGGGGCCATAGTCATGCGGGAGGAGGCTGGCAAATAGGTTCTCTCCACAACCCAGGGAAGCAGGGAAATTTGCCATTTAAAGGGCCCGTTACAAATAGCAGTTTGTAACAAGGTGTCAATCCATATCTGCCAAGTGACCCGATGTAGGGGAACAGTCCCTATTCTGCTCTGTGTCAGTGTGTATCATGGTCTCTGAGGACAGGTGTCAATCCATATCTGCCAAGTGACCCTATGTAGGGGGAACAGTCTCTATTCTGCTCTGTGTCAGTGTGTATCATGGTCTCTGAGGACAGGTGTCAATCCATATCTGCCAAGTGACCCTATGTAGGAGGAACAGTCCCTATTCTGCTCTGTGTCAGTGTGTATCAGGGATCCTTAGGACAGGTGTCAATCCATATCTGCCAAGTGACCCTATGTAGGGGGACCAGTCTCTATTCTGCTCTGTGTCCGTGTGCATCAGGGCTCTGAGGACAGGTGTCAATCCATATGTCAAGGTGTCAATATGTCATATGTCAGGTGTCAATCCATATTCATTGTGATTTAGGAATGTTAGGTGATTTCTGCCCTTTATGGATTAAAACCAGACTCTGTATCAACTGTGTAATTTTCCATGGGAGTTTTGCCATGGATCCCCCTCCGGCATGCCACAGTCCAGGTGTTAGTCCCCTTGAAACAACTTTTCCATCACTATTGTGGCCAGAAAGAGTCCCGGTGTGTTTTAAAATTCGCCTGCCCATTGAAGTCTATTGCGGTTCGCCCGGTTCGCCGGTTCGCGAACATTTGCGGAAGTTTCGGGTTCGCGACATCACTATTGAACAGCTGTGCACATTTTATATAAAGCGGTAGGGTAGTGGAGTTTCAATCTCCGCTTGGCACCACTATAGCTTTTAAATAGCTAGGTTCGAGTTTTGGAATCTGAGAGCATTCATGAAGTTACAGACAGGTAGAGTTACCAGATCTCCATGTGTGCCAGAGTTCCCATGTTTTTCGGTAGAGTGTGGAAGAGGGTCTTATATGAAGTCTGAAGTATCAATTGCTTGTGCAATTCCCAAGTAGGTCCTCTGTCTTGGGGGGTACAGGAAACTTCCACTTCCTTGCTATTAGCTTCTGTGCCATCAAGGCAATGTGTAAGGTCAATTTTCTTACGTGCTAGGGCTTCTCCACTGGGAGGTCCAACAACAGATATGTTCTTGGGGTAAAAGGGAGGGAACCCTGCGTTATGTTTCAGATTAGCTCATGGACTTTAGTCCAGTAGTGGTCAGCCGTGAACAGCTCCACCAAATATGTTGCATCGAGCCCTCTGTTTTGTGACACCTCCAACACTCTGGAAAGGTGGAAGGAATGATTTATGTAATCTGGATCTGGTCGGCACTAAGTACCACCTGTACAGGATTTTTCAATGTTGTTCTATGTGGGAGGATGATCTTAGTAATTTAAGTGGGTTGGATATTATGGTATCCCACTCTTTAGGTGTCATCGTGCAATGTAGGTCTGCTTTCCATTGTGTTGCATATTTGGAAGTGGAGGAGTTGTTATGTTTAGATATTAAGTTATGGCACATGCAGATTGGTTTACAGAGGGGTGTGAGTTTTTCATTAATACACATTTGTTCCCATTTAGTAAGTGTTACTGTGCTAAGAGTTAAGTCTGGGTGTTGTCTGTGCACTTTGGACAGGTAGGACTTCAGCTGTAGGTATGAGTAGAGTGAGGACAGCAGGAGTGTATATTTGGCAGAGAGACTTTGGCAGTCTAGTAGTTTGTCCACTTCGAACAGATGATAAAGGTCATACATTATCCCCATGTTTAACCCAGTACCTTGCCATGCCAAGGTACTGGGTTAAACATGGGGATAATGTATGACAGGGCCCTTAGTGGGGTTGCCAGAGAGAGGATGGTGGTGCTACCCAATTTGTGTCGGTATTTGTCCCATATCTGGAACAGGAATTGGACCTGAGTGGAAAATGGTGTCACACTATTGTTGTTTCGGGGTCCATAGCATATTGGGGATTTCATGGCCTCTCATTAGGTCTCTCACTAATACAACCCATTGCAGTCTGGTATGGCAGTCTGGAAATGATATGCTAGTACTGCTGCATGGTAATAGGTTGACATGTTGGGCAGTGCCAGTCCCCATAGTCTCTTGTGGGTTTGTAACAGTTTAAGGGGTACTCATGCTTTTCCCCCTACCCACACAAATCTCCCCACATCCGATCAGATCACCTTAAAATAGGAAGGGGGTAAGCGGAGAGGTATAGTGCGTAACAAGTACAACACCCTTGGTATTATGGACATCTTAAGTGCTACTATGCGATCTGTCCACGACAGCTACAGCGGTGCCCATTGTTTCAATAGTTGGTTACACTTGTTCCAAACAGAAATGTAGTTTGCCGCCATGAGGTTTGTGGGATTTTTTGTGATCGTGAGCCCTAAGTATTTGATGGAGTCTGTTCTCCAGTCAAAGTCATAAGCGGGGGTAAGGGAGCCAAGCAGGGAGGTCAGCATGCCTATAGGCAAGGCTTGTATTTTAGTCACATTCACGGAGTAATAGGAAACCTGGCCACAGGTTTGAATACGTTGCTTCAATGTGGGGAGGGATTCTTGTGGATTTGTAACATACAATAGTACATCATCAGCAAAGGTGCTAATTTTAATCTGTTTGTCACCCAGGTTTACCCCTTGTATGGACTCATCCTGTCTAATAAGGTGTAAAAGGGGTTCTCAGGCGCGGACATACAGTAGAGGGGAGAGGGGTCACCCCTGCCTCATTCCGTTCGTGATTCAAAATGTGGGGGAGAAGAATCCCAATTAGATTACCTTGGCCGGTGAGGAGTACAATGCGAATATTACAATGCTAATGAAACTTCCCTTATGTAGTGGGTAATGTCTGATGGTTGGGGGTGGGTTATGGTGTTGTCAAGACGGAGGATATACAATTTGGAGTATAAGTCTGCAAGTACCCTACTGATTGCTTGGGGATTAATATGTTTCTTACCCTCATCATCTATGAGGGGATATCTTAGAATGTGCCATTTTAGCTCGGAGCCTAGCCACCAAGTATTTGGTGGCTTTGCCGGAGGTGTGTTATGTAGTGGCCTGCAACTTGTAAAGGAGACGGTTTGTTTTTTCTGCGTGAAGTTGGGCTATTGTCGAATGTAATGTATTGATTTTGGCCAATTAGTCCTGCGTAGGGTTAGCTTTTTTTTTTTTTGCAGAGAGTCTAGTTTTTTATAGGACTCCAGGAGTTTGGTTTGGTTCTGTTTTTTGAGGTAGGAGGACCTCCTGATAAAAAGCCCCCTGACCACTGCCTTATGGGCGTTCCAAACCTCCACATTCCCATTGTCTTTTGAAATAGCTTGTCAGTTCCGACCGAATGGAGCCCCTAGACAAATTATCTGTCAATAGTGACTCGTTGAGGCACCACTGCCCCTTACCTTTAAATTGAAACTCGTCATGCACAAGCAAGTGGACTGGGCCGTGGTATGACCAGGTGATCTCCCCTACCTTCCGCTAATTCAGACAAAGTGGTATAATCTAGGAAGAACGTAGGGATAAGCCAAATGGCAAATGATTTAGGTAAACTAGAAAAATGGTCAGAGCTGTGGCAACTGACATTTAATGTGGATAAGTCCAAGATAATGCATCTTGGACGTAAAAACCCAAGGACAGAGTACAGAATATTTGATAGAGTCCTAACAAAAATATCTGAGGAAAGGGATTTAGGGGTGATTATTTTTGATGACTTAAAGGTAGGCAGACTATGTAATAGAGCAGCAGGAAATGCTGGCAGAATGCTTGGTTGTATAGGGAGAGGTATTAGCAGTAGAAAGAGGGAAGTGCTCATGCCATTGTACAGAACACTGGTGAGACCTCACTTGGAGTATTGTACACAGTACTGGAGACCGTATCTTCAGAAGGATATTGATACTTTAGAGAGAGTTCAGAGAAGGGCTACTAAACTGGTTCATGGATTGCGGGATAAAACTTACCAGGAAGGGTTAAAGGATCTTAACATGTATAGCTTGGAGGAAAGACGAGACAGGGGGGATATGATAGAAACATTTAAATACATAGGGTATACAAAGGGAATCAACACAGTTAAGGAGGAGACCATATTTAAAAGAAGAAAAACTACCACAACAAGAGGACATAGTCTTAAATTAGAGGGGCAAAGGTTTAAAAATAATATCAGGAAGTATTATTTTACTGAGAGGGTAGTGGATGCATGGAATAGCCTTTCAGCTGAAGTGGTAGAGGTTAACACAGTAAAAGTGTTTAAGCATGCATGGGATAGGCATAAGGCTATCCTAACTATAAGATAAGGCTAGGGACTAATGAAAGTATTTAGAAAATTGGGCAGACTAGATGGGCCGAATGGTTCTTATCTGCCGTCACATTCTATGTTTCTATGTTTTTAACGTATATATATGGGTGTATGTATTATGCACTTTGGAGTGAAAAGATCTTTAAAAAGCCCGAGAGAACGGGCGAAACGCGTTGAAGTGCTAATGGCATCCAGGACGTAGAGGTTTTGATGACGACAGCCTGCTTTTGAACCGACCACACACAGACACGGTTAGCTTGTACGCTACACTCCACCCCCTCAGCGCTGAGATCGGGCGGGAGTTTTGAATTACCAGAACTAGTGGACGGTAAAACGGCTATTCAGCCTCTGATCCTGTGAAATTTGCTTGTGATATCTTGGAGACAAGTATCACCATTTGCTAATGTAAGAGTCTATATTTGGGGGAAGGGAATCTTTTTTATTATTAAAGCAGTTTTACACTATGCAAAGCTTTTTTTGTATCCTTTTAAGGTATAACCCACACAAGAGCTTCAGTGTATCTACGGATGTCATTTTTTCAACTGCAACATAAGATTAACCCTTCAAAGACTCCAACTCAAAACTTTTGGACTCCTTTGCAAAGTTTCAATATATTTTCTTTTTGTGTGTATAATCCAATTTACTGTGATATATAGGTGTTTTATTTATACATCATTTTCCTATAGAGAGGAGTTGTGAATTTTCCACACATTTATAGATTGCCTTAATATAAGGCTTTCGCATATAGCGCTGGCACTTTGTTATTATATGTTATTTAGGTAAGATTTTTTAAGGAATTTTATTTTGTGTTTAGCTGCTTGTATACATTATTATTTAATCTTATACTGTTTATTTACTACGATTGCGCTCTCCTATTCAAATTAATTTTTATTAAATGTGTCTCCTGGATGCAGGCGACATCCACTCCCTCTTTCTTTAAATCCCTGAGTAAGAGACTACATTTTCCAAGGGTGTTGAGCCCCTTGACATTAAGGGTTGTGACTTTCATAGTGTGTTATACCCTGGATCTGCATTTGTCTCATGGTACCACACCGGTGTGTCCATACGCGTTGTATGGCCGTTATAGTAGCCTTCTCTGATGGTGACGGCATCCCTGTTGTTACCTTATGATGCAAGGTGGTGAAGGGGGTAGGGAGGTTCCTGGGAGGGAGGTAAAACTTAACAAATCAATGAGTAAAGTAATGCTCAGAAGGTCTGAGCCGTAGCATGTCGTGGCATATCCAGACACCTCTGCTAGACTGTTATGGGCTGTTGTGAAGTTGTCCATTTTCTGCTCCATTTGCGACGTTCTGTGCCCAATCACAAGAAGTTGGAAAGCTTGCTTTTGATTCTCTGCAACATGGGGAAGGTGGGTACATGCTTTTTCAGCTGTAGTTTGCTTGTAACAGCGACTGCTTTCAGCTCCTTAATATTTGAGCAGCGGGAGCTCTACATGCATGCGGCCGGTCAGTTCGAACTTCAAACCACATCCCAGCTATCAGTTTTAGAGGCATAAACGTGGCACATCATGGCAACTTTAGGTGCATAAAATTGGCACACCATGGCAACCAGCTTTAGATGCATACAATTGGCACACCGCGGCAATCAGCTTTAGATGCATACAATTGGCACACCGCGGCAATCATCTTTAGATGCATACAATTGGCACGCCGCGGCAATCAGCTTTAGATGCATACAATTGGCACGCCACGGCAATCAGCTTTAAATGCTTAAACTTGGCACATCATGGTAATCAATTTTAGATGCATGAACGTGGCACATCATGGCAATCAGCTTTAGAGGCATACAACTGGTACACCATGGCAAACAGTCTTAGCTGTATAAAATTGGCACACCATGGCAAACAGTCTTAGATGCATAAAATCGGCAAACCATGGCAATCCATTTTCAAAGCATCCAATAAGCACACCATGGCAAACAGTCTTAGATTCATAAAGTTGGCACATGGTAGCTTTAGAGGCATACCATTGGCACACCGTGGCAATCAGCATTAGATGCTTGCAATTGGCACATGATGGTAATCAGTTTTAGATGCATACAATTGGCATATCATGGCAGTTTTACATGCAGAAACTTGGCATATCATGGCAGTTTTAGAGGCATAATTTTGGGTAGAATGGCAGTTTTAGAGGCAGAAACTTGGCACATCATGGTAATCTGTTTTAGAGGCATACGACTGCTTACTTACAGACTCAGTCAAAATCAGAAGTTCTGTGTCCCGCTCTTTCATCCAGGCAACTCACATTGATTATCCCAGTGGTGGAACTAATTCAGAGAGGGCCGTGGTGCAAGTATGTTTTCTGGGCCCCTCTCTAGTAACATTTGCCCATCGTTGCAGGTTTATATTTGTGAGCAGTGTTTGAGCGTTTGTAAGCATGTTTTTATATAAAGTATATGTGTGCATGTATGGGTGTATTTGTATGTACTGTTGCCATTGGAATGTAGTAGTGTACTTGTGTGTAATATTTGCGTCTGAATGCAGGGGTGTTTGTATGTAGGGTTGGACTTTAAATGCAGGTGTGCTTTTTGTGTGTAGTGTTGGTGTTTGAATGAAGGGGTGTATATAATTTTAGTGTTTTAATACAGGGATGTGGTTGTATGTAATGTTTGCGTTTGATTGCAGTGTGTGTGTAGTGGAGGCAGTGTGTGTATATTGTGTATATAAAATATACATATACACAATGTGTGTTTGAATGTAAGCATGTTTTGTATGGAGTATGCATGTTAAATATTGGTGTTTGAATGCAGGTGTGCATTTGTGTGCAGTGTATACACTTCCACACACATACAGAGACACACATTGACACATATGCAAATACACAGACACACAAATACACACACTGACACACCAATACACACAGACATACACGCAATGACACCTAGTTTCCCACACAGATACACAGACACTCATGTACACATATACACACTGACACACAATACACACAGACACACACTGACACAAAAGAACACACAGATACACATACATACAGAGACATGAGGTGAAGGTGACAGTGTGGGAGGGAGTGTGTGTGTGCTGGTGACAAAGGGCAGGGTGAGAAAGGGTTACAGTGGGCAGGGTAGGGGAAATAGGGTTACAGTGTGGGGGGCATGGGGAGAAAGAGCTACAGTGGGGGGCAGGGAAAGATGGGGGTGTGGGGCAGGGGAGAAGGGGTTACAGTGTGGGAAGGGGCAGGAGAGAAGGTGTTGTGTGGGAAGGGAGAGGAGGGGTCACAGTGTGGGTGGGACAGGGGAGAGGAAGGGTTACAGTGGGGGGGGCAGGGAGAGAAGGGGTTACAGTGTGGGGGGTCAGGGAGAGAAGAGGTTACAGTGTGGGAAGTGCAGGGAGAGAAGGGGTTACAGTGTGGGGGGGGGCAGGGAGAGGAGGGGTGAATGGCCCCGCCCCCATTCCACCTACTTGCCAATTTCATCCAATCTGGGAAAGCATTGAATTGGCTAACAATTATAAATTCTGCCGATGTCAGCAAAGGAATGGATCGGGGGCGGGGCCAGCTACGACAGACCCGCGCAGTGCTAAAAATACCACCTAAATGGTGGTTTTAACACTATAGGGTCTGGAATACATGTTTGTTTTCCTGACCCTAAAGTGTGCCTTTAAATTTAGGCCTATATTGTCTAAATGCATTCAATCTTCACATTACATTAGAGGGGAATGCTTTTAATTATTTAAGTAATTTTTTTCTTCATTCACTTTTACCCTTATTTTGGGCATTTTTCTTTTCTTAAACCCCTTAGAATCATATTGGCGAAACGATATCCATTCAACAGAAAATGAATCCACCAGTTGTCATTTTCATTTTAAACTGTTTCCCCAATTTAAATTAAAAATAAAGTGGGCTTACCCTGATACTATACGTAGATGCACCCATATACTCATGCACATATATTTCACCCAAACTGTAATCCTTCATTCACATGCTGACCCACCATGTAAGTAGACCCATCATTCACGCACTGACACTCGGTGTAAATGCAGTTTAACAGAATCCTCCCTTCACACACTGACATGTCATGCTAAACTTACAGACACACTGACGTGCCACACAAATGCAATTATGCACATACATACTGCCACTCCACAGGCATACTGAAAACCAAAATCCACATATTGTGGTGGCGATAATGTTTAGTTCAGGCTTATTACATCAACACGCAATTAATTTTCAGCAGAACCACAGTCAAAGGTCCAAATGAAATATTTGTTATATTTACTAACGACTGAATTAACAGCCCTAAACAGAGGGCAATTTAATACAGGACAAACTAAGCTACTGCCTAGAGACCTTAGAAATTTGGGGGCCTGCCAAAAGAAACAGCTAGTCTTATCCAACCCTGTATCCTTGAACTGAGCATATTTTGCAAAGTGACAGAGAACTCTCTTTGACTATCCCACCTAGGGCCTAATAAAATCTCAATCCAGCTCTGATCAGAAGATAAATTCTGCAGTTCAGTTATTTCTCAGATTAACAGGTAGACGTTGTCAATTGTCTGAAGCTAATGAGAGCTGATTTTGTCATATTCAATTCTGTTGCCTGTTTTTTCCCGCTGACCTTAAATGATTTAAAAATGATTTAAAGTCATTAATATCTAATAAGGCTGTTAATAAGGATTAAACTGGCCAGCTGGCTTTGGATGGAGAGTTATCTTATATATTTTATCTTCAGTCGATCAATACTTCGGTAAAAAATCTTGCTAAACCAAGCCAATTTTAAAACAGGCCAACTTGTACCAAACCTAATCAACCAATCAGCAAAGAATCTCTCCAAACCAATTTTGGAGTGATTGCAAAAAAACAAAAAACCCTTTCAGCATTGAGTTACCTGGAGGCAATCTGTTAACATAATAAAATAATGACATTTAAAATAATAATGAAATCTAGGTTCCGTTAACCTCCACCAAACTGTAATAGAGCCATGGTATTTAGCTCCAGAAATAAAATGAGCTTCTGTACTTTGACCAGGCTGCCAATGATAAATTAAGGTAAGGTTAAGGTCAACGCTGAACTCAATTCGAATTTCCTAACCAATATTTCCTTTGCACCTCTCGGCACTGTATCTGTAGCACCCCTACTCCCCTTAAACAACCCATAAATAGCAATCACTTTTGAAGCCTTCTTAGAAAAACATTTTTCCTCATAAAAAAAGAGTAAAGCATTGTTTGCAGCCCCAAGGAGATCAACAAATGGTCTAATGTCTAGTTTTGTGTTTTACTGGTTAGCACTTGCTGTATAGGCCCGTGACCTTTTACTGAAACCCCCTTTAACTAGTTTATTTTGGCTTCTTGCAGACATTCATAAAATTCCAAGGGAACTGGAGGTTTTAAGAACAGTTTGTTAAAAAAAGAGAGAGAGAGAGAGTAAAATAAAAATAGTAAAATAAAGAAATAAAAAAAGAAATAAAATAAAATAAAAAAAGATGAAAAAGAACTAGAGGATTTTTTTCCATTACCTTGTCACAAAGTTTCTAATGTGAGTCTTGTGTCTTTCAAATCCTTTTAAGCGTCAGCTTCTGAAAAGGAGGAAAAGGGAGGGGGGATAGATATAGTAAATGCCTATCTTTCACTTGGTTTAAGTCACAATTTGTCTAAGCAGATAGAAGTCTCACAGCATCAGCTGCCAGTCATCCTCCAAGAGTCTTTAAGCCTGCACAGCGGGTTAGCAGTAATATAGAATGGCCCTAGAACTATTGCATCTGAAACAAATTAGATCTATGTTGCAGCCACCCAGCGATTGCTGATGGATGGAGGTCTGTATTTACTGCAAAACTAATTGGCAACATACACAGACATCCAAAAGCATATTATTTTGCCAGACATCAAAATGGTTGTTTTTTTATTATAGAACATTATACGGCTTAAGATAAAAAAGAGCAGTGAGAGTTTTAAATCTCATAAAAGGGTTTGACTGCAGAGTAAAAAATAACATACACCGAGGTAAAAAAAAATGAAAAAATGGGGACTTGATTTGGGGTTTGGAGTTTTATTAATGAAATCTTCTCTGCAAAATGTTTCCAATTAAAAAACAATTCAGAATGCCGGGCAGTAATAAAGTGTTTTTCTTTTAAATGGCCTGAGACTTTTAAAAGTTGTGATGGATAAAAATGCCATTGGATGGTTATTAAACCATAATTCAAAAAAGGTTTAACGGAGTGAGGGTCTGCAAGAGGAAAACACAGTAGTGTTATACAGGATAAAATTACTAATAAGACATTTTTTTTTTCATACGAAAAATATATATATATATATTTTTTTTTTTTAAACTTAACTTGTTACATTTATAAACAGGTAAGAAATGAGAAAAACACAAAACCAAAAATATACTAATGTAGTAAAAGATTTCTACATGAAAAAATATTAAGTTGGCTATCAACTGGTCTTATAAATTCATATTTATATGAATTCATTTAGAAAGGGGAAATGATTACTATTTGTGATACATTATTTATATTATTTTAATAGTTTACCTCAATCTGTCCAATACATGTGTGTGTTTGTGTGTGTGTGTGTGTGTGTGTGTAAGTGTGTGTATTTTGTATTACAAGTAAAATAGTGACATTTTTAGTTTTTAATCATATGATCATTTTCTTAGATCAGACTGTATATTTAAATTAATCTTGTGTTTGATATAAACTGTACATGAATCAAAATGTATCATTTATTAGTTTAAAAACCCACACATTGAATGTTCACCTCTATGCCTTCCCCATTAGCCCAAAAGCTCATCTGCAGCTAATGTTTAAAATAACTGTTTTTCTTTCTCAGAAATTAAATGAAAACCACAGATAAGTTAGATGCGGGATTTATTTTCTACGGAATAAATACATACGTATATAGATAGATACATAATTAATTAAATAAAAATAAACATTATTCGTCTATATAAATTTTGCTACCACCAACTGTGATGGTTCTATGATTACGTCCAAGGAAAACATCTCGCTCACCGGGAGCTCACTCAATTTGAGGTGCTATGCACACATAGAGAGCACTTACCCCAAGGAATATCTACTATTTCTACAATGTTACTCACGATGCCTTCGAGGATCCCACCCACATAAATGGCAAAATGGGAACAGAGCATCGGGATCACTCTTACAGAGGACCAATATGATAGCATCCACATACTGGCCCATCAAGGCACAATCTGAGCCAAATTGCAAGACAATAACTATAGGCTTATCACCTGCTGGTATTTCGGTGATGGCTTCTCCCACATGTTGGAGATGTGAATCAACTGATGGCACGGACCTGTACATTTGATAGTTTTGCCCCATTCTGGATTAGGATCCACAGCTTAATCACCTATATCCTAGACTCTAATTTCCCAATGCAACCATTACCTATGTTACTGCAACACTCAAAAACACCACTCTCATCCTATAAGAAATCTCTCACAAGGCATCTTTTAAATATGGCAAAGTCTTTAATTACTCAGGTGGTGCTCCTTGAGGTCCTGAAAGTTAAGCACTGGATGGACAAAGTTGAAGAGTTCTATGACATGAAATGCTCACAGCATCAAACCGAGTAATGACCCAGAGCTGCTCCCAGGAGGGTAACTTTGTCTCAAGGAACCCTTGGAGGGGACAGATAGAAGATATTCTCTCCCCTACTTTATATTCTTCGTCCTTTGCTGATTCTGATAGGTAGGCACTAAACAGTCTACTGTTGTCCCTAAGTTGGTCCTGGTTGTTTGTTAATCTAAGTTCCTACCCTGAGAGCTCTGCACATCGTAAGATGACTCAAGGGTCATGATGGCGTCGATGGCGGGGGTTGGCTCCCGTGATATTGGAGCTGGCTCAGTAATTTTTCCTCCTCCCACACCCTCTTTGACATCCACTGCAACCACCCATTATAGAGGTGGAGAGGAGCACCTACAGCCTAAGCAGTTTTACCTGCTCCACTTTTTTGTTAGTTATATTTTAGCTTCTTTTTATTGATTATATTTTAGAAATTGGTGTTACACTATGCAGGGCCAATCCTGGGTGGGTGTATGGGGTGAGCAGGGCAGGTGCTCTGCAGATATTGATACCCCCCACTACAGTCCCTATCCTAACCACTACAGCACCTCTACCCCAATTGCAGCCCATATCCCCCCTCCAACAGCCCCAATCTCCTCACTAGATTTCTTAACTCCCCAATTACAGTATATACCCTCCAGTGCAGCCCCTGTCCCCCCACTAGAGGCGCTATCCTCCACTAGAGCCCATAACTCCTAAATTACAGCCACTATCACCCCACAACAGCCCACTGCCAGTGCCCCTCCCTAGATTAGGTTCTGCTTTTGGCACTGACAAGTTATTTGGGCACAAAAATGGCGCTAATTTTGGGACACAGATGGCAATAGGTAGCTGTATGGGCACCCAGATGCCACTGGAAAACAAAGATGTCAATGTTAAGCTTTTTGGCGGCAAAGCTAGCACTGTAGAAAGTGGGTGACATGTTACCTGGTGAAGTTGGGGAGTGATTGGGGAGGTGGAGTAATTTCCATAGAAAATGGGTGTGGCTAGAAATGTTATGTTTGTGAAGTGGAGTTAACGATATAGTCACACCCACTTGGGGGGCACCAAAAATATTGCACCCAGGCGTCATTGACCCTAGGATCGGCCCTGACACTGTTTTCTTTTATTTTTTTTACAAATATACTAAATGGATTTATATGATGTAAGTGTTTATTGAGCACTTTACACTGATTGCACTTCAGTTTGAATCACTTAATTGTGATTGAAATGTCATTTATTTCTACCTTGTTTTTCATGCACTTTATTGAATATACAGTGCATTTTGTCAAAAAGTATCACTTGTAAATTGGTAATATTTTATACACTGTGCAATTCACAAACTGTTAAAGACACAGCACATTTTTTATATTGATGTTTGTTGTTTCGGAGTGTTTTTTGGGGGCTATTACACTTGATAAAGTGCTGCTAATTATTATTATTATTATCATCGTTTTAAACAGAGACAATTTATATAAGCCATTTTTTATTTGTAAACTTTGTTATATATGATTTTTCTTGTGGAGTACATGCCTCAGAGCTGTTTGGTAGCACGATGCGAACCTACACGATATTAGGCAGGTGATTTTAATGCTATACATATATATATGGAAATTCTTATTTCCTATGACTAATTCTAGTCAAAATTCATCATAACATTTTTAAATGACTGACGAATTTTAAAGACATAGAAATAATGTAACACTTGTATAGGTTTTGTGTTTGGGTAACTTGCATACAGCAGAAATGTACTCTTATCATTTGTTTTTTAGAGCCCCCTCACACTACATCCTTAGCCTAACCCCCTCTCAGCTCAGAAGGAACCTGAATTCTACTAACCTCCAGCAACTCTCAGCTCATGTCTGTTCCTCTCTGGTCATCTCCTTGTATAATGCTACCCTCATCTCTGCCCTGGATGCTACAGCCCCACTCCAAACATACACCTCAAAGAAGACGTGCCTCCAACCGTGATTCACTAAGTTAACCCATTACCTGCAGACATGCTCCCGTTCAGATGAATGCTGCTGGAGGAAGTCCCTCACCTTATCAGACTTTCTCCATTATAAATTAATCTTGCATCCATACAGCACACCCCTCACTCTTGCTAAACAAGCATACTTTTCCTCTCTCATTAGTTCATGCTCATGTAATCCAAGGCATCTTTTTGATATCTTCAACTCTCTCCTTCATCCAGCTGAAACCATTTAGCCACTCCCCAAATTAAACTTTCAGTAGCTTTGCACACTATTTCACAGAAAAAACTGAACAGTTAAGGAAATGATTCTCCATCCTCCCCCACCCCCCTTTGCTCCTGTCTCGCAAAACCCCACCCCACCTGGCTACTAACCAGAAGGCGGCTGCTTTTTTTATCTCCTCTCGTCCCACCACTTGTCTGTTTGATCCTGTCCCTTCCCACCTTATCAGATCTTTCCCCTTGTCTTGTACCATTCTTAACACACATCTTCAGCTGCTCTCTTTCATCTGGTGATGTCCCTACTCCCCTTAAACATGCTACTGTTGTACCCATCCTAAAAATGTCATCCCTAGACCCGTCTTCTCCTTCCAACTATCGTCCTATATCCCTGCTCCCCTTTTCCTCAAAGCTTTAAAAAGACTTGTCTTTACTCATTACTTGTTTGACTCAATTTGTTAATTCCAACTCTCAAAGCTTCTAGTATGACTTGTCTTTACTCGTTACTTGTTTGGCTCACTTCTTCAATTCCAACTCTCTACTCCACCCTCTTCAAGCTGGCTTCTGCCCCCTCCATTGTACTGAGACTGCTCTGACTAAAGTTACAAATAAACTAACCACTGCTAAATCCAAAGGCCACAACCCCATACAAATTCTTCTTGACTTCTCTGCTGGTCTTGACACTGTTGATCATGTCCTCCTTCTCCATACTCTTCAATCCCTCAGTCTCTGTGACACTGTCCTCTGGTGGTTCTCCTCCTATCTCTCCCAACATTCGTTCAGTAGCTCCTTTTCCAATGACACCTGCTCCTCTTGTCCTGTCTTGGTTGGAGTCCCCCAAGGATCTGTTCTTGGTCCTTTTCTGTTTGATATCCGCTACCACCTGTATGCTGATGTCACCCAGATATATCTCTCCTACCCTGATCTCTCCCCCGCTATCCTACAATGTGCCACCAATTGCCTCTCTTCAATCTCTGACTGGATGTCCTCCCGCTTTCTGATTCTAAATCTCTCTAAAACAGAGCTTCGCACTTTTCCTCCTCATAATGCTGATCCTCCTCTTTCGCTTTCCCTGCACGTTGATGGCACTTGCATCAGTCCATCCTTTCAAGCTCGCTGTCTTGGTGTTGTCTTTGATCCTGGCCTCACCTTTGAGCCTCATATCCAGTGTGTTTCTAAAACCTGTTGATTCCACCTTAAAAACATTGCCCACATTTGCCCCTTTCTTATGCAAGATGCTGCCAAAGAGCTTGATTGTGCTCTGGTAATATCATGGATTACTGTAATCCCCTCCTAGCTGGTCTCACCAAACTACCCTGCAACATTCTGTAACAAATGCTGCTGCCAGGCTGATCTTTCTCACCCATCATTCTTCCCATACCTCACCCATCTGTCGTTCCTTACACTGTCTTTCTGTATCCTATAGGTGTAAATGCAAATTACCAACCCTTACCTATAAAGCTCTAAACAACTCTAGCCCCTGTTACATTTTTTCACTGATTCATACATATGCCCCTTATCGGTCTCTCCGCTCTGCTGGTGACCTTCTCCTTTCTGCTGCTCACACTCTTACTGCTAACTGGCGCTTGCAGGACTTTTCATGGGCAGCTCCTTTCCTTTGGAACAGCCTGCCTACCCCCATCAGACTCTCTCCTAGTCTTCAATCTTTTAAGAAGTCCCTCAAAACTCATCTGTTCAGAAATGCTGATGGTGTCCCAGAGTAACTGTGTCACATTTCTGTCTCTTGCGCTCTTCTAAAGAGACACACTCCACTTTCAACTCCAGTTCTGCTACGTTTCACTTTGTTTGGTGGCTGTCCCCTTTGATGCTCTATTGAGTGTTTATACCCCATCTCCTCTAGACTGTAAGCTCATTTGAGCAAGGTCCTCATCTACCTATTGTTCCTGCAATATTTTGAAATTGTCTCATTTATTGTGAAATTTTCCCGCTTTCATAATATTGTAAATCGCTGCAGAATAAGTTAACGCTATATAAATACCCATAATAATAATATTTAACTTAATGAATTTTTCAAATATGCAATTAACTATGTAATTAACTTGATGGATTTTTCAACTATGTAATTATATCATGTGCTTTAACTTTACTGAACAAGTTAGCACAATGGCTAAGGGTGACAGGAAGTGGAGCCCCACAGCTGGGTAGCCCGATGTTTCCTGCCCTATGGTACAAAGATCTCTTCATATATGAGACAGTCCTAGAAAATAATTACTTAGGAGACTTGATGAAGATTATCAGAATTAAGAGGCAGATGGTATTTATTTTTCTATTCATGTAATAGGGCTGTCAGAAATGAAGTCTGATCTGACATGCAGATATCAATGCTGCACACATGGGGTTCATCTGAAACTGACAAAGATTTGCCACCCAAGAACAGGGCTATGGCTCAATTACATTTAGATTTTTAAATAATTTTTTTCCCCTTATTGTGGTTAAACAACAAATTATATAATTAAGTAAACCCCCTTCAAGAAAGCTTCACAAGTAAGCCCCATCGCTATATAAAAACAGACTGTTTTAAATAAACCAAAAAGTTAAAAAGTGCAACTTTTCATGTGGAATTTTTGCAAACATGTTCACGTGCGCACAACGAAAAAAAATTGAATTATCTACGAATTGATTAGTCTTGAAAAAATTGTTTCAGATGAGTCGCATTTTATTCACTTGGTGTTTTATTCTTTTTTTTAACCATGCAATCGTTTCGGCAAAATAACATTTGGACTAACCAAAATGGCAAGAAATTGCAACTGTTAATGTACTGCAAAATATATACATAATCTAAATGGTTTATAGATCAAGTGAGGAGAAGTAACCAATAGAGGAAAAATGGAGGACAAAAAAAATGGTTTGTCCATATTGAATCATTCATACAACACTTTGCTGATCGCCCAAAATAAGGATATATCTTAATTAGTTTTAAAAAAAAAGGAAATATTTTTTTTCTCTCTGTAGATTGCAAGATCCCAAGAGCAGAATCGTCAGTTCTTCAAGAAAGAAAGAGACATATTACTGTGTATTATTGAAAAATTCAATTGAGGAGTTTATGATCAACCACAAGATCAAAGGAGGAGAGACATGCGTCCAGAATCCCAAGATAGATTTATTTTTTTCCATTACATACCCATTATTTACCTTTTATTTTTAGGGTAGTATTGGAGTGTTAGGGTTGCTACGAATGTTAAACTAATGTTAGAGCTAGGGTTAGAGTTAAGGTTAGTGCTAAGGCTATGGTTAGTGTTAGTGTAAAGTTTAGAGGCAAACTTGGAGATTTGTTTCATTCCAAACTGCAATTCGGACTAATTTGAGACAAGTTTCCAAACTCTGAGATAAAATGTACCCAAATCAAAAATGAATGCCTAACTAGTTCAGTTCAGAGTCATGAGTCTGAATTCCAACGGTAGTGCCCAAAAAAAAGATGATTGATGGGAAAAAAAGATGATTGATGACTAGTGATGTACCGAACGGTTCGCCGGCGAACGGTTCCTGGCGAACATAGCATGTTCGCGTTCGCCACGGCGGGCGAACATATGCGCGGTTCGACCCGCCCTCTATTCGTCATCATTGAGTAAACTTTGACCCTGTACCTCACAGTCAGCAGACACATTCCAGCCAATTAGCAGCACACCCTCCCTAGCAGACCCTCCCACCTCCTGGAAGGCATCCATTTTAGATTCATTCTCAAGCTGCATGCTTAGTAAGAGGAGGGAAAGTGTAGCTGCTGTTCATAAGATAGGGAAAAGCATAGCTAGGTTAGGGATAAGGGTATGCTTTTTTTAATTTATTTTTTCTATGTAATGTAATTGCACTTAGTTGTCTGCCACTGCTGCCAGCTTCTGTGTCAGGCTCACAGTGCATACTGTGCCCATTTCCCCAGTCAGTGCCACCACTTACATCTGGTGTCACAATAGCTTGGATTTAAAAACAAAAAACTTTTTTCACTGTTATAGATTGAATAGCAGTCAGTTGTCTGCCACTGCTGCCAGCTTCTGTGTCGGGCTCACAGTGCATACTGTGCCCATTTCCCCAGTCAGTGCCACCAATTACATCTGGTGTCACAATAGCTTGGATTTAAAAACAAAAAACTTTTTATAGATTGAATAGCAGTCAGTGTCCTTAAAGCGGGTGTGTGCATTTAACAGTGGATACGGTGACCATTGCCACCACTTAGATCTGGTGACACAAAGCTTGTATTTAAAAAAAACCAACCACTTTTT
>OW240919.1:16602773-16765680 GCA_933207985.1 Pelobates cultripes | reverse complement strand
ACCGTCCCCTAGCCATTTATCTTTTTTTTCAGCATTAATTAAATCTGTCTTTGGCTCAACAGGTGGAATTCAGAATCACAATTCAAAATGAAAATATGTGTCCATTATGTGGCTCGTTTTGGGTCAAGGTTTGGGTACATGTTGGTTCAGAGTTCACCCATTTATGTGTTTGGATCGAAAAAATCTAAGTCTAATAGCCACTGTTAGTTAGACAAACCCTTTAGAATGGAAATTGCTAGGCCACAAGGGTCAAATTAAATTGCACGCATTTCCTCTACTGAATTGGGAATACATAAAGCCAGTAGTCTCTGCTTCAATATGACAAAGATAAACATGATTGATAGTTTGTCCTTGCCATGCCAGGTAATGGCAATGCTCTGACCTACAATAGAAAAATGTTTGTACATTTAGTTTTAATGCGTATATACAGCATTACAAATGTTATGCAAAGATGACTTTAACAATGCTGGATGTCTCCAATTTTTCTGTTAGTGGAAGAGTCATCTGCAAATGGCTCAGACAAAACTGAATCTAACATTTACCATTTGCCCATTATTGGCTTTGAAATGAATGTATCAATTAAAGATAATGTATCGTAGTAAATGAGAAAGTATAACGTTTCACCTAAATTGACTTTAGAGACAAAATAGTTTCGAAAAAAAAAAAAACAAGAGAAAAGAAAAAGGAAAGCTCGGAAACTCAAAATCTCCACCCCTACTCTAATTTTCTAATTTTCTTTTCAAAACAAAGGTCCAAACCCTGCAGCCGTAAATAGGGATCAGAATGAAAAAAATCCCCACAATATACAGATATAACATCTTGTCCTATCCTTCCTATCCTTCCTGACCACAGAGTAGAGAGAAAACTCCATGTAGTGCTCTGGTCCTCTGGTGTGTACTTTCCCAGGAAATAAGGCAGAGTTTGGGTTCCATGCTTAAGGGATTAGTGTGCAATATAAAAAGAAATCTTCCTAAAAAAGAGCTAGTACAATGATCTAATAATAGATTACTAGAGTCCAGCATATCTATTTATGGATCCATGATTTCATATCAGAACATAAATCCATTATTATAAACATATGGGTCTAACTGGTACTGGAGCAGGTCCTATTACATGCCTGTATCACAGTAAAATGTTTCTAAACCAGATTATAACAAATTGAAAAGTGAATTGTGAGTTAAGGTAGAAATAGCTAACCTATGACTATAATAGAGTTGGAACATTTTTCCAAACCAGCTATTTCCCTCTTTTATTTATCTATCTATTTATTTTGTCAGTTGTAGCAGTTGTAGTAGAAATTATAAATTAAAAAAAACAAAAACAAAAAACAACTCTGGACAGTAGCACCAAATAGAAATGTACATTCCAGGTGTGCCCCCACTCCCCTCTTTTTTTAATGTATATTTGGAATCCAGACCAGATTCCTACAGGGCCAGACTTGGAACAAAAAGCAGCCCTGGAAAAAAATTCTATACCAGCCCAATAATGCATCGCACCAGCATAGTGTGCAGGTATAGAGGTGGAAAAGTTAACTTTAAGGGACACTCCAGGCACCATAACAACTTAATCTAAATGAAGTTGCTATTTTGCCAGGAGGCCCCTGAGGTGCTCTTACCTTTAAGGGGTTAAATCTTCTCGAATGGTTTGTCCTCAACGTTGCCTCCAGCTTTGATGTCCACCTTTGTGGCATTCAACTTCTGAATTTTCAGATTCAGAAAGTGCGGAGTGCCGCCGGGAAAGGGAGCCGTTGATTGGCTGAGAGTGGTCAGTCCTTCCGTCTGTCTCATTTTACCTCCCTAGTCCATAAGTGGTGCTCATCCTGCATTCATAGTAGTGTGAATATGGACCCTGGTGCTGGCATAGTTAAGCCCTGTCAGGCGAAAGGTCCGTAAAGCAGACCAGATACGTAGCGTACTCACATATTTCATGGTATTTTTGGTGTACAAATAAATCACCCAACAAAATAACACAAGAGTAAACTGTTAAAGCCTCTGATAATTTATTGCATTCATATGCTGCTGCCACCCTGAGAAGGACAGCAATTTTGGCTTGATTGGTTTGATTAGCATCTCCCTCCACTTCAGACCTCTCTGGGTAAAGAGTTAAAGAATACAGGTAAATATATAGGTGCCAGGATGTCTCCACTGGACCGGAGGGAGATGCTGGTTATATATAATAATTGAATCCTTGTGTGTGTGAGAGGAGCCACCTTCTGCCATTGGAACATTCTGGTTGGTCCTAAGAAACCAGCTCATGCAGTCACTTCTCACATGAAGCAATCTCCTTCAGTGAGGCTCTATGTGTTCCCAGATATATCACAAGTAAGACTTATGTAGACTCGTAGTGTAAACCCCAATAGTCAGCACCATGGGTGCTTGAGAGTGAACAAAGAGATTGGCTTGAAGAACTGCTTGGCCGCTTACTGCCACTCGGCACTGCAAGACAGCCTTGTCACCCCAAAGCAGCTACTTTTGCTGACATTTTGCAATATAGTTCAGTACAATTCGCTGTTTAGTGAATAAATCCACATGACTAAATCGCACGGAGTGCTCCGTAAATGTGTAATGCAACAATTCTTACACAATTTGTCAGCAACAGCAAGCCACCCGATGGAATCTGTATCAAAAGCAAAGATGACAACTAAGAACATTAACATTAATTAGGTAGAGAAGCACCTGAAAACAATTTCAGCAACCTCTATGGGGTAATTTTTAGAGAAAGAGCAAAGAATAATGGGATCATTTGTGGAAATTTGGAGGAAGTTAACTGACTTTGCTATCTTCTGATTTGCACAGATTTTCCACAATGTGGACCTCCTCCAAGATGGCCCATACTGGCCTTGAGATGAGGTCATTGACCCAACATTTGTAACAGGAGCATATAGAAAATAAATGGAATAATGCTATTGCTTAGAACAGCGCAGCAAATCAAATTGACCATACTACTGTCATGCAAGGGGTGTAATTCTCATATGTTAAAGTGGCAAGGTCATTTTTTATAAAGCTGCACAGTTCACAGGAAGAAGATGGTGAAGGGACAGCTTCAGGTAATTATACTTACTCTTTTTTTGCACCCCACGAAATATGCAGAGATTCAGGATAGTGACAGATCCACATTAAAAATGAGCCACGTGGTTTCCAAGTAATCTGACTTGAAGAATGGCCCAAGAATGCACTGGGCCTCACTTGTCTTCAACATTATGGCACAGAAAGCTTTGAAACACACATTATCAAATTACCGAAAATATATTAATTGATATAAACGCTTTGTCTTTGTAATAATTATTATTATTATTCCTAGAATGCATTTTTTATCCCTTAAAAAATGCAACCCACACAAAAAAAAACAACATTCTGATTGCTCATTGTTACCCATTGATATGGGTGCATCCCATTGTACAGTGCTACGGAATTTGCTGGCACTATATAAATAATAAAATAATAATAATAATTACAACTTGGCATTGACCTATTTAGAGCAGTCTAAATAAAGATTTGATCATTCAAAATATTACCTTAAATATATATAAAGAGGGATTTCCCTTTAAACTCTGCAGCTGCTCAAGAACTCCTGTCTAAAGCACATTATTCTGTCAACATATTATTTTCTTTGGATAAACCAGTAACAGTAGTTGAAATCGATGTAGTGAGACTAAATCTGCTGCAGGTGCGTCAGAGTTCATGCACAGGATAAAGCGAGGTTGCCTGTCCCAGAGAAAGGGAAGTTAATGTCAGTAATGACTAAATGAGTTGTTTGGCTCCAGATTCCACCATCGCACAGAAAGAAAAGGTTTTCAAATAAGACTTTTAGAGGAAGCAGCAGCAGACGTTCCATGTCGGCATTACTCAAGCACTGCTAAGTCCTGCCATAATTTGCTTTTTGTTAAAAGGAATTCATTCTGGTGACAGTACATAAGAGAATATGCAGTCAAAACAGTCAGTCTTAGAAATACATTGTGTTTGATAAAGCCATGTTTCACGTGTGTCTGAAATGTCCTATGTTCCTTTACGTGTGTATGTGGTTTTGGATGGAGAAACTATTTTTCCCTCATTTTTCCTTTTTGTCTTTACCTCTCTTTGTTTTCGTTTTTTCCAAATCTTTAAAAAAAATTCAATAAAAATTATTTTAAAAAAATTATTAAAGTTTTTTACAGGTCAAAATGTAACTAATTTGCCTGTGTTGAGTAAGCATGCTGAAAAATATAATCTGTGAAAAAACTTGAATAGAAAACAACAGAAAAGAAACATTTTCTAAACCCCCAATGGTAGTTTCCTTTATCAAGGTAATCTACACGGGAAACATTACCCTTTCAATGCCACCTTTTCTGTAAAAAAAAAAATTAAAACTGCACTGCAATAAACATGTTTAGGATCACAAGCAACTGCAATTAACCAAAGCTAGGCATACCCTGTATTAGAGACACAGAGTCATCATGTCCTGAATTAGAGACACAGAGCTAGGCATGTCCTGTATTAGAGACACAGAGCCAACATGTCCTGAATTAGAGACACAAAGCTCGGTATATCTTGCATTAGAGACACAGAGCCAGCATGTCCTGTATTAGAGACACAGAGCCAGCATGTCCTGAATTAGTGACACTGAGCTAGGCATGTCCTGTATTAGAGACACAGAGCCAACATGTCCTGAATTAGAGACACAAAGCTCGGTATATCTTGCATTAGAGCCAGCATGTCCTGTATTAGAGACACAGAGCCAGCATGTCCTGAATTAGTGACACAAAGCTAGGCATGTCCTGTATTAGAGTCATAGAGCTAGCATGTCCTGTATTAGTGACACAGAGCTTGGCATGTCCTGTATTAGAGACACAGAGCCAGCATGTCCTGAATTAGAGACACAGAGACAGCATGTACTGAATTAGAGACACAGAGCCAGGAATATCCTGTATTAGAGACACCGAGCCAGCATATCCTGAATTAGAGACACAAAGCTTGGTATACCCTGTATTAGAGACACAGAGCTTGGTATATGCTGTATTAGAGAAACAGAGCTAGCATGTCCTGTATTAGTGACACAGAGCTTGGCATGTCCTGTATTAGAGACACAGAGCCAACATATCCTGAATTAGAGACACAAAGCTTGGTATACCCTGTATTAGAGACACAGAGCTTGGTATATGCTGTATTAGAGAAACAGAGCTAGCATGTCCTGTATTAGTGACACAGAGCTTGGCATGTCCTGTATTAGAGACACAGAGCCAACATATCCTGAATTAGAGACACAAAGCTTGGTATACCCTGTATTAGAGACACAGAGCTTGGTATATGCTGTATTAGAGAAACAGAGCTAGCATGTCCTGTATTAGAGACACAGAGCCAGCATGTAGAGACACAGAGACAGCATGTACTGAATTAGAGACACAGAGCCAGTATGTCCTGTATTAGAGAAACAGAGCTTGGTATGTCCTGTATTAGAGACACAGAGCCAGCATGTCCTGTATTAGAGACACAAAGCTTGGTATGTCCTGTATTAGAGACACAGAGCTTGGTATATGCTGTATTAGAGAAACAGAGCTAGCATGTCCTGTATTAGTGACACAGAGCTTGGCATGTCCTGTATTAGAGACACAGAGCCAACATATCCTGAATTAGAGACACAAAGCTTGGTATACCCTGTATTAGAGACACAGAGCTTGGTATATGCTGTATTAGAGAAACAGAGCTAGCATGTCCTGTATTAGTGACACAGAGCTTGGCATGTCCTGTATTAGAGACACAGAGCCAACATATCCTGAATTAGAGACACAAAGCTTGGTATACCCTGTATTAGAGACACAGAGCTTGGTATATGCTGTATTAGAGAAACAGAGCTAGCATGTCCTGTATTAGTGACACAGAGCTTGGCATGTCCTGTATTAGAGACACAGAGCCAACATATCCTGAATTAGAGACACAAAGCTTGGTATACCCTGTATTAGAGACACAGAGCTTGGTATATGCTGTATTAGAGAAACAGAGCTAGCATGTCCTGTATTAGAGACACAGAGCCAGCATGTCCTTCATTAGAGACACAGAGACAGCATGTACTGAATTAGAGACACAGAGCCAGTATGTCCTGTATTAGAGAAACAGAGCCGGGTATGTCCTGTATTAGAGACTATAAGCCAGCATGTCCTGTATTAGAGACACAAATCCAGCATGTCCTGAATTAGAGACAGCATATCCTGTATTAGAGACACTGAGCCTGGTATATTCTGTATTAGAGAAACAGAGCCATCATGTCCAGTATTAGAGACACAGAGCCATCAAGTCCTGTATTAGAGACACAGAGTCATCATGTCCTGTATTAAAGACACAGAACCAGTATGTCCTTCATTAGAGACACAGAGACAGCATGTACTGAATTAGAGACACAGAGCCAGTATGTCCTGTATTAGAGAAACAGAGCCGGGTATATCCTGTATTAGAGACAATAATACAGCAAACAATGTCAAACATTATAACAGAAACATTATGATGTGTGTACACTAAAACAGCTTCATCACCTCCTGTGACCCTATGTACCAATTTTATAATGTCCTCCAATCACTCTAAGTAACCCAAACAACAATTTCCTTCATACTTTAACCTCAGTTTCCTAGCTAATCATGGCAGTATCACTCATGGGTAGCTCCTCCCTTAGCAGTCACAAGATTATTTAGATTAATTATTTAGACCGATAGTGTGACAGATCCATCCGTATAGACTGAGATTGCTGGATTCGTCTGTTTTGCCTTTTCGTGAAATTACCCGTTCGTATGCCCCTGTTCAGTGAATTGACTTTTCCGCCGAAAACTACCGAACGGACGGCCACCCAGAAGAGAAGTGTGCTGCTGGTTAACCTCTTGATCCCAATTAGAACATTGCGGTTAACCACAGACACTTCTCAATTAAAACCGAACACAGGGTGGTCATCGTTCATATGTCGACCACGAGGCGTCGGCCATTTTAAACCATGCGAAAGACCAGCGGTGTTCGGC
Organism: Pelobates cultripes; assembly: GCA_933207985.1. NCBI lineage: Eukaryota > Metazoa > Chordata > Amphibia > Anura > Pelobatidae > Pelobates > Pelobates cultripes. Next base: position 16,758,704 of record OW240919.1, on the reverse strand, counting down.
ATTGATTTCATGGAACTGAAAACGGACACTTTTTCAGCCGAACACCGCTGAAGCCACCGACCTCCCTTCTCAATCAACAGAAGTGTGAGAACACCGGCCGTTCGGGAGGTTTAAATGCACAAATGGACTTACCCCAGATAGCCTTCCCATGGAGTCAATCGCATACCGAAAGACTGTAATAGACTTTGACTCCATGGCGATTGAACTATGCGTATGGGATCTGAGCGCTATTCGCCAATAATATGCACTCAGATCCAGGCTATCTGGGGATATGTGATATGAATGGGTAACATTCAACAATTGTAAAGTTATGTATTTTTATATGTTTTGCTATGTTGAATTTAAGATGGCGATTTGCCTCTGTCTTGGAGATAATTAAATTACTTCTCAATTATCTCCAGGGCAGAGGGGAGGAAACACTAATGCATGCTGGGAATATTCTGTGTCTGTGGGTCCTAACCTGCCATATGTCTGTATATTGTTACAGTCTCCCATTTGGTCCCCTAGGGGAGTGTCCACTAAGTGGGAGACCTGCATAAATACGGGCAGGTAGCCCACAGTAAAGCCAGTTCATGTTTTACTCTCAATGCGGAGCTTGGTCTCGTTATTGGGGGGATTTATTACCGACGACTAGAGACTGCTGGATGGGATTATTAGCCGATTGGGAGATATATGCGTTTGGCTACTTTTGGCGATTCGTGAGTTTGGAGCTCGTGGAGTGAAGTGCCCGTACAGGTCCCGTTCGTGAGTTTGCAGTGTTCCCTTGCTTGCGGTTCGCATGATTGTACTAGATACGCATGCAGCCTATGCTATTGCGAAAGGGGAGCATTCACTAAACGGCGGTTTGTACATTTATTGCTGAGGGTACCGTAACAGATAGGTATAAAGTTCCCCCCCTCCCCTTACACCTCAGTCTTTTTTCCTGTCCTTAGCTGGTTCTACAGGACTTAAAAAACGATTTTCTTTTTTGGCCACCTTCCTGCGTTTGTCGTTGGTTCTTTCCAAAGGAAGTTCATCCTCTCTTCATTTGATGAACCCAGTAAACAGCCTACATGAGCAGGACTAACTGGGTCAGGTTCGGTGTAAGTACTGAACTGCTAACTGGAATATGTATGGTGTTTTAAGGGAGACACATCTGCAAGGTAAAATGCGGGGTTGGACCTCCTTAAAAATTCCCCTTATGCATTACCCCTATAAATTGGAGCCAAAATCTCCCCTCTTGTGGCAGTTACTTGTACATTCCTTTGAAAGGGAATCCTTGATGGACACTGTTGTGATTTCAATTTGGGTATTCCAGAGCAGGTACTACACTCTCTTTAATTACCTGAGCACTTTGGTTTTGGAGTAGGAGAGTTCTGTTTAACTGATTGGGGTCTTTGCTATGTCTACCCATGTGTATTCTCACACTGCTTCCTCATTCCACTGTTGAACGCTGTATGCATTTCAAAAGGCGGAAGTGACGTTGCGGCTATCACGTCGTCTTACTGCGTGTCCGGAAGTGACATGTTAGTCGCGTGGGTGATGACTCGATCGGCTCAGAACGCATGGGTGCATTCCAAGCGTCTGCACATGTGCGATCGGACTAGTGCGGGGCTACTTAAATGCAGTATGGTCTGGGGTTCCTGTGTGACTGCATATCTGATTATAATCTGGTTACACACCTGTATCAGCGCATTGATGTGGTGCCGTTGTGTCCTTTGGCTGCTTGGGGTTTTTGCTACATTCCAGAAGGTATTCTTTTATTATACTTTCATTTTCTTTCTTAGCTTCAGTATAAGTTTTGCAAATTGTTAGACTTCTTTCTTTGTTTTTAGTCTAGTGATTTCTATTGTAGTATGGATTCTCCATCTGCCTCTACAAGATCCCTCTCTAGCAAGATCCCTCTCAAGCTCATTATTACATTTTTAGTCTGTCAAATTTTAAATAAGCAGAAACAGCAGGTGTACACACTGCCTCTTATCGGTACACTCCTACACTTTTTTGACACCTAAAACTTTATATTTAGTCTTCCTACTCCTGTTTTTGATATTCCATTTTTTATCCTCCAGATTGACTTTTTCCCAGCTTAGCAATGATCTGTCTTCTCCTCCTACCTCAGTATCAAAATCTCTCCTTACACACACTTTTCTCATCCTCCCAACAACCTTTACTCATGCCCAGCACTAATTTTTCCGATCCCTCTCTCCTACCCACACTCGATCTCATCCTAGACCCCATGCACATAAAACCCACTCACACCTCCTGTCACTATTTCTCCTCCTTCTTCTAGCAGCTGGTGATGTCTCTCCCAACCCAGAGCCCTTTGCCTCCCCTGCACACACCAAGACAACCAGAAACCACACAAATCTAATCACAATACCCTCATTTGCCAACATTCAGTGTGCACTCTGGAATGCCCTCTCTGTCTGCAGCAATTTGAAATCAACAACCATACATGACCTTTTCATCTCAAACTCACTCACACTACTAGCACTCACAGAGACCTGGCTTTCCCCCTCTGATAGTGCTACTCCTGCCTCTTAATGTTTTGGTGGGCTACGATTCTCCCATACTCCCAGACCCAACAACTGTAAATGAGGTGGTGTAGGCCAGGGCTGCCATCAGAAATTTTGGGGCCCCTGACAAAGCACAAGGTCTGCCTCCCCCCCAGGCCCACCCACACCCTACCTAGCCCACTGACAATGATGCAGGACTGAATGTGGTGTGTATAGTTGAAGTGAATTAGAATGTGTGTAAAGGATGTAGTGTTTGTGTGTATTAGATACTGTTCGTGCAGTGAATGCAGAGTGTGTGTTTGTGTAGCGGATGCAGTGTGTATAGTGAACGCAGAGTGTGTTTGAGTAGTGGATGTAGTGTGTGTTTGTGTAGTGGATGTAGTGTTTGTGTGTACTAGATGCAATGTGTTTAGTGAATGCAGTGTCTGTAGTGGATGTAGTGTGTGTATTAGACGCAGTGTCTCTGTATAGTGCATGCAGAGTGTTTCAATGTGTGGTGGATGTAGTGTGTGTACTGTGAATACAGGATGTTTGTGTAGTGGAAGATGTATGTATAGTTAATGCAGAGTGTGTGTTAGTTTAGTGAATGCAGAGTGTGTGTCAGTGTAGTTAATGCAGAGTGTGTGTTAGTGTAGTGAATGCAGAGAGTGTGCCAGTGTAGTGAAGGCAGAGTATATGTCAATATAGTAAATGCAGAGTGTGTGCATAGTGTAGTGAATGCAGAGTGTGTGTCAGTGTAGTGAATGCATAGTATATGTCAGTATAGTTAATGCAGAGTGTGTGCATAGTGTAGTGAATGCAGAGTGTGTGCTAGTGTGTAATGAATGCAGTGTGTGTTAGTGTGTAGTGAATGCAGAGTGTGTGTCAGTGTAATGAATGTAGTGTGTGTTAGTGCAGTGAATGCAGAGTGTGTTAGTGTATAGTGAATGCAGAGTGTGTGTTAGTATGTAGTGAATGCAGAGTGTGTGTTAATATGTAGTGAATGCAGAGTGTGTGTTAATATGTAGTGAATGCAGAGTGTGTGTTAGTATAGTGAATGCAGAGTGTGTGTCAGTGTAATGGATGCAGTGTGTTAGTGTAGTGAATGCAGTGTGTGTTAGTGTAGTGAATGCAGAGAGTGTGTTAGTGTGTAGTGAATGCAGAGTGTGTGCTAATGTGTAGTGAATGCAGAGTGTGTGTTAGTATAGTGAATGCAGAGAGTGTGTTAGTGTGTAGTGAATGCAGAGTGTGTGTTGTATTAGTGTATGCAAAGTGTGTGTTGTATTAGTGTAGGCAGTGTGTGTGTTGTATTAGTGTATGCAGAGTGTGTGTTGTATTAGTGTGTGTAGTGTGTGCGTTGAATTAGTGTATGCAGTGTGTGTTGTACTAGTGTATGCAGAGTGTGTGTTGTATTAGTGTATGCAGTGTGTGTGTTGTACTAGTGTATGCAGTGTGTGTGTTGTATTAGTGTATGCAGTGTGTGTGTAAATGTGCAAACTAGGGCCTGGAAGGGGGAGGGGCATTTTTACATTAATTTCACATAAATTTTATATTAAATGTAATTAAATGTCTCACCCCCCTCCCTGCTTCTTACCTGTGTCGAGGGAGGGGGGAGATTCCATTCCTTGGTGGTCCGGTGGCATGGGGGGCCTCTGCACATTCCGGTCCTCTCTTCCAATAACTCTTGCGAGACCCGCGGCCTCGCAAGAGTTATTAGAAGAGAGGAGAAGAGAAGAGTAGACGCAGTGTGCTGGGCCCCCTCTGCAGTAACAGGGAGCCGGGGGGGGCCCGCAGCTGCACATATAGATAGTGATATTTGCTATCTATGTGTGCAGAGAAGAAATGTGGGGCCTGGACTGCCAGAGAAGTCCGGGCCCCCCAGGACTGCCGGGCCCTTGTCATGGTTGTCACCCCCTGACACCCCCTGATGGCGGCCCTGGTGTAGGCATCCATCTCTCCCCTCAATGTTCCTTTCAACCAATCTCTCCTGCCCCCGTCCTATCCTTTACTTCCTTTGAAGTTCACACTGTCTGCCTATTTAAACCCACTCCTTTAAGAATTGCTATCATCTGCTGTTCTCCCCCACCTCCCTGGTCATCCTAGGCTATTTATTGAGCACTTCCTCTCCTCTGGCACTTCTTCCCTTATACTTGAAGATTTCACTATCCCAATCAACATCCCCAACTGCACTGATGGCTCTCCTCTGCTCTCTGTAACCACCTCCTTTGGCCTCACACAATGGTCTAATTCAGCAACCCATACAGCGGGAAACACTCTTGATCTCGCCTTCACCAACCTATGTACCACCTCTAATCTCTCCAATATTCCTTTTCCTCTATCTGACCACCATCTGCTGACTTTTGACATCAGCATACCCAGGACCCAACTGACACCCCCACTCTGCATCAATATAACAGAAAACTCAAATTTCTTGACCTAGAGAACTTCTCCACTAACCTCCAAACTCTCCTTTTACCCATCTCAAATCTCACCTGCCCTAGCTCTGCAATCTCCTTCTACAATTCCACCCTCTCCTCTCAACTAGACATGACACCCCCTACATTCAAAAGCAGCAAGCACACTAAGCTGACTTGATACCTCCAAAAACTGTTCCAGAACTGCTGAATGCTGCTGGAGGAAGTCTCACTCCACATCTGACTTCCTCCACTATATATTTATGCTGCGCTCTTACAGCTTGGCTCTTTCCTCTGCAAAAGTAAATTACTTCAATACTCTCATAACTATACTCTTCCCCGAACCCAAACGACTATTCCACACATTTAACTCTCTTCTTTGCCCTGTTGCTCCTCTTTCTCCTACCGACTTATCCGCCACAAACTTTGCAACTCATTTCACTGACAAGATCTCTACAATCAGGGAAGAGAACTCTCATATCTCTCCTTCCCCTTACAATACTTCCCCCAACCTAACTCCCTCTGCTGTTCTATGCTCATTCGCACCCACTACAGCTCTGCTCCAGTCCTCAAGGGAGCCCCACCACCTGCTCCCTTGATCCTATTCCCTCGCATCTCATCCGTACTCTGTCTCATTCTCTTGCTTTGCCTCTCACTAAAATTCTCTCCCTATCCTCTGGCATATTTATATTACCATTCAAACATGCAACTGTAACCCCGATTCTAAAAAAGCCCAACCTTGACCTTAACTCCCTGTCCAACTACTGCCCTATCTCGCTACTGCCTTTTGCGTCCAAGATCCTTGAAAGATTTGTGTATGTGAGATTGACAGACTTCTTTGATTCCAATTCTCTGCTTGACCCACTTCAGTCTGGTTTCTGCGCTCAGAACTCTAGAAACGGCTATGACCAAATTATCAAACGATCTACTCACTGCAAAATCTCATGGTCACTACTCTATCCTAGTTCTCCTTGACCTTTCCACTGCTTTTGATACTGTTGCTCATCAACAGCTTCTTCTCATCCTCCGTAATCTTGGCCTATGAGATACTGCTCTCTACTGGTGCTCCTCCTATTTCACCCAGCGCTCGTGTAGCATTTCTTTCTCTGGCTCTGCCTCTTCCTCACAACCTCTCTCTGTTGATTTCCCCCAAGGTTCAGTCCTTGGTCCCCTACTGTTCTCCATCCTTACTGCCTCCCTTGGTAAACTCATCAGGTCCTTTGGCTTCCAATATCACTTCTATGCAGATGACACGCAAATCTATCTGTCCTATCCTGATCTCTCCCCACTCCTCTTGACTAGTGTCTCTGACTACGTCTCTGCTATTTCTAACTGGATGGCTGCCCACTTCCTTAAGCTCAACTTGTCCAAAACAGAACTTCTAGTCTTTCATCCCTCAAGTGTTTCTTCTCCCATTTCTGTCATCCTCCACGCCAATGGTGCTACCATCAGCTCCACCACGTAGGCTTGTTGCCTAGGTGTGGTCTTTGACTCTGACCTCTCCTTCACCCCTCATGTCCAGTCTATCACCAAATCCTGCAGGTTCCATCTCAAAAACATTGCGCACATCTGCCCCTACTTAATGACATTTGCGGCTAAGGTGCTGGTCCATGCCACTGTCTTCTCTCGCAATCCACTTCTCACTGGTCTTACGTGTTCCCAACTTGCCCCATTGCAATCTATAATGAATGCGGTGGCAAGGCTCATCTTCCTGTCCGACCGCACCTCCCACACCTCACCCCTCTGTCAGTCCCTGCATTTGCTTCCTGTAAGATATAGGTCTCAATATAAAATTCTGGTTCTTGCTTTCAAATCTCTACATAATGCTACTCCCACCTATCTATTCTCCCTAGTACACAAGTATGTCCCATCTAGGCCCCTACGCTCTGTCGAAGACCTGCATCTATCCTCTGTTCGAAGACCTGCATCTATCCTCTGTTCGTACTCCCACCTCTGATGCTCATATCCAAGACTTCTCTAGGGCTGCACCATTCCTGTGGAACTCCCTTCCCTTTTCCCTTAGATGCTCACCCAGTATACACTCCTTCAACACATCATTAAAAACTATTTTTACAAACTTTTTCACAAAAGCACATCAAATAAACTGTTAATGGCCCAGAAGTTCAGAAACCAATAAGTAGATAAATAGTAGATCTTCCATAGATCTGAGGGATGCCTACTACCAAATAAAAGTCTCCTGCACTCAAATTAGAGAGAACCGAGTGCCATATACAGAGCCATTTTGGAATTCCTTCCGATGATCAAAGAATCTTGGGTCTTGATCAAAACAGACAAACGAGCGGTTGCTTCGTATGTGAACAATCAAGGAGGCACAAGGAGCAAGTTGCTCTTGAAAGAATTGGATCCCTTGATGGAAGTGGCCATGAACAGTATTTAAGATCTAAAGGCAATCTATCTTCCGGGTTCGGAGAATGTTACTGTGGACTTCCTGAGCAGAACAGAAATTCTTCCAGGAGAATCCAGCAGTTTTTTCATGGATTGCCCATCGGTGGGGCATACCCCAGATCGACCTGATGGCAACCTCTCAGAACTGTCAGGTAAACAATTTTTACTCTCTCCGTCTGGACAATCAGGTGATGGGCCAGGATGCTCTCTCTCTTCCTTGGTCATTCGGATCTCGGGTATGCATTCCCTCCCCTACCCATGATACCCAGATTTCTGTGGAAGGTGTGGACAGAAGGCAAGGAAGTAATTGCCATTATCCCAGTTTCTACGGAGGCCATGGTTTCCCCTCTTATGCAAGATGAATCTGGAATGGCCTTTGCTTCTTCCAATAATAAAGGATCTGCTGAGCCAGGGTCCAATCTCCCACCCTCATCCAGAACCCCTCAAGCTGGGTGTATGGGTCTTGAAAAGGAAAGACTGAGGCTTTAGGCCTCTCTGTAGCAGTTGTTAATACCGTTTTACAGTCTAGGAAGAGTTCTACTTCCTCATGTTACAATAGAATCTGGGATACATTCAGAGACTGGGCATCGGCCAAGAGCATTGACTTCTTGCAACCTCGCAATACTCAGATCCTGGGTTTCCTTCAAGATGGTCTAGACAAAGCCTCAGCATTCAGTGTTCTGTCTACGGTGTCATTATCCCATTAGTATTAAATTACTTTGCAGCATGCGTGTCTGTATAGTGTCTTTTTCGTTTTTTATTCCCACCCTAATTTCTGATAGCTTGGGTATTACCCATAAGTGATTCTGCCACGATTAGCCAGGAACAGAGAAAATGTATGACCAACTTACCGTAATTTTCTTTTCCTGGCTATTTTTCATGACAGCATCAGGGTTCCTATCCATTCTGTTATTTTCAGCTTTTAATTGGACTGTGGTGTAAGGGGAGGAGGGACTCTTTATACCTACCAGTCTAGTTAATTAATCTAATTAATTTCTCTCGTGTGACTGCTAAGGGAGGAGCTACCCATGAGTGATGCTGCCATGAGAAATAGCTAGGAAAAAAAAATTACAGTAAGTTATTATTATTATTATTATTATTTTTATTTTTTATATAGCACCATTAGATTCCATAGCGCTGTACAATGGGTGGACTAACAGACATGTAATTGTAACCAGACAACTGGACGTACAGGAACAGAGAGGTGGAGGGCCTGGCTCAATCAGCTTACATTCTAGAGGGAATGGGGTATAGTGACACAAAGGGTAAAAGCAGGGGTACGAAGTAGGTTGTTAGAAAAGTATTCACTGAGGGCTTAGTAGGTCATTTTTGAAGGTTGCAGGAGAGGAGTCATGGGGGATGGGGGATAAAAATCTGCTAACATATTAATTAATATGCTTTCTTGAAGAAGTGAGTTTTCAATGATTTTTTGAAAGAGTGGAGACTGGTTGAAAGTCTTACGGTGAAGGGAAGGGAGTTCCACAGAAGAGGTGCAGCCGTGGAGAAATCTTGGAGGCGAGCATTAGAGGTGGGAGTACAGACAGAGGATATACGTAGGTCTTTGGCAGAGCGTAGGGGCCTCGATGGGATATACTTGTGTATTAGGGAGGATACGTAGGTTGGAGCAGCATTATGTAGGAACTTGTAAGCAAGCACAAGAATTTTAAATTGAGCTCTCTATCTAACTGGAAGCCAGTGCAGGGACTGACAGAGCGGGGAAGCATGGGAGGTGCGAGCAGACAGGAAAATGAGCCTCGCTGCCGCATTCATTATAGATTGCAGCAGTGCAATCTGGGAACACGTAAGACTACTGAGAAGGGTATTGCAGTAGTCAAGGCGAGAGAGAACAACAGCATGGACCAGCACCTTAGTTGCATCTGCCATTAAATAGGGGCGGATGCGCGCTATGGTTTTGAGATAGAAGCGACAGGATTTGGCGATTTATTGGACATGAGGGGTGAAGTAGAGGTTGGAGTCAAAAAGAATACCCAGGCAGCGAGCCTGCGAGGTAGAGGTGACTTGGAGGGAGACAGACACGGTAGTAGTAACACTTGAGGAAGGAAAGACCATAAGTTCTGTTTTGGACAGGTTGAGTTTAAGGAAGTGAGCAGCCATCCAGTTGGAAATCACAGAGAGGCAGTCAGAGACACGAGTCAATATGGGCGGAGAGAGATCAGGAGAGGACAGGTAGATTTGTGTGTCCTCTGCATAGAAATGATAACAGAAGCCAAAGGAGCTGATGAGTTTACCAAGGGAGGTAGTATAGATAGAGAACAGTAGGGGACCAAGTGGTTGGGGGGGAAGAGGCAGAGTCAGAGAAAGAAACACTGAAAGAGCGCCTGGAGAGGTAGGAGGAGCACTAGGAGAGAGGAGTATCCCATAGACCAAAATTATGGAGAATGCAAAGAAGCTGTTGATGATCAACAGTGTCAAAGGCAGCAGAAAGATCAAGGAGAATTAGGATAGCGTAATGTCCGTGAGATTTAGCAGCAATTAAATCGTTGGATACTTTGGTCACAGCCGTTTCGACAGAATGACCAGCGCGGAAAGCTGGCCATAATTTTTTTTCTATTCCTTTTAACAATAAGTTTCTCTTAAATGCAAACCCGTCACTTATAACTACCTCATAACTCTAAACCAATGCACCCCCAATACTACCCCTACATACAAAGTTTAAAATAGCCCCTTTGTGAATGCTGCATGTAATGTACAGACATGCCTAGTTTACATGACATGGAGAGGGGGGATTCATCCCCCCCCCCAACTGTAAAATAATTTGTTTGGATCTCCCATTGTACCATACCCCAACCTCCTTTTGTTAGAAATAACAAACACATACTGACATTCATATACACATTTACATCAATACACATTCATATTTACATTCATGTACACGCATATACACATACACACATGTTGATATACATACACACAGACTCATACACAAAAACGCACAGTTACATAAACACAAACCTACTAATACACACACAGACAAATATGTCACATCCCCCCCACACACACACACAGGCTCATACTAAAACACACAGACTCATAGACACACAGACTCATGTATGCACACTTTCAATGTAATAGAGCAGCAGGAAATGCTAGCAGAATGCTTGGTTGTATAGGGAGAGGTATTAGCAGTAGAAAGAGGGAAGTGCTCATGCTATTATATAGAACACTGGTGAGACCTCACTTGGAGTATTATACACAGTACTGGAGACCGTATCTTCAGAAGGATATTGATACCTTAGAGAGGGTTCAGAGAAGGGCTACTAAACTGGTTCATGGATTGCGGGATAAAACTTACCAGGAAAGGTTAAAGGATCTTAACATGTATAGCTTGGAGGAAAGACGAGACAGGGGGGATATGATAGAAACATTTAAATATATAAAGGGAATCAACACAGTAAAGGAGGAGACTATATTTAAAAGAAGAAAAACTACCACAACAAGAGGACATAGTCTTAAATTAGAGGGACAAAGGTTTAAAAATAATATCAGGAAGTATTACTTTACTGAGAGGGTAGTGGATGCATGGAATAGCCTTCCAGCTGAAGTGGTAGAGGTTAACACAGTAAAGGAGTTTAAGCATGCGTGGGATAGGCATAAGGCTATCCTAACTATAAGATAAGGCTAGGGACTAATGAAAGTATTTAGAAAATTGGGCAGACTAGATGGGCCGAATGGTTCTTATCTGCCGTCACATTCTATGTTTCTGTTTCTATGTTTCAAATACACACTGACTCAAAAACCTTAATGTATACAGATAATGATTTATAACACACACACTAACTTATACACACACATATTCATACACACATAAGTAAACACACACATACTTACATACACACACTTTTAATATTTATCTTATTATTTATTTACTTTTGTAACACAGAGGTACAACCAGCCTCCCTGTTCTTACCTTTAAAGGGAACTCAAGTGAAATCTCATGCCTGGGTTCCAGTGGGGAGCTGCTAGGATCTGTCTCTGTACGGAATGTACTGATGCTGGTGCTGAGGTGATGTCATATACTGGCTAAAACAAAAGTACAGGGTGCGCGAAGAAGGCAGCCGAATTAGCAATTCTCATATTGTGATAGGAGTTCAAATGCGATCTCAAGTGAGACAAGTGAGACTTTGCTTCAGAGCGCTCTGATTGGTTAGCTTACTAGCCAGCCAATCAGAGAGCTCTTGATCATATGGCAAAGTATAAGAAAAGATTTACACCTTCTCCCCATTGTCCCTAGACCCATTATTTACTCAATGTATCCATGCATTCTTCTATTACAATATTTGTACCATTATATAGTTTCACATATTAAATCAACCCACCACCCTGATTATAAAACAAGGACAAAATGTTTTTTGCAACAATCATTTCAGGCTGAATACCCTCTGTACCTTTTAGCGTTTTCATTAGTTGAAGTTGAAATATTTGGTAAACACAGATCTTGTCTTATTGATATTCTGGTTTTGGGTATACTACAGACTTAATTACCAAGCATCTTTCAACACTAATACTTCCCGCTCCACTGATAATTAGCATATTTTAGTAAATGTTATACATTTCGAGATACCGGATTATACATGCGTGCTTCCGTAAACTGACACGCTAAGCATCTAAGCTGTTATGACAGCTTTTAGCACAGTAATTTATTCCAAGTACAATACTTAGATCCACTTCACGCACTTTATTCATATTACTGATTAATCCATTTCTCAATTATCTTAAAAATGATCTCAAATAGAGAAATACTTGAAAAGTGCAGGCTTTGCTGTGTGTCAGAAGTGGATACATTGAGCACACTGTTCAGTTATTCAGTAGAATTCTATTATTGCAGGAGGTATATTACTAAATCGAGAATTGTGGAGAATTCAATGTAAATTGAAAGTGAATTTCACATTTCAGGCCAAAGTAGTCAAGCTGGAAAAATTCTCCCAGATCAAGGATGCTAGTGATTGGCATGACATACTCAGCGTTATTTATTAAAGTGTGAATTGCAAAGAATTTTAGACAATAATAGTCCATTTGGAAAAATTATCCAAGTCAGTTATGTTTTCAGTTTGACTCTTTTGGTCTAAAATTTGAGATTCCCTTTAATTTCATTTTTAATTCCACAGATTTTGCACTGAAAAAGTGAATAAACCTGTCTTTTTACAAAATATGAAGGTTGGCAGAATGGACAGAATCTGGTGAAAATTACTGAATTCTGACTCCATTGATCAGAATTCCAATGCGGTTTCAAGAGAAGTAAGACTTTACTGTCAGGGCACTCTGATTGGTTGGCTTACTAACCTACCAATCAGAAGAGTTTAGTGAGACACTTGAGAGAGCTGTCATAACCTGGGAATACTTTTATAAGGACTCTCCCTTGTATCAGAGCTGTGGCGAGTCATACATTGTTGAAGATCGATCATTTTTTGTTGCAGAGTGATTTTTATTTTTCAGGTGGGTTTTTCTTTTGCAATCGGTCCTTTTTTAAAATTATATATTATATTATAGGATTTTATTTTATTAATTTATTAACTTTTCTAATGTGGCGGCTGGCTAACAAGCACTGGCCAACCAACACATAAGTAACCCTTGCTCTGCCGCAGATTTTCAACTCTTTACCAGCTGGCTGGTAGTGCTGGCAGTGGGCAAATTCTTTGGTCTGTGGACCCAGATGATTTGATTAATTTGGGACAGATTTCAGCCATAAAGCGGCGTTCCGTTCAGCTAAATTCTGGTCCAAATTCAGGCCCAATCAGGGCCTGATTTACTAAATCTGGACATTGATGCATTCTATCAACAATGTCCGGAATATGCAGTCCAAATGATCGCGTATGCAGCCGTATTGATTTGCCTTATTCATTTCGCCATCGTTCGGACTTTAGTGAAGAACCCTGTAAGTATCCAGTAGGAACAAAATTTGTAATGTGGGAGACTATTTTTTCATACATTTTCTCTCTTTGTTCGTTTCAAATTGAAATTTATGTATTGTAAGCTTTCATTATAGCTTTCAGCAACCATCTTCATTTTGATCTCTTTGGTTGTTACTCCTATAGCAGGCAGTATTGACATGATTTAGCCTTTGTCCTGTATTAGCAGGTGCAGAAGATCCATTTATTGTGCTTATTCTTCAGATTTTGTCCGGTCTGCTACTAGGTTTCTCGTCTTTCCTGCGTAGCTTTGTAAATAAAACATGTCTGTTACATACAGATGTCCAACAGTGGTGTGTCTTCAACTGCTGTCAACCTTTTCAAGCTGCCTTGTTTCCTTGTCTGGTAACAGTACATAGCACTTGAACTCAAGGTGCATCTAGAGTTTTGATCTTGAGAATACTCTTCTGGATGTTTCATTTTATCACTTCTTACTGACATGAGAGTCCATGCTTCTTGAGTTCATACTTCAGTCATGAATCTTCTACTGCGATAAAATGAAACTAAAGATGAGATAACATGACAATACCTAGGCCATCAGACAAGAGTCTATGAAAGGAGAGAAGCACTTGAGATATGACCCAAGAGATGCGTTGCTATTCAATGAGTTTGTTGATAACATGAAGAATGTACACACATACATTGGTAACATACAACAACTGAAATAACCACTTATGCAACAAAGTAATTACATTTAAGTGCAAATCAATGAACTGTGACAGTTTCAGAAATTCACATCAGCCCTAATGTGCTCCTAAAAAACCCATTATGTTTGGGCATACTAAGAACATGCATTATTTAATAACAGTGCTGCTAGACCACGAAATCGCCCTGTTTCTACATTATAACAATGTCGCTTTTAAAAAAAAAAAAATGTTAAAGGCTATTTAAAACACCTATCAGATGTACAACATATAGGTATTTAGTCACAACATATGGCTATATTGTGTTTATGCACACCACATTTTACAGTACCCTATTTCGGAATCAAGCAGTACCCATATTAAATTATACATTGTGTTATAATAAATTGCTGTATATTGTCTGCTATGATTTGACTGTTTGTATTTTTATTGAGTTGTCACAGCAATCTTTATGTAATAATCATATGGGGTAGTCCCGAGAAAAATAAAGTTTTATTTGTCAGTTCCTTTTGGAACTTGTGTCCCGTGTGGATTTGTAGGGATCCCAGTGACAGAGTCTTTGGACCTGTTTGCTTGCTGAATGATCCCTCTAGCCCTGGGATAAGTCAAGAGAGCTAAGTCTGAGAGCCGCAAGTACCTTTGTAAAGGCAAGCACTATAAGCAGAGCTCCAGAGGAATAGGCAGAGGGGACGATACCTGCCTGGAAGAAAAGCTGCAAAGGAATAGACAGAAGGGACAATGGAAGAAGGTCTGCAGCAGAATAGGCAGAGGGGATGATACCTGCCTATTAGGAGAGCTGCAGCCTGGTCAGGTGGAAGAGCTCCGGAGAGACCCCAGTCAAGCTTCGGCGACTGGGGCTGAAGTGTTCCAGGGTCCCTGCAAGCAGCTAGGAAGCGGACTGGGCGGAGGTACTCGGTCGGAGTACAGGAGCTCGGTCACAGGCACAACCTCTCTTAATCATGTCTTGGATTTTGTATTACCCCTCCTTGCCTTCATTTCTGTTGTCCACCTATGTATCTAAATATTGTGAAAGCAAAAATGCATATCGTTGATTAAGCTGTCTGTTCAAGACTAGCTTTCTAAACTCTCTACATGGTATTCTCGTATGGCTAGTAGGTCATGAAGTAGACCCTTTATAAATTTTATATTTGCTCTTCCAAGTCCCTGATAATGAATTTTTATCAACAGTAAAATACAAGGTTCATCTTTTTCTTTATACTTTATATGTGTGTCATCATCTTTTTTACAGTTGAAAAAACATTAACAAGAAACATTTCACAGTTTCCCACGATGAAATAAATATAGCAATGCATGCACAAAGCGATTCTTTTTTAGAAGACAAATTCACGGTGGTAAAGAAATTCTACCAGAATACCTTTGCTTATGTGTTTATTTTGTGTGTGATTTTTCTTTTAATAATTCTCATCTCTCAAGCTTTTTCATCCCAACCTTTTCACAGATGTCTAATGAAATCTGGAGTTCTTGTATCACCCTAGATGCTACAAGAGCTCCGGAGATGCTAGCAATTAATGCACAAAACTGATAAAAAAGGGCTGCGATTTACAAAGCTGCTACAGATAATTGAAGTACCTGCATCTCATGCTTTTCAGAGAATCTATTTTCTTCTTCAATAAAGCAACTCAAATGAACCCATGGCTCAGGAAGGTAAGAGTAAAGTAAATTGCAGACCGAGCATTGATGTCAGTTAAAGAGAAGGGGGATAAGGAATAGAATGAACAATTTCACCTTTGTGGCCTTTAATATTGTTAATTACTGCACAGGTATAACACACATCTTGCATGTCTCTCTAATGACCTATGGAGCACTTCAGAACACAATTCCAAACAATTGATAGGTGCCATAATATTTTAAACTGGGAAATGTAATATTGCATGAGCAAATGTTCCCCTAGGACATAAATTAAAGAAACACAAAACTGGATTCCTAACATATAGTGTACCTATCCCTTATGGTATTAGACCCCTCCCCTCCCCCCCACCACCCCTGTTTGGCATATAAAGGATTAGAAACCTTTTTTTGTTTTACTTACCTTTTTTCAGCGCCAAGTCTTGTTCGGCTCTCCTCCCAGCAATGTCATTGAGGAGGCATGGCCACTTCCGCCGTTGGTCCAATCCAATGCTCCTCATAGAGGAGAATTGGGGACCTAATGCACATATTACATAGTTACATAGCTGAAAAGAGACTTGTGTCCATCAAGTTCAGCCTTCCTCACATTTGTTTTTTTTTTGCTGTTGATCCAAAAGAAGGCAAAAAAAACCCAGTTGAAGCACAATTTTGCAACAAGCTAGGAAAAAAATTCCTTTTTGACCCCAGAATGGCAGTCATATTTATCCTTGGATCAAGCAGCTATTACCCTACATTGAAAGATTATATCCTTGAATAGTCTGTTTTTGCAAGTATGCATCTAGTAGCCGTTTAAACATCTGTATGGACTCTGATAAAACCACTTCTTCAGGCAGAGAATTCCACATCCTGATTGTTCTTACAGTAAAAAAACCTTTCCTTTGCCTTAGACAAAATCTTCTTTCTTCCAGTCTAAATGCATGGCCTCGTATCCTATGTAAAGTCCTGTTTGTGAATAGATTTCCACACAATGGTTTGTATTGGCCTCGAATATATTTGTATAATGTTATCATATCCCCTCTCAGGCGACGTTTTTCTAAACTAAATAGGTTTAAATTTGTTAACCTTTCTTCATAGCTGATATGCTCCATTCCTTTTATTCATTTTGTAGCCCGCCTCTGCACTTTTTCTAGTGCCATAATATCCTTAATATATATCCTTATCATATATCAATGTTTTCCTGTGACTGAGTTTTACTCAGTCAGTACAGAGGAAATGCCCCTAGTGGCTATCAACTGACAGCCGCTAGACGTAGGCTTAACCCTGAAATGCAAACATTGCAATATTTTATATTAGAGGGTTAAAAGGACAGGAACACTACCACAGACCACTTTGTTGAGGTGAACTGATCTGAGTGACATTAGTGTTCCTTTAGAAAAATATACACTTTTCTTGCTATCCATCAACTTAAAATTAAGATTTAATAGTAGTATTCCGAGATCAGAGAAATACTTGAAATATATAAATATTGTTGAAGAACAAGGACAGACAGACAATGTACTCCATGCTTGCTGCCATGATGCCTAGGGCAGCAACTCAGACGCTTGGCTAAAGGGTTAGCCCACCAGACAGTCTAAGGAATGTGTTACTACATGAAATGTGCTCTCCAAAAAATCATGACTAGATGATTAAGCACATCAGATTGTCCAAGACAGAAGAAAGAGAGTTCTGAAGACACTAAACATTTTTCATGATTCATGTATACCATTTATATATGTATCAGCAGGTTTTATTCAGTTTATCATGGCACACCTGTGTACTTAATGCTGTCTTAAACAGTGTGATTCTCTAAAGTAAGAATTATTGGGGGTTTAAATTGAATTAAGAGTAAATTCTAGTTAAACTTTCAATTCAGCTCATTTTGCCTACAATTTCAAATAATTGAGACTTTAATGAGTTTATCTAAGTTCATCTAAAACAGATTACTCATTGTAAACTAAGTTTATATTAAATTCTATGGCCTCAATTTCATTATCTTGGATAAGCTTTTCAAATTATCACTGATTGCTAGAAAATAATTTATGTACGAAAATTCCAATAGACTTTAATTGTGAAGTATGTAGATGTTTTTTCTAACAGATTGTAATTGTTTGAAAAGTGGATCCAAAATAATAACAGCAAAGTCTATATGTTGGTGTAAATACATGGTAGTTTATAATTTCAAAATAAATCTAATCCTGACATCAATCATTTTTTTTTTTTTAAACTCCTGGTTTAATACAGTTTGGACAGTCAACAAAACTAAAGTAGACATTAGATACATTTTTTAAAATAATTTTATGCATTTGTTAAAGTAAAACATTTTTCACTAAAAAAGGAATTGTGGTAAATAATATAAACTTACAAATTTAGTGTAAAAAACATTTGAAGACCTTTTTTTTTAGAACTATTATAATTGTGGCATTTTATGATTTATTTTTTCCAGTGTGTCCTGGCTAAAGCATCTCTACAAACATTTCCCAAATACTAACGACTAGCTGAATATTGTAGTAATGGCAATTCACAAATACCAGGCATGCTAAGCTTAAATACCACTTAACTATGCAAGTTCAATGTCCATTTCTCATCTAACATTTCAGCATAACACCTTTTACATATTACACTAACACAAAGAGAATTAAATGGAACATGAGAAAAGGACTTTCAAGTAATCCTTAGTCTGCAGATAAAAAAATATATATATATTTTGCATTTGCAAACGGAATTCATTTGTACAAGCTGATTTTCTTAAAATATTTTTTTTTTAAATACATTTTATAATAGAATACATGAATAAAATACAAAAAAGAGCACAACAATATCTAGAGATGAGGAGAAAGGTAACAAAGAATATACATATAAAATATCATAGATAAGACATTTCAACAATTTACAGAGAGAGAAAAACGGGGAATACACAAATTAAATTGCAAAATAAGATTTTAGAGATGGGACTATTTCAGGAAAAAAACCTAATCTTAAACAAGTAACAAATAGTTAATTAACTAAAAATGGTTAAACATAGAAAAAAAACAATAAAAGTTTTGTTAGCAGTAAATGAAGAGTAGAAAGCAGATTTTAATAGCATTAACAGAAATGCTTACAGATATATGTGTTTAGTTACAAAATACAAAGTATATTAACAATCAAATTAAAAAGAAAGATATATAGTAATAGCTATCTTATATTGTCCACTTTTTCTAAGACCTTAAAGGATAAAAAAAAATTACATTTTCAAACCCTATAAATGTTTTGCTAAATGTATAATTGCCGTAATATACTTGGATTCTCCTCCAAGATCTAAAGGCTATTTTCCTGCTGCCATCCCCAAGTATTTATTCAGGCAGACAGACAGATGGATAGAACTCACTAACAGCCCCAGTAGGAGCAGATGGG
The DNA here is from genome assembly GCA_933207985.1 of Pelobates cultripes. Lineage (NCBI taxonomy): Eukaryota > Metazoa > Chordata > Amphibia > Anura > Pelobatidae > Pelobates > Pelobates cultripes. Next base: position 16,739,820 of record OW240919.1, on the reverse strand, counting down.
ACCAATGTTTTCAATGCACCGATTCTAAGTACAAGGACACAAACATCAAATTGTGGGATACTGGTTAATTTCTATGTCATCTCATTGTGACCTTGTCTAAGCCACATAATCATTGTTTGTTCTACAAAGCAAAACCCTTCGGTAGTTTATGTGAACAAACAAATCAGTAAAAATAATAATGTAACAAATATCTGTGTGTATATGCTTGTGTGCGTATTTGTGTTTGTGTGTATGTTTGTGTGTATCATATGACAAATAAATACTAAATAAATAAAACAGATGCCCTACAAGGAGAAGCTGCAGTAAATATAGTACTGCCACTTTTTTAGGTTTTCAGCTCTTACTCTGAATATATACGGTGATTTATAAAATAAAACAGTATTTTAACTTGTACCATGCTGAATTAACATTATATAACAAACAGTGGCGTACACATGACCCATGGGGCCCCGGTGCGAAAATTGATGCGCGGGTCGGGGCCGCAACACATGGCGGCAGGTACCTGGTCGCAGGGGTTGCAGGGCTGCGACCCCGCGACCGCGGTATGCACACACACTTAAAGGATCACTACAGACACCCAGATCACATCAGCTTAATGAAGTGGTCAGGGTGCCAGGTCCCTCTAGTTTTAACCCTGCAGCTGAAAACATAGCAGTTTCAGAGAAACGGTTATGTTTCACTGAGGGTTAATCCAGCCTCTGGTGGCTGTCTCATTGACAGCTGCTAGAGGAGCTTCCGCGATTCTCACTGTGAAAATCACAGTGAGAAGACACTGAACGTCCATATGAAAGCATTGAGTAATGCTTTCCTATGGGCGGTTTAAATGCGCGCGCACGCCTCTTGCCGCGCATGTGCATTCGGAGCTGAGAGGCGGAGGGATCCCCAGCGCCAAGGGAGTCCGATGCTGGAGAAAGGTAAATGCTGAAGACACACACACACATTCTCACGAACAGACGCATACACACTAGCTAACAGACACACACATTTACTGACATACATACACACTCACTTACAAAACATACACTTTCACTGACAAACACACACTCACTAACAGACATCAAACACACTCCGTAACAGACACACACAGTAACACACTCACTAGCAGACACACACCCAATAACAGACACACTCACTGACACACACACACACTAACACAAACAAACAAACACTAACACACACACTAACACACACACTAACACACACACACATTTTTTTTTTAAATTTAATCCCCCCAGCCTCCTTACCTTTTGGAGAGCTGGGGGGATTCCCTGGGGTCCAGTGGTGCTGCTGGGCGGGCTGGCTGTCTGGGTAGCCGGCGCGCGAGGGAGCACTCTCCACTGTGTGCTTCCTCTTCAGCTCCCTCGTGCGCCGCATAGGGATGCCGGCGCCGGAAGATGACGTCATCTTCCGGCTCCGGGATCAGTGCGGTGCGCGAGGGAGCTGAAGAGGAAGCACACAGGGGAGAGTGCTCCCTCGCGCGCCTGCCACCCAGACAGCCAGCCCGCCGGGGTCAGCCTCGGGGTCAGCCTCCAGGGCCCCCCAGGAGAAAAGGGCTGGCCCTGTGGGTACATACCGGGTCGCAGGGGCGGCCGGGCCCCCTGCTGGGCCGGGCCCGGTCGCAGCCGTGACCCCTGCGACCCTGGTATGTACGCCACTGATAACAAATGTAAACACTTGCAACATGGTTCTTAAATGTAGCCCGAGTCATCCCACACCATAGCATTAATTATGGGTTTCTATATCCAATATGTTTGCGTTAGGGCAGAGAGCAGTAGCATTCATTAGTTATCAATAAAGACATTAAGTCTGTATAAAAATTAAACGCGTACATCTGTCATGGGTAGTACCAGGGCAAGAAATCTGGGGACATGTTATACCATCAATCTTAGTCAATCAATATGTTCCAGGTTGGACAAAATTGACTGATAATGTAGAGGTGATCATTTTACTTTATCTATGCTGCTGAAATAGGAGTCACCCATTGGCACTGAGAAGATCCTTGTTTAATATTTTTATTTGGAACCAAAGGTTAGAGCCAGGAGACTCTAGGCAAAATAACCACAGCTACAATTTACTTTATTCCTCATATTTTACATACTGATGGAACTGACTAGTTACTTAGTTATAAAGGAGTAAAATAGTTCAGCCTTTCTCATTTCTTTTTTTGCTGTTGATCCAAAAGAAAACAAAAAATCCTGTTTGAAGCGATTCCCAATTCTAGAACAAACTATAAAAAAACAAAAATCCTTTTTGAACCCAAAATGGCAATCAGTTCTCTTCATGGCTGACAAAGCTGTTACACCACACATTCATCCAGTTACTGTTTAACCCCTTAAGGACACATGACATGTGTGACATGTCATGATTCCCTTTTATTCCAGAAGTTTGGTCCTTAAGGCGTTAAACAACTCTGATAAAACAACCTCTGCAGGCAAATGCTTCCACATCTATATAGTTCTTACTGGAAAGAACTCTTTCCTTTGCCTTAGACTAAATCTCCTTTCTTTCAGTCTAAACCGGTGTCCTATGTATAGTCCTGTTTATGAACACATTTCCACACAATGGTTTTTATTGGCTCCAAAAATATTTGTATAATGCTATCATATCCCCTTAGAGGTGACATGTTTCTAAAATAAACAGATTTAAATTTCTCAGCCTTGCTTCATAACAAAAATCTTCTATTCCTCTTATTCATTTTGCAGCCCACGGCTGTACTTTTTCTTGTGCCATAATATCCTTTAATAGAAAAGGTACCCAAAAAATGTACAACATATTCAAGGTGTGTTTTTACCATTGATGTATAACATGGCAAAATTATATTTTCATCCTGAGAATTTATGCTCCCTTTTTTGACAATAACGTACTGACCTTAGCAACTGCTGAGTGACACTGCATATTGATTCCTAATTTGATGTCTTTAGCAATTCCTAAATCCTTCTTATGTGTTGTTATCACTTATTCACTACCATTTAGGGTGTACGTTCCTTGTGCATTCTTTACCAAGAAGAGTAACTTTCCATTTATCTACATTCAATTGTATCTGCCAATTGAGTGCCCAGTCTCCTAATCTATCTAAATACCTCTGCAGCAAAGTAATATTCTGCTCACGTTGTATTACTTTATCTAGTTATGTATCATCTGTAAACATTGACAACTGAGTTTCAATGCCTATTTCAAGATCATTTATAAATATGTTGAATTGAAGTGGGACAATAACAGACCCCTGAGGGACCTCACTTACCAGCTTTGTCCAGCTTGAAAATTTACTATAAATGGGAACTCTATGTACTCTACATTTAAGACAATGTTCTACACAAGATAATAGTTTTATTCTAGACAATTTATTTTAGTGTGAACACTAGTCTATTGTGTTGAATCATTTTGAATCCTTTGCAAAATTAAAGTAGTTCACATCCACTGCAACCACCTGATCTATACTTTTACCTACTTCTTCATAGAACACAATAAGTTAGTCTGACATTATCTATGTTTCATAAAACCATGCCGATTTCTGCTAATGACATTGTTGTTCCCAATGAATTCCTAAAGTATCCAGATTAAACAGATTAAACACTCTCCCGACCACAGAGGTTAAACTCACAGGTCTATGATTTCCAGGCAATGATTTTAACCCCTTTTTACATATAGGAACCCCATCTGCATTTTTCCATTTTTCCAGTACAATTCCATAATGAAAAGACTATTGAAAGACTATAACAAGAGGTTTGCTTATTTCCATACTTAGCTCCTTAAGTACTTGTGGGCGAATACTATCTGGCCCTGTTTACGTTAACTTTCTTTAGTTGCTGTAGCACTTATCTTAACTCATCCAGTCATAATTTTCTGCAAGATTTTTGCGGCAGTGACTTGCATATTTCTTGCCATAGGTTATTACTTGATTAACACTGAAGAAAAATAATTACTTAAAATGTCTGCATTTTCCTTATCTTTATTTATTAACATAACTATCTATAATTTTAGTGTACTTACACTTTTATTATTGTTTTTTTCTAAAGAATTTGTGTAGTTAAAAACAGTTAGTGGTTGCTCTTCCTCTCTTTGGCTGTCATTTTCTCATTTACAATTTTAGCCCACCAGATTACCTTTTTACAAACATTATTGACTTTCAAATAACTTATATAGGATGCCTCTGATTTATCTCAGTGACTTTCATATAACTTATATAGGATGCCTCTGATTTATCTCAGTTAAATGCTTTGAATGCCATTGTGACAAAACCCAGTATGTCCTTGTCCCAGTTATTTTCCCTGCATTCGATAGATTGTTCTACCGAACACCGAACACCGACCATCCCCCTGACTCATTTAACTTCAAAGAAAACTACAAACTTAAGTGCTCCCACTGTGCGGCAACCATTCGTATAACTGAAAAACAGGTGCACTGGAAAACGGTGGCCACCTTGTCTCCCGAAAGCAGGCAGCAGTACTTGGTCGTTGAGTGTCCGGAACTCTAAGTCGGACACTTGACCTTGCGAACACCGGTAATTTGGTACATACACCTGTTACATTTCACGACAAGGCAGGAGAGTGCTGTTCGGTAGGATTGTTCCCGCGAACTAGGTGAACAATCGCTACCTATGACTCAGGGGAACCGTTTTTCGTTTTGTTCGTTTTGGAACTCCTGAAAGTGACTGACCGCTACCACTTTTTCTCTGGAACTATTTTGGGCAGATGCCACATGTGAGGCCAGTCAAAATGCTACCCCGTTGGCAATTCAGCTGTATTCATGGGATCTGAGTGCTATTTGGTTATGTTGGGCTCTCAGATCCAGAGTATCTGGGGATGTAAGACTTGGGTGTTATATGTATTTTGGGATATTTTATGTTTTATTTTCTGGGGTTCTGTGTATTAAAGTGTACCCTTCATCAAGTTTCAACTGATGTTTGAGTATGCGAACGAAGAAGCGCTTGATTTTAACCACGATCTACTGGTATTTCGGGAGAGTACGAACTACCGTACTTTGCGAATGGGCTATAATTACTCAAGCTTCTAGCAGTTCAGGAGTGTGCGAACAAACATACTATACAAAGTACAAGGGATTCGTTACAGCCATTTTTTTTATTTTGACATTTCTTGGCTTACTTTTCTACTAAGCTACACTGATTTCAAATTTATTCTTTTATATTTGTTACCCAATGGTATATACTGATGAATGTACATTTTTAATATTTGCTTGAAGATATTCAATTCATCTTCAGTGTTTTGTCACTATAAAGTTTATGCCAATCAATGAGTTTGTAAAGCTTTCCTCATCTTACTGAATTTCACAACAAGAGAACATAGTCTTAAATTAGAGGGGCAAAGATATAAAAATAATATCAGGAAGTATTACTTTACAGAGAGGGTAGTGGCCGCAGCCTTCCAGCTGAAGTGGTAGAGGTTAACACTGTGGCAGATGGACCTGGCACCCAGACCCCTTCATTAAGCTGAAGTGGTCTGGGTGCCTATAGTGGTCCTTTAAGATATGGCCAAGGACTAATGAAAGTATTTAGAAAATTTGGTAGACTAAATGGGCCAAACGGTTTTTATCTGCCATTACATTTTATGTTTCTATGTTTACTGAATTTGGCTTTTTTTAAATTATATGTTTTTATATACCCCATGCACATTTGCTTTTTTCAGTTTCTTGTAAAAGACACAATATTATGATCACTATTTCCCAAGTACTCCCCTTCTTGAATGTTTGACAAAAGACCAACATTGTTTGTTAGAACCATATTAACCAGAACCAAACAAGCTTCCTTCCGTGCTTGTTTTAGATGTGACATGAAGGTGTCCTTTAACAGATTTAAAAACTTGATTCCCCTTGCTGAACTACTGGTCCCTCTATCTCAATGTATGTATGGGTAATTAGAATCTCCAATCATTAATGTGTTACCCAAATGCGCAGTTTTTCCCAATTTGCTCAAACAGCTGTTAGTCCTCATCAATATTAACATTAGGTGGTTTATAACACATCCCAATTAATATTTTATTTCCCTTATTTTGTTCAAACAGATATCTACCCTTAAGGCTTTCACATTTTATCCATTTTCGTAGTCACATTCCACTTGCTTAATATTTGGCTTTAACTCAAATGCTTCAAATCTGGGCTGAATTTTAAAATAATCTAATTATTTGCTTGTTGCAGTGCTAGCAGGACAGATAGTTAAGACCCTCAGCTCAGTGAGTGCTAAACATGTGGCGGCTGGCCAGCGTATGCTATCCAGCCGCCACACTAAAGAAGTAAAAAATAAATAAATGCACACATATTAATAAATAATTTGATTTAAGTTGTAAGGGTTGTAAGTTGTAGAGTTGTAAGTTGTAGAGTTACATGCCTCTAGTTACTGTCATACGTATGGCCCCTAGAGACGCTTCCACAGAAATATGAGACCATCTGACTGGTGTTTTGCCACATCACAATGTTTTGCCACACAAGCTCAATAGCCTCCCAATGCTTTCTTATGTGAAAGTATTGGATTGGCTAAGCTCATTGATCTTGATAGAAAACTAAAAGGCTAGAGAACATAATAGCATGGGGGGCATGGCATGGCTTGAGGGGCATGGATGACAGCACACTGAGCGTGCTCTGCACAAATCTAGCCTTAAAGGAGTATATTTCAGAGATACCTGCTTCTAAACAAATCATTCTTCAGCTGCCCAAATGGTGCAGAACAAACTGAAAAGACAAGGGTATGATGGCAATAAGAAAAAATGATTTAATTCCCGAGCTCTGCAATCAATGTCCTCAGGTCTTCACAAGGAGGGTTAAGATAGTGGAGGGCATGATAACTTACCTATCTGCTCCTTAATAATAATGCTGTTAGACCTGCCAGTAACCCAGGATATACTCCAGTCCTGTCTCAATGCGATAGCAGGCAAGCTTCTACAGAAAATCAACATATCCATCAATGACCTGAGAAGGGACATGCAAGATTCGGGAGATTGCACAGTGCATGTGGAGCAGAGAATGAGCTAGTTTGCTAAAGGCCCATAATGACATGGGCCTGGAAATAAGGTTGAAACTTACTCAAACAATATTAATAGACCTCGAAGACTGTTTCTGAATGCAAAATATTTGCTTGAGTGAAGTGCCAGAAGAGATTAAAAACCCTGATCTTCATGAATACATTTTGGAATACTTCAAAATATTTGTGTCATACCTGCCAGTGGGCAAACTATTGATGGACAGAGACCACAGGGTGGCCAAGCCAAAATTCTTGTTTATTCACCTACATGACTTCCCTTCCAAGGAAGTGCTTCTCAAGATGTCCAGGTCAGTCACGGATGTAACACAGTGATGCTCCTCCATCAAGATATTAACAGATTTGTCCACCTCCATGCTGCAATGATGTAAAGAAGTCACTGAAGTTACCATGATCCTCAGACAACAGCGCATACAGTACTGTTGGAGCTAAGTATTTGATCCACCGCATCAGCACTTTGACAGTGTTCTCATTGACAGAGGATGGAAGAAAGGCTCTGTGCAAGTGCTGCATCACACTACAGAAGACTACGGCTGTGACAGAGGTCCCTGCATGCCTCATATCGGAATGGAAGAAAGCCAAACCGTGAAGACCTAGGTTATACTTACCCGGGCTATTGGCATCCACAGCTGACAGTCAGACGTGTAACTCACAACACGTACTGTGTCTCCTTATATTTTAGTTAAACATAGCTATACAGATGAACCACATGTCACTGTAATGGTTAGCTTAATATAATTTTTTCTGGCATTCTCTAACATATATCTTACCATAGAGGTTTACTTTTTTCATAAATGTAAAAAGGTTGATTCTGTTTTTCATCCATGCCTTAAGAAAACCTTATGTTTAGTGCCACATTCTTATCAACCAATTAGCTGTGCTAATTATTGAGGCTACAATGCATATGTCATCAGAAACAAAGAAGCAAAAATTCACAAACTGTGAATATAATGCTGACTGGAGATAAAACGTAGGCACCAAAGCATCCAGTGGTATGGAACAATGTAACTAGAGGGAGACCACTAAATATCTGAAGTAACAGTAAGTATCAACACAGAAATAAACTGTGACTCCAAATAATAATAAATACCGAACTAGCTACTCCCAGTGAGGAGATAAAGTTACTAAACACCAAGTCTGCAATATTCATATAGGCTTTATTAGTCCTGGCCCCTTTATGCATAGGCTGTTAGTAAATCTCCCCTTAGTACCTAAACACCAGAAAAAGTGCTAAAAGGAGAAAGGTCACTGTCTAAACGATCGCAGCCCGAGCAAAGCGGTCTCACCCACCTTTTACCCATTCCTCACATACCCGGACAGCAGGTCTAATAGCAACCGGTACCACCAAACTAATAAGCCCAGCCACTCACAGGGACGAAGTTGCAGTCGCAGCCACTTACCCTTCTTCTGGGCTGGGTACTCACCTGGAGGCACTCTCCTACGCCCGCCATACACCCGGGGAGCCACCTGTGAATCAGGGATACCTTTGGCCCACGACCCTCCTAATGGGATTCATGGCAAGACGGCGCGACTTCCCTTTAAGGCCTCAGGCCGAAGACACGTGGCACGCAGACTCCGCAAGTCCAGGAACCACTGGAAGCAACCAACAACCAAGTCAGCCAAAAGACCATCTGCCAAGGAAGGATTACCTGGTAAAGCACTACTGACTCCAGAACGTGAATGGGATAGACAGGGTCCCCCTTACAACCCGATACCTGGGCCCCACGAGACTATCGCACTGTCCTGCCCTGCGGAGTGGGCAACGCTCACGCCCAGGTCCATACGGACACACGCGTTGTCCCTAATACCCTGCCCAGATCTGATGGTGTAAATTACAAAGGGCTTGCATATATAGGACCCCGGTTCAACATGCTTGTTAATCCAATGTTGTCCCTTGCCCACCTCTCAATCTAATCTCGGGCTCTAATATGTGGACGCGACATACCGTTTACCATAGCCCACTTGACCATGGGCGTCCGCAGGGGGGGGAGAAGCAGCCTATAGGTTTGAGGGCAGCAGCAGCCTTTAGATGGGGGGGCAGCAGCCTATAGATTTGGGGGCAGCAGCCCATAGATTTGGGGGGGGCAGCAGCCCATAGATTTGGAGAGGGGGCAGCAGCCCATAGATTTGGGGGGGGCTTTAGATTTGGGGCAGCCCTGGGGGGGAGCAGCAGCCCATAGATTTTGGGGGAGGGGGGCAGCAGCCTTTAGATTTGGGGGCAGCAGCCCATATATTTGGGGGGGCAGCAGCCCATAGATTTGGAGTCTAGCAGTGAACCAGAGCGGCCACACTTTTCCGAGCTCTGCAATAAGTTGCCCTAAAAGGCTGTTGTAGAAAGGCTACTTGGTGAACAAACAGGCTACAAACCTTGCCCAACGCACCCTAATCAATATGGGTCAGAAAAACAAGAAACCCAAGGCGGACAAAGTGACATCGGTGAGATGCTCCGCAGTACACAGAAGGTCGCATGGGATTAGATGGCGTCCCTTGAGGAGGGATCTTCATACCCCTCAGACGACTTTTTTGCCGAGCTGGAGGAGGGAGCTGCCCTCAGATTAAACACGGGACCCAAGCAACGCAAGCTGGAAGACAGGGAACCGCTGCTATTTTGCCTCTGAGCCTCCATATCAGCTCGAGAGAGGGCAGTGTCAGTTCATTGACTCTGGTTCCCTTGTTTGGTTCCTGTCTTGCTATATCTGCGTTCCAGTATTTCCTGTCTGATTCCGGCTTCTGACCGTGGATTTCCTCCTGGACTACTCTGATCTCTGGCTTCCCCTGACTTTGGCTTTCCTTGACTACGCTTCTGCTAATCCCTGCTGTACTGCTACTTGGAGCACTATTCCTGGAAAGCCCCCGTGCACAGACTCACAGATCAGGTGGCGTCTTTCCTGGTCACCCTGGTCTGTGTCTACTTTGCAAGGGTGAGCGTATAACTCTGTGAGCCGGACTCCCCATCAGGTAAGAACCTGACATAAAATGAACTGACCATATGGAGTCTGCAGAGTTATACAAATTACTCACCTCCCTGGCTGAACAAGTCTCCAACCTGTCCAAGAATGTTATGGATTTGCAGAGATGTTCATTGGCATTTAAAGGAGCAGTACATCCAATCCCGGAACATACATACCCAGAATCCTATGTCATTATGCCTGACAGGTTTGACGGTTCCCGTTCTGCTTTCCCGATGTTCAAGAAGGATTGTGAGCTACTGTTTGCCCTGAAACCTAGAACCTACGCCACCGACCTTATCAGAGTCCGCTCCGCTATTAACCTGTGTACTAGGCGGATTAAGGCGTGGGCACACCAGAAGCTGCAGGAGAGAAGTACTGTCTTGGACTCCTGGGAGTTGTTCATGTCCGCAATGGACTCTCAGTGCTTTGCATCAAGGAAAGCAACTCCCAAGCCTACTTCAGGTTCTCGCAGAACCCGGTTGCCTAGAGAAGAGGAATTATTTTACGAATACAAGAATCCCATCTCGCTATAGTCTAAACCTACCTCCAAGGACCTGCCTTGTCATCATAACGTTACCCATGTGGAACTTGGCACTCTAGAGGACAAGGAGGAACCCATGGAGATCGGCTTCATCCGCACTAGAACAAGACTGCCATCTAGAGAAAGAGACCGAAGGAGGGCTTGTTGTCTCTGTTTCTATTGTGGAGAAGGAGGGCACTTTATCTCCCACTGCCCTATTCGCCCAACTAGGCCTAAGCCTCTTCAAGTAGGTACTACTCAGCTTCATCCTGTTATCCCGGCAACACAGCCAGAAAAATGTCAAGGGTACTGTCGGATGTTTCCACGTTCCGTGACGCAGAAGAGTACCCAGACTACGATGGCTACTGATGCCAGTGTCTCTCAAGAACACATAATCGGTGATCATGAGAAGTCACCACCTCCAGAAGACTCTCCTGTTAAAACTGGTACCATCACCACTTCCTGTCTGTCCAAAGGAGAACTACCTGCGGATTGCACCTATGGTACCAAGGTCCACAGAACAGATCTGGAAACGTTTGAAAGGGCTTTGAAAGCCGTGAACTCTGCTCCTGGTGACTCACCTAAGAAAAAAGTTCAGAGAAAATGACTCCTGGGATCAAGGTACTTACCACCTGCACCAAATCCATGAATAACCTTGACCTCTTTCCATTAGTACCAAAACTGGTACCATAAAGTCCCAGGCTGTAAAGGGACTCCGCTCTGGAGACTGTGATTACAAAGACTATCTTAGTGATCCTGAGATCGAAGATGAGGAGTACTATTTCCAAGAATAACCTGTTCACGCCCGGAGGGCGTTCTTGAAGGGAGGGTGCTGTCACGGTTCTCACCGCGACATCCCGACGGCCAGACGAGGTCGCCCCAGAAGTGCCCGGTGACGGACTTGAACCAGGGTACTTTGCAGTCCTGGGGCTGCTATTTTGCCTCTGAGCCACCATATCAGCTCGAGAGATAGCCAGAAGTCTATCTTGCCTTGTACCCAGCACTGGGGGCTGGACATTATTCTGTGGCTGCTCCAACGATCTCAGCACACCTGTGGCTAATCACCAATTAGCCAGGTATAAGACACTGCCTCTCCCTGAGGGCAGTGTCAGTTCATTTACTCTGGTTCCCTTGTTTGGTTCCTGTCTTGCTATATCTGCGTTCCAGTATTTCCTGTCTGATTCCGGCTTCTGACCTTGGCTTTCCTCCTGGACTACTCTGATCTCTGGCTTCCCCTGACTTTGGCTTTCCTTGACTACGCTTCTGTTAATCCCTGCTGTACTGCTACTTGGAGCACTATTCCTGGAAAGCCCCCGTGCACAGACTCACAGATCAGGTGGCGTCTTACCTGGTCACCCTGGTCTGTGTCTACTTTGCAAGGGTGAGCGTATAACTCTGCGAGCCGGACTCCCCATCAGGTAAGAACCTGACATTCCCGGACCTCACCAGGAGCACACTGGCCTGACGCCGCTCTCTGCGTCCACACCTGCAGCTCATGCGAGCAAAAGACATCTCCTATCGGTGGGGACTCCCAGAACCATCTGATTCCAGGCACAAGGGGAAACATACTGTGTGGGCACTCCAAAAGAGCTTGAAGACCAACTGTGCAAGCTGGGACTCCTCAACCCAAGCGCAACCTCTAGTTCAGGACTAGCTCACCTAGATCCGGGTAAAATCGCGGAATTCACACCCTGCACGGCTCAAGTCCCATCGGCGTCCAGAGACTTAACCTGACCCCCAAGGCTGAGACCGATCGGCAGGAAGACGCCCTAGCCACGACAGCCCTCCATTATACTGGGACTTACACAGCAACACCACTGAATTGATCCAATCATCTATTATTGTTTGCTTTACCATTTTTCAGATATTGTTGTTTTTTTCTTTTCCCATTCTATGACTTGACAAATCGCGTATGTACTAAACTCCGCTGTGTAATATAACCACACACCAGCGGCAACTCTTGCATTACCATATTGTAGCACGCAAGCCGATCAGAGACCTGACCAGATAGATCCCTAGCGCTCTGATCCCCACCATATGCGACTCACAGGCACCTTAACCCCCCCTGCCCCCTCCCGATAGACCCTACCGGACTTATGATCTGATTCTCTTTAAACTACTACACATGTGAGGGGGTGCGCCCCCCCGTAAATTTTAGATACACTTAAAGACCTCATAATTGTCATTAGCCCACTATGGGGGGTACCACTATATGGTCTTCTCTCAGAAGCTCATCTTCCTTTATATATAAAATTCTCATCCCACACTTCCCAGCAGGTCACAAGTCTACTCATCTCTAAGTCTTAAGATACACTAAATATTGTCAACAATACCATGTTTACCATTTTTCTCTCCTATATGACCAGTGGTTTATGCCTTATTGTACAACTAATGTGTGGAATGAGAAAAATAAAGATTTTAAAAACCTAGTTCAACTGAAACAAAAGGACTATCCCTTTCAATTTAAGGCAACTACAGACTCCAAATCACAGGGTGTCCATTTTAGTTGGCAATCAGGTATCCTTCCAGCCTATAGATATAGTATTAGACATTGAGGGCACATTTATTTTATTAGTTTGATCCATTAAGAACACAGAGTACACCATCATCAACATATTTGTCCTGAATTCAGACCAATGCAACTTCCTACACAAGGTAACGTCAAATTGTTTGCAAGTCCAGAAAGGAATCATGCTCCTGTGCGGAGACCTGAATCGTATATTTGATCCATCTGTGGACACCACTGTCCTCAAAAGTCAGGGATCCTCAGAAAAGGCAAGCCAGTTTAAACAGGCTTCAGAAGCCTAACTAAACAACTGCTAAAATCAGCTTTATGAGTTAAACAAGAATAACCAAACCTCCACTAGCAACTTACCTATTACGCTATTTCACCGAAACACAGTGGCAACACATTTGTCAAACACTACGAATATCTTTATAATCTGTGGGCAGACACACACAAACCATCCAACCAAGCCTAAAATCTATAACATGTTACCTACAATATATTAAACTGCCACACTTGTCACAAGAACAGATAGAGACCCAACAGGCACTAATAACTGGAAAAGAGGAGACTGACTGACAAACTCAAAGTGACCAAGACGCAAGCAATGGGGATTAATATTCCAGCACCTAAGCTCCAAAAATTGGAGATTACATTACTTCTGGATGGGATTTGTCTAAAACCAAATCAACTTAAAGCACCCCAATTCCATTAGCGACCTCATTTACATCAATGATTCATATAATTCCCATGTATCACTATAGTAGTCACCTACATCAAATCTACAAAGGTACCACCATGATGCAATTCCCAGAAATACTTATATGAAAAAAAACTATATGACTTACCTAACAAGGCACTCCTCTACTATTTTCAGTTGAAATCATACATGACACAGATACCACCAAACCAGGGAGAAACTGGGACCCAAGAAACATTTTCAGTGTTAGAATTAATATGTTTGAGACTCAAAACCCTCAGAAAGATACCATCAGTTTGCTATTCAATGCTCATTATGGAGAAGAGGTCATCACTGAGACATATTATGGACTCATGGAACAAAGAATTAGATTATAACATAGAGACGGAAAGATGGGATAAAGGTTTAATGTCTTGCATGGGCCACCTAGAGTTACAACATAAAATTATGTATAAATGGTACATTATGCCAGCTTGGCTGCACCATATATGGTCAACCATGTCCAGCTTGTGCTGGATGTGTCAGACAGAAGTAGGTACCATGTTATACACATGTGGGTATGCGCATTACTTCTAGCATTGTGAAGGCAGTCTTCCAGATAATCAAATCGACACTAAAGCTCCATATCACTTTGACCATGGAGATATGTTTCCTGTGTATGTTTCTAGCAATGCTACCTAAATACATACAAGCCATATTATACCATGCTCAAATTTACGCACACTTAGTGATCTCCAGATTATGGAAATAAACATTCCCACCTGACATAGCAGCACTGAAAAAGCGGATAGATTTGAATTGGTCATACCTAAACATGAACATGATGCAATTTGGCTTTAATGCTAACCAGGATCAGGCTAGAACTATGGAACTCCTACAACTACGAAGGGTAGGAAGAACCTTTCCCTCCCCCCCCCACTAATAAAAAACCCCTAAATATATGTGTATATATATATATATATATACCATTAAACATACAATGGCTACATCACAGCAATTGAGAGGCACTCGTATGCATGGAATTGATGTCCATCTCTTTCCAGTAGCTGGGACCTTTGTCTTGCCGTATGACCAATGGTATTAAATATGTTCATGAAGGAGCTAGATCTCGTTTCTCTTCCTTGTTCCCTATCCCCTCCCTTGAACCTTCTTTTTTATTATTTCCACAAATTAGTTAAAATTGTTTTATTATATAAAGCTCACTGTCAAAATTGCATATCGATGAGTTCCTTATTTGATTGTGCCAGGTAAAAACTCCACCAAATACGGTAAACTACAATACTAATGTTGCATGTAATAACTTGTTATGAAGAGTTTCTTTGTTACCTTGTTTTCATGAACTGATGTACCATCTTTGTTTGTACCACAAATTTAATTAATATTGTTACTTATTGAATATGCAATAAAAATTGGAAAATTAAAAAAAAAACATATTTGTATTCCTAACACTAGAGTCATCCTTTAAGTTTTTTTCAATTTCATATAGTAAAAAAATACTTTTGTTCAGAACCCCGATGAGAGGCAGTGGCACCTCTATCATGAGGGTTTCTGGTCAAGGCTATGGTACAGGATAACAGCTTAAGTTGACTCACTGCATTAGATATGTCAGATCCTGGACTCGGCCATTCTGGAGATCGACTAATCTTTTCTTTTTAGTTTTCCTTTACCATACTCTCTCACTTTTCACTTTTCTCTTTACTCTCATGTTACACTGAATTAAAACCTGGCGGAAGGTGGAAAATGTCACTAATAAAGGTCGATATTGCTGAATGCTCTATTGGTAATTCTCGCAAGCCAAAGGCGCAATATAATACCCATTGTTAAAGCTATGTAAAACTACCATGTACCCTTTCTTATGTCATTATGTACTACCTGTTTTATGTACAAATTGTCAAACCTTGAATGTTGCTATGGCCTTGATTAAGCTGGAATGCCATTATATAAATAAAGAATTAAAAAAATTAAAAATAAATACTTTTGGAGTTGATCTTGCACGTTTGTATAATTTTCTCATTTTCTAGTTTAGCCCATGTATTTGCTCTTTTGAATGCATCATTGGCAACCTTATATTTTATATATGAATATATAGCAGTGTTGTTTATACAATTTAGCTAATACAGTATTATGAGCAAACCGCCTTTCCAAGTCCATTTTACAATGTTAACCTTGGCACATATACAGTGCTATAGTTATTAACCTTGTATTGTATTTTTTGCAGCCAACTCGTGGGTGAAGTTTGAAGAGGTACAGAAAAGGATCAGTAAATCTTGACTCAACTTTTCTGCCCAACAAACTGGCTAAAAATAATACTGAACTAAGATGGCCATACAGTGTCGGATACGCTTTCAAACCATCTTTTTCCTCTGCACTTTTAATTAAAACTTTAAAAAAAAATTCATTTTATGTAGGAAGACACCACGTTGACTTTGAAAGATGGGATAATAGAAGAGAGAAAAGGGAAGGTGTTATCGGGTGGTATGAGAGAAAAATGAGAGACACAGAAGGGTGATGAATGGTGAACGATATGACAATGTTTGGATTATCAGATATAGGGCGGACTTTTAATTATTTTTTTTAATAGATAAATTAGTGCAATTAATTCCCATACTTTTGGTTGAACAAAAGAATGAGTAAATTCAACCATGTCTTATTGTCATATTTTTATTAATCCTTCGTGTTTTTACTCAGGCTAATGTTTGTGTAAAATTAAATTAGACAAACAAGGCCTCTCATGTCTGTCCCTTTCACTCAGCATTGAAAGCATTTGGTTACCATAGCTCTATTTAGTCAAACGTTAAATCGTCAGAGGGAACTGAAAATTACAACATTCTCTCACACATTTTACAACAGTTTAGCAGGTCAAACTTCATGGCTGAATTGTAGTATCCCCTGTTTTAAATTTTGCAAGAAAATTATACCGTATAGTTCCTAAAATATTTAACCCCTTATGTTTCATTAAATAGTAAACAACTAAATAATAAAATCAGTTTGTGTAAATTTACACATATTAATTTTAGATATCGCTGGACATCAGTCTACACCTTAAATGATTTAGTTATATGTTTTTGCACTATAACACGTGTTGGGCTACACTATTGCCATTCTTCATATTATGCTATATTTTAAACGAATGAAAATAGCATTTAAGGGGTTAATGCTTCAAAATGTTGTTGTTTTTTTTCTTTATGTATAAATAATTCTGGATTAATAAGTCATGACCTACAAAGTTAACAGCAAACCTTCTCAACTCCATCAATTTTAATGTTGATTATTCCACATGTAAAATGAAATCATAATAAATGAGGCATTTAAATTGCTTTTGCTTGTAATAGGCATCTTTAATTCTTGTAATTTAACTGTTATAATATGCCATGCATGCGATACAGCTTTTTATGCAAGCTCATTTTCTGCTTCGTATTTTTCCTCCTAAAATTCTTGCTATCCTTTAATGTTTGAGAGGATCATTAATTCTTCGCAGTTAATAGGGTCTCCAAACTTTTGTTTCCGGTGTGTCACTTGAAATGTCTTTTAATTTTAAAGGGACTCATCATAAGACCATTATGGTTGGAAACATCAAAAGTATCCTATTATCATTTTGATATACAGTCCAAGGCGGAAAAGCTCCAACGCAATATTAATGTGAAGTAGCAGAAATTGAATAGTTGATAAACACAGAGTGTTATTAGAAGAGGCACAGATGTATGAGACAATGCATCGAGCATCTTACTGGGTGACACTCATATACCACTGCGTGTTACGGGATATTTAAGCATATGGCTCTTGAGGGAGAAGTTAAAGTGGAGCAGTCTCAAATGAAATTTATACACAAGATAAATGCTAAGTAAAAGTGAGATATGGGTTGAACCGTGCATGGCATGCAACTTAAATTAACCCAGCTGCGCTATACAAGAGAGAAACATGAAAGTTTTGCAACAATAGAACCCAAAATTACAAAACAAAAGTATATATTGAATTTAATATAATTGGATAATCTTTTCACTTTTCATATTTTTGGATTTAATATATTTTTTTCCAAATAAAATATTAATACAAATGATTTTTTTATCAATATGTAAAAATATATCAAATGTGAAAATATTTAAAACATTTTAAATAATTTAGCAAATATATCCAAAACTATTAAATCCCTTGAAAATCTTATCCAACAATATTAAATTACAATACATTTTGATAGCTTGCTTTTTGCTGGTGCATGTCTCTTTAGGTGCCCTTTTGTAGATCAGCAGGGCCGCCATCAGGGCATGACAACCGTAACGGTTGTCATGGGCCCAGCGGTCCTGGGGGGCCCTGGACTGCTCAGGTCATCCGGGCCCCACATTCAGTGGGTACATACCGGGTCGCAGGGCCCCCTACCCACTGGGCCAGCCTCTTCTCCTGGGGGGCCAAGAAGCCGGTCACCTCAGGGCCCCCCCAGAGGCTGGCCCTGCTGACAACCGGCAGGCGCGCGGGGCAGTACTTATGCCGGAGCTGGAAGATGACGTCAGTACGCGGC
The DNA here is from genome assembly GCA_933207985.1 of Pelobates cultripes. Classification (NCBI taxonomy): domain Eukaryota; kingdom Metazoa; phylum Chordata; class Amphibia; order Anura; family Pelobatidae; genus Pelobates; species Pelobates cultripes. The sequence goes on along the minus strand of OW240919.1, from coordinate 16,721,642 downwards.
GCGCGAGGGAGCTGAAGAGGAAGCACACAGAGGAGAGTGCTCCCTCGCGCACCCGCCCGGTGTCAGGGGGAGAGGAAGGGAGGAAATTTGAGGTGGGGGAGAGGAAGGGAGGCAATTTGAGGGAGGGGGGAGAGGAAGGAAATTTGAGGGAGGAGGGGAGAGGAAGGAAATGAGAGGGAGGGGGAGAGGAAGGAAATGAGAGGGAGGGGGTAGAAGATGGAAGTTGGAGAGGGAGGGGGAGAAGGCAATGAGAGGGAGGAGGAGAAGGAAATTGGAGAGGGGGGAGAAGAAGGAAATTGGAGAGAGGGGAAGAAGAAGGAAAATGGAGCGGGGGGAGAAGAAGGAAATTGGAGAGAGGGAGGGAGGGGGAGAAGAAGGAAATTGGGGGGGAGAAGGAAATTGACGGGGGGAGGGGGAGAGATTGACATCCATCACACACACACAATGCACCCCTTGCACACAGAAAACCACACAATGCATTACACACAGACACACATACACAAGCAATGCATCCCTTACACACAGCAACACAAAATGCACCCCTTACACACACTCAATGCATCCCTTACAGACACACACACTGCATCCCATACATACACAAACTCACCTTGCAGCCCTTACACATACAAACACAGATTCACACAATGCATTCCTTATACAAACTCATTGGTGGAACATGAAGGTGGACCCTGGGACCCAGACCGTGAGCTGTGTAAAGGGCCCTCAAAAAAATGGAGCTGCTTCCCGTTCTCCCAGAACATTGATTTTTGTGACCACAGTTACAAACCTCCTCCAGAGAGCCTGTTCTACACCAGTCCAGTGGAGCCAGACGGCAGCTAGAGCCCATCATCATCCTCATCTGGTTGTAAGTAGGCAATCTAGTATATTATTAGTGACACTAATCTCTAATTAACCTCACATTAAAGGGACACTATAGTCCCCAGAACCACTGCAGCTTAGTGTAGTGGTTCTGGTGTCCATAGCCTGTCCCTGCAGGCCTTTTAATGTAAACACGGCGGCACTGCAGCACTGGTGTTAGTTAACATGGCAGATCATATAGGTGGGGCATTGTGATGTCACATGGGGGGGGGGGGCGGCAAACTTTACTTTTGCCTAGGGCGGCAAAAATCCTTGCACCGGCCCTGCAGACACTGCATCCCTGTGGGCGGACTCGGGGGGGCGGGGGCAGCACTTTGGGTGGACTCGGGTGCAGGCACTGGGGGCTGTGTCAGGGGCCCCAAAATTTCTGATGGCAGCCCTGTAGATCAGTAGTTGAAATAACCCCTATAAAATTATTACAGATTTCAAAGCAAGGCCTTATGTGTATTTTAGCTTGTTCCATTTGACCCCGTTGCCATCTTTTTCTGCCAAGTTTTAACTACATTTTATATTTTCTATTGCATTGCATCTGTAGATGTTGTTTACCAAATGTACTCCAAGGAAGAAAAATGCTTGGCGAAGGAAAATTGCACATGTTACAAAAGAACACAGAACAAACTCAAAACAAAATACAACAGTACAACCTTAGCACCTCCAACCAGGGAATGTGGGTGGGAAACAGCACTGCCAGGTTCACTCAACATGCTCACAGTGGTCTGGTAAGTTTCTCCCATAATTCCTCAATCCAGGTGCATAGCTCCAAAGATTGTAACTTTCTTTGTTACCATGACAACAATTTTGGGTCATGTCCTCCCCCCCCCCTCCTTATACATTCTGGAGTGCTGACCTTTTTTTGGGGGGGGTGCGAGGGTCATAACTGTGCACCTCCTATTTTCTGAATACTGCATGTTAATCAAGTCGACAAGTGTGCTGCTCAGGTGATGCCAGAGAAAATATGAAGTCAAGGTAAAGGATCTTCCATTTGAAAATATGTATGGGCAGCTTTTAGCTTTTCAAGTATAAAACTATTGTAAAATATTCCATTCCAAGCACAAATGCTCCAGATACTTGGCCAGCTCTGCCGAGACCTTGGATTTCTTTCCACCTAAGTGAGATATATTTATTGTCCAATGTCCATCTACAGGAACACAACAAAACATGCCCATTCACAGAGTAGCACAAACAAAACACTTTCCATTCATAGAAGAATACAATATACTTTTACTTCGAGAAGAACACAATATACATTTTCCTTTGTGAAATTCTTAAGGGAAAAAAAAATCTTGATAAATTCAGATTTTTTCTTTGAAAAAAACAAACAAAACATTTGACCTTTGTTGTTGTCTTCATAACAAACACAGAACTTAACCTGATCAAGTCTCTAACTATAAAATAATTCCAGATGTAGCAAAACAAAATGCCCCACCATTCTAAACTTCCACAAACATTTACGTTTTTTTTCCATATGCATCACTTGAGATCATCTTCTGTTTTCATTCATGGCTTCAGAAAACGCTAAATCTCTACAAAGGAAATGCTTAGATTGTAAGCTCTTTCGAGCAGGGTTCTCATAAACCTTTTGTTCTTGCAACAATTTGGGATATTCTTATTTATTGCTAAATTTCCCCCTTTGTAATATTGTAAAGCACAGCAGAACATGCTGGCGCTATATAAATGCCAATAATAATCATAAACAGGGTTATTCTCTAAACTGAGAATTGTCGAGAATTCAAAGTGAATTTAAAATTAAAGGAAAAATGATTCTAGTCAATTAGGCTTCCAGTTTCCCACCTCTGATGCTCGCCTTCAAGACTTCTCGAGGGCTGCACCGTTCCTGTGGAACTTGCTTCCCTCCTCCGTTAGATGCTCACCTAGTCTTCACTCCTTAAAAAAAATCATTAAAAACCCACTTCTTCATAAAAGCGTATCATTTAAACTGTTAATAGCTCCCGACTGATTCCTCTCTTGCAACTGTCATAAGTCTCATACTATCCTTACCTTTTGTGTCACTTTAGCCCACTCACTCTAGCATGTAAGCTCATTGAGCAGGGCCCTCAACCCCTCTGTTGCTATGTGTCCAACTTGTCTGGCTACAAATACATGTTTGTTCATCCACCAATTGTAAACCGCTGCGGAATTTGTTGGCACTATATAAATAATAACATAACATAACAGTTTGGTTAATTTGGGTTTCAATTTGACTTGATTCACTTGAAATTCACTTTGATTGATTGCCAAGCTTCATGTGAGATGGAACGTAGGTTACTGATCCAGAGCAGTTAGGAAAGGAATGGTGTGGGATGCAGAGGTTATTTCATGTTGTTGGTTTTGCCTCCTAGAGAGATAAACTGTATATGAAATACTATAAAGCATGTCATGTATAAAAAAAAGAAGAAACACAAAAACAAATGTATAAAATGATGAAATTATATTTTAAAATTTATGTGGTTTGAATGTTTGGTAAGGTTACTGATAAGTACCTTTGTTTAGGAGAGTACAGTACAATTTTCCCATAAAGAATTTTGTCTATGTGTAACTTTTGGGAAGTATACAATAATCTAGATAGTTTATAGAAAAGTATATGGAGCATACCAGTAGCTCGTGATATTTTTATGTTTTCACGCAGCAAAAAAACAAATTATATTTACAAATGCATTAAAAAAGGTAAAACAATTATTCTTCAAAAACACATGTATATGTGTGTGTGTGTGCATGTCAAAAAATGTGAATTTGTGCATGTGTGCAGTTTTTGTTTAGTTTTTCATTTATTGATATCACTAAAATGAAACAGCATAAAGACTAAAATGAAAGACGATCATACGTGCTAAAATATAACATGGCTATGTTATAAATATTGATTTTAAAAAAAATGTATTTATATTTTATTTTGCTTATTACTATAAATAAAATCATGCTGCTGTTTCTAGGTAGAAATGCACCCCATTGCGTGTGTGTATTTACATTAATGCACTCCTTAAAAAACTTTGGAAATTTGTGATTTTCGTCAGTCTTACCAGAAACAAAAAGAAAATGATTCTGTTGCTCTTTCACAAAAATGCAAAAATGTATCACACAAAACATAACACTGAAAATAAACTGAAACACCATTGGTTGAAGAGTAATTATTTACAGATCTGTTTGATTTCACTGTATATTTGTAACATAGCTGATTTGGTTACAATTATCTCGATGTAAGAGGTGCCTGTGACGGGTAATGGGCTCGCTGACTACTTTACTGATCATATCCATCCGTGTCATGTTCACTAAAATCAAAGCACATCATTTATTTTACAAAATTATACATTTCTGGCTTTTTTACTACAGGTTTACAAAGAAAATTCTGAAAGGCAGTGAAGAGATGTGCTTTGTTCAGAAAAGGGTCATCCGCAAGAAGATAAAGGTACAACCTGTTCTCCCATATTGCATAATAATTGAGTTTTTTATGTGTTTCTCCGGCATAAAGCCCTCAAGGAAATTATGAATAAATAGCTCGGTCTGTTCTCTGTTCTGTAACAATTTGCAAGTTGTTGATTGCATGCCACTTTAATGTGTGTCTTTGAAAATCACATTCATAAGGGTCACATTATGGTATAATTATAACAGACTCCTTATCCAAAGCTGAGTATATACGCCCTGATTTGGACGGTTTTATCTTAGTGACCTAGAACTGTTATTGTCATTTCAGAAAAATATAACATTTATTCACTTATCTGCAAACATCTAGACCTGCTGTCTGTTTATATCTATAACACTTTATAGAATGTAACACCGCAAAGCTGGATTGAAATTGCAATCCTTTTGTGTTGGGAGATAGATTAGATAGATTAGATAGATTAGATAGATAGATAGATAGATAGATGGATGGGTAGATAGATAGATAGATACCATAGATAGATGGAGAGATAGATAGATAGATAGATAGATTGATTGATTGATTGATAGATGGATGGATGGGTAGATAGATAGATAGATTAGATATACAGACAGACAGAAGGATGGACAGACAAACAGAGGGATGGACGGACAATTAGAGGGGGACTGCCTGCGGCCTCGTTGAAAGCTCTCTAAGGGGTCAGTAATCATCAAGATTTATCCCAAGCCAACCACAGATTCCTCTTCTACCGTACAGTATGATGGTCATAGTGTCAGGCGTGGTGTGCATTAGTGTGTATTATTGATAGAAATATATATAACTTCTAAGCATTGTTTGTATGATCTTATCAGATTTGAGAACAACTAGACTATTATTCTATTCTCGGGATAGGCAACCTTTTAGTAGTATTGTGCCAAAACAAGATCCCTTGGTATACTTGTCCTTTTTTTTAAATTGAGATGGGTATGTTGCAATATTGTGATTGGGTTATTTGTGGGTGCTGCAGTTGCTTTGTAGCATTGTATTTGTGTATATGCTGGCTGTTCTATTGTATATGTTAGTAGTTTGTGGTACTGTGTATGATACCTATGAATGTGAGCTGTACATGGGGGCTGCTTGTCGAATTCTGTGAGTGGATGATATATCACATAGTGTGCTTGGTGGCTTTCCTGGGGTTCAATGGGGACCTGGATGGTCAAGTGCAGGAGCTGCGATAGCTGCTTCAGACTTCTCTACCCCAATGTGGACTCGCGTTCACAAGTCACTGCAATGTATAAATTGAGGATTGTCCTTTACCTCCTGCAATTGCACTAGCAGATACCTGTTTGTCTCTGGCAGCCTTGGGAGCTGTGCAAAGGCACCTCGAGGGCCATAGGTTGCTGACCACTGATTTAGACTTAGGTACAGTGGGCCACTTGCCACAAATATGCTATTGTTATCACAGCCTCAGGGCACCTTGAGAGGTTCAAACTCATAGCGTGCAGTGGGTCAGTCTATGTTCTGTTCTCTTGCAGTATCAATATACTAGAAAAATATTGAACAGTTTCAGCTTTAAAATACATAAACCATGTATCAATTACAATACATCTGCTTACTTTAAAAATTAATGTTTTCCACTCATCAAACAACACAACAAGTCCAATACTGTTTTTTTTCAAATCAGTTATATCCTTCCGCGTCTATGGCAATTTCCTACAGTTCACAATGATTTTGAGTATCTCTGTTACATAGTTTTCCTGCACAGAACCATCGAGTTCCACCAGTCAGTGAGTATATATTCTCGTGGTGAATTACTATATGTGCAAAGCTCTTAATCAGTGACTCATATAACTGTTATCATCTTCTTAGTATTACCTTCCTCTTCCTTTATGGTCCTACACAGACATCTTCTAATCTTAAACACCACACTTTTATTTTTCTTAAAGGAACACTCAATACACATAAAACCCTTCAGCTTGATGTACTGCATTATGTGAATTGGTGACAGTTTAGAAAAGTATGGCTTTAAATAGAAATCTTTACTTTTATAACTGAGGGGCAGAAACACCTCCATGAGAGACCTTTGAATTTAGACTTTCCCAGAACAGAATGAACAGTTTATCAGGGAACGTGGAGGGGAGGGGGGAGGGTTTTGGGAGGATTGCAAAGGCTACAGACAAGAGATCTGCAGCATTTGGAAGCTGTTTTTAGATATACATGCAATAAAAAAATTAATACATAAATGTATGCATATTTTCCTTGGTGGGATATTTACTAAACAGAAAGAGGAAGAAAAAAACAGCAACGGAGTGTTCCTTTAAAATATTCTTAATCTTCGAGACCAAACAAAAGTAAACTGGAATACCGCATCAGTCGAGGCTTATCCCATTGGAATATTCGATTACAGATAAGGCAGAATATTATATAATAGGGTGGATTCATTTAAGGAAGAAGGTTTGACTTGCTTGGGCTAGACTTAGTCTCTATGCTGCCATTAAGCTTTGAGATTGCTCCATAAATATGAGTCTAAAAAGACACAACTGCTTGACCTCCCCGAAATCACATCCCGTAATCAGGTGTCTGTAAAACCTCACTCACAGTTTTTGCTGGACAAACACATTTACGTGGGAGAATGCAGTGCATTTGATACGATCTTGACTAAAATAAAGTAAAAATGAAACATTACGCACCATAAACCAACATCATATCCCACTTACATGGCAGTTCATTTTTTTTAAATTAACATTTTATTGAGATTTTATGTCAAAAATATATTAAAAGAGAATTTAGAGCAACCACGTAAGAGGCAGATGGCAGTTTATTTTTAACTGCGGGTACAGAGATCACCAAATTCTATTGTCGCTTTACAGAAACGTCCACACTACCCAGTGACATAACTAACTACACAAGTGACAAGTGTGGATTATGAACTCAAACTCTGGGAAGTTGAGCACACAGGACAAATTACTAAGAAGAAAAAAAAAACAAGATAGTAATAAATAATATCAATTTATCTATGGCAGAGATTAGCATTTTATGGTGTAAAGGTTAGAAGGTAAGATAAGGGATAAACAATCCACTGCCCAGAGACTAGCAGATAGAGCAGATGTTAAACATATACCACTTGAAGTAAGGGTACATTCATCATAGTGCTGATTACAGAGGGTGATTCACTAGGGCTGAACTAGAGGTATCCATAAATCATTCATGCTGGTCGCCCAAGACATTGCATCTGCCTTAATACTTATTTACTGTTTAATATTTGATAGCGTGTTAAGTGTTATTTCTGCAATTAAAAACCACACTTAGGCATTTGTATCAGTAATTATATTCAGAGTGTGATGGCACATGGCTCAAAATACAGATAACGTGGCACATCCTGTTACATACTAAAGGAATACAAAAAGTACCATAACCACAGTAGCCTTCTGTGTTAGTTGTGGTGCCAAGAGTGCCCTTGTTCCCTCCCAGAATAATTAATCAAACCACTTAACCACCAAAGATGGTTAAATAAACAGGGATGTGTTGGTCTGGTTTTAGGTTAAATCTAAATACAATTTTGCAGAATAAATGTTTTATTTTGTTTTACATGGGTTTTCTTATTCACATATTTATAGTCTGTAATGAAAACTTCACAGAAAGCTGAAGGGAAAAAAATTACTTGATGCAAATATTTTTTGTTTGGTTTTGTATGTTTTGAAAATGAAGGTCTCATAGTTACATAGTTACATAGTTACATAGTTACATAGTTGAAAAGAGACTTGCGTCCATCAAGTTCAGCCTTCCTCACATTTGTTTTTTGCTGTTGATCCAAAAGAAGGCAAAAAAACCCAGTTTGAAGCACAATTTTGCAACAAGCTAAGAAAAAAATTCCTTCTTGACCACAGAATGACAGTCAGATTTATCCTTGGATCAAGCAGTTATTACCCTACATTGAAAGATTATCCTTGAATATTCTGTGTTTGCAAGTATGCATCTAGTAGCTGTTTGAACATCTGTATGGACTCTGATAAAACCACTTCTTCAGGCAGAGAATTCCACATCATGATTGTTCTTACAGTAAAAAAACCTTTCCTTTGCCTTAGACAAAATTTTCTTTCTTTCAGTCTAAACGCATGACCTCGTGTCCTATGTAAAGTCTGGTTTGTGAATAGATTTCCACACAATGGTTTGTATTGGCCCCGAATATATTTGGATAATGTTATCATATCCCCTCTCAGGCAACATTTTTCTAAACTAAATAGGTTTAAATTTGTTAACCTTTCTTCATAGCTGATATGTGCCATTGCTTTTATTAATTTTGTAGCACGACTCTGCACTTTTTCTAGTGCCATAATATCCTTCTTTAGAACATGTGTCCAAAATTGCACAGCATATTCAATATGGGGTCTTACCAGCGATTTATAAAGAGGCAAAATGATATTCTCGTCCCGAGAATGAATGCCCTTTTTCATGCATGACAATACCTTACTGGCCTTGGCCACTGCTGATTGACATTGCACATTGTTGCATAGTATGTTGTCTATAACAATTCCCAAGTCCTTTTCGTGTGTTGTTATCCCTAATTCGCTTCCATTAAGGGTATACGTTGCTTGTGTATTCTTTATGCCGAGTGCATAACTTTGCATTTTTTAACATTAAATTTCATCTGCCATTTGAGTGTGCAGTCCCCCAGTCTATCTAAATCCCTCTGCAGCAAATTAATATCTTGCTCACATTGTATTATTTTACAGAGTTTTGTGTCATCTGCAAACACTGAAACATGACTTTCAATGCTGTCTTCAAGATCATTTATAAAAATGTTAAATAGAAGGGGTCCCAGAACAGACCCCTGAGGGACACCACTTGCCACCTCTGTCCAGCTTGAAAATTTACCATTAATGACAACTCTTTGTACTCTGTTTTTAAGCCAATGTTCTACCCAAGAACAAGCATTTTCATGTAGACCGATTTCCTTGAGTTTGAACACTAATCTATTGTATGGAACTGTATCAAATGCCTTGGCAAAATCCAAATAGATCACATCCACTGCAACACCCTGATCTATACTTCTACTTACTTCTTCGTAGAACACAATCAAGTTAGTTTGACATGACCTGTGCTTCATAAAACTGTGCTGATTTTTGCTGATAACCATGTTCTTCTCAAGGAATTCTTGAATATTATCCCTTAATAACGTTTCAAATATTTCCCAGCCACAGAAGTTAAGCTCACATGTCTATAATTTCCAGGCAAGGATTTTGAACCCTTTCTGAATATAGGAACCACATCTGCCTTCCTCCAATCCTCCGGAACACTTCCTGAAAGAAAAGAATCTTAAAGATTAAAAACAGAGGTTCACTTATTTCTACACTTAGTTCCTTAAGTACTCGTGGATGGATACCGTCAGGCCCTGGAGCTTTGTTTATAATAACTTTCTTTAGTTGCTGCAGCACCTTGTCTTGAGTTAACCAATTACAGTTATTCTGCAAGTTTTTAGTAGCAATCATTTGCACATCTATTGCCATGGGTTCTTCCTTAATATATACAGAGGAGAAATAGTTATTTAAAATTCCTGCCTTTTCCTTCATTAACTGACACCTCCTTTTCAGTTTTTAGTGTACCTACACTTTCATTTTGTTTTTTTTTAGAATTTATGTACTTAAAAAATGCTTTGGGGTTGGTTTTGCTCTCTTTAGCTATCATTTTTTCATATTGAAGTTTAGCAAATCTAATTGCCTTTTTGCACGCATTATTTGCTTCCTTATATCTTTTATAAGATGCATCTGATTTGTCCGATTTAAATGCTTTAAATGCCCTTTTCTTGTTTTTAATCTCTTGTTTTACTTCTCTACTAAGCCACATTGGTTTTAATTTGTTTCTTTTATATTTATTTCCCAATGGTACATGCTGAGAAATGTACCTTTCTAATATTTGTTGGAAGATGATCCATTTATCCTCAGTGTTCTTTTCACTAAAGAGTTTAATATTTTTCTGGATAAGCTTTTTAATATTTTTCTGGATAAGCTTTCAACAGAATTTTATTTAATATTTTTACACATTTTTAAAATATTAATATATTATATTACAATATATTATGCTACAATAGCCAACCAGAAACCAACCTCATGCTGATGATTTGCATTCACAATGAGTGGTTCACTGTTTTTTTTCCTAAATTGTGTTCCAAGCAGTTGTATACTGCAAACACAGAGTCAAAAGAATCCATGTTTAAAATGGAATGAGGCAAAAATGTAATTTTTTGTTAAACTAATTTGCTTATGCCCACCCAGAATCCTTTGCGGTAGTAACATCACTGCAGATTTGTGATTTCTGTGGGAAAAGCAAGTCTTATGGCTTGACTGGTGTGCAGATTTTTGTTTAACATTGTATTAACTATTCACAGACTTCAAATGGAAGAGGTTTTAATCACAATTTCTTCCCCACCATAACCTTTTTGGTTTTTGCTTATATATATATATATATATATATATATATATTGCTAATACATTGCTAAACACAAATAAACATACCAGTCAAGCCATAAGACTTGCTTTTCCCACAGAAATCTCACTTTAACAGTCCTCTCACTACTGCAAGGATTTTTGGGTAGGTGTATGCAAATGAGCTCAACAAAGAACCACATTTTTGCCTCATAATTCCACTTTATACATGGATTCATTTGAGTATGTGTTTGCTGTATACAGCAACTTTAAAACACAACTCAGGAAGAGGAGCAAAGCCAGTGAACCACTCATGGACAGCTGTTTCGTTGTTAAATGGACACTATAGTCACCAGAACAACTACAGCTTATTGAATTTGTTCTGGTGAGTAGAATCATTACCTTCAGGCTTTTTGCTGTAAACACTGCTTGTTTCAGAGAAAATGCAGTGTTTACATTACAGCCTAGTGATAATGTCACTGGCCACTCCTCAGATAGCTGTTAGAGATCCTTCCTATCCTTCCTAAAATGCATCCAAACATTCAGTATCTTCTCCCTCTGCATGCAGACATTGAACTTTCCTCATAGAGATACATTGATTCAATTCATCTCTATGAGGAGATGCTGATTGGCCAGGGCTGTGTTTGAATCATGCTGGCTCTTCCCCTGATCTGCCTCCTTGTCAGTCCTATGAGGAAGCATTGTGATTGGATCAGGCTACCACTTCTGATGATGTCAGCAGACTGCTTGTTTTATTTTTAGGCAAACAGCATGCAGATCTACAGCTTCAGGCTTGAATACAGTAAGATTTTGCTATATTTATGAAGGCATGAGGGGCCCAGGGGGGCTAGATGGTGGTTTTAACACTATAGGGTCAGGAATACATGTTTGTGTTCCTGACCATATAGTGATCCTTTAATGCAAATCATCAGCATGAGGTTGGTTACTGGCTTGCAATGGAGGCTTGGCAGTACTTGCGAAGCAAAAACCAAAAAGGTTATGGTGGGGAAACATTGTGATTGAAAACCCCTTCCCCCTGAAGTCTGTGGATAGTAAATACAATGTTAAACACAAATCTGCACTCCAGTCAAGCTATAAGACTTGCTTTTCCCACAGAAATCATTAATATGCAGTGATGCGTATGTATATATATATATATATATATATATATATATATATATAAATAAAAATATTAAATAATTTAAAAACGTATGAAAAAAATAAATGATTTCAAACTTATTAAAAAATATTAAATTGTTTATTCACTAAACAGCAAACCATAGTGAATTGAAATATGAATTTGTACATTTTTGGCTAAAATAACCAAGTTGGGTTTATCACTGAGATAAAGGATTTTATAGTACTGGATTCATTTTTACACACAAACAAACATGCACTCGCATGCATGTATACAAACGAATGCAAACACACACACACACACATTACACTTATACATGCAGACCAGGATACCCAAACCACAGGCAAGATAATTCACTAAGCTCCCTTTGTGTCGATAACTAATGAAATTCTTTAAAACAATAACTGGTTTAAATAGAGGAATAGCAAGGAACTGTGTGCAAACAGCAAGGTTAAATGAACCAGAAAAAGTATTCCAGTCAATGAAACACAAAATCCATTCAACAATATCTCCTTTCAAAAACCACAATAGCTCTCCAATCACCCATCCACGCTTACAAGCTTGGCTCAACAGTTTGACAAATTCTCTACACGTTATAGTCTTTTCATTCTTGTGTTCTACATAGACTATTATCTCTCTGCTTTATATTCTGAGAGCAGTATATCAAAAAATAAATATTTTTATCATAAGTAAACATTTTAATGAAGGCCTCTTTTTAAATGGAAACAATACATAAAAATGAATTTGATGTAATTTTTAGGAGTACTACGCAGGGCTTTAAGTAAGAGAGTGGAAGTACATTAACAAGGTTGGACTGTTGGAAGGGTCCGAGTCAGGCAGCTCTAATGGGTCATAGTGCCATCTTAATTTCTACTCTACTTGTGGGTTCAGCCCACAGGGCTTGGTGCCACCTTTGAGTGGGGTGGGGTGGCAGGTCAACTGGCCTTAATAAACCCTTCACAGGTTAATAGAGTAATATGCTCTCTCTGTCAAACCAAAAAAGGGTATGTTTTCTTAAGTTATCACTTTCAAACTTTTCACCTCTTGGTAAATTTGTACTGACAAGCAAGAGCACTTTTTTCTAAGCTGATGTTAATAATTTATTACGGGATCATCCTTCCTAATCTTCGTGATGACAAGTAGCAGCCTTCAATGAGAAATGATACAAGAGGTTTATGGATTACTGGTACCTTTATCTCCTGAAGACAACCTCTTACTTTTGAAGTGTGCTTCATTTTTTATTGCTTTTATTACATGATAAATTATTAACCGCCATATCCTGTTCCTATTTTAATATGAATTTAATGGTTTTTACATGATTCTTTAGATGATTTTATGCATTGTGTAATGGTGTCTAGATCACGTGGTATTTTATAAAAAATTCTGAATAAGTACACAAACCCAGCAAATATTCACAAAGTACTGCTTTTTTAACTCTTTTGTAATCTATCAAATAAAAATAAATTTTATGCATTTTATGGTTGTTCCCATTTCAAATCACACAGTTATTTTCTTAGTTTTTTTTTTTTTCATAACCGTTAAAATGCAAAATGTTAATATTTATATATGAAACAATGAATGAACTCCTTAATTTTCTATACCATCATGGATATAGTGTGTTTTAATGTCCAGTAATGCGGCATGAAAAATTGTGCCATTTTAGAGTGACAAAATCCCTGCTTGAACTGGGTAGCTGGGGTTATCAATCCAAATCTAGTTGCATCAAACATTGATAAAACGTGCACACAGCATCTTTCCTTATGTGCAAAGAACGAAAAAAATCTACAATACAATAATAACAGAGAGAAACATAGCATAATACTGTTGTAAAAAATTAGAAAAAAAAGGAAAATTGGTGGTAATTGCACTCACAAACCAAAATTGATTGTAGGCATATCATCAAATATGTTGAGGACTCAAAATTCACAGGACATCATGGTCAATATGGAAAAGGAGAAAATAAAAATAATAGTGCAGAGTATCACAATAAAAATCAGTATTTTAATATATGAATGCACTTACAAAATTGAAGTGAACAATAGGCACATCATACACTGTCAGTTCAATCACAGGATCGCAGCAGAATGGAACACCAGAAGGAACAGCAATAATGACGAGTAAAATAAAATTATAAATATAAGAATAACAATAATGAAAAGTAATAAAAATAAAAATACAACTCTGCACTAATAAACGCCCTACGCGTTTCGTTCAACTGATTGAACTTCCTCAGGGGCAATAAAAGTTCTCCTTAAGCCGGCAATCTTTCCTTATGTGCCAACATCCTTCTTTAATAGTGTGCCATCAGTTGTCAACCCATCAATGTGTTGATCACAGAAGGTTTTTGTCAAGCCAAATTTCAAGACCCCATTCTGACTAATGAGATGTTTAGCTAAATCTCCTTTTGCGTCATTGCTAACTTTGTTAACTAGTGCTGAGAATGACTGTTTTAGAAATAGTTACATAGTTACATAGGCTGAAAAGAAACTTGTGTCCATCAAGCTCAACATTTCTCACATCTGATTTTGCTGTTGATCTAAAAGAAGTAAACAATTAGTTTGAAGAGCTCTCAACAAACTAGGAAAAATCCTTCTCAAGCCCAGGATGAGGAAATTATATCCCTGTATATTAGGTTTTTGCAAGTATTCATCCAGTTACTCTTTAACCCCTTAAGGACCGAGGACGGTTCAGGACCGTCATCGGCATTTTTGCCTTGAGGACCGATGACGGTCCTGAACCGTCCTAACGGTCAGAGCTACTTACCTGATCGCCGCCGTTCCCCCGGCGGCGATCAGCGTGGCTCCGGTTGTGGGGAGACTGCCTGCAGCCCAGACAGTCTCCCCACGGCAGATTAGGACCCCTGTGGCCATGTGATCGCTTAACACAGCGATCACATGGTCACAATAGGTGTCCATGTGTCTGCCTGCAGGGGGACTGTCTGTGCTGACAGGTAGTCTCCCTGCTAGTGTAAAATCAAAAAAATAAAGTTAGTGTTAATAAAAAAATAATAATAATTATATATGTGTATATATGATATATAGACATATATTATATCTATATAATATATGTCTATATATCATATATATAATGCCATACTAAGTGTATTTTTATATTAATATGTACTTATATTAATATAAAATACACTTATAATTAAATTACACACGTATATATATATAATATATATAATAACTATATATATTGTATATATATATATTATTATAAAATATAAATAATAAGTAATTTAAATTAAATAAAAAATTTTTAAATAATAATAAAAAATTTAAAAAAAATTATATAGCTATATGAAATTTTATTCTAACTGTATTTTAAAATTAATATATATATATTTATATCAAAATACACTTAGAATGAATTTGTATATATATCTATGTATATAAAAATAAATAAAAATAATAAGAAATATACATACGTCCATATACAAAATTACATAAATAATTATATAAATATACACGTAGACTTCAAATATATAAATATGCATATATATTTAAATTCTACGTGCGTATTTATGTAATATTTTTACATAATTCAGTAATTTTATTGATTGCAATTTGAGGGACCTGCCTGCCAACCCAGGCCGAAATTCCAGAGAATTTAATTTGCTAGCACTGTATTTTACCCTGTAACGTTCTACGACACCCTAAAACCTGTACATGGGGGGTACTGTTTTACTCGGGAGACTTCGCTGAACACAAATATTAGTGATTCAAAACAGTAAAACATATCACAGCGATGATATTGTCAGTGAAAGTTACTTTTTTTGCATTTTTCACACACAAACAGCACTTTTACTGATGATATAATTGTTGTGATACGTTTTCCAGTTTTTAAACACTAATATTTGTGTTCAGCGATGTCTCCCGAGTAAAACAGTACCCCCCATGTACAGGTTTTATAGCATTTTTGAAAGTTACAAGGTCAAATATATGGGTCAAATATTTTTACATTGAAAATGGCCAGGTTGGTTACGTTGCCTTTGAGAGCGTATGGTAGCCCAGGAATGAGAATTACCCCATGATGGCATACCATTTGCAAAAGAAGACAACCCAAGGTATTGCAAATGGGGTATGTCCAGTCTTTTTTAGTAACCACTTGGTCACAAACACTGGCCAAAATTAGCGTTCAATTTAGTTTTTTTACTTTTTTCACACACAAACAAATATGAATGCTTACTTTGGCCAGTGTTTTCGACTAAGTGGCTACTAAAAAAGACTGGACATACCCCATATTGAATACCCTGGGTTGTCTACTTTTAAAAAAAATATGTACATGTGGGGTGTTATTCAGAGATTTATGACAGATAATAGTGTTACAATGTCACTATTGATAAATTTTAAAAATGTATGTTTTGAAACCGCAATATCCTACTTGTACCTATAGCCCTATAACATGCAAAAAAAAGCAAAAAAGCACGTAAACACTAGGTATTTTTAAACTCAGGACAAAATTTTGAATCTATTTAGCAGTTTTTTTCATTCGCTTTTGTAGATGAGTAAAAGATTTTTCAAGTAAAAGTCAAAAAACATGTATTTTTTTCAATTTTTCATCAGATTTTTGTATTTTTTTTAAATTAAAATACATGAGATTATATAAATAATGGTATGTAAAGAAAGCCCATTTTGTCCTGAAAAAAACAATATATAATTTGTATGGGAACAGTAAATGAGAAAGCGGAAAATTACAGCCAAACACAAACACCACAAAAGTGTAAAAATATGCCTGGTCGCAAATGTACAACATCGCAAAAACAGTCCAGTCCTTAAGGGGTTAAACATCTATACAAACTCTGATGAAACCACCTCTTCAGGTAGTGAATTTCATGTCATTATTGTTGTTGTAAAAAACGCTTTTATTAGACTAAATCTTCTTTCTTCCTTTCTAAATGGGTGACCTCATGTCCTATGTATAGTTCTGTTTATTAACAGATTTCCAGACAATTGGTTTGCATTGGCCCTGAATATATTTGTATAATGCAACCATACCCATATTGGTAAAAAATTAGATATTTAAATTTAAATTCGGATGAATTTCAGTAATTTGGACATTCGGATGCTTCCGAATGTCCGAATTGCCGAAGTGCCGAATTTTGGAAGTGCTGAACCGAACCGAATTGCCGAAGTGCAGAATTTCGGAAGTGTTATTAGAAAATAAATTAGAAAATATTACAATTAGAATATAAACTGAAGAAAAGGACCTCCAAAGTAGTATTTTCAGAAATATTACCTGTGCTGCATGCTACAGTAGAAACACAGTGGAAGATTAGGGAGGTTAATGCATTGATTTGGGCTGTTTAGAGCACCGAACTGGTTTTGCGCTTGGGTACAATCTTCATAGCCGTGATGGATTGCTACTAAATAGAAGATAGTCTGCTGTGTTGGGGGACAGGATGACCAGAAGGTTGGAGGAGTTTTAAACTAGTGGTAGGTGGGAAGGGACACATCTACAAAATGGAGAAAGGACAGAAAGGAGATGGGCTTTAGCTCAGCACAATGGGGGTGGAGATGGGGGGAGGGGCAAGAACACAATAGAGGTATGTAATAATAATACAAATTCACATATAGTACTAGAGACTCATGATAATATTAAATGTATGCATACTAAGGCAAGGAACCTAAATAACAAAAGGGGGCGGGGACTAGAGGCAGTAGAATACACTAAGGGATATAACACAAAGGAATAATGGAAACATGGTGGGATGTGACACTTGACTGGGCACTTAACTTAAATGGTTACACATTTAAGTTACGGATGGATAGAAAAAACAGGAAAGGTGGTGGGGATAGTTTGTATGTCAACCATGAGTTAAAGCCAAATATTAACAAAGGGAATGTGATGAGGAAAATGAAAACCTTATCTGCTCGGGGGAAAAGAAGTTAATTGAATTTTCAGTTGAGATATGTTTTAAACAACCTAATGTTAATATTAATGAGGAAGAACAGCTGTTATAGCAAGTGGGAAAGCTGCAAATCTGGGTAACACGTTAATTATTGGATGCTGGTACAAACACCTACCAGAAAGAACTCCTGTCTGGATTTGGTTATAACAAACAATGTTAATCTTTTGACAGGCACTCAAGTGGAGGAGCATTGTGATATAGTGATCGCAATATGGTGTCTTTTGAACTAAGGCTACAAAAAAATAAAATGCACATAGGGTATACCATTCTAATCAACATATTTATAAATGATTTTGAAATAGGCGTTGAAAGTCATGTTTTAGTGTTTGCATATGACACACTGTCACTGTAAGGTAATACAATTTGAGCAGGATATTCATTAGGGGGTTGGAGGACTGGGCACTTAACTGGCAGATAAAATTTAATGTAGAAAAATGCAAAGTTATGCACTTCAGGGTTAAGAATGCACACACAATTTACACCCTAAACAGTAGTGAATTAGGGATAACAAAACATGAGAAGGATTTGGGAATTGTTATAGACAGCAATCAGCAGTTGCTAAGGCCAGTAAAGTATTGTCATGTATAAAAAGGGATATTAATTCTCAGGATGCAAATATAATTTTACCTCTTTATAAATCACTGGTAAGACCAAACCTTGAATATGCTGTGCAATTTTAGACATCTGTTCTAACAAAGGACATTATGGCACTAGAAAAAGTGCAAAAACCGGCTACAAAATTAACAAAAGGAATGGAACATTTTAGTTGTGAAGAAAGGTTAGCAAATTTAAATCCGTTTAGCTCAGAAAAACAGTGCCTCTGAGGAAATATGATTGCATTATAGAAATATATTTAGGGCCAATACAAACCATTGTCTGGAAATCTATTAAAAAAAACAGGACTATACATAGGACACAACGTCAAGCATTTAGACTGGTAGAAAGAAGATTTAGTCTAAGGCAATCAAAAGGTTTTTTTTTTACAGTAAAAACAATAAGGATGTGGAATTCTCTTCCTACAGAGGTGATTTTATCATAGTCTGTACAGATGTTTAAACAGCAACTGGATGAATACTTGCAAATACATAATATTCAGGGATATAACTTTTGATGTGTGAGGTAACAGATTCAAGAACAAATCTGACTGCCATTTTGGAGTCGAGAAGGAATTTGTTTCCTAGTTTGTTGCAAAATTGGAAGCGCTTCAAACCTTTTTTATTTGACTTATTTTGGATCAACAGCAAAAACAGGTTTTAAAAAGACTGAACTTGATGGATGCATGTTGTTTTTCAGATATGAAACTATGTAAGGGGTGGTTTTACCATTGATTTGTAAATAGGAAATGTGAGAAAAGCCACCGGGATTTCAGGGTTTTCTCTGAGCATTCATCTATTTGGTTTATTCTTTTATTTTATGCCACATTGGTTTGGTAGATTGAAACTACCGAACACCGACCACCCTCCTGGCTCATTGACTTCAAAGGAGCCTGTCAATTAAGCGCTCTCTCAGGGTGGCCGCCATTCATATATACGAATGCCACGTGGTGGAGAAAATGGCGGCCATCTTGTTTGTTCGGGATAAAGGCAGCGGGACTTGGTCGTCGAGTGTCTGGAACTAAAATCGGAAACTTGACTTCCTGAACACCAGTCTAAAACATAGGAACGATGGAACTTTATTTCCCGAACAGCTAGGAGAGCGCTTTTCGGTACTTTGATGTATTCATATGAGGGGAACAATCGCTCCTATGAGCCAGGAGGCACCGTTTGTGGATTATGGAGTTATTTGACATTTTCAGAATTGACCGACAGCACACACTGAATTCGTGGAACTATCTTGGGCAAGAGCTTCGTGTGCGGTCAGTAATTTAAGACTTCCACAATTTTTAAAAACCGGAACCGATCTGGGTGAAATTTGAATATGTTCTTCCCCAAGATTGGGGAAATAAGGGGATGTGACATTTGTGGGGATACCTTAATCATAAAGGGGTGTTCTGAGTTTTGGGGAAAATGTGTGCACTTCGCCTGGAGATAATTGGGTTATTCCTTAACTTATCTCATTATCTCACAGGTGGAGACAGGGAGTGTTTAAGTGTAACTGTACCTTATGATTGGCTATTTGGTTTGTATACTGTGTGAGGGCCTCCTGCAAGGGGACCTCCATAAAAGCCTGTGTGGTCTCAATAAACATCAGTCTTGTTACACCCTTCATCATGTTTCGGCTGGTGTTTGGGTACCTGATTACTACTTGGGGAAAGCTGTACTAGAGGATTTAGTTTCTTTGGACTTTAACTACCGACCACTTTGGCTCTCGGATGTTCGGCTCAAATCATACGAACCCATAGCGACCACTTCAGGGTTCGTCACAGGAAACATTATATTTTAATCCTGAGAATTAATGCCCCTTTTTATGCATGATAAAACCTTATTGGCCTTAGCAACTGCTGATTGAAATTACACATTGTTGCCTAGTTTTTTGTATATAACAATTCCCTAATCTTTCTCATGGATCGTTATACCTAAATCACTACCATTTCGAGTGTAGGCTGCTTGTGCATTTTTTACACCGATATAATGTTATGTAATGTCATAATGTACATGAACCCCCATGTTTGCTTGTTTATTTGTTTTTTACTACAGTAGCACACAGCAGACAAAATTCAATGTCAATGTGCAATGCATTTGAAATGAATAACCCCATATTTGGCCAATATTGGTGATAAAATGACCACATGAACTGATTGGCACCCATGTAAAAGTTTCCTAATTTGTCTATATTTGTAACTGATAAATCTTTATCAGGTTTATTTGAATGAGAGACAGATTAACTACCAC
This sequence comes from Pelobates cultripes, assembly GCA_933207985.1. NCBI lineage: Eukaryota > Metazoa > Chordata > Amphibia > Anura > Pelobatidae > Pelobates > Pelobates cultripes. The sequence goes on along the minus strand of OW240919.1, from coordinate 16,701,106 downwards.
ACAATTATACAAAGAGACATAAAAATATATACAAACATCAACAATAACAACAATAATAAAACAAGGTAAGTTCGTTCAATGGTATAGATATATTTTACAGTAAAGTTGTTAAGTGTAGTACATGGCTATTTTTGAAGTCACAATATCAGGTCAGTGGACACTATAATTTCTCAATTTCCTAGGAATCCTGCAGATGAGGGGGGTTGTTTCATAAGTGGGCTATAGGCTTCAATGAAATTAGAGTTGGTGGTCTTCATTGGGTGTTTTATCGGCTAATGGTAAGCCCAATTATCAGTTTGAATCAATTAAATAAATTGGTTAGAATATTGAAACTGATATGTATTCTTTTCATTGAAAATATTGACTGAAGTGATTTAATTCCATTTATTGGTCACATAGCAACCAAATAAATGGCATATCGTTTATTGATAAATAAATTGTTAAAAAATGTTTTGCTTCCTGGCAGCACTAGCAGCAAGTGGACAATAGTTAAAAAGAGCCTAAAGAGTCACTATGACCACCATATTAATATATGTTTCCATTCCCACGCACCATACCGAAGCTTAGGGCTTGTCTACTAAAAATCTAGTGACTGGCTGATGTCTTCCCTGTCTTCACACCTATGGGCATTTGGTGGGGGCTCTATTATGTAAAAAAATGGAAGGGACATTCATTATTAATTATTTAGTAAATAGGGTTGAACATTCTAGTGTCCTCCCAACCCCCATGGATGCTAGATGGGAGCTAATTAAAATAGTAAAGAGGGTGGGCATACCTTTGTCCAGCTCCTCTGCACCCCTACCCATAGATTTTTGGTGGGTTATTAATGATGATAGGGGTTTTGGATCTAAAATCACACCCATCCCCCAAAAAAGAAAAATGAAGACAGATAGAATTAAATTGAGGCCATAGCTGGGTTTAAATTAGGGAAATTAATCTAAGTAACACACATCAAGATTATGAAATTCAAAGTTAGAAAAGTGTTTGTAAGAACAAATTTAGTCATAATGTATCACTTACTTTGACAGAAATGTGTTATTTATTTATAAAATATTTTACCAGGAAAGATACATTGAGATTTCTCTTGTATAAATATGTGCACAGCATAGATTTTGTTTTGGCTAAAGTACTTCTGCCGAAAATAAAAATAAAAATATTTGTCAAAGTCAGATTTCACCCATATTGTGGTTTGGCTCGTCAAAATTTCCTGAACTACAAAAGGAAAATTAATCAGACAAACCAGAGGTGCAAAAATGGGCCGATCACTATACTGCAAAATACATAGATGTTTCCATCATTTGGTTCACAGAAAAGTAGGAAAAGGTAACAAATAGATGGAAAAAGAATCTATAATTACATATTTATTAACTATATAATCTATATAGATTTTTTTATCACTGCCCCTCCTTTGTTCCTTTTACTCTCACTTGATCTGCGGATAAAATGTAGATTTAGTGGCTGTTCCCTACCCATCAATCAGATTTTTTTCTCAATTAAATCCTTTCTTTTTTGTCATGCCAGACAGAATTTATAATCATGAATCAAAACGAACACGCTCGGCCATTTACGCACCTCATTTGGTTCTTGAGTTGGGGAATTTGAACAATAGCCCATTAAAATGCAATTCATTGCAGTTGAGAACAAAATAAACCCCCCACTCTATTGAATAGTTGTGCTCTGACATTTTTTTATGGAACCAAGGATAAGTTTTCTTTCAAAGAGGGGATCAATCATGAGTCGCCTGTAGTTATAAGGGGTTCCCAGAAACCCTCAATACATCTTTTAATCATAATTATGTGTTTACTTGGGAGTTCAAGTGGTGTTTTGATGCTCTAACTTGATGTAGTGATGGTGTGCATCACTAGTGAGCATTTAGGTTAAGGGTAGACAACCTCATCATTCCTGATATTGTTTGCCAGCATAATGGCTGTAAGTGCATTATGGGATATGTAGTCCTTAACATCTGGAGTGTTTAAAACATATTAAGGGCATAAAAATTGTCTTTTTCTATTTTTACTGAAAGATCTTTTAGGTGATGCTCCACAGTAATTTATCTATTTGCACTGTGGGTAGTTTTATTGTGATTAATCTCAACATCACAAATCTTGTTGACACCTAACTATATCGTCTCAGGAACACTTCAACTACCAGACCAGAATTGACACCATGCTGACAAGAACCACCAGGTTGAAACAGTATATTGCAGGACTGATTTCTGGTCATTCATCCTTTTATATTCCAACTCATTAAAATGTAAAATGTTTTGAAATAAGATAGATTTATTTAAAACAACATTAATTGATAAGGGTAACTGCAAATATGAAGGATATAGTCTAAAACGTATGTCTCTCTGTGCTCACCGTAGTGCACACTTGATTTCTCGAATTTGTGTGCCCAAAGGGGACTTCTTAAAGTCCACCTTGAGATATACAGTTGATGCACAACACTAATTTGTCTATGATAGTTTAAGTTCATACTTATAGTTATACTAGGGCAAGGCAAATATTATTTGTAGATATTAATTATCATATTACTATGCACTGAAATGAAGCGTAACTCATTTTCAACTTTCTTTTTCTCTCTCAGAGATTTTATACAAGTTTTATTTATAGAAGCCGATGAGTGTTACCTTGCGGTAATGTGTGCAGAATGGAATGGCAGAACGTCTGGTATTTATTTAATTTGGCATATTTTTTTAACCCATAAAGTTATTAAATCTCTTAACTGGCCTTACAGCAAAATTTCATCAGGTGTGGAGACTGATTTACGGCTTTGTTATCTTGTGTTATTCTGCTTTTATTAATAATATGTACATTATTATGTATATGTAGTAAATATATTTTTTTTCCACTGCACACAGTTCCAGAATCTTGACATCAGCCCATAAAATATGATACATTTTCAAATATTTCACGGTCTTCTCTTCAGCAGATAAGTCTGACCTCTCTGATTTGGCCCCATTTCTTAGTAATGAAACCCAAAAAATCATTATTTACAACTCTCCTGGATCAGGAAGATATATTTATTTTCAGTAATTTCCCCAATTATATATCTATACCGGCCGTATGATGAAGTGCCAAGTCTCTTGTGTGTGTCTGGTAAGTCAGAATTGTTTGTGTAATGCAAACCTATGTCATGTAGGGAATTACTCAGACTAATAGGTCTTTAATTGAAACCTTGTGAGGTCCAAAGGGTACGTTTTTAAAGTTTTCATTTACAAGCAAAACTAGTAAAATTAGCTCTTCGTAAACTTCTAAATGCCAGAGACCAGAATCTTATTGCAATGCTTATTGTATACTATATAAGCTAAAGTTTAAAGAAAACACATTAAGCAATAAGTAAGATATCTAAACCTTTTTACTAAAATCTTCTCTCTTTCTCTCTTGGGTCTATTTACCATGCTCTGCCGAGAGTAATTTATGCCATTTTCCTTTGCATGACTCAAAAGGACATTTATCAAGCTGGGAACTATTCTTCTTTACAGTTTAGAATGCAGTTTCTAATGTTTCCAAGACCGTAGAGAATTGGCCCGAGCACTCCCCCACGATTCCCCTGCATTAACGATCCCCAAAAATCAAGATGATGTTTAAATTACTGGAACTGATCTGTTGCAATCTTTGGTAAGCATCTTCCTGAATACCTTTAGGAACTTTATTTGGAATAAAAAAAGGTGCAATCAATAAGTTAAACAAAGTATACAGTTACAATTTTAAATCTAGTAAAAAAGTGTGTACCAAAATAAATCTGCTTACAGCATTCAGGGACATTCGTTAAAGTGGAAATTGTCAGAAATGCAAAGTGAATTGAAAATTCCAGGCCAAAATAACTGAATTGGAAAACAATTCAAAATCAGATCTGTTTTCAATTCAGCGAAGTTGACCCAAAATTTTAAATTTGTTTTGAATTCACTTTGAATTGTCAACAGCTCACCCTTTAGTTTATATCAATGAAAACCTATACTTCAAAATTCAAGGGAAGTTAAAACATAAAATGGTGCTTTTGGAAGTTGTAAACGAAGAATATATTTTTGTAAAGGAAGCAAATAAAAATGATGTGGGAGCTCTTTTCGATAACAGGTGAAGCCTACTAACTGTACAATTTATTTTTGTGACTTGGGAGGAACAAGGCTGATATAAACATTTCTCCTTACAGAAAGCAAGCTTCCCCCCCCCCCCTAAATTTAAAACACATATATATATATATATTTATACAATTAACATTTTATTTTTAAAACGTTTTCTAACAATCTCACAAAAACAAACAAAAAAATTGCAAAAATATATATTTTTTCTTTTTTTTATTATTTATTTAAAAAAAATGGAGGAAGGAAATTCTGTAATTTTGCCCTTGAAGACATTGTGCCTGGAACGTGTCAACAGCTGCCCCTTTACTGGTGTGTAATTTCACAACTTGTATCAATGATAAACTTGGGGTGAGGGCTGACTGGTGCTGTGGTTTGACTTGTTGCAAAACTGTCTACTCACATTGTTAGCAATAGAAAGTCATTGTTTTGTATTGTATTTGATCCTCAGCCAAGGCTTTCAGATTACCCATCTATGTGATACACTCATATGTGAGCTTTGCTGCTATGGAGCTCTGTGCTGTAGTTTACACGGTTCTCAATACTATGAATTTTGATCCTGTGGAAAACTGTGGTACACTTATACAAAGTGCATGATACTGTGAGTTTCATTGCTGTGGAGCTCTGTGATACATTTCTACATGTTACATAATAGTGTGAGCAGAGGCGTTACTAGAAACCACGGGGCTCCGGTGTGAAAATTGCCCTGCCCCACCCCCATATGTCTTCCCCCCAGCATTCCCCCCATACGTTTACCATCCCCCTCTCATATTTTCCCCCCCACACATGCAGACAAACAGATACACAGGCAGACACACACATATACAGAGACACACATATACACACACATACAGGCACACATACATACGAACACACACACATACATACACACACACACATACATACATACAGACACATACATACAAACACACACACACACACATACACACACAGGGACACATACATACAGAGACACAGACAGACAGACATACACACATACATACAAACACACATATACACACACAGAGACACATACATACAGACACACAGACAGACATACACACACATTGAGGTCCCCGGTCACAGCTGCGACCCCTGCAACCGCAGTAGTTCCGCCACTGAGTGTGACGTTTAATGTGCAGTGATATGAGGAAATCATGCACATTACTCATTATTAACTATGAATTTTAATGCTTTGGAACCATTTGTTACACTCATACAAACTACTGTGAGTTTTATTGTTGTTGAACTCTGTGATACACGTGTGGAGAGTACAATGAGTTTCAAGGTTGCATAGCTCTGTGAGACAAGCATGCACTCTGCATATTGACTGTGAGTTTCATTGCTCTTTTACAAGTAATACTGATGTCTGATGTATTATTTGTAAAAGGGAAATGAAACTCACAGTAGGGTAGAGAAGATACCAAAGAAAGGCCGAACCTCCAAAATCGGAAAGTACAACAGGAGTTTGCAGACATGGACATACTGGCGTTTACAAACACAGTAAGTGAGAAACATTGTCTAAGGCCAAGGGTCACTTAGATAAATCTACGCACTAAACCGTTTGGTTACATTGAGTTAGCAAACAACTTGACCAAATTAGTCGAGGTGGATATAAATTACCTACTCAACTAATACATTTATACGAAGTTTTCTTTAACGTCAGACATGTTGGTTAACCGGATATTTTTGTTTTGTGTCGCTTCATATTAAAAAGTAGCCAGGAAACAGCTGAAGAAATTAACCCATTTTTGGCAATGCATAACGGGTTGCAAAGATTTTGTTTTTGGAAACTGGAAAGTTGAATTCAAACCTTCTGGCTCGTGACAAAGTAACATAGTTTTTTTTTTTTGTTATATAGACCCAAAACAAACATTTTTACAATAATTTTCCAGAATCAAAGTAATATTTTTCTTCTTCAAGACAGATGAATACCGTTCAACCATGGAAAAACATTTCAATGCCAAGTGTGTGCAATGTATATATTTTAACACCTTAGAAAATAATTTGAAAAAATTATGTCTATAACAGCTTTCTCAGCTTTCATTCAATAACATTGTCACGTTAAAATTTTTGTTTTTTTCTTTCACATTATTATGAATCTGTGTTTAATTTTCACTGCCAAATCAGCTCTTTAACGTTATTTAAACATTCATTTCTTACTGACTGATTAAGAAATTAGCCTTTAAGTTCTTTGCAAAAAAAAACAAAACAAAACATACAGTAATACAATACGACGGAAAGACGATACGATCTTTAGAAAACGATAAAAAATATATTTGTAGGAAAAAAATACACAGTCACTAAGACGACATGTGCATGATAAAATTTAAAATACACTGGAAGGGGTCCAGATAGCCCATAAAGATTAGACTGCTACGGCAAAAGATTTGGTCTGCATACATTTTTTGCTGTCACTCTTATTAAAAAGGACTATCATTTCAAAGTTGGATTGTTCATGTTTAACTAACACCATCTGGAATAAATTGTTCAAAAAGGCAAGTGAGAGAGATGGTTTTCAGTGCGAAACTCAACCTTACAATAATTATTCCTTAAATCATTAATACAATGAAAATTCCAGGTGAAAGAACCAGGAGTGAAATACAGCCTTGGTATCAATTAAACCCCTGTTGTACATCACTGCATGTTCTCAGTTCATTTATAACCACTGCCAGGTCAGATAATTTCTCGCTATCACAATGTAAAGCATTCACCACTACTCTGTCCCAGCTACTTTCCTTAAGACTTGTCTGCTTCCTAATAGAACGAAACATTTATGGTCGACTTTGCAGAATTAAAACCTTTCCCTCCCCCGGTGCCAAAAAACAGATTGTTAAAAATAAAATAAAATTAAATTAAACATATATAGATGGTTAAGAGAGGGAGAGGGAGAAATCACACATTTATTATTGTTATTTTTAGAAATTTAGCTTTTTACCATTTTTAGAGTAGATTTGTCGAAAATGTAGAAAGATAAAAAGTTTTGACAGTGGGGTGATTTAAATGAAAGTTCTCTTGTTGGGATCTATTCATGGAACAGACATTTTAGGTGTTTTAAGTAGTGACTTTGGCTAAAATCCGAGTTATATATTGTGTAAAACAGCAGTGTTGGAGAAAAATTACTCAAACGTGAGATGAGTTGTAAAATATTAATGCTGCCATATCTTGCTTTAATCCCTTCTTATTGGGCTATTGTAATAACAAACAAATTATAGAAAACACAGAACAACAAGAAAATGCAGTATTATTATTATTATTATTATATTACCTTTATACATAATGATTTTGAAAAACATAAGATCATTAAGTATTATTAAGCACTGCCAAGAAAAATAATATAAATATGGTCACACAGAGAACTGTTTAACACAGCCTACACTAGCTCCCCCTACATGTGGATTTTATTACAACAAGGGAAAGCTGACAGAATGGATACCATGCGTTATAATAGATCAGTAAAGGTTTACTGTTGTCTTTAAAGCTGATTTCCGTGATGATCAGGTATGCAGACTGACTTTCTCAAACAGCATATTTGTAGGGCCTCCCTATGTCTAGAGGGTAATCCAGGTGTGGAAGTCTGATGAGGACTTTCTTGCTGGGGTTGCTGCAGTATCTCCTAACAAGAGGGGATCGACCTGGCAATTCTGTTCTGGTCGCCCTATGTGTATAGATTCCTTCTGCAATGGATCACATGATTGGAACCTTTTGAGAACCGATTACCAATTAAGAACTTAACATAGAGCAAGCTATTACGTGTGAGTCTTACACTGCCACCATAATTCGCCATAATTTGTTACAACAGTTATTTTGGAGAATTCACAAGGGCATCGCAAATTTCACACGAACATTGGTAACTCAATAACCTTGATTGTTTTTCCAGTATATCAATATCCAAATGTGGTATAGTTGTGCAAATAAATGAGTATTGCTACAGGGTTCTTTCACTACACAATAGCATATGGTTAATAACATAATTGCAAGCTGTAAGCCAAGAGAGCCTAGCTGGACTCCTTCCCTGTCCGAACCACCAACCCATATTTATACATCGGAAAATGTAATATTCATCAGATTCCATAAAAGTAAACATTATATTTCTTTTGTTAAATTTAGGGTGTGTATTAGCGGAGCTGTTTTCAAATTATTTTTATAGAAAATTCTAGAAAAGCAACTAAGGGAAAGGGCACGATAAAGAAAAAGGGAAAATTGGGGAAAAAAACATTCTACATCCACAACCATATCCATACAACCATACCCATACAATCATACTCATACAACCATACTCATACAACCATATCCATACAACCATACCCATACAACCATACTTATACAACAATATCCATACAACCATACCCATACAACCATACTCATACAACCATACTCATACAACCATATCCATACAACCATACCCATACAACCATACCCATACAGCAATACCCATACAACCATACCCGTACAACCATACCCATACAACAATATCCAGACAACCATACCCATACAACAATATCCATACAACCATACCCATACAACCATACCCATACAACCATATCCATACAACCATATCCATACAACCATACCCATACAACCATACCCATACAACCATACCCATACAACCATATCCATACAACCATACCCATACAACCATACCCATACAACCATACTCATACAACCATATTCATACAACCATACCCATACAACCATACCCATACAACCATATCCATACAACCATACCCATACAACCATATCCATACAACCATACCCATACAACCATACCCATACAACAATACCCATACAACCATACCCATACAACAATACCCATACAACCATATCCATACAATCATACTCATACAACAATACCCATACAACCATACCCATACAACCATACTCATACAACCATACCCATACAACCATACTCATACAACCATATCCATACAACCATATCCATACAACCATACCCATAAAACCATACTCATACAACAATACCCATACAACCATACTCATACAACAATATCCATACAACTATACCCATACAATCATACTCATACAACAATACCCATACAACCATACCCATACAACCATACTCATACAACCATACCCATACAACCATACTCATACAACCATATCCATACAACCATATCCATACAACCATACCCATAAAACCATACTCATACAACAATACCCATACAACCATACTCATACAACAATATCCATACAACTATACCCATACAATCATACTCATACAACAATACCCATACAACCATACCCATACAACCATACTCATACAACCATATCCATACAACCATATCCATACAACCATATCCGTACAACCATACCCATACAACCATATCCATACAACCATACCCATACAACCATACCCATACAACCATATCCATACAACCATACCCATACAACCATATCCATACAACCATATCCATACAATCATACTCATACAACCATACCCATACAACAATATCCATACAACCATACCCATACAACCATATCCATACAACCATACAACCATATCCATACAATCATACTCATACAACAATACCCATACAATCATACTCATACAACCATATGCATATGCATTTCTTGTATTTAAACATAGAAGAAATATGTAATTAAAGAATATGATTATAATAATATTCCTTGTATTGCCAAATGTTTTTAAATATAAAGACTAATATGGGAAAGAGTCTCTTGATCTACAAAACAAACAGACTTTAGCCCTAGGTTGTTGCTAGTTCGGTACAATATATAATGAGCATGCTGGTGAAAAATCAAAATACGCTATTATCTAAAATCACCCAGGAATTCTTTAAAAAAGTATATCATATAAATGGATCTGAAATGTAAATACTTCCTTTTCTGCACTGTAACCCATTTTAGAAAAAAAAAAACACTCTTTTTCATGAGAACCATTGTTACAAAGTAGCAAACACAGTCCAATCATCTGAGCCCTCCGGTCACTACCTTGGGACCCCATCAAAGACTCTTCAAATCTTTTATACTAACAGCATGACATGAGAAACAACAGTGGCATTTCATCTGGTTACAAAAAAATAGCAATCAGGATGCATGTGGACACCATGTGTGAATAGCAATTTGTAACCTGCAATATGTTGACAATACGGTTGATGCGAAAAACATGCCACATAGGTTGAATAAAGGAATGCTCATTTCATGTAAAACATCTGCTGTGAATGTCCCTGTTTGTCATACAAGAACACTGTGCAAAAAGTAGCCTTTAATGTGACAGCGCAGTGACTTTTTTTAATGCTTGCTGCCTCCCAAACATGCACGTGAAAAATACATTTTAGGCTTGGAAAAAGGCAAATGTAGTGAGGAACAAAAATACACAATTCTTATCAATAGACATAGACTAAATGTATTTATAAAAAAGTGCATTTGGGTTTACAATATTGGGGAGATCCATGCAAAAACACAATAATTATGAGACTGTATCAAGAGGTCACTCTCTGGCAGGAAATTACTTGTAAGAGGTATCTAGCAGGAATATACTAACAAGAGGTAACTAACTGGACCTCACTAGCAAGACAGAGGTAACTAGTTGGCAGTAACCTCTGTCTTGTTAGTGAGGTCCTTTCTGTGTGAATCTGGGTCACTGTGTTTATTCAGGGATATCAGCACTAATTGTACCAAATAGATGACCAAAATTCAGGTTTTGATTCTAGCAGATTGAGAGAATGTTTTCAGGTCAGCTGATTTAGCATGAATTTCACTTTTCAGATTTTAATTTAGAGAATAACTCTAAGTATGTGCTTCTAACACTGGAACGCAAAAAAATACAAACTGCTTGAAAAAAAAAAGCAACAAACTGGAAACCATCAGATCCTTTGACAAGTCAAATCATTCATCGAGTGTTGAGATAAATGTATACATACAACATGTTTTCACATCAGTAGTTCTCCAAACCATTTATAAGATGTTAAGATGTTAGGGGAAGCCTAGTGGCAGGATGAAACACTGCGAGCGTTGTACACACAATCCAGCAAGGCTTATACAGTGCATTCCTAGACATGGTATGTTAGAGATAAGTGGCAGGTCTTTCATTCTTTTCCTCTGTTTAGACGTTAATGTGCTGAGTGAAAATGTCAGGTTTTCAATTAAACAAAACATTGCTCTGGCAGCCTCGGGCTGGCGAATTTAAACAAGTATTAATTATTTGTCTTATTTCACTGACATTCTGCGAACGTTAATAAACTAAGACACATTTCTGGTGACATATATCGGTTTAGCATAATCCGCTGCAGGCTTTTTATTTAGTACTTACGCCAGATCACAGCTGGTTTGCCGGATCCGCCATATTTTCCTGGGCTCATGCAATATATTTATTTAGATATAAATAACAAGAAAATTGCTGTGCTGCCGGATGTGCAATTCAAATGCAGAAAGAGGGAACTCAAGTCATAAATCAGTGAAGTATCCTGCATTATAGGAATTCTACATACTGCAGGGCAGCACCTTTCCTGTGCTGCTCATCAACCTGAAGTTCTGTAGGTCCAGGACCAAAGACAGGCTCAGTTATTTAATTTAAAGGGATACTAGAGACATCAAAAAACTTTAGCTTAATGAAGCAGTTGTGGTGTATAGATCATGCCCCTGCAGTCTCACTGCTCAATTCTTTGCCATTTAGGAGTTAAATCACTTTTGCTTCTGTTTATGTAGTCCTAGCCACACCTCCTCTGGCTGTGACCTCATATCCTGCATGAAAAAAATAGTTTCATTCTCAAGTAGATGATAACTTGCTTTAGACATTTTTATCTCCAGGTGTGTAAATTAAACTTTAATCACACACAGGAGGTTCATGAAGAGTCTAGAAGGCTGGTAACAGAGCAAGACATAAGAAATTCTAAATTAAACATAATGTACAATAAAGGGGGTTTAAACATTAGCTCTGTCTTTATAGAAAGTGTTTCACAAACTTACATTCACATAGGTGTAACTAGTAAGTGATTTAACATTTAAATAGCAGATAATTGAGCAGTGAGACTGCAGGGGCATGATCGGTATCCAAAATTGCTTTATTAAGCTAAAGTTGTTTAGGTACCTTTGAAAAAAAATATTTGCAAATCCTATTGCTGACATAACACCACCCCCTTCTCAAATACCTTAAAGTCATATATCATTGTGTCCTTAAAATAGTTTCTTCTTCATACTAATATGCCTGTTTGGGATTTTATTTACAACACTATGGATTGTTGGTTATTTGACATGACATGGCAATTTGTAGGCCAAAAATTAGAGGATTGAAGATTTTCTTTTCAACTGCATAAACCACAACATGTAGTAACTAACAGACACACCATGAAATTATCCATTTCAGTCCCACTGTGAGATTCACTGCTGTCCCTTGTGGCACTAAAATGGAAAGTCTGTGATACCTCAATGTTTGAGTAGGGACAGCTGATCATCTCTCTATTTTTAAAATATGTAATATAAAAATGTGGAGTAATTTGGACCCCACTAAAACTGAGTAGTGGTATCTACCCCTTCCTCTGGCACAATGTTTAAAAAGGCTGGAATTTCCCCAGGCTGCTGGTTCTGGAAAAGGTTAAATGAATATATTAGTGTTTGGAATAAAAAGATGTATTCCTAACACTAACATATTCCTCGGCCCCTACAGCCCCACTACCTTTTATTCACTTACTCGATTCCAGTACATCGGCACTGGGTCGTGGTCTGCCTCCTGTCTAGGTGGCTAGGCACACTGCACCCAGACCACTTCAATGCAATGAAGTGGTCTGGGTGCCTATAGTGTCCCTTTAACTCGATAGACTGAACTTCTAAACATAGGACTAGACCAGGAGATAGTCTCCTGACCATATTATCTTACCCTGAATGGGCTTCCAAGCAATCCAACCAAAATACTTTCTCTGAAAAAGCTGCAAGGGGCCTATTTAAAGACCTTTCGTACCTTGAATGCTCTGCACAGAGCACTGCAGTCAGTAGGGTTGGAAGGTGGAAAATGATTGTCTTTTAGGCATATTTTTTTTTCTCAGTTCTTTTTTTATTTTAATTCAGTTGTGCTGGAATATTGTTTTCCCCATCCATTTTGATGACCTAAGTGAAAATGTTGAAGACAGAGAACTTCAATCAAGATGCCAACTACCATAAAATATTTATTCAAATATGAAAGGACGAATTCAAATTACAACGAATGAAATGATGAACGATATGGGTGGCGGATTGTACGGGGGTCAAACATAGGCTTGCCTTGGGGGTCTAGGAAAGAGTCTTCCTATGGTCTGTCCGCCTGCATGCGGGACTTCCTTTGCCCATGATGGGTGTCTTGGACTTCGACCAGGTCAGACCCTGGGTCGCCCCGGGGCATGTCCAACCAGTCGTCTTCCTCAGAAGGAGAGTCCTCTGCCCTCCACTAGTCCATAACCTCCAGTGAGGGTGGAGGATTATGTTCCTCATCATCGGAGGGGATGAAGGGCCCTGGCGTTCTGTCTGGCGGCTCCTCTTCAGTGGGGCCTTGCCCTTCGCTTTCCGGGGGGGCTGGGCCACTGCCCTTCCAGTGATGCTTAGAAGTGGCAATTTCCCCTGTAGACCTATGTGGGTCTTTAGTATTAGGGTCCCCACTCGGGTTCTGGACCAATAACTTGGCTATAGCCTTCTCCATGGAGGCTGCCACTGCTGAGTTAATCATCGACTGGAAGTCGGGTGGGGTTGGTTGTGAAGACTCGCTCATTTTTTATGGCCGTAGGTCTCTCTGTCTGTGGAAGACTGGATAGGTTCAGGTACCGAAGTACGTGAATAGTAATAACAGTAATAGTAACACTGTGGCTTTCCACTTAGGACTGGGGTTCACCCAGTGTATTCAATGGACCCAATCAGTTGATTGATAGGTCCTGTTATGTATAGCACCGATGTCTGTAATGGGCTATTGAGGGGGTCACCCTCCGTGAAACCGGGATGAGCGGTCATAAATAGGAATTGAGTCCGTCTAGGCTGTGTCACCTTATAGTGATATGGGGTGCACCCAATTATCATAGCCCAGTGGAGCCCTATTGCAGTAGGTTCCGCCTCCGTTGAGTGGGAGGAATTTACGGGCACCCCAGTTGTAGTGTGGAGGGTGCCGGTAATTTGTACATGCAATATATTTAGGGGGGTCACCCCGAATCATTTACAGCCCTGGTGCGAGTATAGCACATGACTGGGGGTCACCCAGCGTAGGGGGGTCAGCCCTTTAATAGCAATAACCAGTGTGCTTGAGGGGGGTCACCCCACTCAGAGGGGTCACCTCTGGAAGAGTACACTCTGTAGAGATGGTACTGTTTAATAGTCAGGGAGTGTAATCTTTAATGCTTATAATGAATAATGTGAATATCACTCAGTGCTGCCTCTACTTGCAGTCTTTTGTATCACAGGTTGCAGTGGCTATAGGCTTAGCAGGCATCCATTCCTGTAGGAGGTTGAATATTGGATATTTTCCATTAACTGGCAGGCTGAGGGTAGTGGTAATGGGGGACGGGAAGAGACCGTTTGAGTCACGGTCTGCCAGGAGGTAAGATGGGCGACGTTCACGCCAAAATTTTGACACGGTCCGAGATCGTGGTTTTAGCCGCGATCGCGGGCCGCCGGGATGAACAAACCCGGTGTACCCATCCCCCCCGGACGGAAAACATGCCCCTGATGATGCTCACGATCGCGGTAAATAGCCGCGATCGCGGAGGGAAAGGGGCTGACAGAAATGTCTTTAATAGTAGAAAACCAGTGGAGGGGTGTGAGCATACAGAAAGAGCAGGGTAGAAAACAATGATAGTACCAGATAAAATAGAAAAGAACCTTGATATGTAATACTGAATACTTGTAATAAGCTAATTGTAGTTAATAAAAAGGATTAGAAAAAATTACTCTGACCTGTGCCTTGGCTGGAGCAGCAAAGAAAGAGGAAATGGAACGCCTGTCAGAGACTTATATACAGGATGTGCTGGACTCTGATTGGTTAAAAAATTTTCTTTTGATTGATTGACTTGTGCTGCTGGAGGCATAAAGTAAAGAACGTTTAATGCAAAATACTCGCCTCCTGTCATTATTAAAATTAAGATTATCTGTACACTACGTTAGCATAATCTACAATTACAACGAATGAAATGATGAACGATATGCATGTTAGACAAAATATTGTCCATGTAATTTGTCCTTTTGTTTGTTTGTTACAATTACAAGGAGGTAGCTCCATCCTTCATATTTAAAAATAGAAGCAGTGGGGTGCTTCCTTAATCCCCCTTGCCCTCCTCACTTTTGGACTATGGGGATCAATATGAACTTCATAGTAGTATATGAGTGGCACATGTCCCAAGGCCCCATTGTTAGTCACCTATTTAAATAATTAACTGGGGGGGGGAGGGGACATTCCCCTATCCATTAAACTAAAAGAGAGATCTATAAATTGAATAAGGTACCTATTGGCGGAGGGTAGACCTACTGCACCCTCCAGCCCCATCCACTGGCTGTGGATGGGGACCCTAAATGACAACTAGGGGAGTGGACCTATTGTCCACCAGAGCCTTACCCATTGGTTGTGAGCCTTAAATAACGAGGGAGGTGGACCTATTGCACCCCCCCCCTCATAAAATGATCCCAGACTCTAAGTGACTAAAGGTCCCCAATCCCCTAGTCACCCCTTAATAAATACCTTAACACCTTGATAATAGTGAAGGAGGGGAAGGGGGGATAACAAATTAAACCTGTAAAATAAAAAAATGCATACTTACCATGACATGGATTCTTCTTCTTCCATCTTCTTTTCCTCAGCTCCAAAAATGTCCATACAGTCGCACTGCAAGCAGCTATTTAAAATAAAAAAATGTATTGATAGATTGATATCCTAAAAACTTTTCTGTAGTTCTCACCGTGATGCCATGTCTGACTTTAATTAAAACAAAAAATAAAAAATGTGTACAAGCGTTTATTGGTGTATATTTTTATGTTTGTATGTATTTTCATATGGGAAAAAAATGTTGAATAAAGCAATAAATTATAAAAAAATAAATAAAAAAGGACCCTAATGCAAAAAAAAAAACAATGCTACAACACAGACTGGGTTTGAAAGGGGGAGTAAGCCTTTTAAAGACTTTCCCACGCTGTACAACTGGGCAAAATAAACCACTTAGAGCACTCTAACAAGTAAATCTTGAGACTTACTTGTCAGTCTCAAGATTTACCTGCCAGGGCACTCTGATTGGTTGGCACAGCCAACCAATCAAAGCACTCTGACATACATTTTGCAATTGGGTCCTTTTTAAAAAGATTTTTATAGTGGTGACGTAACCTTGGGGATTTTAATTTGGCCTTTTTTGAGGCTGAAAAAAAGCAGATGGACGAAAAAATAAGATATCTAATTGTAAGTATGATTTCTTTTATTTTACAGGTAAGTTGTTTATTGCCCCATCACTATTATAGGTGTGAGAGGGGTTTGTAGAATATTTTATGGGGTGCTGAACTTGGTGGCCACAAGGTCAATGTTTATGGGTGCAGGGATAGAAAATAAGTCCAATAACCCCCCCCACACACTTTATTACTTAGGACCCCCATTATCCACCAATGAGTGGGGGCTGTGAAGATACAATAGGTCCACCCACATATTTTCCTATCCTACCCACCTACCCACCACAAATGGGTGGAACTGGGGGGGCACAATAGGTGCACCATCCCTATTATTTAGGGCCCTCACCCACTACCAATGAGTTATGGTAGGGGGAGCAGTGTCCCTCTGTTTTTTGTTTTTTTTAGAGCTCTCGCCTGCCAGCAAAGGGTAATGGCTGGGGGGACACTATGTACTCCTGTTCATTTCATTTAATACCCCAAACTTGTCTGGCCTGGTGGGAGACTCTAGGTCCCTCATTTATTTTAAAAGCAGCCACTCTTTTATTAGATTAGTGGATGGTTAGCAATATCAGTCGCTAGTCTTTTTCAATAACAGCGAGCAGCTGCCAGCAGTTTAGTAAACATGCCCCTACTCACAGCATGGTAGGGGCAGGAGAGAGGTTTTAACCTTCCTTATTTGCCAATACTAAGTATTTCTACTTAATATTAGTAAAGTAGGCTGAAAGACCAAAATTACAAAAAGGAGTTAGCTTTTCAATATTTTGGTCTTTAAGCTTCTTAGTAGAGAGCTCCCTAATCTTTGTGGGATTGCCATAAAGATATCAAAAAGGAGTTATCTACTAAACACCTCTTTAATGTTGTACCCTTAAATATGGCAATCCCACAAGGGAATCAATTTAGGGAGTTATATACTAAATGGCTGTAAGATGCAGTCACAGCATTGGTCGGAAATTAATTTGTTCAAATGAAATTCTGAATCAAAAATAATGGCCGAATTTCATCTGAAAACGAATAAACAAATAGACGATATTCAGTTTGGACGATCAAAAAAAAAATCTTATGAAAATTTGAGCAGCATCCAAGTATATTTCTTTATTAATCTTAGTTTCCCTTTCTGTGCCATAGTAAATGAAATATTGTTTTTGGTGCATTGCCCATAATCCAATGACACCTAATGATTAATCTTGCTAAGCATAGCATTGGTGTCATGGCAAAGTAACAATATTAATAAATTGCATTTTTGGTACAACTTAGCAGTGGTGCCAATTTTTAGGCAAAATTGGGCTCGAGTAAATTGACTTGATATTGTTTGAATATTTTATTTTTTTTGTCTTTCCACAGACTTCTTTTTTTTTATATATATTATTAAACGGTAAAGAATTAATTTAGCTGCCCACATATTGCTTTGTTACCATTGTTTTATATTGAAGCTGAAAAAAACACTCAGCAGTGTAATACAACTATCCCTATATTTATATTAAAACATTTAATTCAATATTTAAAAAGTAACTATAAACAATGATATTTCATAATAAATCGTGAGAGTAAAGTGTGCATTCACCAGTTTTCTTCTGACAGGGATATGGTAATTACATCAAATGCCATTCTTACAACTTTCCTACATTGTATTATCACTACATTAAACTACGCACAACCTACAAGATTTGAATTGATGTTATGAAGATAATCAGCAACACCAGTAGGGTCAGTAGCTCTCCTAACACACTCAGTCTGCTTACTGATCATCATCTCAAAGGAAATAAGGATTAATAGAGGAGTGGGGGAGATATAAGAAAAAAAAGATTTAAACTGCATTAGTTCTTTGCTGTAATCATAATGTTGGATGTGTTCAATAACATCGCCCATCTTTTAAAAATTTTTTGTCTAGTGTCTTCTTTTTCTCCATGGATAAATAATTCCCTTTCTGCCCCCCACATTAAACTGTGGTTTAAGAGGGTGTTTTGTAAGTCCCGTCCCTTGTCCCCCTCTGCTTGCTAATGCACAGCTGCCAAAAATGGTCTGATACATCAGCTACAATAATACATTCTATAGACAAAATTGATCCATTACGAACATACCTTGTTTAGACATAGACAGCTTTTCAGAGTAATGCTTGGAACCCAGTTCTCAGCCACTTAGGTTTTCAGCACTTGAACCTCACCAAAAGGACCATCACTTGACTGACATCTCCACCTTTAGTATCTGTACCAATCTCTCTACCTCTCTAGCTTTCTAGTACCAATCCCATTGTAATGAGACAGTGTACTGCCATAAAGAAAAGTGTTGGAAGATGCTTTGTCTTGTTGAAGGACTCCGCAATTTGGAGCATTATTGCACAGCATACCATCTCGACCTCCCAGTTTTCCTTCTCAACATGAGAGCCCATTCAGAGAGAAATTATACCAGACTTCAACCGGGGAGAAAGAAACCTTGTATTTCCAAACTATTCATTACCGTAGCCACAAAAGGTGAGAACCACAGAGGGAACCTCTTCTAATTTAATTGTGGAATGATTCAGCCAACCAGCAAGTACCTATTCAAATCAGGTGGTCATATTCCTTGCAGACAAGCGAGTTCAACAATATGCTGGTCAACAGAGTTACCCTATCGTCCACTGTCTTTTGTTTTATTAAAAAAGCACTAAATCAACCACTTGGAAATGTTGAACCAAGGCCTAGAATTTTAATATGAACGTAGGGGGTCGACTATACCTAGAAACAGCTTAGCAATTATTGTCATCAATTAGATCACTTAAGTCCTGGACAAATATATTTTGGTATCTGTTGTTGATCATAAAAATAATTAATAAATATTTATTCTGTTGCACAATCAACAAGCCTTGTATATCTGGCCAAATAAAATACAGACTTTTAGTGTATCAGTTTGCCCATGACATTTTTGAGATTAAATCTATTTGAATTTAGCTGAAGTGAAGAGATGTCAATGTGTCTATAGAAGAGATAAGATGGAAAATATGATTGTTTAGTTATTTTTATTTATTTAACTAAATCGTAGTGAATTATCTCAATGGCTTAGATAAAAAGATTATAGATGTAAATGGTGTATACATTTAATTGTCTCTTGCGTATGCGTCTGTCCCCTGAAATGCGTGCATGCATTGTGTATCTAATATCTAATGATGTTTGTATTGATCAATTGAACAGGCTGTTACAAATTAAATCATTCATATCTTTCTAAATGAGAACTTCTTCTGACCCCTGACAGCCAAAACAGCTAAAGAGAAAACGTCCAATAGTTGTATTCGCACACAATGCAGAGAGTGCTTTTAAATCTTTATATTCTGACTAAAATAGTGTGCCAAGGTCAGGTCCACCATCAGGGAGCGGCAGACTAAAGACATTATTTGAATAAGGTTCTTGACACTGAATTTGATGTTGTTACCTATTATCTAATTGCAGGGCTGCCATCAGAAATTTTGGGGCCCCTGACAAAGCACAAGGTCTGCCCCCCTTCCAGGCCCCCCATGCTGACAATGATGCAGGACTGAATGTGGTGTGTATAGTGGAAGTGAATTAGAATGTGTGTAATGGATGTAGTGTTTGTGTGTATTAGATACTGTTTGTGCAGTGAATGCAGAGTGTGTATTTGTGTAGCGGATGCAGTGTGTGTAGTGAACGCAGAGTGTATTTGAGTAGTGGATGTAGTGTGTGTACAGTGATGTAGTGTGTGTTTGTGTAGTGGATGTAGTGTTTGTATGTACTAGATGAAATGTGTTAGGTGGATGCAGTGTCTGTAGTGGATGTAGTGTGTGTATCAGACGCAGTGTCTGTGTATAGTGAATGCAGAGTGTTTCTATTTGAGGTGGATATAGTGTGTGTACTGTGAATACAGGATGTTTGTGTAGTGGAGGCTGTGTGTACAGTTAATGCAGAGTGTATGTTAGTGTAGTGAGTGCAGAGTGTGTATTATTGCTATTTATGAGAGTTCTGCTTGTTTGAAAGCTTTGTCTTTTTTTATTTTTTTAAGGTTTTTTCTTGGTGGATCCCACGCTATTCCTTTGTTTTTAATTCCCTCACCACAATCCACCAGTTTGAAAATGTAACAACCACAACAGGTCCTAGATCCTCTGCACCCCGCATTCAGGAGAACTGAATCAGTCTTTTTATCATTCAATGATACGGGGTCTATTACAGTGTTTACTATGATGTTGAGAAAGAGAACATGTCGGGGGCCCAAACAGGATGGTAAAATTCAAAATGGAAAAAAGTGGATGGAGAGGAATCAGCCTCCTCAAAACATTATTAATCGTTTGCATTTGGTTTCAGACATATTGCAGTTAGTTTAGGCCGATTGGTGGTTTGACCGAATTCTGTGTCTCTGATAGCAAATCTCCATTTCATTGGCGCTCATGGGCTTTTTGTCCCCAATGCTTCTCTGTGAGGAGCATTGCATAAGAAAGAGACACACGAGCATCAAATTAATCAGATACTCTAAGGACTTGATCATTGCTTTTGAATAAAAAGAAAAATACCATTTATTACAGTTTTTATTTCAACTTAGGGGGCCCTAGTACTAAATAAATTCCTAACTATAACGCAAAGAATACAAGTTTGAATTCCTAATGCTATAGTGTTTCTTTAACAAATATTTTTAATATATTTAGATTTATTTTTACTGCTCCTTCTCGTTTTCTTTGGGTTGTTTTTCTCTCATCACTTGATCTGTGATGCAATTGGTGGTAAAAATAATTATATATTTATTTTGCAGTACATTGATCGGTCCTTTTCTCACCATTTTCAGTTAATCCCAAATATTTTGCATTTATGATATTTGAAAAAGCCAAATTGTCAAATGAAAGACCGTCAGATGTCCAAAACTAAATTTAATTTTCTGAAAAATTTGTTTAGCTGAACCAAACTTTTACGCTGTGCAGAACTAGTAATTTTCATCATCTAGGGCCCAGTGGGTCTCCTGATGATTAGGCTTAGAGAGGGGAGACCTGACAGAGGGGATAACTACCTAACAATATTTCTCTTAAAAATGAAATCCTAATCATAGATCACCTATCCCTAATATATTTTTTCAAATTCTCTATTTTATTAATGCATAGGTTAAACAAGCAGGTTTGCACTGCCACAACAGCTGGTGCAAACTGAGCATCAGACATAGCATAACAGTTGTGTGGGCTTGAAAACATTGCCCAGTTTGTTAAAGAAAATAAGCAAGATTAAACCCACTGTCTACATGTCATAGCAGTAAACATGAAGTATTGAGGCATGTTATGGGTAACATGGACGTTAGGGTGTCTAAACAAATCAGATATTGTAAGTTGGTAACTACTAGGTGGTCGGCTGTGATAACTCGTGAGTAAAATCAGTGAGGTGTGATTCTAAAGAAGGAAGGTATCTCTCATTATGTACATATGAAAGTGAAACATAAGACAAAACATAGCATAAGGGTGAGATACAGCATGGACTTAGCATCGTAATATAGCCTAAACAGGGTGAGTGGTTTGCCATTATCTGCCCAGGTGGTATAAGCGAGCACTAGATAAACCAGCTAATCTAAGCAGAAAACCGTTATCATGCATTTGTGACCTGATAGGTGCGCTAGGCCTGATAATAACAGAACATTACAGCCTCTTTTTCTTTTTGGTGTTTAAGATAAATTAACAGATAAATACATGCAAGATAGACATGTCTGTATGGTTAAGTGGTCTCAACAGTTAGTCTGAGATTATTGGTTAGAAATGTGGAATAGCGTGGAAACAATACTACGATACCAGTCTGTTGGTATGGGCTGTAGAGTACAGGGTGCAGTTACACTGTATATTATGAATTAGATGCAGGTTTGTTATGTAAGAGTCAGTGGAATGGTCCTGCTAATGGCCATCTATCCACCTCTACTTACGCGTGTAGGGATTGATTGGACTAGGTTAATACCATATATGCTGCTCATCTTAGGTATTGCTATAAATGTAGCTCCAGATGTGTGGTGGCTACTGAACATGTGATGGGATATTCTTGACCGTATGGTGGGGTAATGCGCTTACAAACCCTAACCAGAGACTGCCACAGGGGAAGGGGGGAGGGGCTATCGTTGGCCAGTGTTTGTGCTAACGAAAAGTGAGTCAGTCTCCAGAAACTGTAGAGAGCTGTCGGTGATGGGTAACTGTGCGAGGTGCACAGATGTGCAAATAAGTGGTGTGTCTGAATATGCAACTAAAAAAAATAAAGGCTAACAGCTACAACAAAAACTAAACTGGAACAGTGAAAATATCGCTGAGCAGAGATTCTTGGGCATATGACCATTTCAGGTGTTAGTTATTTCTCTCCTGTTCGGGGGGGCGAAGGGAGCAGTTTGTGCAGGGTCCCAGGTGTACATTGTAGTCACCATCTCAGGGGCTGTGGGTCCTGTTGGGAGTCCCAGAGCTTGAAGAAGCCGGTGATGCGCAGCCATTTTTCTCTACTGTAAGTGTCCATCTGTATTTCACCCCAGCTTCTCAGAGTCTCTGGGTTACTGGGCCAAGGAATTTCCTCCATAATAGTGTTTTCCTGGTTAAGTCCTGAAATAAGCTTAGCTGTGTTGATTCTAATTCACACAGGGTTTTTCCACTAACCACGGCCATTATTCGGCATTTATCAGACAGGGATTGGCATCGAACTATCACGACTCGGGGTGCTGCCGCTGGTGCCTGCCTGGCTTTGGTGATGTGGAAGTAGCTTTCTAGAGTAAGCCTTTTAGCCAGTGTGTGAGGTGAGTGGTTAAAGGGCGTAGGAGGTAGTGCAGCAGTCCGGTCAGCCTGATGACGTCTGGTATGCCCCTGATCTTTATGTTTGTGAGGTGGTTTCGACCCAGCCGGGTCACCAGTTCCCTACGCCCTGGTCCTTATACCTCCTGACGTACATCCTCATCTGACTCATCTGACTCCTGGACTGGTCACTGCTTGGACTTCAGTTCCCATTAAGTCCATATCAGCCACTGACATGTGCTTTAATTCTAGCAACAGGTTTTTTTATGTCCAGCTTAGTGGCTGGGGTCAGAGTGTCTGGATCAGCAGGAATTGTCGTGGCTGTCTTGTGGTTTGCAGGTTCCACATGATCTCTGGAGCTGCAGAAGCTAGCATCGTGCTCTGGTGGGGCCGCCATTTTGTAGTCTGCGGGGCGCTGAAGCAGAACTCCAATATCTAGGGAGTTTTTGAACGTTCTGACTTGGGCTGGGATTTTCAGCCCATTATGTCACTCAGGCTTTAGGCTCCGCCTCCCCATCCCTAATTTTTTTGATCATAAAACTTTAAACTCGACAATAGTAGTTCTACTTACAAACTCCTATTTCTCATAGCCAACCCCTTAAAGGGATATGCATCCCTTTGGAACAAATGTGTTATCCAAACGTTTTAAGTTTGAACTAAACTGTTGCTGCACTCTGTCGGCTGGAAAATAAGGAAGTAAATATGTGGGGTTTTTTCTTTCATATTCACCTGCTTCTTCTTTTTTATGCTTTGCACACCCACTTCAGGGGGATACTGATCCAACCAATCAGTGTCCTATCTCTAGGAACACTGGAAAAGTGCATTGGGCATGCCTGACAGATTTAAACAAGTGCAGTTGGAAGATCTCTTCACCTAACAACATTCTGACATCAGAGAAGAAAAGTAGTGTGATCAGGGCTCTCACTTGCTGCTGGACGATGATGCCCTGGTTCTGTCATTACTGGACCGATCTGAAACTGAGATGGGCAAGGTAAGAGGTAGGGGGAGGCTAAAGAAACTTTTCTAGCTGAGAGGTGTGCCCAATAATGCAATCTGACCAAGTTTATAGTAAGTTTATAAGTGTTCATGTTAGTGGTGAGGTTGTTATTTTGTTACGTTGTTGTGTGAAGGAGACATTATTGGAAGAGTAACAAATTAGTGAAATAATATAGGCAGCTATATGAGACATTATATGATATTCTCTATTTCTGTTTGTTTTTCTCTATACATATTGATACAGCTGGAATAGAACTACAAAAAATAAAAAAATACTGCATACACATACCCTCAAGCAGATTGAGATGTATTGCTTCAAACAACCTTCCTATCTCAGTGGCAAGAGCAGCTGTTGGCTTATTATTCGCTCTCTTGCAGGAAGCGATATCTTCTGTAAACCTATTCTTTAAGGAACTGTCTGTGTGGTACTGTGTGTATTAAACAACACTTGCATGTCAATCTTATCCATAATTAGCCAGGGGTATGGAATGACATTCAGGGAGCACAAATCAATTAGTCTGGGCTTTATAGTCATTGCTTGCTTCACAAGCATTGGAAGAATGGTGCTTTTTGTGATTCAAACAAGGACTCCATGCTGTGTACCACAGTAAAGAGTATGATCCATGTGAGCATGAAAATGCAAAACAAATATCGCTCTGTTGGAACCAACACTCTGATAGCCTAAACCTTGTCCAAATAAAAACACTGGACGTGTGACAACGGGATATAATGTACCAACACGAAAAAGATTTACAGGCTCAGCCTGAAATAAGATTAAGCCAGACAAAAGCCAGAGATTGTCAACTGCAAAGTAGTACTGTGAGACAACAGCCACAATATTTCTAATAGTTTAACCAATTGTTTTCAAATCTCCTGCACATCCTGTGGTGCAGAAAACCCACACACTCATGGTCACCACCACAAGGGGTTTAGAGGCATTCTGACAATGAAGGCTCATAGTAAGATAAATATTCATCTCACTCATTTTATATGAACCTGAAAGTATTATTTAATTTACACATTTACTAGCACGGAGAGCAGCTCCTGTGCTCATTACTGACCCTGAAAGCAGTACTTCCTGTCACCATTAATGGTCCTAACATGAGTACTTCCTGTATCCATTACTGGTCCTGACAGGCGTACTTCCTGCATTCATTACTGGTCCAGACAGGAGTACTTTCTGTCATCATTACTGGTCATGACAAGAGTACTTATTACTAGTCCAGACAGCAGTACTTTCTATCACCATTACTGGTCCTGACAGGAGTGCTTCCTGTACTCATTACTGGTCCTGACAGGAGTGCTTCCTGTACTCATTACTGGTCCTGATAGGAGTGTTTCCTGTAGTTATTAATGGTCCTGACAGGAGTGCTTCCTGTAGTCATTACTGGAACTGACAGGAGTGCTTCCTGTAGTCATTACTGGAACTGACAGGAGTGTTTCCTGTAGTCATTACTGGAACTGACAGCAGTATTGCCTATACCCATTACTGGTCCTGACAGCAGCATCTGTGGAGATTAAAAGAAACATAGTTAAAGGCAGAACCAGAGAGTTACAAATATAATCAGCCAAACAGGGTAAAGGATACCATAGGACAAGATGACTGAAAACCAAGAAGCCAAGCCAAGAGGGAATCACATTGCAAAACATTGCAGTTTTAGTGAATATTGCCTCTAGGAGCTGTCTTCCGCTCTGTGAAATGATGCTGAATGTCCTCACACTTTGCATGAAGGCATTCAGCATCTTGAAAATCTTCATAGGAATGCATAGATTCAATGCTTTCCTATGGGAAAGACCTAATGGACGTTGGGTGCTCACTGTGCATGCACCTTGGTTTCCCCCATTGCCGTGACATCACAGGAGGAGGAGACGGACCTCAGCACTAAAATCAAGTAAGTGAATGAGTTTTTAACCTTTTTATGATATTCCTGTTCCTTTAAGGTATCTACACATACAAAAATGTGTGCATCCCCAACACAGACGAAGAGTTTGTGTATAAATACAGGCCTCGATTTACTAAGCTTTCCAAATGATTCAATATTGTTAGAAAAGTTTTCAAGTGACTTATCTACAGAAGTTATCATTAAAGTCTATGGGAATTTTTGTACATAAATCACTTGGAAACATTTCTAACAAGCAAGTCCCCAAGTAATAATCCAACGCGTTTCGTCCGCAGGACTTCCTCAGGGATTATGATTTCACTTTTCCAGAAGTCTTCTTCGTGTCACGCTGAAACGCAATGAACGTCCGGCGTCACTTCCGTTCACTGCGTTCCAGCGTGACACGTACGCGATGGATTCATATCACAGGTGGATTACATTCGGCACATTTAAATGAAGACTTCTGGAAGAGTGAGATCATAATCCCTGAGGAAGTCCTGCAGACGAAACGCGTTGGATTATTACATTGGGGATTTGCTTGTTATGCTTCCATCACCACGTTGTAGTGGATTATATGCTGTTTTTACCTGGACCTTTTGTAAGTGCATTGTATAATAAATCTTTGAAGTTTTATTTTCCATCTGCACTATTATTTGGTGTCTTTACAAGTATTAAAGAAGACACCTCCTATATTACCCTGAAGACCATTTCTGATTAAGGATGATGGGCCTGACATTCACTGATTTTTTGTGAGTTTTATATATTTATCCTGCGTGTCTTTACATTTATACTCTTATCACACTATGTGCGATTTATATATTTTTCTGTAGATATCGTCCACCACGTTATTATATTATAAGGTTGTATATTTCTATTTACACCTTAGAAGTGATTACTTCACCTGTTTTGCATTCCTACTTATCTCTTTTGTTACTATTGTATTGGTGTTTTAGAGGGCACACTATTCAGTAGGTTTGCTGGTTTATGCATATTTGGTGGTTTGGTACTCATTTTTTCTTTATTTCTAACAATATTGAATTATTTGGAAAGCTTATTAAAGCAAGGCCATAGTTTGTTTAGAAAACACATTAAAATGGTGGAGATATTGTTATGTCATGTATCGTATTGTAAACTGATGAGATTCTGGTTTATATTGAGATAAGTTTTGTGGAGACTGGCAAAGATTCTCTTTTTGGACACCATAACCAGAAGAAAAGGGAGCACACTGGAGATTGATATTTTACACAAAAAAGACGGACAAGAACAATCTCTTGTTTAATGACAGCTCAAATCCAGACACAGTTCTTACATTCATTACATGTAATTGTTTGAGGATAAGGAGGATTATGCGTTGACTTGGAGATTCAGCTTGGCTCAAATTAATTTTCAGTTGATTTGGTGCATAAAAAAGTTATTGGAAGTGGGGTGGTTGACCTGGGCTAATGCCCCTAGTAGGTCCCTGAAAGGTCCTGGGTAAACACAGCAACACTTTGAACCCACACTGCCTGCATCCGGCAGAGGTGCAGAAAAGTACACTGGACCACAAGGAAAAGGTAGCAATAGGCTGGAGGACACTATGTGTATGTATGTATATGTGTACCAGATTGTGTGTGTGTGTGTATAACAGTGTATCTGTGAGTAAGTGTGTGTTTTTGTAAAAGTTGGTGTCAGTGGCGAAACTAATGAAGAGAGGGTCCCGGTGCAAGAAATTTTTTTGGCTCCCCCCTAGTGCATTGCCACACACAGATACACACACATACTGTCACAGATACACACACTGACACACATACAGATGTACATACACACTGACATACTGACACAGATGCACATAAACACTGAGATATACACAGATACACACACATACTGATAAAGATACACACACACTGATACAGATACACATATACATACACACTGTAAGACACATACACTCAGTGACCCCCCCACACACTCAGTGACCCATACACACACAGTGACCCACACACAACACACACATAGTGACCCACACACAACATACACACATAGTGACCCATACACACTGACTCATGCAGTCTGACCTTCAGTGTTGGATTATGCACTCTGATCAGTCAGTCTCCTTCTCTCTGT
The DNA here is from genome assembly GCA_933207985.1 of Pelobates cultripes. Taxonomy (NCBI): domain Eukaryota; kingdom Metazoa; phylum Chordata; class Amphibia; order Anura; family Pelobatidae; genus Pelobates; species Pelobates cultripes. The sequence goes on along the minus strand of OW240919.1, from coordinate 16,672,977 downwards.
CTGTAGCTCCTGGTCCATGTGTACTGTGAGGAGCATAAAGGCCTGCTGCTGCTCCTCTGTCCTCTCTGTTCCTGGAGGCTTTTTTGAAAGTGGCCCCGGATTGGGCTCCCTCCTGTGCTGCTTCCATAGAGCTTTGCCACAGAGGGGAAACAAGTCGACCTGACAGGGCCCCTGTGAAGCACAGTTGTGAAGCGCACCTCCCTCCTGTGTGTCTCTGTATGTAAACTGGGAGGAAGTGATCAGCTGTCACTTCCTCCCAACAAGCTGATCACTGAAAGGGGGCCAGTCAGACTTCTAAAGGGCCACGGCCCCAACAGGACCACTGTTCAGCAAGACCCATCGCGTGGCCCTAAGTACATGGGCCACCTGATAGACCCCCTTAGTGTGCTGGTGCAGCCATACGTAGTTCCGCCACTAGTGGGTGTATCTGTGAGTTTGTGAAACAGTTTTTGTGTAGCTGTGTTTGAGTGTGTATACTATATGTATAATATTTTATGTATATGTTGAGCAGTATGTGTGTGCTTGTCAGTATGTCTAACAGACTGTGTGTATCTGTGAGTGTTTGAATGTGCATATATGTGTAATATTGTGTAATATTGTTTATATATTTGTGACAGTATGTGAGTCTGTGTAACGGTCTGTGTGTATCAGTGAGTCTTTGAGTATGTTTATAGTAATTGTGTGTATATCTGTGAGTATATGTTACAGTCTGAGTATATGAGTATATCTGTGAGTATATGTAACAGTGTTTCATAGTGTATGTGTGAGCATATGATTGTGTATATACAGCTGCAAAAGAAAGTATGTGAACCCTTTGGAATGATATGGATTTCTGCACAAATTGGTCATAAAATGTGATCTGATCATCATCTAAGTCACAACAATAGACAATTTCTATTTCACAAACTCACAGATACACCCACCAGTGGCGGAACTACGTATGGCTGCACCAGCACACTAAGGGGGCCTATCAGGTGGTCCATGTACTTAGAAAGTGATTCACACCAGACATCCCAAGAATATTGCTGAACTGAAACAGTTCTGTAAAGAGGAATGGTCAAGAATTACTCCTGACCGTTGTGCACGTCTGATCTGCAACTACAGGAAACGTTTGGTTGAAGTTATTGCTGCCAAAGGAGGTTCAACCAGTTATTAAATCCAAGGGTTCACATACTTTTTCCACCTGCACTGTGAATGTTTACATGGTGTGTTCAATAAAAACATGGCAACATTTCATTCTTTGTGTGTTATTAGTTTAAGCAGACTGTGATTGTCTATTGTTGTGACTTAGATGATGATCAGATCACATTTTATGACCAATTTGTGCAGAAATCCATATCATTCCAAAGGGTTCACATACTTTTTCTTGCAACTGTATACACATAAATATACTTTTTATTGTCTTACTGCTCCTCGTCTTTTTCCCTCTATTGGTCACTTCTCACTGGATCTGTGAATAAAATCAACATTTAGTAGCTGTCCCAGAGCCATCGATCATCATTTTTTCCCATCAATAATATTTTTTTTGGAACCATAGACAGAACTCTGAATCACGAATCATTGTCTGTTTCTCTTGTTTTGTGATTTGGTCATTTGGCGATCGGGAGTTACGGAATTTGGACGACCTGTCAATTGCCCAAAGTTCGGACGATTAGCAATTCATTTGAAACTTAATGCACAAGTCTAATAAATATATAACGTACAATACACAGAAAGGAACAGGTACATGGAGCAGACTTTCTGCTCATTGTAATGTCTGTCAGTCAGTCTCACACTCCTTTCATTTGCTGCCCCTAAGTTGTGTCTGGTTTGTGTGACAATGATCGAGGCTCTTGAACCTCTGTTTATTTAGCTCTGAACATTACATAAACTCAGCCCTTTCTCTTATTTCACTTTCAAAGTAAGTAGACAGCAGTCATGAATCCATAAATCTTAAACAAACAATAATAAACATAGTGCAGCATATATGCCGGGCTACTGGGTTATGTAACGCTGCTAATGAGAGTTTAGTTTCCCAAGTTGATAACATTTTCACATTAATTTCAAATATCAATCATTGCACAATGATGTAAATATTCACCTATAAACACAGAAATAGTCATTTTTCTAATCTTAGCAGGATCGGAAATCGATAGGGCAATAGACCTCCCCGCACACATAGGAACACATATGTAATAGCGTCGCCAACATACCAACGAAGGAATGTTTATGCAATGTTGCCCCATCTAGGGGACAATTTATCAATCGCACATACTAAGCTGTGGCATTTTCACTTCAGCCAAAACTCACATACTGGAATATATTATGTTACACTTTTAAATTACAGTTTCTTTTAATGTCTTTTCCTTCAATCAATGCAATATGCAGGAAATGATCCCCAATTTGTTAATGCTTTATATACTGTGTAGATAATGCGTTCAATGATTATACGAAAAAACAATAAATTATACATTTATTAAAAGAAAAAAATGCTTACACTTTCAAAGTTCCTAAAACTGCAGCACCCGCGCAGGCAAGGGCTATAATAGGCAGATCCCTTTTTAAAACCTGGAAAAAGATCCACCAATCAGGGTGTACTGGGGATTTAGGGATATTTAGCTGCAGAGACAGGGGTCTAGGGGTATACAATTCAGCTACTAGCTGCGGTTCCACTCATTGCATAGAATGAGTGCAAGTGCCCAATGAGCACCAAGGAGTCCTACCGTTTTTCCCAGAAAATGAGACAAGGTCTTAATTTTTGCTAAAAAAAATGCACTAAGGCTTAATTTCAGGGAATGTCTTATTTTTATATATTACTGGTGGTCCTCACTTACCGACTGGGTTCCGTTCTTACGACACAGTCGTAACGCGAATTCACCGGTAAGTAAGGATGCACTAGCAAGCATGTGCAAGAAAGCAGGTCTACGTTCGGGGAAACTTCCCCGAACATAGATTAGTTTACTAGCACATGGAATACCGCAAATCTATGTTCGGGGAAAATTTCCTGAAAATAGATTAGCGAACCAACAACAATCTCAACTACAGCCTCTTTTCAGGGTAGGGCTTATCTACTGAAAATAAGCCAGGGGATGCCTTATTTTCATGGGTAAAGGGTACTCAATGCCTAAATAGAGAAATGTGGGAGTTTCTTGGAGAAGATAAGCAGTATTGCAACAGCATTTATTTCTTCCATATTGAATAAATAAAAAAGTAGGTTAGGATTATAGCTATCAATGGAGTGACAAGTGGCACAGCCATATTGCCCTCTTACAAACTATCACTTAAATTTTTATGCTGTTAATTATTTTTGTTCTATGTAACTGTAATATGCACTCATGTTTAATATGATGTGTAACCCTTTTCTTTTTTGTTTTCCAATAAAAATATCTAAATAAATACAATGTATGTTAGGAACTTGGGATCCAGCAATCTTGGGGTTTACTGTACACAGTGGTGGAAAGAAACACAATCAGGGATATTCATGAAAGTGAGAATTCAAAGTGGATTTCAAATTTAGGTTCACAACAGCGAAGCTAGAAAAATATGCTTTTACTTATGGCCTTAAATTTAAAATTCACTTTGAATTAACTTTGAATCCTCACTTTAGTACATAACCCTGAATGTGTCCACGAGGTGTGACAAAATCCACATAGAAGACGTCAGAGTTATATATTTTGTAACTAGGGAACCATTCGATGTGCAGCTATCTCCTCGTCCACTGACTATGCATTGGTGGAACAATGGCTCGTGTTCTCTGCAGACTAGAGTAAAATAGAGGGATTCTGGAGAAGTGTGTGGTTATTGTAAATTGCTGCAGTTATTTGCCACTCTAGGTAGGTAAACTCTACCATAATCTGTACAATGATGCACAGGTGTTTTGAATTATGGTGCAAAGGCCTCACCTCTGTAGTTAATCCCTTTTTTTAAACTCAGTACCTGTCAGACCTTTATTTAATATTTTTAAATAAACTTTCCAAATATATTAATATTTTTTGGAAAACTTTTAAAATATATTTTTTTCAAATTGTTATAATATCAAAACATATGTTGTATGTAAAAATATATTAATATATCAAAATAGTACAAAATTCAAATGTTTCATCATATTACATCCTTTTAAAAGTATTGTGAAAGATACTTTATTTTTGTAATTTGATGTTTCAAATTTTGTATATGTTGATTTATTTATTTATATATAACGCATAGTTTGTTCTTTCAATATTTTGAAAAACTAATTTTAAAAACGTATCCAGAAATATTCAATCATTTCGAAGCATATCCAACAATATTAAATTGAGTTCTCACTGTCAATTAAACACATGCAAAGCCCAGCAGCACCATTTTCTATATCAAAATTGTTGCAGGAAAAAATGATTTTCCGTGTAAATCTTGAATACTGAAAGTTTCAATACGTTTGCCACTTTTACGGTCTGCTGTTGTTCTGCTGGTGATCGAGCCAGTGAACTTGGTTATTGTAGCAAAACTCGGAACCTTGCCATTCCACCAGGGCTGTAGCCAGTTGCGCAGTTCTCCGCTTTAACTCACTTCAAAGTTGTGTACGAGCATGGAAAATGTCTCTCACCGCATACAATTTCTATGATATTTTGAGACTGGGCAGGACTGGTTATTAGACTGAACGGTCCTTGATTTTCTTTCCTTTCCAGATAATTCTTTAGCATTTGCTTTGATGGTTCGTTTATATTGTTTTGTACATTTTAACATGTGTTTTCTATTTTTATGTGTTTCACCAATGTTATACAACAAAAAACACAGTTACAAAAATTTTGAAATCAACCTAATGCCACTTAGTGTGTTCAAAACCTTGACAGATACTGTATATATCTGCTTCGAACATAAAGCATAGCCCAACGTTCCCGATCTAAAAAAAAATATTACATGAGAAAAAAATAAATATTTTAGAAAACTAAATTTAGAATAGGAATGTAAGAAAGTATTTTATCTTAGGGGAAAGATTTACCAGAAATAAATGATTTACATTAAGATCAAATTGCCCACATAGGGATATCATTACTTAACAATTGAACTAAGAATTGAGGCAACAAATTCTTGAGGTCAGGGAGGAGGTTTCTAATCCCAAGGATACACACATGACAGGGGTCATTACTTGTGACTAGATGAAAAGACTCTTTCACATAGAATAAACTAAAGATGTTTTTGCAGCAAGGATGGTAAAGATGAGACATGGACCAGAAATGACGGTTGAATTTACAGAAGCAGTACAAGGATGGTCACCTACCACAAACAAAGGTATCAAATAGTGGTTTTAAATAATTAAAGTACAGATGGGAAGACCCTGGGCAAATCTGTAAAAGTTAGGAGACATCATTTTCTGTTTGGTGGAAGAATGGAAAAAAAAGTTAAGTATTTTAAGCAGGAGAAATCTAGGAAAGAAATGAAAAAATGAGCGTGTGTAGCTCAACCTTTCAATCTACATTGCAGTTTATCTGTTTTTTTTAATTTGTTTTTTTCAGTCTGTTCTCTATAATTATATATACTGCAGATTAGGGTTACCATATGTCTGGACTTCTCCAGACATGTCCTCTTTTTGAGGTGATTTCAGACTTTTTCTGGCTTTTTGGCCATCGGCGTCACTATGCGACACTAACGGACAAAATTTCAAAAAAGTCTTGAGGAGGAGGCTGACCTGGAGTTGGCTAGGCACTTAGGGCTGCTTATGCATGCATTTCTCACTGAGACTGAAGTAACTTGCCGCACGTGTTGGTACTTTACTTTGTGGCAGTGCTGTGGGCTGGCTCAACTGGCTTCCTGTCAGGATTACTGTTTGATCCAGCACGTAGAACTGTACAGCACGGATGAGAAATAAGTAACGTATTACCGGTCCTTAGAATGGCCGGATTTAACGTACAAAGAATAGTCAAAAATACTAGCCGAGGTCAGGGAACACAGAAAGGGACACAGCGATGAGGAAAGCCAGGAGTCAGGATACCAGAATATAGAGAAGTCAATAAACAAAGCCAAAGTCAAAAACCAGGTAGAAAACTATAAACAGGAACGTGCTCTCAGACAACCACAAGGGAAACCACGACAGGGCACTGAGCAGGCTGAGAACTGGGCCTAAATACCCCTCCTTTAGTTCTGATAGGCTGGAACCGGCCATTGACCCCAAAGTCAGTTACCAGGTTCCCATTTGCATAATTGCTGCTCAGCATTAACCCTTCTGTGGATTAGGTTGCTGCTCGGCACAACTTTTCCTGTGTGGACAGTAAATGTCATTAACCACATTTCTATAAGCGGATGAATATGTGACACTTCCAGGTCGGAGTGGCAAAATGCCTCTCCGTATATGGCTCTCTGCTGCAGCTGTCCACCCACACAACACAGACATCAGGTGCACAGAGATCCCTGATACAAGAGTCGGCAACCAGGAGCAGGACAGAAGTCTGAACTGGGCAAGCAGCAGCGGTGGGGATGTGATGAGTGGAGCCGCGAGGAGTCAATCCAGACTCCAGAAGCAACACCACAGCGCTGCAGAGAAAACAAGTGTAAGTAGTCTTTATTGGCTGCAGTGCTCACATAGTGTGCTGCACAAAGAAAGCCAATACCCAACACACACAGACACACTACATTCCCAGCACAAACACAGACAAACTTTATCCTCAGCAGGCACACACTTTACACCCCGGCACACACAGACACACTACATCCCCAGCACACATAGACACACACTGCATGCCCAGCACACACAGACACACTTAATCCCAGCACACACACAGGCACACTACATTCACAGCACACAGACACACTACATTCCCAGCACACAGACACACTACATCCCCAGCAGACACACAGACACACTGCATCCCCAGCACATACACAGGCACACTGCATTCCCAGCACACATGCAGACACACTACTTCCCCAGAGCACATACTCCATCCCCAGCACACACAAACACACTACTATCAATTTCAAAATCAATTTTCATGGGGTGTCTCACAGTGGTACAACTGGCATTACATTTAAATAATCATTTTTTTTCTGGCTTTGACAGTGTAATATAAGCACTGTCAGAAGCAGTCTTTAAAACATTGCAGTTTAGGGAGATAACTAGTCAAAGTGTGCACAAAATTTACACACAAAAAAATGCAGTTCTAAATGTTTCAAACTTTCAGTCCTCATTCAGTCATCCCGACACCAAGTGACAGAGTTGGTCTGTTGTGTTATCAGGTGGACTGAGGGCGTTTGACAGTGGAATGTTGATATGGTGACTTATGACTTGGTAGGCCCTGTAAGGTAATATATAGAAATAGGAGTGTCCTATCAGGAGAAAACGGTACAACATAGTACAGCAAAGTGGTGGTCTAATATAAGAGCCAATTGTCCAATCACAATTTAAAAATAGATCAAGAGCCTCCAGAAAATGATGAGAATCTTTTCCAGATCTTGAGTTTTATTTTTCTCAAATGGATTAGAAGAAGGACAAAGTGCATTCCAATAAAGTAACAATCAAATAAAGTGCACCATACAAAGTTTCATCCCACCTAGGGACTTCCTCACGGACAATTCCCTAGGTGGGATGAAACACATAGGACTTGATTCTTGATACACTATGCTCATCACTTCTAACTTTCATGTAAGTGAATACATTTTGCATTGTGCACTTTACTCGATTGTTATATTATTGGATTGCATTTTGTCTTTCTTCTAATCCATTTGAAATAACTAAAGCTCAAGATCTGGAGAAGATTTTCATCATTTTCTGAAGTCTCTTGGTCTATTTTTAAATTGTGAGTGGCCAATTGGCAATATATATTAGACCACCACGTTATTGCACTATGTTGTACCATTTTCTCCCCTGCTAGGACACCCCTATTTCTATTAATTGACATTTGTAAAAGATTTTGAGGATATCTTCGGGGGTTTTCTATCTAAACGGAATCTTTTAATTGTTATCTTTTAATTGTCACTTGGCACTTTAAACCACTGTGTAAGTTACTTTTGATATATTTTTATTTTCTTCATGCCCTGTAAGGTGTCTGTCGGGGCATGGCACTTTTCCTGCTTATTTTTCAAGAGCAATTTCCCTGAATAAACTCTCCAGAGTCCAAATGAGTTCCCAATTGTGACGGACCACCTGCCACTCCAACTGGGTGCCTCTGTTGAACGATGCTCCTAGTGCTCACCAAGGACCATCAGAACCGAACTCGACACCATAACCACCACAAACCCCACTAACTGCCACAGCTTGGTTGGGGTTTTGCCATCCTCCACCAACCCTGGACACAAGACCGGGCTCCAGCTTCCAGTGGGTGAACCTCTCCTTAAATCCAGAGAGCAGGAACCAGGAACAAGAACAGCTCTTGCAACTCAGCTCAGAGTATAGTGATTATAGCAATCCCCAGAGTGTAGTTCTCCAATCCTCCAAACATGAGCCAAGACTTCATGAAGGGGTAAGCAGGTCAGAAAGAACTGAGGCTTTATTGTCTCTTTTATACAAGTTTTCCCACAAAGTTACCACCCATGTGGACCTTGTGGGGCACAGGATACAAAGTTACAAAGCCAATCAAAATAGGTTTGTACAGATAGACACTCCCAGATAATGTACACAAACCTTCCCCTCTGCCTGTGATACAATTATTAAACACAATGGACTAACTCAATTACCCACAGGCAGAAAAAACACATTTTTCACAAAACACAGAAAACACCCCAAAACACCACATATCCAATGGGTAGCCCTGATCTGGGTGAATAACATATCAAAAAATCACCCAGATCAGAGCAGGGGTTCAAAAGTTTTCTGGAAGTCTCTTGTGACCGATCGCAAGCATGTCTTTCATGCCCAAAATAGTTCCACAGATTTAGGCTGTGCGGCCGGTCTATCTTCTCCTCTATCCTGGAGATAATTGGCTTAAGTGGTTGTGGTAACTTAATTATCTCCAGGTACAGGAAATATCTCTAAGTCAAAAACTGTTACAAAAACCACATAAAAATACATAACTCATATAATACAATGTTAAACCTATATAAATAATATCCTCAGATAGCTTGGATCTAAGCGCTCAATATGTCTGAAAAGCACTCAGATCTCACAAATACAGTTGGATCGCCATGGGGTTAAACAATAGCAAGGGCTTATGGGAGATTGAGGAGGGACAAGGCAGCCAGTTTAAACTGGCCTGGCTGTGTCCCTGGGACAACACCCTGCTGGAGAAACGATAGGACAGGAAAAAGGGGGAGGGGAAGAGGCACATTTTCCCATGGAAGTCACTTTTTAGCATGTCTTTTTGCATGACCCATAGTCTTTGGGCAAGAGGCTGGCAAGCAGGCCTCTCCAAATCCCAGTGACGAATGTGCTTTTGTCACACCAATAGTGTAATTTTATACTAATCTTTAAGGGACACTCCAAGTATCATAACCAGTTTGTCTTGCAATATTATTAAACAGACTCTATAGTCACCAAAACAACTTTAGCTTAACAAAGCTGTTTTGTTGTATATATCATGTCCCTGCAGTCTCACTGCTCAGTTCTGCCATTTATGAGTTAAATTGCTTTGTTTATATAGCCCTAGTCACACCTCCCTGTGATTTGCATTCAAGCTGGTGACATAGCTCAGTGGGCTAATGCAGAATCTGTTCAACCTTTGGGTCGTAGGTTAAAATCCTGGCAGGGTTGACTCAGCCCTTCATCCTTCCGAGGTAGATAAAATGAGTACCATTAAATTGGGTAATAGTAACAATGGATGTTGGGCTTACATGAAAAGCAGAGTTATCTGAATGTACTTTTCCTGGTTAAATACTTTGTTATTATTTTTCCACAACAGTGCTGGGGACTGCAAATTGAAATCCAATGTTTACACTTCCTTTATAGCACAATATGTTTCATTAAGAATTTTGTATCTTTTGCACTGTTAATAACTTGCTAGACCTTGCAGGAGCCTCCTGTGTGTGATTAAAGTTCAAATTACAGAGCAGGAGATTAAAAACTCTAAAAGCAAGTTAACATCTAATTGAATTTTCTTTCATGTGTGCTGTGTCAGTCACAGCCAGGGGACGTGTGGCTAGACCTGCATGGGCATAAGCATGGCAGTGATTTGAGCAGTGAAACTTCATAGGCATGATCTAAACGCCAAAACTACTTAATTAAGCTAAAGTTGATTTGATCACTATATCACCAACATAAAGCTTACTGTAATGGCTGTTGTGCAAGGAAGCTATAAATAACATCCCTTGTGTTGTTGTTTTTTATCAAACACGTTTCAGTTGGTATGGCAAAAAGTCAAAGAATTCCCTGAATGCAAAGCCAACCCTTGGTTTTGTAATATCATAAAAGGGGCATCTAATAATCTAGTTGTTTAAGCAGATTCTATTTATAATTTTGTTTAGCAATTGCTTTAAAGACCAAATATAACCAGCATCATTCTAAGGGATTTTAATATATGCATCATCTATTGCATCGATTGTAACATATATGACATCCAAAGTTCAATTAATGTGGCACCGTCCACTCGTTTACAGGGACATTCTCTAAACTGGGACTTGTTGGGAATTAACCAGGAAATTATACTTTTTAGTAAAAACAGATGAGTTTTACAATCTTCCAATTCAGCTGTCTTGGCCTAATATGTAGATTTTGCTGTCCAGTTCGTGGCTATCCCTGGTTTAGTAAATATTGAATAACCCAGTGTGTTGGCTCATAAAGATATTTACATTATTTCCATTAGAATTCTGTTGCTGACACTCAAGAGGTCGTCCCTTTCGTAAGCAGATCACACAACCTGCTGCTACTGGTCCGAGTTCTGGTGATGGAACCAATTAAATCTACTAAGAATCATCTGTTTCACTTTATTTAAAAAAAGTAAATTTTTTACAAATGGACACACAAAAATGTAATGTTTTCTTATCTCCATCAAGCCTTCAAGGAATTATAAAAAAAACATAATTTATCTCATAATTGATTTCCCGAGAGTATATACTTTATTGACTTTTAAGTCTCTATTTACCCTTTGTGAGCTTGATATGTAAAGCTAAATACTTAAAATGATATATAAAAATGAATAGTAAGTACAGTTATCTATGACTGTGAGAACGTGACATAATTGAAAGATTGTACTTTATGTTTTATGGCTTATTTTCTCTTACGTCTCTCTTACAGGTGTTATTTTGAAACTATGAAAGATAAACATTTATTGCAATTTATCAATATGTCGCTGATCAGGAAGTGATTCACAGTTCAATCCAAACTATTTAATTTTTGGTAGAAGTTGGTAAAAGATTTAAAATGTGACCCCAGCTAAAAGAAAAAAATATATATTATTATAATTTTTTTTAGTTATAATGAGAAACGTTATGTTTTGTTTGTTTGGTGTTTTTTTTTTTACAAAACTATGTGTTGTGAAGAATTGACAAATAAACTGAAAATTGTACAGCAAATAGCCAACCTTTAAAACAACTGCATTGAAGATATTTCTAGTTTAAAATAAAATGAGTTTCGTCCTCCAGTGTGAGCTGATGTGTTTCCCCCAGTGTGAGCTGCTGTGTTCTCCCCAGTGTGAGCTGCTATGTTCTCCCCAGTGTGAGCTGATGTGATCCCCCCAGTGTGAGCTGCTATGTTCTCCCCAGTGTGAGCTGCTGTGATCCCCCAGTTTGAGCTGCTGTGTTTTCCTTCCAATGTATGAATTCCCTGTTAATTCACCAAAGCTCACACATTGTTATTCACTAAAAGAGGCCTCCCAACAGTCTCACTTTTGGCAGGACAATCCTGATTTTGTGGTTATGTCCTGCTGTCCCACTTTGGTTTCCTAGTGTCCGGGGGTTTGTGGGTGTTCAGGCAGTCGGTCATCGGGAGGACCTGACATGTTGCTCACCCGTTAGGGCCCTGCCCGCTCAGTCCCAATTGTTGGGTACACTAAAGTGAGAATTTCAGATTTTTTTAATTGAAACTTTTGTTTTAAATTCAAGACCAAAGTTGACAAACTGGAAGCGTAGCTGACTTGAGTAAAGGAGTTTAAGTATGCATGGGATAGGCATAACGCTATCCTAACTATAAGATAAGGCCAGGGACTAATGAAAGTATTTAGAAAATAGGGCAGACTAGATGGGCCGAATGGTTCTTATCTTCCATCACATTCTATGTTTCTATGTTTCTATGAGAGAAGTCATTAGTTAACACAATTAAAATTTAGAAAAATTAAGTATCCTTAGCCTTCGGCATCTTGAAAGCAAATGGATGTAGCAAATTTTTCCCACATTCGGCTCAGGTTTACCACTAGTAAACCACAGTAAGAACGGCATTAGCAAATGCTGTGTTACTTAATGTATCTTAAATATAACCAGAATTATTGCAAAGGGTTTTTTTTTTTTCTTTTTCTAATAAAACAATTAATTGGATTTCAAGGTCTATCACCCCCATTATGCATCAGAAAATAAGTGCTCAAGTCTCATGTTATACTTTATTGGAATGCTTTTAATAATATAAAACATATAAAACAAATGTGTTGACCTATAACAGACGTATTCTTTTAAACAAATACAAAGCAAATATAAAACAACACAAGGAAAATGGCCTTGTTGAAGTTAGAAATGATATAAAAATAATGCTAAGGCCTGCCCAGACTTTCTTTTAAAATATGCATAAAAAGAAAAAGAAAAAACACAGGACCAATTACAGTAAATGATATGAATAAAAATGGGTTTAAATACATTGTTATGTTTTACATCATCATCAGTACTTTGCACGTGTGTAGGTAGAGGGTAACTGTATATGGGCAGAAACCTTTGCCATTGATACCCAACCATTCATTCCGAAATGAAACACAGCAAAGTTGCTTTGCAGTAAATAGGCCACAGCTTTATTATAAATATATAAATATTAAAACTTCAACTTTAACATAAACACTAAATGCATGATTACTCAGTAAGTAGATACGTCACTGAGTACCACCTTGCCAACCAAACATAACGTAAGGCAGCTGCCACCACCCCCTCGTTCCAACCAGTACAGGGCCTTTTCTAGGGCCTTGCATGATGTAATCATGAAGAAAGATGCATCAGTTTGGTGCTTTTACAGAAAAGACAGAAGCCCTGATGTATAAAGGTGGAGTAACAGTTTTATATATAAGAAAAACGTAAATGTGCACAAAACTGCTGAAACTGTGAAATCAAATACAGAGCGATCTGTATATATAACCCCAATATAATCTTAATTTGGGAATATAGAGGGATATGGCGGAATGAGCTGAGATGCTCACAGGTAGCATTGTTATTGTAATAAAACTGTAATACCTGTTACAATATCAGCTGCTTTACAAAGTTGTAATAACATTCAGTTTAAAATAAAATGAGTTTCGTCCTCCAATGTGAGCTGCTATGATCTCCCCAGTGTGAGCTGCTATGTTCTCACCAGTGTGAGCTGCTGTGTTTCAACCAGTGTGAGCTGCTGTGTTTCCCCCCAGTGTGAGCTGCTGTGTTCTCCCCAGTGTGAGCTGCTGTGTTCTCCCCAGTGTGAGCTGCTGTGATCCCCCAGTGTGAGCTGCTGTGATCCCCCAGTGTGAGCTGCTGTGATCCCCCAGTGTGAGCTGCTGTGTTTTCCTTCCAATGTATGTTGCTATATTCTCCCCTGTGTGAGCTGCTATGTTCTCCCAGTGTGAGCTGCTATGTTCTCCCCAGTGTGAGCTGCTGTGATCCCCCCAGTGGGAGCTGCTGTGTTCCTCCCAGTGTGAGCTGCTGTGATCCCCCAGTGTGAGCTGCTGTTCTCCCAGTGTGAGCTGCTATGTTCTCCCCAGTGTGAGCTGCTGTGATCCCCCCAGTGGGAGCTGCTGTGTTCCTCCCAGTGTGAGCTGCTGTGATCCCCCAGTGTGAGCTGCTATGTTCTCCCAGCGTGAGCTGCTGTGATCCCCCAGTGTGAGCTGCTGTGTTTCCAGTGCGCTGCTGTGTTTCCAGTGTGAGCTGTTGTGTTCCCTCCAGTGTGAGCTGACATGTCCCCTCCAGTGTGAGCTGTTGTGTTCCCCCAGTGTGAGCTGCTGTGTTCCCCTCAGTGTGAGCTGTTGTGTTCCCCCCAGTGTGAGCTGCAGTGTTCACCCCCATTTTGAGCTACTGTTTCCCCCCAGAGCAAACTGATGTGTTCCCTCCCAGTGTGAGCTGCTGTATTCCCCCCAGTGTGAGCTGCTGTGATCCCCTGTGTGAGCTGCTATGTTCTCCCAGTGTGAGCTGCTATGTTCTCCCCAGTGGGAGCTGCTGTGTTCCTCCCAGTGTGAGCTGCTGTGATCCCCCAGTGTGAGCTGCTATGTTCTCCCCAGTGTGAGCTGCTGTGATCCCCCAGTGTGAGCTGCTGTGTTTCCCCCAGTGTGAGCTGCTGTGTTTCCCCCAGTGTGAGCTGTTGTGTTCCCCCCCAGTGTGAGCTGCTGTGATCCCCCAGTGTGAGCTGTTGTGTTCCCCAGTGTGAGCTGCCAGATCCCCCAGTGTGAGCTGTTGTGTCTCCAGTGTGAGCTGCTGTGATCCCCCAGTGTGAGCTGCCGTGATCCCCCAGTGGGAGCTGCTGCTGCGTTCCTCCCAGTGTGAGCTGCTGTGATCCCCCAGTGTGAGCTGCTATGTTCTCCCAGTGTGAGCTGCTGTGATCCCCCAGTGCGTGAGCTGCTATGTTCTCCCAGTGTGAGCTGCTGCGATCCCCAGTGTGAGCTGCTGTGTTTCCAGTGTGAGCTGCTGTGTTTCCCCCAGTGTGAGCTGTTGTGTTCCCCCCAGTGTGAGCTGCTGTGATCCCCCAGTGTGAGCTGCTATGTTCTCCCCAGTGTGAGCTGCTGTGTTTTCCTTCCAATGTATGTTGCTATATTCTCCCCAGTGTGAGCTGCTGTGATCCCCCAGTGTGAGCTGCTGTGATCCCCCAGTGTGAGCTGCTATGCTCTCCCCAGTGTGAGCTGCTATGTTCTCCCCAGTGTGAGCTGATGTGATCCCCCCAGTGTGATCTGCTGTGTTCTACCCAGTGTGAGCTGCTGTGTGTGAACTGCTGTGTTCCCCCCAGTGTGATCTGCTGTGTTCTCCCCAGTGTGAGCTGCTGTGTTCTCCCCAGTGTGAGCTGCTGTGTTACCTTCAGTGTGAGCTGCTGTGTTCCCTCTAATGTATGTTGCTGTGTTCCCCCCAGTCTGAGCTTCCTTGATTCATCCAGTGTGAGCTGCTGGGTTCCCTTCAATATTAGCTGCTTTGTGTCCCCCTCCCAAAGTATGAGATGCTGTGTTTCCTGAGTATTCTACAGACAATAGCTGTTCTGTATAACATTTTGGATCATTGGCAGCAGTCTGATATGAATTGCTTTGAGGATGGACTGACCTTTATTCACTGACAATAGGGAGACTATTAAAAATATTAATATTTTAATACTTAATATTAATATTATTATATTCTCTGTTTTGTTTCAATACAATTTACTAGGGGTTTCCCTATGCAAAAAAGGGTAATCCAGACATGGACCCTGTGCCCACTGTGCCTAGAGGGGTAACAGTTACATGTTGCTGACGAGGCCCAAATAAAGCTGAAATGATTGTCCAATGTTGCTGTATCTCTTGTGCAGAGAGTTCTTGAGTGCCGTTATGGGTGGGATCTGTCTGCGAATGTTATAGGTTCTCTCTGTAATGGCACAAGGGAGCAGAAACTTGGGGCAAGTTACCGAGTTTCTCTCAGCTTTTGCCCATTTTCCGAGTTCTTATACTCTTTGGTTTTTTTATCTGTGCAACATTAAATACATTCATGTAAACAACAGCATCTCAATGGTTAATAAAACAAAATACAGAGAGGGGGCGCTCTAAAATATAAGTGAAAGCAAAGAGAGATAGCAAAATAAATACTTATTTGCACTCTTTTTTCGTGCTTTGTATGCTCCACCTAAATTAAAAAACAAGGAATTTTTTTTGGCGCCAAAGAAAGAGCTCCGGATGGGGTATATAATGGACATATGGACATTACAGAAGACACACTTTGAGAAAGACCATCGGGTCGAAACGCGTTAGTGTTTTTATTGTTCTTAAATTGATTTATTGATTTATTTTATATTATCATTTGATTAAACATAATTTTAAGCACTGAAAGTACTCCGGACCTGCAAATCATTTTCCTGCTGATTCTTGGTACCAGTTGGGCGTTTGCATCAAGGAGAGGAGTTGGTGTGCATTTTGAGTGGCAATGGAATACGCTATTACAGTCAGAGCCTACTATATGTGGCTCTGGAGATTGTGAGTTGGCAATTGTGAAATAATTTCTGAAGAATATATAAATTATACAGTATTATGCTATGTGCTACTGTTTTTTAATTTAGGTGGAGCATACAAATCACGAAAAAAGAGTGCAAATAAGTATTTATTTTGCTATCTCTCTTTGCTTTCACTTATATTTTAGAGCGCCCCCTATCTGTATTTTGTTTTAGTATTGTGCTTGTGTTTTTAAGTGGTTTTGTAAACACTGGGGAACTCGCACTTGTAAGAGAGCTATCTGGGACACCTCACTTAACTTGCACTTTGTGTGTTAAGGGTTTTTTTTCTGGATCTCAATGGTTAATATTTTGGATAAAGTCTCCTTCAATAAGATGAAATTTTCTTTTATCAAAGCAACTTGGGATATTGTGCAATAACGGAGCATATATTCCTCTGCTTTTTAGTGGAAAATCTTGTAGAGGACTCCAAGAATACTGCACTTTTCTTATTCTCCAAAATATTGATGCTCTATTACACAGCAGACAAAACAGCAATTTATTGCAAAAACATTGTGAAAGCCTGTTGAAATGTGTCTATATTCTACTGATTTATATGCTGTTGTCACTGACCAGAGATAAGTAATCATTTCTATAAATAGATAGTATGAAAACATGATAGCTTTTTCTTTTCTAATATATTTTTTACAAAAAAAAATGCATAAAATAAAATTATATTTCCTCCACTATTTCCTTTTTCAGCACGTTTTGTCCATAAATGCACAATTTATTTAATGGATAATTCAGATGCCCATAACAGATTTTATAAGAACACTGAGCACTGACAAAATCATCATAGACTCCCCTATGGTGTCTGCCTGTGTTAGCTCACTTGTGTCATTACAGAGATAACTTTTAAAGTTTTGCATAACAGACTGATTAATCTGAAAGGACAATCCAGACAAAATAACAGCAAATTACAGCAATCAGAATGTGGTGCAGCCATCTTTCGGCCTTGTCAGTGAGTCAAATTGGAAAATTATCGCACATATTAAAAGGACACTATAGTCACCAGAACAGTAAAGCTTAATGTAGTTGTCCTGGTGAGTAAAGTCAGTCCCTGCAGGCTTTTCAAGTAAAATATGCCTTTTCAGAGAAAAGTCAGTGTTTACATTCCTGCCTACTAACACCTCAGATGGCTGCTAGAGTTGCTTCATGTGCCAGTGCTGCACAGTGTGCAAGACTGGTGATCAGCATCTCCACCCTCAACATGGAAAAGCTGAATGTTCCCGAAAGATATGCACTTATTCAATGCATCTCTATGAAGAGATGATGATTGGCGCAGTGTGGCGTTTTGCCAGGCATGCGCAATAGCCTCCCAATGCTTTCCTCTGGCGCGGCATGAGAAAAAAGGGTGAGTAAAATCACCTATTCAGCACAATGGGAGCTGGGCAGGCACCTAAATAGTCCCATCAGGACTATCAAGTCAGGAATATGTTTGTATTCCTGACACTATTCCTGACACTATAGTGTTCCTTTAAATGTCACACTGTTTGAAAATCTTTCAACAATTAAAGGTAAGATAGTGCCGGGAGACACCCTAAAGTTTTGTTTGTTTGTTTGTTTTAGCATCCACTCATTATTTTGGGAGTCAAATATTATTTATTTTACATATTTATATATCTTCCTTCAAATGATGCACCGTTATTCAGTTTGATCCCGTTGGAAGCCATCTTGGAGTAAGCAACATATATTAAATATTTTACTATATCTGCTGATGGTAGCTATGGCACAATACATGCAGACATTTCATTAGATTTTAATTACATATATACAATATATCTATATGGCCTTTTTAACTGATCTCCCTGTTTTCCTTCTATTGGTGACTTTTTCTCACTTGATCTGTGAACAAACTGGCGGGACAATGCTCCTACCAGTGTATTGCTAAATATATGCTCAATATTATATTATGTATATATTTCAAAGTATACAGATTGGCCCATTTTTGCATCTGTTTGTTTACTTATTTTGTTCCTAAACCAACAACCATCTGAATTTTGGGTGTCTTGAAAGTGTTTTGTCTTCTGAAAACAATGATTGAAAAGAAACAATTTTTTATACATAGAATTTCATATTCCTCTCAGCCACTCTCTTAAAAGATTTCTACAGCTGTAACCTTACTGTGAAAAGGAGATTTTTTTTTCCCCAGCATATTTATTTCATTTTGTATCCTCTCCAATTTGGGTAACTGCAAATTTGACCACACACATACATACGCAACAACCCCAGCTGGATATTCAAGGCAACAGAATACAATTGTATGATCCAACGTCCCAGGGCTTATTCTGAAGATTCAGCAGAATTTAAGGCAGGATGCTTGACATTGCGAATCTGGCATTAGAGCCTCGATCTAGAGTGGAAATATTGCACAGGGTCAACAAAGTGGAAGTGTATTCAGTAAAACCTGTTATGGTGCATTAGACTCACAGCAATATTCATTTTTTTTCATTTATGTTTTCTGGTCTGCAGTAAGGCATATTGTTCTTGTTGTGCGTATTGTATTTCTCAATAAATAATATTTATTTTGTATTCGTTTTACAGCCCAGCTGGAGACGTGTAGTGTATTGTTTCTTACTAAAAGCAGAATGCAACTTTCTAGTGTTGGTAGACCTTATGTTTATCACATTATAACAGTCTCCAAATCCTGCTTTTATTGTGGTTACGCTCTCAATATTGCTCACGTTGAGTGCTGTAAGAGTCCTGCTCTTCGTCAGTCTCCCTACAGCCTGAATAGACCCCTTACATTCAGTGCGCTATCTTCCTGCTAGGCTTGCATTCCTTACTCTCCTAATTTAACACCTTGTGATTTGTAAATCCTTACACTGGCTTCTTAGCATTATGTTTAAATTTATTTCTCCACCTACAAAGCTCTCAGAGTTGCACTGCACATGGCCCCACTCTTTAACCAGCCAAGTCGGGCCCGGACTGTCCATCGAATCTCCTCAGCTAACCCATGAAGGGCTAAAGCTATCCTATTTGACCTGTACCTCCAGTTCTACTCCACAGAAGTTCTCTTGGGCCGTTCTTTTCTTCTGAAATCCCCTAACGTACCCTGCCACATGTTCTCAGTGTTTTAACATACCTAAAATTCCCCTTCTGTAAGAAAACTTGCTAATGAACTCTTTATCTTCACCTACACCTCTCCTACATCACATCACATCACAAGATAACATGTTCTACCACCATTCCCCTTCTTTCTCTATAGATACTGTATGTTCTAAAATGGTATATGGCTAAACATGTAGCTGTGCTTTTTGTCAAAAAATTCTTAGTTTTCTACAACAATAAAAAAATGCTAAACATTTCTGTAATATTTGTAAGGACATTTCCTGGAAATACAACATCAATACTATTACTTTTTTCTGTGCAGGATTAGTATCGAAAGGTACTAGGACATGAGCCTTGACTTAATTAATTTGTGTGTGTGTTTGAGTGTACGTTTGCATGTGCCTGACTGTACATATATAGTCTCCTGTCTTGCTAGTAGGCCTGGTCTCATGAAAGGTATTGAATTAACAACTCTTAATTCTTAGGGCTTTACCATTACTCAGAAATGTGCTTAAAAACTGAATTAAAAGGACCACCCCTTATAATGCGGTGGGAGGTTAATCTCTGTGCAAATTCAACTCTCGACCTTAGATTCATGAGCTAACATCTCTTCCGTCAATAGTGATTTATTTTTCCTTTTTTTTTCCTTCTACAGGCACCTGTGCACCGAAAAACACAAATAAAATCTGCAGAGCTATTTCATATGAATCATGAATATCTTCTAGCTGGTTGGGGTAAAAGGAGACGTATTGATTTAGCTGTACCTCGACCACCAACTTTGTGTGAACTTTGACCTAACAGGTTGTCAACTTTCCCTAGTAAACATTAGCAGTAATTAAACCTATCGGTATTTAATAGCTTGTGGCTGAGATTTCTCTATTGAGTATTATGACTGAGGACCTATAAAACGGATAGCAATTTGAAACTGAATACTGTTTTTCATTGCCAATGTAGATTTCACACTGTAATAGAGATACAGGCAATTACATTGGTTTTTTACTAATGGCTAGAAGTAGACACATACCCATCAACTACACCTATGTATAGTTTAGTTAACTCAGATAAATGAATTCCCACCAATTAACTTACTACATATTCTGCAAATATTAAGAAGTGCATCTAAGATAGTGTTGGCAAACCACTAGCACAGGTGTCGCCTGGATTTTGAGGTGTCCATCTACCTGCAGTGTAACTGTTAATGCTTGAGACTTGGGTAAATAAGATATTAAAACAAATTGGTATGACCCTTGTGTTACCTAATTCAAAAGTGTAACACACCCAGTGATTTTTAAGTTTTGTTTAAATGATGTAGCTTTCAAGGTGCTTTTCCCAATTCACCATCCCTCTTATCAGCAAATATACATACGATATTGTGATTCAATTATGCATCTATAACAGGGATAAACAAACAGCACATAATGCAATATATTAAAGTACAATGATATCTGTGCTGTAGTAATACACTCACAGAATGATATGAAGATCGTTGCTTCGGGGTGCCTCTCCTCATTAAGACTGGGGGGCTATCACACCCTCTTCACCATTAATATGGTCCAGTAATGGCAATAGAATGAAACAATTCTTCCTAATAATGTAAAGTGATGTATTGCATGCAAATCAGAATAAAATAACAAATGTAAAAAAAGTTAAAATTGACCCAACGCATGGAGGAAATGCATTGGACTAACTTAAAGGGACACTGTAGTCACTATAACCATTTCTTGTCTTTGAATTGGTTATAGTGCCTGGAGTGCCCTTGCACTGTCCCTGCATTCAGTGTTTCACCATGTATGTACAGTATGCCACAAAATAAGAGTCCCTGGCCACCCACAGTTTAGCCCCTTCTGGATGTGTAGCTAAGGCAGAGATTGCACACCTTGTTATCATACCCATTCATACCATCAGTTGGAGCGCTGATAGGCTAAAAGCAGTCAGCTGACACTCTCAGCTGCTCATTGCTGCTCAGGCTAATACTTCCTTATTAGCCAAAGCAGCCCAAAGGGGATGGACTGCTGGGACTCTTGTTTAGCATTAAAACATTAAAAACTGTTTAATGCTGAAAGAAATGATAGTACCAGAGGAATCCAGACACAAAACAAGTTTAATGAGATGAAGCAGATACTGTGCCTATGGTGTCCCTCAAGGCACACACTGTATTTAGCTTAAGTGTCCTAAATAGATGCTCTGTTGACAAAACATTTAAGGCCAGGTGTGGTCGGTCAAAAGGTTGAACCTGATATGCTTTAAAACTTCCATGATGCTTTGCCATCCTAAAGGTTGCTAAAGCACCATAAGGGAAGCATTGGCTTCACAACACCTGGAGATATACCTTTTTGGCAGTCCTGTTTTGAGTTGTAATGTACCGCCCAAGTATTTCTATTTGGAACCTCTGTCCTTTTTTTCCCACAGCAATAATACTCCCAGTAATGTGTCTTTAACCCTTTAAGGACCAAACTTCTGGAATAAAAGGGAATCATGACATGTCACGCATGTCATGTATCCTTAAGGGCTTAAACTACAATAAATGTGTTTAGAAATCAGTCTGTGTAAATAAGACACATTGCTCTTGTTCTAAATTACATTTTATTTCTGTAAATTGTTAATAGTAAGTCACCTAAAATATTTCAGAAAAGATCGCCCCATGACACACCCCACTTACACCCCTAGAATTAAAGTGTCCCCTTTTTTCTATTTGAAATGTTGTTATATTCTTAAATCATTGACTGTTTTTTAGTCTCACACTATTAAAAATAAGTTAAGCAATTGCTTCATATTACGTGATGCATAAATCCAGTTTATCTCAAATCACAGGAAATATGAAATCGCTCTTGCAGTACTTTTTGGGGATTTGTCTAAAATGCCAATTACAGGTGGAAACAATTTACTAAACAAACTGTAAAACCAAGGTATAAAAAGCAGAATGGTTGATAAAATAAATTGTAATTAGAGCAAGTGTAATTAAAGCATGCACATGTGGCTGTTGTCCTGGAACATATTATTATTATTATTATAGCCATTTATATAGCACCAACAGATTCCGTAGAGCTTTACAATATTATGAGAGGGGGATTTAACTATAAAGAGGACAATTACAAAAAACTTACGGGAACAATAGGTTGAAGAGGACTCTGTTCAATCGAGCTTACATTCTACATACATACCTAACTGCAGGCAAAAGAAAATCTTCTCTGAAATATATCTAGTAGTTTGGCAATTTAGCAATGGCTGAGTTGTAAATTAAATTTAGTAATTCAGGGAGAAATGTATTCAACAAGCCTTGATAAATTGCATTAACCCCTTAAGGACACATGACATGTGTGACATGTCATGATTTCCTTTTATTCCAGAAGTTTGGTCCTTAAGGGGTTAAAGACAGACAGATAAGCCTGTGTGTTCCATATGCAGCCAGCAAGCACAGTAATAACAAATGCAAAATCACCAACGAGGACCCCAGTCAGACCCACTTCAGATTCCATCTTGTGTCCTGTTACATGAGGCGAAGAATTAATTAAAGGGAAACATTTCCTCTGTATTTGTAGGTAGACAGATCAATAGACTGTAAGCTCGTTTAACCCCTTAAGGACCAAACATCTGGAATAAAAGGGAATCATGACATGTCACACATGTCATGTGTCCTTAAGGGGTTAAACAGGAACTTCAACACCCTCTTTTTCTGTGTGTCTCGTTGCCAATACTAGTCTGTCAGTCCACGTGTTGTACAGCAGAATTTTCTCGAGCTTAGTAAATAATAATAATTATAATATATTCAAATATCCAATGCATACAAAAGCAGATCAAAATCTAAAGCCTAATGTATTTTGTTTCCAAAGCAATAACGCACAGATACTTATGTGTAAACATAATTGCTCTAAGCCCCCATACCTCCTGTTAAAAGCGAGTTGCTTCTCAAATTTATCTTATAAATAGTGGAATTTTATTAAAAAAAAACACCAAGTAACAAACTTGAGTTTCGTGTTTCTTTTCTTATACAGCCATGTTGATTTTATTGCTGAATGAGGCTGTGGTTAGTGTAACAGAATCTCCGTAGTACTATAGCGCGGCATGTGTGTGCCACAACGTAACAGCATTAAGTTACCGTTTTATTATCTGAAAGCCAGTCTATGGTTAGATTAAATTGTCAAATTTTAGTAATCTGTGCAAGTGGTGATCAAATTAATCCTGTTTTTTTTTAATGGCATGGCTCGGAGCCAGCTCATTGAGACACGCACTCCTGGAGCCGAAAACACGCTTTGTAATTAAACATATAAAAAATCTAGGTAGAAATAGCAGCTTTAAAAACTTAGTTTGCCAAGAAGAATATTTCATTAAAAAATAATGATTTTTGTATAATCCTCCTCTATAGCCTTACAAAATGATTCTTATTATTCCATATTATATTGGTATTGTTGGTATTGTTGTAGCCCATTGAGCTTAGGGGAACAGGGCCTTGAGAGAGCTAGGAGGTTGGCATAGTATTAGTCTGCAGATTATTGGATACTGAGCTCAGTGGAGGTGTCTTAGGTTATGTATAGGTAAAAGGGCATTTTAATTAAGCCTTGCAGAACTGTTGTTGCCCTTTGGGTCTGGAGGCTTTCGTTTTTCTTTTGCAGATATATATTCCGGAATGGAAGAGCTACTGGCTGGTAACTACCAGTTTTTTTTAGGCGTCACATGGCTGCAGGAGCAGCTAGAAAATCTGCTTTGTCCGACTGGGCCTTCTACCATGCCAGCAAACTCAGGTCGCCTCAATGCCTAAGCCCTGGGGAGGTGTCCTTTAGAAGACAGAGGTGGAACAACAGGTAGTGGTGAGCACGGAACGCCATGCCATGTGGCAGAAGGCGGGGCTGGAGTGGAGGCATCAGCAGGCTCAAGAGTCATGAGGAGCACTCCTAGGCGTGCAAGAACAGTGAGTGGCCTCCAGGAGTGCCCTGGCGAGTCAGGCCCCTGTGCTGTGTTTGGAGATGGGTGTGGACAGCAGTCCTCTCTCCATGTCTGGAGACGCAAGAGCTATCCCAGGCCAGCAGGGCCCAGAAGGCAGGAGTTGATCAGCTGTATCATTGTTACTGGCAGCGATTAGGGACATAGCAGGTAGGGGTCACCCACCTAGTAAGAGAGGACGCACAGGGTGTAGCAGGTTCTAATTAGTGGCTAGGAGGGAGGTGAAGTAGGCACAGGTCCTGACATTGGGATGAAGGTGCTTAACAGTGGCCATGGCAGGGTCCGTCTAGCTCTTGTACCTGGGTCCCCCAAGCAGGAGTCCATACAGGTGGGTCGGAGGTCCTCTAGTATTGCAGCAGGTCTAGGGTTCAAATTAAGTAGGTCAAGGGAGTGAGAGCAGATGGCATGGAGGAGTAGAGGATTCACATGCCAAGCGTTTCAAAACTGTTTTAACCATCGGGAACAGTAGGTGAGAGCGTATCCTTTACAGATTCACCAGCAGGAGCCCCCAGATGAGGAGAGTCAGTAATTAATCCTGTTTTTTTTAATGGCATGGCTCGGAGCCAGCTATGAAGGCTGGAGCTACAAATGTAGCCAAGCAGGGAATGGTTGGTTGGAATGGGTGGATGTCAGCAGGGCCAGGGCTCCCCTGAACAGACTGCCTAGAACTTCATCATCTGACAGGTCTGCGAGTCAGTCTCCCATTGTCTCGAATTGGTGCCAGTTTGGAAAACCAAGGATGGCGGCAGCAATGGAGGTGTCATCAGAAGTTGGAGTTTGGAATGCGTCCGCAAGGTCTTAGGCTGCTTGGGGTTCAGCTGGTGAGTCCTTTTCTGCACCAAACTCGTGTGATCTCTTGGAAGGTTTAAAGTAATTCCCCCATCTCCTGTGCTCCCTCCTCCCAAACACACCTTTCATTCTTTCAGGTATATACAGGTAACAGGATTCCCTCACTTCTCTCTACCTATTGGTCCCTCATCCGTTTAGAATGTAAGGTCATTAGGGCAGGGCTTTCTTCACCTACTGTTTCCGTATGTTTAACCTGTTTTGTTAGAATTATTTGTCTTGTCATACCTCTTGCCAGGTACTGTGCAATATGATGGTGGTATATAAATAATTGTAATATATATATATGAAATAATCAACATGCAAGTCTCACATTAAAATGTAGTTTAAGTTTATAAAGAAACTTGCACCAAACAAACGAGATCTCCTAGGAGTCCAATGCAATTACTTAGTTTAATAGCACAGTTTGAACTGCTAAACTATCTGATGACACAAGTGTACAAACACACACAGGGACTAAAAGACACAGGAGTAGTTTGAGAGACAAATGGGGGAGGGCAGACAGACTCGTTTTTGTACCAATTTAAACTAAGAAAAAACATACAGATGTCTTCTGCACCTAATGCTAGCTTGATACTGTTATATTTAAAGTGATAAAACAGTGATAGCTATTGGCACTAGAACACTTGTACACTATACTTTACATCATCTTTAACATTTTAAAAGAACTGTAGTGTTAATCCCTAGCCATCACGGCCGAACAATAACCAGGTCTACAATATTATTTGCTTTTTGGGGATATTATTTATCTATCAGCCTTGACTGGCTACAGTATGGTACCAATTAACATGTTACAGTAGCCATAATCACAAAACTGCATAATTCTTATTTACACTCAGTGAAGCATCAAGCAATTGGTCGTACGCAGCAGACCAAATGCCAGATTTTCTCTATTGCTGTTTGTAATTCACAAGGGAAACTGCTTAGCATGCGAGTTTTAGCTTAAAAACTTCCATCTAAACTGTTCTTAAAGCTCAAAATGTGATTCCTGTCTTACTATTTATCATTACACAGAGGGCAAGTGCCATTTTTCATAGCTTTGCAGGGAATTGTCTGCTGGTTGGAATTTCCGCTGAAAAGAGTCAATTGTAAATATTATATTTCCACACGCACATATATTACGCTGGGCACACACATGTATTAGTCTGAGTTCTTTGTGAGTTCACAGCATGGTATTCCAGGCACTGTGTAATACAAGCATCCGCGTTTCCTTCGCATATTTGCGGCTGTATTTCATAAGGGTTACCACAGCAGAAGACATATATTTACTGCTCCGTTCCACAAACATGACGTCACGCATTGAACATGTTAAGAACCACAATATTAGTAACGCAAACTAGCGGACCTCCCACACGGAGAACCTTAACCCTTTAACCAAGGGCAAGAAAAAACAATGGACTCTGTTTTTCACTTTATTACAACTTTTTTTTTCTAAGCTGGATCCACTAATACATTTTGCATAGTTTTATATATATATATATATGTTTTGGTTCTGACCACCAACCCATTTATGATGCTTGGCAGAGCTTTATTAATTTTTGAAAACAAAGAGGTACATTTCAAACAAAACTTTAAAAGGAACTGTCACTTTCCAGGATTTTTTAATATTAAGTTTACTTATCCTCTTAAAGCATATGTAATTGTGAGGTGTGAAAAACAAAATTAAATGTATAAATGAACACATTTTTTGATCCGGTAGCTGGGTGCCTCCATCTTAGCTCCCTGTCAATTATTTCTATAAATTCCATAAAAACCTGGCTTCCAGAATAGGGAAGAAGATAAATTAAACAATGTTTCTATTTATCCTCCTCATTTGCAATGTTTGCCCTGGCTGTATGGACTGAACTGGTTTGTGTAATTTTCTATATAGTTTGATGTAATTTTAAGGGGACAATATAGTCACCACCACAATTACAGCTTAATCATTCCCTTCAGGGTTTTTGCTATAAAAACTGTCTTTTCAGAGATTACAGCCTAGGGATAACTTCACTGGCCACTCCTCAGATGGCTGCTAGAGGTGCTTCCTGGGGCAGTCCTGCCTAGTGTGCATCACATCATTCAGTGTCTCCACCCTCTGCATGCAGACACTGCATTTTCCTCATAGAGATGCATTGATTCAATTAATCTCTATGAGGAGATGCTGATTGGTCAGGGCTGTGTTTGAATTGTGCTGGCTCTGCCCCTGATCTGCCTCCTTGACAGTCTCAGCCAATCCTATGGGGAAGCATTGTGATTGGCTCAGACCACCACTTCTGATGATGTCAGAGGTCAGATGCAGTGCAGAGGCAGACAGGGGCAGAGGCAGCAGATCCAGACTGAAATACAAGTATGATTTTACTATATTTAGGGAGTCAAGGTGGGGCTGTGGGGCTAGATGCTGGTTTTAACACTATGTGGTCAGGAATACATGTTTGTGTTACTGACCCTATAGTGTTCCATTAAAGCAAAATGACACACCACATGAAAAAAGTTTAACACAGTTTATAGTAGATTGCCAACGTTTTATTCAATGGTATAAGTGAAGCTCCTCTTTTATACAAAAATTATTTTATGGCAACAAAACTCCGCCTTGGGGAGGGAAACTTAACATAATTCAAACTGAAGAGGGTCAAACCAAAACATGACTTAGTAATGGGAATTATTATTCCCACATACAACTCCCAGCAATATAAAAAGTAAAGTTACAATCTGACTAGCACTCAGTAGACTGTGGAGTGCATAAAACCCCCACAGATGTAGTACAGAGTGATTCCACTCATGTTGGTAATAAAGTATATAAACATACGTTAGATGCCCCTTGTGACAATACGTGGAATAGCAAGATGAAATAAATCACTAATTTACAAAATCTTTGCATGACTCCCAACAAGCACACATGAAAGACGTCAGCCACCCTGCGTTGTAAAGAGCTGCAGATTTAATTCAATAAATGTATTTTGATTCCAACACTTTTGGATGAATAATCTATTGCTTATAAAATGATCTGTGCGAAGGGAACGATTCATTTTCCAGTTTGGCATTGAATCTTGAATCTTGGAACTACTGCAGACAAATTAACTCAGTTAATATTCTGTATTTTCAGCTGTATAGCCCCCATTGTACCATGTCAACTATGCAATATCCCTTTGGATACAGTAAGCATTCAATATTCCCCTGCAGAAGCATTGTTTCATTGTTCAGTGTCTTAACGTTACAGGAACTGCTGTTACCCAAGGGATTTAAATCGAAGTCCTGTCAATACTGGGGCAGTTCAAAGACACTTTTCTTTCTGAAGTTCCTTTACTTCCAATATATAAATATCTCAATCACGCACCCATCGTCAAGCTCTTGAGCAGAGGATGACAAGAGGAATACTGTTGCAAAACCAGTTAGCAGCGATTTTTTCCCCCCACTCAGCTCATAATATCCTAAATGATTTAGAACTCTGCTATGTTAGACAATGAAGACTGCCAAAGGAGGTGAAGCGGTTAATTGGATCTAGTATTTAAAAAAAAGTATATTTAACCAACAGAATCTGATATTTCCATTCAATAGAAAACAACGAACCACAGCCTTTTTCATTACTCCCGGAGAAAAAGACATTAGTTCTCTGAATTACATGCCACTTTCATAATTCTCCATGATGTGCCACACGGGGACTGGACTGAAATAAAGTGAAAACATGTGTGTGGGTTTAAAGTTACACTCTGGTTCAGCTCTGCCCCCCGGCCCCTGCCCACCAGCACTGATTGGAGTCTTAATCGTATTCGTGAATGACTGTATTTGTCAGTGCCTGCTAACTCCAGTCTAATGCATCTAACGTTAAGAGAATTGCGTACATGCTCTCTACTAACTCGGACCGCTATAGAATATCATTAGACTACCACCTCATCCTCTCTTTACACTTCCAGGGGTAACAGGACTAGGGAAGGACTGAATTATCTTGTAAAAAAACGTGGATGAGAGAAAAACCTCCAGATGTTCCTTTCTTTGAAAAAAATAGTCCAACTTAAAAATATCACGTGTAAATAGTTATTTTGAAAATGATTAACATTGTTAAAGCAACACTGTCATTGAGCCACATTATTATTCTCAGTATTTCTCAATATTTCAAACTCACTATTCTGATGAAAACTTTAATACTTTATATTTTTTATTGGTATAAAAAAAAGCATTGAGAACAGTTTACGTAGTAGAATTTAGGTTTCACCTAAACAATTTATGTAATATTTGAGAACCCCACGGTATCCTAAGAACATTATAGGACCTGAGTCTTTTATCTGAAAGGCATATTTTTGAAACACTTTGTAAATGTCATGCTTGTCCAACATTATGGCTGTAAGCATTAGGGGACACGTAGCCCATAACATTTATTATTTTCTCTCATTTTTTTATTCAGTTGTACAAATGGCAGCATCAAGGAAGATCCTCCTTATATGCCTTTTCCCCCTCACCCAACCCCCCACCAGAGTATTATCTTATCCATAACTCTATAAAGACAGAAAAAAATCATCAACTGTATACGGCAGCCTTATCCCTGTAACAATTAAGCATCTTGAAATTGGACAAAGTGCATAAGAGCAGAGACTAAAGTCGTAAAGAGGATGGAAGAGGTTCCATTAAGAATGTTTACTTTACAACAGAGGGTTCTTAGAAGTGATATAATTATTTACAAACATATTCAAGGTTAATCCAAACAACTTGTAAATGGCTTTCGACCCTAAGGAGAGAGCAAACAAGATTGAAGGAATAAGCATTCACTGTTTGCAGAGGAAATATATTGTATAGCAATGGTAGTGAAAAAGGGAGATATGCTGTGACCTAAGAGACACAATCTGACAGCTTTTAAGAGTCAACTGTCTGTTTATTTTGTCGAACACTTTGCCGTTATATAGGGGAGCTGTCTGGCTCATAGCGGTAATGTTGGTTCATTGCCAACATTAGTATAAGGATTGGCATTTTTATAGCGCCAACTTAATCGGCAGGCATTTACAATATTATAAAGGGGTGAATTTAACAATAAATGAGACAATTACAAAATAGGTTGTAAGGACCCGTTTAAACAGAGCTTACATTGTTAATATATGCATTGAAAGTTTAAAATACACCAGTGCATATCATTATCACACCCTTTTTTAAACATTTCTATGTTCCATAGAGCTTTACAATTATTGGAAGTGGATATTTTGAGGCGTTGAAAGCCCTGCTCAAACAACGAGCTTGAAAGCTATGAGGTTATGAGGTAGGTGGATATATCATTAGGTGTTTTACCCAAGAACACTTACTGGTATGGTGGCTTGACTGGGATTTAAACCTGGTTTCCCAGATCTGAAAAGTGATGTTACCACTGCTCCAGCCAGCTGATATTAGCAGGTCTGAATTCAGGACAAGGGTTGGTGGACCAGAAAGGGGGCAGCAATGAGGGGTAGTGGCCTACTTCATTAGATATGACAGACCAGATTCCTTTAGGCTTCCCCTTACAGTACAGCTCACTCTTAGTGTTAGGGGATACTTAGAGCAATCCAATTTAGTTATGGGTACCTGCACTCAAAATTCTGTGGACTCTAACACTCATAAGTCTAGGCAGGGCTGAACAAAGACCTTTGGCTAATTTCCTTGCAGTTGTTATGCAAAAATAAAATCATTGTGATTAATTATACAGAATTTTTGTTTGCTTTGCAGTGGTCTAATGAATGTTTACAGTTACTTGGAAAGAACTGTTGTATCTATGTATACCGTAATGTGTTAAATAAAAATCCAATGCTTTCAGTTATCTAGCAGTCTGTACAATAAATGCCTGGATTTATCAAGGCAAAACAGGTAAAGAGTTAAAAAATCAGCAATCAAACCAATTGAAGGTTTGTCAACATTTAGCACTTTGCTTTGATAAATCTTCCAATGTGAGAAGTACCAGACTGGCCTAGTTGGTTGAGGCCCGTGCAATATAAATTCAGGACATAGTGAAGCTATATGTGAGACCATTATGCTTTCTGGCCATTGAAGACTAGTGGGTGACATGCTAGGTTAGAAGTGACCCATCTCGACTATACCTCATCAATCTTACCCTAGGTCTTATCTATCAACTATAAAAATGAAAACAGTGTCATCTGGGACATTCTCTTTACGCTTAAGAAATTCCTATAAATCTACTTCTTTAAACAAAAAGAAAAAAATTACTGTATAGCATTAGGAATAACAACCTATATTCTGACAGCTATAGTGGTTTCCCCACATTTAGTTTCAGGGCACCTTTAAATCTAATTAAAGCACATAAAAACATTTTTTTTAAAAACGTTTTTGCAGATAGAGTCCCTGCCTCCTCGTGAACCGCCTCCCTCAATGTCACGCTGACTCCTCTTCTCGTGAAATCCACTGCTTCTCACAGTGGGACAAAGAGCACATTTGAGGCCAGCGAATTCAAATGGAGGTTAGCTGTGAGAACTAAGCTTGACTTGGCTCTCACAGTAGGACAGCCCATAGAGGCATGTTTAACCTTTTAATGTAATCAATGCGACATCTACTTAACAGCAGTGTTTTACATTAAAGGGTTAAAACTAAAGGGCCATTGAGATGAAGTGGTCTGAGTACCTTTGGTGATCCTTCAAGAATGCATATCAACTAACGCATTCATTTTATTCTGACACATCTTCCTTTTGTCTTTATTGATTCATTACGTCACCTCAATCTATTCAAATTATATGTAGTTACAGA
Source organism: Pelobates cultripes (assembly GCA_933207985.1). Taxonomy (NCBI): domain Eukaryota; kingdom Metazoa; phylum Chordata; class Amphibia; order Anura; family Pelobatidae; genus Pelobates; species Pelobates cultripes. The sequence goes on along the minus strand of OW240919.1, from coordinate 16,641,257 downwards.
CAAATGTGGTTATTACATCTAGCAATCAAGTTTCACTTTGATTTTTCAGACAATTTTACCCCTTTTCCTAAAAATCATAAGCTTTCTTGAGCAGACCCCTTACTACTTCTTCCTCTTGTTCATTTCGTATTAGTTTTATTACAGTTTTGTGTCTTGTTGACCCATTGCATGGAATACGTTTTCAATTTCTTTAAATATTAACGCCAGAATATTAATTTCAGGAAGTTACACTTTAAGCACCATAGCCACTACAGCTAGTTGCTGGGGTTATGGTGTAAGTAGTCTTGTAACTCAAGATTGGACAGCTCTGGTCATATAATGGGGAAGTGAAAACTGTAATGTGGAAGAAAAAGAGAGAACCTGTTTTTGTTAAACCGCATAAAAGAGGATTGGAATAAAATACAATAAAGTCACCCAAAGACTCTTTGCACCATAACCACTCCATTATTTGCAGTTTTTGTCATCTTTATAGAATCCCTTTTATTTGCCCAAATACTACTCCCCATTTAAACTTCTGGCTGCTGGTACCGAGAGAGAAAAACTTATGTAAAGATCCTTTCTTCATGATAGCATTATGATGTATAAGTATATTCCGAATTATGTCATTTAATAGAACACTCATAGACTCGACTTAGACGACCACAGAAATTTTTTTATGATGATTGAGTTGATATAGTTTATGAGCTCTGCTTTCCGAAATGTTGCCACCTTCAGCTGTGAATTACAAGGTCTACTTAGCCGAACTGTTGGTGGCTAAAAAAAATTGAGTTATTAAGAGAAATTTGTAAAGGAAAAAAATTATCTGCAAATTATGAAGCATATATTTGCAAGCAGAACATAAAATGTTTTTTAAATAAAACATTACTACATCTTGTAAAAAGCTTTTTTTTACACTGTAAAATCTTTTTTTAATCACTTTAGATATTTGTTATATTTCTTTATGACTTGCTTGTGTTTCCCAGAGGAAATTTAAAACAAAAACCATCTGATGGCCAGCTTTCTGAAGCATGTGTGTAATTTTTATATTGATAACAGTAGTAAATTAAAAATGTAAAAAGCTGTAAAAACATAGTTAAAACAATATAGAGCCTCATGGGCATTAACGTTTGCAACATGTTCTCAATTTTTTGAAAGCACAAATTCTTTATGCAATGAATGGCAAGATTATCTGTTTTGGCAGTGCTGTTGATATAATTTTTTGTCTCAGCGTGATGGAAATGTTACAAGATCATTATGTGAGAGTTTCTGAAATTAAGCGATCACAGGTCTTCCCCAGGAGCACAATATACAATGTCATGGACACTAAGCAATGATCTAATTGCATTATCACAGGTTTTTCATGTGTTTTTCTGTTTTTTTCTTGTCGTTTTAAGCTGAAGAAGAACTGATCTTTCCCATAATTAATCTCAGTAACAACCAGAGCAGGCATTTGCTCTGTTACACGTGAGCTGTGTTCTATCTAAGCACACTTGTACACTTTTTGTGAGTAATCCAACACAAGGAATTAAAACAGAATCATTTTGATGACTGCATAATTCAGTCTTCTTTTATATATAAGGATATGAGAATATAGAGGAAACACTGTCAGAGCTATTTACTAAAGTGTGAATTATTGGAAATTTAAAGTGAATTCAAAGTGAATGTTAATGTCAGCGTAGGCAAACTGGAAGTATAGCTAGCTTGGAGAATATGTCCATATATAATATGCACTTATGTATCTTATATTGCACTTATTGTTTATGGAGATTGTTTGCTGTACCAAGATAATTTATATGTAAGATTACTATCTGTTTTTATTAAACAAATTATTTTTTATTCTAACTTGGTACCTATTTTTCCTTGGTCCCTTTGGGAGAAATCGAAGTCATTCCATTGGTGGAGGAATATGATGTGATCTACATTCCACTGTGAGCCATTATACCTGAGCCAGTGATTCACAGGCTCATGAAAATGTGAGTGAGATATAATATGCGTTTTACCTCATCTACTTATTAGTTCAGACTATATTGCCCTTTTGTGAGCACTTTGTTTTTCAGATTCATGAGAATCCTGTCTATTTTTAAGTATATTTTATTTTACCTTTATTCCCCTCTGTATTAATATGTATTTACATGGAATAAGGTTGATATCACTTGTTAGTGCGCAATTCACTACTTTGTTTGTACATTTTTTGTTTGTCTGGTGGAATTTAGTGATTGATTTCACTGTGGATATTTAACAGCACTTTCATTAACACTGGGCTATATCACACATTCTAGTGTGTTGGAGGTTTGAAAGAATACATTTTTTTTCCTCTTTAGTTGAAAACAGCAGGATGAATTGTTAGCGTAGGATTTAGCAGAAAGGTTTGCCTTCACACGAAAGGTGAGCTTAGACTTTATTGACTATTTTAGCGGTACTAAAAACCTTTTATTTAAATGTAAATAGTGCACAGGTAACTTTTTTGTTTGTTGTTTTGTGCAAAGTAGTGAAGTAAGTTGAAAAGGAAATTGCATTATTTAGACAAAAATCACTGATATGGAAAATTCGCAAACTCTGCTGTAGTCACGGCTTGCAGTTTGGTTTTCAGTTCCCTTCAATTCAGTGTTTTGAGGAAGAAAAAAAAAACCTGTGAATTTCCTTAGACTGCAAGCTCTTGTGAGCAGAGTCTTCAACTACTTCTGTCTCTGTATGTCCAACTTGTTTTGTTGTAACGACTAGTTTGCAAGTCCACCTGTCACATCGCACTGCAGAATATATAAACAATAATAATAATTCCCAAAGTTTTGGGCAAACAGGTTTAAGCTAGATAGTTACATATTATTTTCTGGTGAAAGAGATCCTTTAAAAAGTAATCTGATGAAAACTGCGGCAAGATTTTCACAGAGCACGTGATCAGAATTTCAACAAATGTCTGTGTCCTTGAGTATTACATTTGCAAATAACATTAATACTTGCTGTTATTCACTGTAATAATGAAAGAGCAACACAGAGCTTTGCACATATTGTATGAAAACAATAAAAATAGTCATAGTGGGAATTATTTCATCTACGAAGATAGAAAAATGTAAAATACATAGAACTCACACAAATGAGAATAGAGACAAATCAACGATTTGCGTTGTGACCTCTTGTTTCATGGCCGTCCAAAGTGAATGGGTTACTTTTTATTTCTATACTGTGTTATTCCGATTCTTTGAATCATGTTGCAATGATTTTACAATAAATAAAATTAGTCTGAGCCACAGGTTAAAAGCTGGCACGAAGAATACCGTGGATACAATGCTGAAATTGAATCCAGAACAATTGTCATTTGTAATTGTAATTGTTACTATTAGTCTATTTGTTTGCTGTGTCAATCACATTATCTTCAAAAGTTTGATCTTCTGACCCAGAAAGTAATCAGCATTTTATTATGGGAATATTGAGTGTTTGTCGAGTTGCAGATATTAAACTTTAATGTACTGGAGGCCACATTATGTCGATATTTGTTACAAACATTTATGTCACTTTAAATGAGAAACAAATTCACACATTTATAGTAACATTTGTAAAATAAAAACTGCGTATTGTGTGTTATCTATGCACTATACACACATATGTACAAAAACCGAGATCAAACCAAATGATGCAGAGTTAGGCAAGCAGTTTAATCAGCTCGACAAAACCTAAAGTTGCAATCTGATAAAACAATGGTTTGTATTCTTTGTGAAATGTATCCTCATACGTAACATAAGCATAGTATTTGCTTGGCAACCTATTCTTCACCTTTAACAGTAGTTCTATGATCTAAGATCTAAGTTTTGCTCAATGTTCACTTGCTAAAGTAAAACCCGCAAACCCTTTTGTTAAATTCTTTCCATAGCCACATGGGTGTTGACCGCAGAAGGGAATCAAAATTATTGCAGTAATCAATTTTTTCTCACTAGTAGCCTTATGTCTCATGAATTTGAAATACCTATCCCAACTATTGGGACATACTGAAAATGTGGTTTTAGGCCTCCAATCAGCATTTAATGTGAAACTATAGGCACAAAAACAGATTAACAAAGCAGTTGTGGTCTATAGACCACAATCTCACTACTCAATTCGCTGCCATTTAGGAATTAAATCACTTTTGTTTTTGTTTAGGCAGTCCTAGCCACACCTCCCCTGGCTGTGATCGACACAGTCTACATGACAAAGTACATAGTTCTTAAAATGCCATCAGATTTTATTTTTTATTATTTTCAATAAAACCTTGGAGGTATGCAGGGGGCACAAAGACACAACAGTCAAAACTGGGGGCACTAATACATTCCAGCACTAAATCATATTAGTAGTTTTTTCAGGCCTGTAGTGTGTATAGAAAAGGGTTAGGGGCTGTAATGGGTACAGGTAGTAATTTTTAGAGTCAATTGAAAAGGCTCAACATTTGGAATAACTGTGTGACTGTAACCTGTAACTGCCCCTGGCTTAAAGTGTTAACATTGACCAGCCTTTCTAGGTAAGTGGAACAGTCAGGTGGAGTGGGGTCAGTCATACAGCTATATATACCTTCCCAGTAAACCAGGTATTACAGGGAGGGGATGGAATTCCAGAGCCTTTCATTGTACCGCGCTACGGAATGTGATGGCGCTATATAAATAATAAAATAATAATAATAATTGTACTTATCCCTCTAACCACTAGAACAGGTTGTAGGGTGGCAGGTCCCATTTGTCTAGATTTTTCTGGATTTTGTTTTTTTAAGTATGCCTGGAGCTCATGTACCAAGTAACCACCTTCCCTGCCAACAATTCCCAGAAAACTGTTCCAGGAATCCAAAGGCAAAACTAAGTCAACTTTCCAAATAGAAAACAAAACACTTTTTATTTTATAGATATAATTCTATGCCAGGGGACAACACATTCGGCACTCCAGATGTCGCGAAGTGCACCTTTCATAACACTCTGACAGCCATAATGCAGGCAAAGCATCAGGGGTGATGTAGTCCACAATATCTGGAGTGCTGAAGTTTCCCTTCCCCCTGATCTAGCCTCTGTATTAAACCTACAGTGACATACAGAAAAAAAAACACAAAAATTAATATAGAGGAACAGACAGTCAACAACATAACAAAAGAATGACTCTAGGGCAACTTACACCACACATTTCCCACATCTACAAAAACTCAATTGAATGGAAAATTTTAGAGTCAAATGCAGTCAAGACATTAAAGGCCCTGCTTAATATTTCTATTCTCTATGCCCAAACTCTAATACTCCTAGGTATAATTGTAGCAGAGGCAAAACATATAATGTCATAGACAAGTCAAATGAATCCCACGCAATGTGTTTCTAGGCAAAGCATAAAAACGTTCAGCGAATGCGGACATAATACTAGTTTAATCCTATGGCAGTTATTCTATGTTTAGACAAAGAAAATAATATATCAAGTGTTTATGAAGCTCCTGGGCTGGAATTTCTAATATGAAAAAATTAAATCACTGTTCTGTTAGAGAGGGGGGGAAAAAACTCTTTCTGCACGAAAGAAAAAATCTCTCCCGAACCTGGCCCACTCGTTTTTATTGCCCAGATGGTTGTAGACTCTTTAGGTTTACTTTTTTAATTTTCCTATTTTATGGTGAATTTAAGAATGAAAACTCTTCGAATGGAACAGGAGAAGTTGGATTTATATTTTGTGTCAGCTGTGACCAAGATGTTTTTGAACTAATTTAACGGTATGACTATAAAATTTTTTGGAGGCTTCAAATTTTTTTCTCAAAAGGGTTAAAGGGAAACATCAATGTGAGATTAGTAAAAAAAAAAATTATCCCAGCCAGAAAGTTAGCTATTACGTAGCTGTGTATTTACTTTTTCATTAACTCCAACTTGCACAATATAAAAGCAAAGAGGTATGATAAAACCTTTTTCAAAATGGCAACGGCATCCACTCAGTTCAGGGCAGTACTTGTACTGTATTCTAATTTATCATGAACATAATGATGGCAATTGTATTATTTAGAAGAGAATAGATATTTTAAAACTTGACAGTCTCTATATATACTAAAAAATATTTAAGCGTTTAGTGATGAAACCCATGCTTTTGTGATTTTAGTTCATTTAAGTCAAGCCCTTTGTTAAATTTTGAGTTGCTAATTTAATTCTCAAATTCTAAAACGGCTAGGGCTAAGATATATTTTTTTAATTGTGTAATGAATCAAGAATTGTTGCCACTCCTTAGTAAAGCACATATGGATTTACTCACTAGACCGGAAAGTGTGGAGAATCGGCAAGAGAATTGTAAACGTTAGACCACAACAGCTAAGCTGGAAATATAGGTGGAGCTGGGTCGGTTTTCAATATTTAGCAGAATTAGCCTAAACTGAAGATATTTTGAACAGCAAATACTTAGTTAATTCTTCACAATTCCTGATTTAGTGCATAAACCCCAATGAAGGATGCCACTAGGAGGATCCAGCGTGGTTAGAAATTTAAATTATCTCAGTCCTCCTTTAGCACACACAAAATATTATAATAAAGAAAAATAAAATATGCAAAAAGTACCCACAAATCCAAGACCATCTGGATTATTCACTAAAGTGTGAACTGTTAGAATTTAAAATTAATTCAAAGAAAATGTCACATTTTGGGTCAAAATAACCAAATTGAAAATAGCTAACTTAGAGAATTTCCAATTTGACAATTTTGTCCCAATATTTGAAATTTGCTTAAAATTCCCAACAACTGACATTTTATTGAATAACTCTGTGTATGTCACTATTGAGATCTAGAGTCAGGCATATCTGCCTTGGAGCACTGTCAAGCAATATGCACCTCTCTATTTACTGGTTAACTACAACTCTCATGAGTTATCAGCTTATTTAAAGGGACACTCTATATGGCTAAAGTACCTGAGCATGCTGCAGTTCTTTATGTGCGAAGAGTATGTCCTCTTTTTTTTTAATTTTGCAAGAGGTGCAGATTTTGATAGATATTGACACTTTTATAAATTAACTGTGTTACACACCCTGGCTGTCAATCACATAACATATCCTGTTGCTTCCTGGTTTATTTAGTTCAGTGGAGATAAACTCAAGAGGCAGCAATTGCTCACAGCACCTGCCTTGCAAAGACTTTTCATAGAGCTGTATTGGGAAGTTTGTGATTGGACAGCCACATAAAGGCTGGGCAGAGTTAGAAGGGGAGGGCTTGCAAAGGCTGCAGACACATTTTGCAAGTTGTTTTTATATATACCACTAATAAAAATATAGCATTAAATGCCTTGTAGTTTTAATTGGAGTATGTATACTAAACAGTGAGTTTATTTTTTATTTATTATTATTAATTTAAAAAAAAAAAATTTTTTATTATTATTATTTTGGCAGTGGTGAGTCCCTCTAAATCAACAGTGTATCTGCTTTTATTTTAGGGCAATGATTTCCAAACCTCAACTTCATGCATCACTGAATATAATACAATATATACTCACTCATTCACAAGACTGCAAGTGAGGTTTTTTTTATTTTTTATTATTTAGTAAAAGATAGTTATATGATATTAACACAGGAACCATTAAAAATGTTGACTGGGGAATACTGGCTAATTTCTCCTTCCACAGAGACCCTTAATTGAAGACAAGCTCTTTTTGCATGAAGCTGACATCCACATGTTTATACACAGGACTTCACACCCTTGTCACAGAGTAACAATACTTGTTATTCCAGTTGTTCCAATTTATGTATAACAAATATCTTTCTTAATGTAGCATTCCCTCTTATATATTCTCAAGTGTCACACTGAACACGTCGTGCCAATGGCAGGATGACAAAAATCCCCGCTGTGTTAAAAGAAAACACAGGAGAAATGCCAAGTTGTATCAAATGCACAGTGATTCCCTGAAAACATTAATAAGAAAGGCTGACCGCAAAGCCTGTGGTAACATTATTATTTTTTTTTTTTTTTTCCTTTTCTCAAAACGTATTAATCCTCAGTTTACATTGATCATAACAGATGTTGGTTTATAAATGTCCTGACAATTGTATTAGCTAATAACTCCATGAAAGAAATCAAAATAATGCATCTGTTTTTACAATCGGCAGAGAGCATTATGGGAACACACACGGTGGTCAGGCATTAAAGAGCAACATTCATTTATGGTAATTAGTTTCAGCTCCCCACTTGGCTCTTTCTGGTGACCTAAATATATCCAGTTGTTTCCTCTCTCACTCTTAGCTTCTCGGGTCATTCTTAATGATTTAATTCAACCAAAAATGTCTGTCATTTCCTGTAACCTCTGTCTTTTTTCATTCCTTCTCCCAAAAAGTTTTTTTTTTCTGCTTCGTACGACACATATTTAGATATCCTTTGACTTCCTTGGACGAACAATATGATCAGTGTCTAAAGGAGTCAGGAGCTATCTGTACCCTAGGGCACTAACAAAGAACAGGGTGTAATAGATGTGTTTTTCTTTATTTTGAGCTCAGAGGATTAGATGTTTGATCTTGGACTACGCCGCACGATGGCGTTCGCTGTACATCATGTGGTTGCCGTTATCGATTCAAATAGTGGTTTTCCGATATTAATATTTCAATAAAAAGATTAGTACCAGGCCAGAAATATTTCAAGTTAGAGGGTCCAACAGAAAAATACACAAAGGTTGGAAGATACGTGGATTAGCCATCGATTTTGTTTGGGAAACTTTATGATAGAAACGTAATTCCAGAATTTAGGGGATGTATATAATGTTAAAAAGAAGGGACGATTAATCCCTATCTGCTACTACAATCCATGTTTCTATGTAAAGAACAGAGTCCTCAACCTCTCCTGTTTTAAAATGTTTGCATTAGATTATACCTCATTAAATGTTTCAATAAATGTCAATGTTTTTAGAACTGAGTTCTATTATATAGTGTTGCAAAACATTATGTCTTTTTTTATTTTTTTTTAAGTATTTTCTAAAAAAAAAAATATTCATGGTAAAAAAGACTTGAATCGGTTTGTTTGCAGTTGAGATTGAAAAGTTGAAAGTAATAATGTTACTCCTATGTAATTGTGTGATATTGGGCACAATTGTGGCCGCAGTTGATGCCAGGCAAACAGAGATGCCAGCATCGTTTTAACGTTACAACAGTGAATGTCCCGACTGAGGGTTAATGCACTGCAATGCAGGTCTGATGCTGAATAGATGGGGGGGGGGGGGAATTTAAATATCTGTTATAGCATTGTCATGCGATATATGCATTATAGACATATATCACACCACACTAATTATTTAAACCTCCCTTAGGTCATGCATTGTCAGGTTAATAATTAGCTCTAATCCTTGGAAATTGGCACCTGGGTAACTAGTTGGCTATAACCAAAAGCACACTGTGCAAACTTATGGATACATTGTTTTTATCCAGATTTGAATCACTATTTCGAACGTAAATGGGATTACGAATAATCCTTGCATATTGGCATTTTAACAATTCTGTCAATGTGTTTCCTCTCTGTGGACCAGTTTTCCATTTCTGACAGATGTAATACACACATTTATGTATAAAGTGCATAATCTGCATTGTTTTTTACAGAAAAGAACACATTCGCTTGTCACTTCATGCCTTTGATAACAGAAGAAATGATATTTCGGAGGCTTGTGCAAGACTTAGTTTCCTCTGAATAAAATTCCTGGCAATCAATCGGTGAACTCAGTGACTTGGAAACTTCGACTCGTTCATAAATAAGTCGAATTATCTTAACTACAATGGATTAAAAGGCATCTAATGCAGACAATTCAATTGCCCTTTTATGAGTCAACTGAATTTTTAAAATCGGTTAGCTCCCCAATTACTAGGAATTATATTTGGACAGATTGCTTTAAACAGATTTTTACATACGTCTAATCTTTCGCTCGCTTTAGGCAAAAGCATCACTTATCTCCTCAGAATACACACACACACTCTGAAGGTCTGAAATTGGATCAGGGTACATGTTTGAGCTGTCCTGTGCTTGTGATGTCTGGATTCATGAACAAACATGCACAAGCTCTGGATTAATTGTGTGTTGTTGTTTTTTTAAATCAGATATTAATAAAGAGGGACAGAGATGGCCACACTCATTGTGCAAGGTTATGCTGGAAGAAGCACTGAAATAGAGGTATTTACTTTAGTGTATTATTATATAATAATTCACACATGGACTGTACTACATGTATTTTATTTTAATATAATAATAACACATTATGACAGTTTTTACCAACACACACACACACACACACACAAGCACACACACATATACAGCGAGAGAGAGAGAGAAAGAGAGAGAAAGAGAGAGAAAGAGAGAGAGCTCTGTTTAAGTACGGGACTGTTTTACTGTAATAAATGTCATAGTTTTGTGTATAACAGTGTTTTGCATCTAGTACAGGTAAAGAAAAATAGATCAAAACAGATTTATTTATTGGTTTTGTAAATGCCCTATCGTTGATGGTGGCACCCTTTTGCGCCATAAATTTCAGGATTAAAACGTTGCATTTTGACAAGTTGTTCTGCTGGTCCCAATGTAACATTTGATACAGTATGTCAGCCCCAGAATAAAATTATCACTGTGATGGCATACAATTTGTAAAAGTAGACACCCCAGGATAATTCACCTGGGGTATAACAAATATTTTTTGTTGAATTTATCAAATTCAGTAGGTTTTTTTGAGAGCATTTTTCAAATACATGTATTTTTATTGTGAATTTTATAAGTCTGACATACAGTATTTCAATAAAATAAAATAAAAATGTTATGTTGATCTCCATATATTTTGGGTTCAAGGTAGAAAAAGAAACAAATTGCTGTAACATCTATTTATTCATCATAAAATGCTGTAATTAAAGAATTACAATTATGTAACATTTACGAAATGTACATCTAATGGGGTGGTAACACTAACATTGGCAGCATTCACTAATACAATCACTTGTGTCAAATTGTTATCAAGAGGGGTATGAAAACATTGGAGCAGCTAGTTACACCATACCATATACCAAAACTGAGATCTATGGAAGATGTTACAACACTGTTTAATGCAGGATCCTCCCTTCACATAACATATGTTGTCACAGAGCCGGAGCAGATCTCTGTGGGTCTGTGACGGCGCAGAGAATGACTTTTTGGTTCACAGGCCATGTGATCAGACACCTTTAGAGTTACTGGGAGCTCCTTTACTTGGCAACATCAATGATGATGTCAAAGGGGCCTGAATGTGACAGAAATCCAAAATATATATATTGTTTTAGAAAAATACCTTCCTTGCACCATTGCTGGTGTAATTCCTTTTGTTCTCAGCAGTATTTTTTTCAGTTGGCTCCTACAGTGCACCACAGTAACCTCCCAAAATTATCGGATAGTCAATCAAAACAAAACATTCAAATCGGCAAAATACAGAGCTTCCGAATTTGAGAACATTTTGGGTGACACAAAACGCGTAGCTTACTGTATCATGAGCGATTGGGAGTGCATCACTGAATGTTGAAACATTGTTTCCCTATATTGCAAGATGTGGAATAAAGGTTTTTCAATTTTATTAAATGAACACTGGCGAACATTAACCCCAATATTTTGCCGATTTGGATATTCAACTTGGGTCCATTAAATCCCCAGATAGCAGATGAGGTTCCATAGAGTCCTAGAGCATTACATTTCACTATTTCCAGAAAGGCATGTTTCAACCTTAAAGACATTAAGAGGTTAAACAGTAATATTGGTTCTTAGTTGTTCTACGGCTGGTGTATTTGTCACTGAGACATTCCTATTCTGCATGATTCCCTGTTTAGACAGCTATCTATATCCCTCTGTGTCTGTTACCCTCTCAGCCACACTGAGTAAACTCGCACGGGGTGACGCTTGTTTGGGAGAACTAAGATTGTTGGACTTGGACATTTTTCAAAACACCAGCAGTGATTCCGCTTTCCTGAAGCCAGATTTTTCCAGTAGAGAACAAAAAATTTGTTATTTTCAGAGGGAGTTGGAACTGTGACATGTGAGAGGTTGGATTGTGCTATATTACTTTGTGATGTAATGTGCTCCTCTTTATGAGTTGTCAGACACTTCTTAACGAGAGGAATACAAACAGCTTAGATTTACATACAAAGTATTCCTCTGTGAAAACTCTAAGAAATACCGTGCCGTGTACTATCTTTAATGAGCAGATGGCATTAAATGACCAGTCACTATGAAAACATGCACTATTGTTGTTCATTGTCTATCACATTTGCAGTTCATGTTTAAGGTGAGTCAGTCAGTAATGATTTTGACAATTCTATTGTTTTAAAGGGACATTATAGTCATCAAAACAACTTTAGGTTAATGAAACAGTTTTGGTGTATAGATCATGCCCCTGCAGTCTCACTGCTCAGTTCTCTGCCATTTAAGAGTTAAATCACTTTGTTTATGTACCCTAGTCACACGTCCCTGCATGTGACTTGCACAGCGTTCATGAACACTTCCTGTAAAGTCATCTAATGTTTATCCTTCCTTTACTGCAAGTCATGTTTCATTTATATTTTCTTATCCCCTGCTACGTTAATAGCTTGCTAAACCCTGCAAGAGCCTCCTGTATATGATTAAAGTTCAATTTACAGAGCAAGAGATAACATTATTTAAGGTAAATTACATCTGGTTTAAAGTGAAACCAGTTTTTTTTTCATGCAGGCTGTGTCAATCAGAGCCAGGGGAGGTGTGGCAATGGCTGCATAAACAGGAACAAAGTGTTTTAACACCTAAATGTCAGTGAATTGAGCAGTAAAACCTGAGAGGCATGATCTATACACAAAAACTGCTTAATTAAGATAAAGTTGTTTAGGTGACTATAGCTTTAAGCTAACTCTCAGAAAATGCCTATATATACAGTCAGATCATGTTTTCAGATCCTATACTACAAAATGGGTAACATGACACCCCTCATTTAAAACATTATGCAGCTACTGACTCTTACTAGCCCTGTGCTGTGTGCGCCCCCTAGTGTCAGGGCAGCACTGGCATATATGTCTCCTAAAACTGATCTACTGAGAGAGGGTTGGGAGACAATGCAATCTTTTCTCCCAGCATACCACTAATTGGAAAGGGGGCAAACTAATTATATTCCCTTCATTTCTGCATGACATCATGATTCACCAGTGTACCTTGGCTCTCAGTCTCTGCATGGTCTTGGGTCCGGTAAGTGGTGCTTCCGACCAAAAGGGAGAGGCATCTCACACAGAGGATATGAAAGCAGGATATACACTGAAAAGAGCTATTTACTGATATAAATGCATTATTTAATGATAACACAACCATACTTCAGGTAACCTTTTAAAATGAGAATAAAAAATGATATCCGTTTTCCTTTACGTGGCTGATCTGCTTTATATTTTATTTGGCCCACCTAAAGGTCGGACAAGTTCTGCATTTTACTTGCAAACAAAATAAATTTTGTCCATTCTGAGAAATTAACCAAACCCCGAGAGTCTTGCTCATTTCTACTCTTATCCTTCGGACTTTGTATGAAAAAAAAAAATAACATAAAGCATAAATAGGTTATAAAGAGTTCAAAACTAGCTCTAAAAAAATATATATTTTTATCCTCTTCTTTTCAAAGTTAAAGGTATTAAAGACGGATATTTTGCTCTGTAATTTGTATTTTCTCTGGCAAAGCATGCATTTCAAATTACTATAAATAATTGCTAAGACACAAAAGATGTTTAGTTCTTTAGGAATGATACTTGCATATCTTAATGTATAGCGAACGGATTGAAACAGTAATTATTCCTTCTGCCATATAAAAATCTATTCTAGGCTTAATATCTAATGCCTTAAACCTTGGGCAGGGATAATTCACTGATGATAGATTTTCTATATCGGCGTCAGCATTCTTTAGTTACAGGCAGTTCCCACTATATGACCGTAAAGAAGAATCCTTATTGTATCTTTTTTTCCCATTTTTAGGAAGTAGAGAGGGTGATCGGGACGATTAATGTACACCAGATTAAGAGATCTCTCATTTGCCAGACATACGTTGTTGGGATGAGTATTATACAAGCTGTAAATTTTTTGAAAGTATGGATCAGGTAGAAAATGAGATGTTTCATTGACATATACAATACATGTTTAACCCTTTAACATACCAACACCATGTAATCTTATGGGACACTTCTTGACCTTCTCTGGTTATTTGTGTGACTCCGTAAACCCACTTTTATTTTCGCTAACCAACAGTTTTTTTTTCTTTAGCGCCAATAACAGAACTTTACATTATTTTATCACTTAAAGCTGCATCATTCTCAGACATCAGGGAGAGCTTATCATAACACACCCTTAGTGAATAAACATAAAAGGACCACTATAGGCACCCAGACCACATCAGCTCAATGAAGTGGTCTGGGTGCCAGGTCCCTCTAGTTTTGACCCTGCAGCTGAAAACATAGCAATTTCAGAGAAACTGCTATGTTTCACTGAGGGTTAATGCAGCCTCTGACTGTCTCACTGACAGCCGCTAGAGGCGCTTCCGCGATTCTCACTGTGAAAATCACAGTGAGAAAACATTGGACGTCCATAGGAAAGCATTGAGTAATGCTTTCATATGGGCGGTTTGAATGTGCGTGCAAGCGTCCGCATTCGGATCTGACGTCGACAGGTGAAGGAGAGTTCCCCAGCGCTTGTTTTCCTGGCACTATAGTGGTCCTTTAAACCATGCAGAGTTCTCTCAGCAAATAATAAACCATCACTGTATTACCAGAATAGGATATGTAGAATGGGCTATATAAATATGGAATTCTTCAAAAAAAATAGCTATTCAATAAAAGTATTATTCTGCATTACAGTCATGCTATGGGAGCAGAGAAAGCTAGATATTTTGTTATCAACCTGCTCTCAAACAGTTTAACAAAAAAAAAAAAGTACCAGATCTCCTCTAGGCAGCCTAACCTTAACACGGAACTGTATTGCTTAGTTGCTCGGATTGCCCCTGTAAACAAAGATGGATAGTTTGCCTCTGTTTGATCAGATAAACAATATGTCATTTTAAATATTTCAACTATATCTACAAAAATATAGAAATCATCAAAATTAATATTTGTTTTTTTTTCTTTACAAACGAAATACTTAATACACCCTTACAACTGAGCTGAGGATCAACATAGACAGATAATTCAAGGTGTGAATTATCGGAAAATCACAACTGACTCAAAGTTAATTTTACATTTAGATCCAAATTCGCTGACTTTTCCTAGTTTGGCTATCTCGGCCTTCAATTCACTTTAAATTATTTTAGAATTCGCAATAATTCCCCCATTAGTGGGTAGCCCTGAGAATAAGAAAAATAACCACTAGCACTGCTTAGCTACATTTAGCTAAATTTTGCAGACAACTTGGCTTACGTAAGTCAGTAAAGTAAGATGACAACTAATGGCAATTCACTGTTTAGTGAACAGGCCCCAAGAACGCTGCACACAAGCACCGAGACAACTTATAATAGTTCTTTGGCAGGTTGTGCTACTGTGTTAAGCACAGAAAACAGAACAATGAATCGTGGAGACAAGAAAACCATGTCAAACAAGAAAAATATCTATAAATTCCACCCAAACAAAGCTCTTGGTTTCAAGAGTGCTAAACAAAGCCATTTATTCTCTGTGCTAATATGGCTTGTTCCTCACTTACCTTGATCTCCGCATGTCAGATACACTTTTACTTTGTGTGCGTGTTATTTCTTCAGAATAAAATCATCCTGTTATTAATTAACTAAGAGGATCTTTTGATAAATTGTATTCTCGTGATTTTTATTTTGTCTTAGTTTTTTCATAATTAGTTGTTGTTTTTTTATATCCACGCTAATGTTGATGTTGGGAATTAAATACAATTCACCTTTAATTTCAAAATGTCACATATTATAAATGTTACACAAATTTTCCAATTTTCCAATAATTTCGAAACACTCTTACTGGGTTAATCTAGAGCTGAAAACCTAGGAATACAAACGTAACCTTGTACCTATACATTTGCTTTGCTTGGCATGTGTTTTGTGCAGATCGAGGGTTAAAAATAAATGGTGTATTTGGTGGCCTTGAGGCTTGTTTACTAAACAGTGGGCCGTTTGATGACATTAGGGCTTATTTGCTAAATAGTGAGCTATAATTAATTGATTGATTTATAAAATTTACAGCAAAATAAAAGATTTGGAAATAAAATATCCAAGTCAACTCTGCAATTATTACCTACAAATTTCTTTTAAATTTAGCACTGAATGTATCCTAATACATACAATCTTCAACTAGTATACAATATCAACTAGCACAGATAAGAGTGCTGTCACTCACGCTAATTATCAGAATTACGAGCCCAATGATTTTCGCTAGGATAACCAGACTTTAGGTATAGTCCGTAATCTTTCTCCATCGACCATGCTCCTTTACTGCTACCCCATCTTGATCTTGGCAGCCATACATGTATATATTAGAGTGTCATTTGGCTGTATCTAGAAGGTTGCAATTTTTAAGATACAATAATAGTTATCCATATGTTAACTTTGATAGTCGTGCCTCTAGTTCTTAAAATGTGCACCATGGTTCTGAACTCACTGCAGCTCATTCTTTAGTGATTCAACGTCTAAATTAGAATGGTTCCATCTATCTAACAACTCATCCCTACCTATAAATTATGACAGGGTCCTTCAGACATATACATGAATCTTCGGTCAGACAGTGTTTGAATTTGACACTTAATCGGCCTGATGATATCCCTGCACTGTGCAGGGGGTAGGGTTGCCCCCTCTTCTTGAAAAAAATACAGGCCATGCTAACTTGCATATTGTGTTGTATATGCATGACATCACAAGACGTGATGTTACGTAACGTCTCAGGGAGCGACATAAGAAAACAAAAAGCTTTTGGAAGGGTAAAATTTCCTAATAAATAACTTATAATGTGTGTACTATGTCTGATTGCATTGTGTGTGTATACTGTCTGAATGAGATGATATAGTACTGTGAGAACAGCAGTGTGTCATTGTATAAGTGTGTGTATAACAGTGTGTCATTGTCCAAGTGTGCGTATAACAGTGTAGGCATATTGTTGTCTGAGTGTAAGTCTGCCATTGTGTATATACTTTGTCTAAGTGTGTGTACATTCTGTGTTTGAATGTGTATGTCAGTGTGTGTGTGTGTGTGTGTGTGTTTGGCAGTGCATGTCACTGTGTCTGCATGTATATCTTTATTTGTATACAGCAAGGTGTGTACCTTTCTTGTATAACAGAGGTGGATATTCTATATTTCTCTCACCACTCTCCCAGATTCTGGTCAGATGAAAATTCCGGCCACTCTTCTTGTTTTGTCACAGCATACGGGAGTCCTGGCCAGTGCAGTCATAAGTAGAAGAAGGTGCCGAGGAGGCTTGGGGAGTCGCAGCCTGCTGGGAGCTGATGGTGGAGGCACACTGCTACGGATTCATGGTTTAACGGGATAGACCAGTCTGTTGGTGAACCACCGCAACAGCCGACAGTGGTGAATAGTTGCTGGCATTGATTATCAATAAAAGCTGTGGCCGTTGCCCTTACCAGACATAACAAGGTCTGACCCCCGGGTGGGGGTTGTTCCTGGGGGCTGTCAGCAGTTATATTGTTTTTGTGTTTTATTGTACCCCATTGTAACGATTGCAATGTTTTGTGGACCCAGGACATACTTGAAAATGAGAGAAATCTCAATGTATCCATCCTGGTAAAACATTTTATAAATAAAGAAATAAAACATTTCTGGTAGGTATTTTTTTATTTCCGTTTTCATTTGACTGCATTACCGTTATAAAACATTCAGAAATGTTAATGAATTAACCTTGATTTGTGCCTATAATGGGTGGTTATTTATAATGAGCAATTATAGGTGAAGGTGTGTAACTGGAGCAGTCACCAAGAACATTCCATTGGTTTCTATGGCGATTGCTTTGTACGATGCTCTGCAATTGCCCTTTAGATATAATTGCCAGTGTGTCTAGTGCCAACAGGGTCTGACAGTAAAATGTAAAATTGGTGTTTACTGCAGATCTCAAAGCACACGGTGAGATATTTATAGAATAATCTGCCTGTAAAGATTAGTATATCAACAAATGCGAAAGTAGATTGGATTCTTTTCTAGAGGTTAATGGTAATTACCGGCTCTTAAACATGCTGACATTTAATTGATAGAAGCTGATTTAGGGATTTTCTCTGTTGCTGACTTTAAGGTCAGAACAAATATGTGTTTACAAGTGCGATAATTAAATACAATGGCTCTATCTTTGCATCTCCTCTCTATCCTCCTGTTCTAGAAAAATGTCACTGTAATTGTTTTTTTATAATACAATCACATCATAAACCGCATGCAAGGGCAGAGGAGTGTAAGATTTTTTATTTTAACATATATTTTACAAGAGTTAGAAAATAGAGAGGTGGTACCCGGATCACTTAGCTTTACAAGCAAAATATGTCACCTTCTCACAATGCTGTTCTTTTTCCACTTATCATTTTGCCAACAAACATGAATGTCTAATTATTTTTGCCTTTCTGTTCATGCCAATCTACACAAAGACATGGATTTCACATAACAATGCTATGCATTAGATTTTACAGTTACCTTGAATTCCTTCTTCTAAAGGGACACTCTATGCACCCTAACTGCTACAGCTTTGTAACCTGGTGTGTAACAAGTTTTACGCTTACGTCCAACAGTTTTCGTTGAAATGTTCTGGAGTGGTTTGATAAACATTTGACACACAAAGCCTCGTCTCTCTGCAGCCAAATAGAAAATGCTAAATTCTTCAGTTCCACTTTATCTGTCCAAAATGTTGCAGAGCTGGGATCAGCTGAGAGTGTAGGTCTAATCTGCAGCCTATCCCCACCACCCATGTTTTAATGCAGAAGTGGTTCTTCCACACTGTCTGGGCAGCAGAAGAACAAAAAAGTCCAAAACAATTTGATAGCAAGCCAGGGGACAGCACTTATAGACCAATAAATCCATAGTCACTGCAACAAGCTGTTGTAGTTATGGTGCTTAGAGAGACGCTTTAAGGGCATCACCAGAGTTGTCCTGTCTTAATTCTTTTTCCAAATAATTGTGGAATGTTGTTTGATAGCACATGAAAACTGCTGCCCAGAAGGCAATTAATTAATTTCAGTGGTTGTAATGGAATTCAGAACAAATATTTCCACATTTAATAAACATTATTCAGATGTGATAAGTAAAAAATATATTGATTTCCTTGAAATATCAGTGAAAAATCTGTATTAACAATCAAAAAAACAGAAACACAATGTCGCAGGAGACAAACTATTGAAACAGTTCTAATGTCCATACCACCCCTTCCCCACCTTGTAGTGTTTTTATTTATTTTTTCAAAAATACTACTATACTTGATGTCATAACTGGTGTCGATAGTTCAGCAGTGCTATAGAATGTTCAGTGTGCACCAAGCTGGCATCATTTAACATATGATGGGAGTTCACTGCAGATGCTGCACAGCTTGGACATTTGCAGCAAATGTAAAGAGGGTTTTTTAAATGTGAGGGATTTTTATTATTGCTTTATTTTGAATTACTGTTTTTGCTTGTTGGCTTTATGCATTATCTATATAATCGATGTAGATAAACTTTAGAGCCCTTTAATTAAGAAAAATATATTTGACAGTCATATAAAGAAATTAATTACTTGATGCGATGTCACATAGATTTACTGTGACAAGTTAACATGGCATTTATGGAATATATTCATTAGCTTGAAAACAAGGCTCAACGTTATAATATTTCCTAGACTAAAGCTAAACGTTTGAAAAAAAAAACAGCTTTTCCTTCTTTAATAGTTATTTTCAGTTTCCAGCTTCAATGGAAAAATATATATGTATTTTCTAAAAATTAAAGTGATCTTTCTTCAATACAGCTTCATTATTTATTATGCACAGCAATAACTATACTTGGTACCCATTTACGACTTCCTAACATGATGGGAGATGTAGTATTCAAACCCTCCGCTGTGCCAAAGGTAGCCAACACAGCCTTAATTTGCAAGAGGAATCTCTTCCAAAGCCATTCTTTCAGTTATATATTAATCAGGATGTTTCTTATTGTGGAATCAGTGTCTGTCCAAAACAAGATAAGTCTGAACATATCAAAGTGTGGGTCACATTAATATCTAAATGAGAATCAGATATTTGTCTTCCCATTAGGAGGACATTGGTGTTGATAAAATGATCTGGTCAAAACTATTGGCTTTTGGCGACCTAAATTATATTTTTGTTTTCTTTGGATACAATTCAATGCCAAATGCCTTGCAGTTTGGATTCCACAAATCTTCTCTGGTGGCCTGGGCTGTTGTTTGAGTTGACATAGAGGGTCTACAGGTCAATCAGAATTAAATTAAGGGCAGATATTTCAAGACTTTCCACTTATTTTTAGACGCTGCTCACACGTGTTTCATCAGCATAGACCATGGAAGAGCGAGATTTTCTAGACCTTGCCTTGTTAATGAATAGACTCTTTGCAAATGAACAGGTGTTCTAAAATAAATACGGCTAAATACAATTGCTCTTTGTCATTGTACCTTGAAAGCTCTTACAATTTCCAAATATATTTAATATCATAATATAAAGAATAATACTACCCATATTTTCCTTTATAGCACCTCTTACATCTTTTGGAACCAATGTTGTGATGACTTAATGTCAAACAAAGTCCACGTGCAAAATGCAATTATGTATATACAAATGTCCTCTAAATGCCTTTATCACTCTGGTTCCTTTCTCATTTTATATTGTTTTCAAGTTGTTTTCATTAAACATTTTTCAAAACCTTTTTAAACCAAAAACAGTTGAAGAAGTGAGGGAGTGGTTTCCATTCAGAAATACACTGTATTAAATATAATAATCTTATATAATTTGCAACCAAATACAGAGTGTAATATTACATGACGATATTTTGCAAATATTTCAGAATATATGAAACCGGTTATAGGCTATATTTAATTGTTGTCCCAATGATACTGATATAGTACTTCTTTCATTAATGGAACAGATTACTATTAGAATATGACCCATCATAGTTCTGCCAATCTTATCAACTAGACAATGGATTTTCTTAAACATACATAGTTCTGACTGAAATGCTATAATAAATGGGTCAATCTTTCTAATCAATGAATTAACTCCTTTCCAAAAAAAATTAATTTCCCACATTGTCCCCAAATAAATGACAAACTTAATTTCATATTCTATCATTTAAATTCTTCATATAAACTGTTTCCATTTTTTTTTTTTATTCTGAAACAATAAAACCATTTATCATGAGATTAATCATGTGTTTAAATATGAACCTTGCCTTTTCAGGAATTTATACTCTTTAATAAAACATTGAAAATCATCTTTAACTTGGTTTAACCTTTCTTTTTCATGAGGTGCTCCCTTTTCTTTAAAATTTATATCAAAGATTTAGCAAATTCAGACAAGGCAAAATCAGGGCAAACCTGGCAAATGAAGAGGAGACATAGAACAAAAAATATTTATTAAATATACGCTCTAGGCATCAAATTCTACAGCTTAAGGTCCCCGCAGTTCAATAGTGTAAACACAGCCTTTTCTGAGAAAGAGACGTGTTTACATTTTTGCATAGAGCACCTCTAGTAGAAGGGCTTTCTGGTTGTGGTCCTGCAATCTCTGTCAGACCGACACGCTCTGCATCAAGACACTGAATGCTCCCCATAGAGAAGAATTAAGTCAATGCTGATTTAGGTAGTGGGGTGACTGTTGTGCATGTTCACTAGCCCCTGAAAGATTCCCTATTGGGAAACGTTGGATTGGCTGAGATAATCAGTTCTGGTGATCTCAGTCAGGGTAAGATCAGCAGCTGCAGTAAGACTGGTATGCAGGGGGATATAGGGTAAGTAAAACACTTTATTTTATTTGTTCTGGGGAGTGAATTAATCTAACGGGAATAGACAAGCACACAGCATCATCATTACACAGTACTAGGGAGATGTATGTATGTCTTCCCCTTGTCAATATGCAAATAATCTGGACAGAAGACATTCAAGGTCTGTAGATTCTGGTGAAAATAATGACGGAATTTATCAGTCACTTTATAGAACACTCTGATAAATATCTCCCACTTTATCTTTGGAGAAATGCCCATTAATTGAGGAAATGGCAACTGCCATATTATCTTGTATAAACTGTTATATCTTACATTTAACCAAGAGAAGTGTGTACCATGATAGAACAGGGAACAGAATCCCAGATGTGGATCAATTTGATCACCTACACTAGGTCAACTGAAAATGCTTTGTTTACAAGAAATGTATTTCCCCCACTTCTGTACCAATAATACACACACACACATACATATATATATATATACATATATGAGAAGACATTAGACTGTGAGAGTAGAACCTGCCAAAAATGGGGTACATTGATGTTGTGGCAGGCTTATACAATGTAACCAAACCCCCATTTTTTTGCCTAGATTAGGTGTTTTAGAAAAAAACTAATAAAATCTGTGAGCTTTGAAATTGTTGTTTAGTGGATAAGTGAGTGTGCTGGATCCTGTGTATTGTATATATATATATATATATACATATATATATATATATATATATATATATATATACCGTATATACTCGAGTATAAGCAGACCCCAATATAAGCCGAGGCCCCTAATTTTACCACAAAAAACTGGGAAAAATTATTGACTCGAGTATAAGCCTAGGGTGGGAAATGCAGCAGCTACTGGTAAATGTCTAAATTAAATTAGATCCCAATAAAATTACATTAATTGCATATTTATTTACAGTGTGTATATAGAATGAATGCAGAGTGTGTGTTTGTGTTTGTATATAATGAATGCAGAGTGTGTGTTTGTGTGTGTATATATAATGAATGCAGTGTGTGTGTGTTTGTGTGTCGTGTGTATATAATGCAGTGTATATATAATGCAGTGTGTGTTTTTGTGCAGTGTGTGTAAACTGGATGAGGGGAGGGCATTTTTATTTAAATTTTTTAATTTTATTATATTATTTTAATATTATTATATTATTATTTTAATAATATTATTATTATTTTAATATTTGCATTATTGTCCCCTCTCCCTTCTTGTTGCTTGGTCAGGGAGGGGGGACAACATTTTTTTTTTAATAATTCAAATATTAAAATAATAATATAATAATAAAATAATATTAAAATAATATAATATTAAAATAATAATATTATTTTATTATTATATTATTATTATATTATTATTATTTTAATATTTGCTTTATTTTTTTTAAATGTTTTTTGTCCCCCCTCCCTGGCCAGGCAACAAGCAGGGAGGGGGGACAAAAAACCATTTAAAAATAATAATGCAAATATTAAAATAATAATAATATAATAATAAAATAATATAATATTAAAATAATATTATTTTATTATTATCTTATTATTATTATTATTAATTTAATATTTGCATTATTTTAAAAAAAAATGTTTTTTGTCCCCCCTCCCTGGCCAGGCAACAAGCAGGGAGGGGGGACAAAAAAAAATAAAAAATAAAAATAATGCAAATATTAAAATAATAATAATATTATTTTAATAATATTATTTTATTATTATTATTATTAAAATAAAATAATACTGAATCCCTGGTGGTCCAGTGGCATTGGCAGTTCAGTGGGGGGCTGACAGGGAGCTCTTACTTACCTTCCTGCAGTCTCGCAAGACCACTTACACTGTGAGCAGAACGGAGCTGACCGGGGAGCTGCACGGAGGAGGAGGGAGCTGACAGGAGCTGCAGGAAGGTAAGTAACCGCTCACTGTCAGCCCCTAACAGGACCGCCGGACTTGTAATGAGCCCGGCGGTCCTGGTCTGTATCGTGGCAATGTAAATTGCCACAATACAGACATTGACTAGAGTATAAGCCGAGTTGGGGTTTTTCAGCACAAAAAATGTGCCGAAAAACTCGGCTTATACGCGAGTATATACGGTACTTTTACGTTATATCTAGCTCAAGTGCCTTATGTGAATTATTGTATAGATTTCTAAAGGTATTATGAGTGCATTAAGTGCAAGGTCAACTGGCATTTGCACTTAATGAGTGGGTCAAGAATTGTACAAGTTAGTGAAAGAAAGAGTTTCGAGTTGATACTGACCTTTGGGGTGAACAGAAGAAGCACATATTGTCTTGAGTGGATGGTACGTGGCAAGAAGGTGTATAGTATTGGAGTATTGATTAATTGCAAAATTGTTAAGGAGCAAGTGAGCCTTGAGAGAAGTGGATTGTGTATTTCACAAGTCATAGATTTCAAAAAGAAAAGAGAGGACAAGTAGAAAATAAATAAACAATATTCTTTTTTTTTTTTCTTAATCAATGAATATGGTGAAGACATGACACAAGATGATATAACAATTCCCATAAAAAAATAACATCCAAACATCATGGTTATTAATTGTGTGATTTATTTAATTCACTTACAGACATCAAAGAATATTATCACATTGGTAAAATGATTTTGATGTTAACCTTGACCATCATTGACCTTCACTGTAAACACAATTTGTTTGTCAGTTATTCACAGTTTTATATGTCAGACATAAAATTATAGAGTGTTGTTGAATTAAAATAAATAATAATTAATACTACTAATAAGAATAAAATAAATAAATTATATGAATGATACTGATAATACTATTAATAATAAATGAAGTTGTATGAATGATTATAATAATAATAGTGATAATAATAATAAATTCAGCACAGCCAACTGGTATATTTACATGGTGTTTACTCATGCGACATTGGACTGCCAGATGGCCAAAAGAGATGAACACAGTGGAAATTAACCAGAAACCTTCTCGACACCCCATTTCATGGGCAAAACCTTGGTTTTGGGGTAAGGATTTCTAATTGAAGATATTTTGGGTTAATAGTATAAAGCAGGGTCTTACAGCTTCAGCTAAATAAACAGGATTCAACAACAAAAAGATTAACATATAAAGATTGGAGGATTTGTAGCAATATCGCACCTGTTTTGTCTGGTTTTTTTGGGTTCTGCTTGCTTTTTTGGGGGGAGTTTATTCAAAGTATTTGAAATTTACAAATTACATACAACTATTGTAAAATCTAATTCTGAACAGTAAAGGAAGAAGAGATAGTACTTCATTATTGCCACACAATAGACATATTACAATTGAGCTGGCTTGCTAGAGGTTAACATGTAATTACTGGATTTGACAAGCTCACATAATGAATACTTAATAACAACAGCAATGACTGCATTATTCAAATAAAATAACATTTTGCAAGCATGACTACCCAGTCAAGTGCCAGAGGTAACAAAGTATTGATTCCCTTCCACAAATCCCAGTGTATTTAAGGCATCTATCAAAAAGCACTGTGAACATTAGAAGAATGAAACGTAGATAATTGTGTGTTTCATTAGAATCTTTAACTACCCCCTTCATTTATAAATAATCCCAACATGACTGTCAGGCGGTGTGTCCTTGCCCGACCCAATCGAATCAAAAGAAGAGAAGAGTAAACAGCTCATGTATTCAACAGAAGATGAATTTCATCTATTTTCTTTGAGGGACAATAGATAATATAGTATATAACCTCCATAAAAATACAATGGCGTAACCAAGCATTAACAAAAGATCTTATACAATTAGTTATTCAATGCAAAGTGTCAACATGCTCCCACTGAAATCTTAATATTGAGATATCTTGCTACTGACAGAAAGGTAGATTCCATGTAATAGGATCTCACATGAAAATGAAAAAGTTGTTATTATTATTATTATTATAGTACTATATATTATGTATATATAAGTTACATAGCAAACTATTACAAATATTAACAATGGCATGAGGTTTACAAGTTTGCTGCTCAATGAAGCCTACAATGTAGAACACTAAAATACATCTACGTTTACCATATTTGCTACCATGGCGAAAATTGGGAATTAAGAAATCATTTCTTCAAAATAGAAAAAGAAGAATATCTTTAGATGGGACCATGTACTCATTTTACCATTGCAAACCTAAACAGAATGTTTTATTTTTTTTAGCAGAGAACTCCCTGGTTTTGTAGATGAAGACACCATGAATGATAAAATAATCTAAAATATCTTCCATAAAGAGAAGCATAAGGAAAATACTCAACTGAAAACCTGAGCTCACTATGTGTGCTCGATTGACCACAGGCAAAAGATTGTCTAAGGTTGTAAAAGAAATGGACTTCAGATAGGGTGAAGATATTGGTGTCTTCTTCTCACCGCTTCACTCTGCTTATTAGAATTTGTCATTGTAGATGCCCTTTATTTAAATTGCCCTGACTTCAGTGATATGTATCTCAAGAGGCATTCTAATATCTCGTATCACTACAGTGTTTTTGAAAAATGATTAATTTTGCACAGATGATGAAATACATGGAATTCCAGAAAAGGAGGAGCTGCCACAAGAGCACTGGATTTTGCGACAGCTCTTGAAGATGGTTTTAGTAAGTAGTGGAGAAACATCAGTCAAAGACTCCAAGCATCATAGCCTCTACAATAAGCTCCAGTAGTTATGGGCCTAAAGTGCCCTTTAAACCTATCATCTATATAAGCAAGTGGATTCTGTAATCTACAAACCGTTTCTTAGCTGCAGCTTCATCAAAATGTGTTCCATATGTGACCCAAGAGATTTGGCCTAAGCCCTATTCACAAAACAGGAAGGCCTGACTTTTGCAGGTGCTAACATTCATTCTCCTCCTACCTAAACAAACTTTGAGACACATTATGGCTGTTATAGAAGTGAAAACACCACAGAATCACTCCTAAGACCTTTAGCATATATACAGAAGAGTTAAACAAAAACCTAATAAAGTTTACCATTTAAAAAAAAAAACTAAGTATAATGTATATAGTATAGTTAATAAGATTTTATACTCTTGCAGTGGCATAGCGTGGGTTGCCAGCTCCGTGGCAAGGCCGATATTGCATCCTCTAACAAGTGGAGCAATAGCACTCCACAAGTCCCTAAACTGAGGATAGCCTTAATTCTCCTTTCCTACCTGCCTTGTCTCTGTGATGTGTGGTATACTGGTAGTTTCTTTACGTCATTTTTCTAAAATCTATCTAAACAGGAAGGCCTGACTTTTGCAGGTGCTAACATTCATTCTCCTCCTACCTAAACAAACTTTGAGACACATTATGGCTGTTATAGAAGTGAAAACACCACAGAATCACTCCTAAGACCTTTAGCATATATACAGAAGAGTTAAACAAAAACCTAATAAAGTTTACCATTTAAAAAAAAAAAAACTAAGTATAATGTATATAGTATAGTTAATAAGATTTTATACTCTTGCAGTGGCATAGCGTGGGTTGCCAGCTCCGTGGCAAGGCCGATATTGCATCCTCTAACAAGTGGAGCAATAGCACTCCCCAAGTCCCTAAACTGAGGATAGCCTTAATTCTCCTTTCCTACCTGCCTTGTCTCTGTGATGTGTGGTATACTGGTAGTTTCTTTACGTCATTTTTCTAAAATCTATCTCATACCTAAAATAATGTGTATAGTGTACATCCACTTTACTTACTATGCATGAGGTGGATTTAATTTTTTTTTGCAATTCGACTATCGGTGTCACACACATCATGGAGACGAGGCGAGTAGAGAAGGAGGAGTGAGGATATTTAGGCGTCCATTACCAGCGTACCAGTATGATACCATTTAATAAACATTTACATAACAGCGCCCATTAACAGCGTGACACCAGTGATACTGACGGTATCTTTAACCTGGAAATTACGTTATTAATGAGCATTATGTAATTCACCAATAAGGATTACATGAGGATAGTATGGCTATAATTAGCAAGAAAAATATTGTAAAATGTTGCGTGGCAAAGTATTTTTGCCCTGTCATGTTGAAAAACTGTGTAGAATGTTCGAACATTCAGAGAATTTTTGTGTTAGGGGGAGGGGTAGTTATAAAACCAGTCTTATTATGGATTACCCTGTTGTTTATTCAAAGACATGGATAAATCCGAACTGTTTATGATTTGTTTTGTCTCCGCGTATGAGATACATTCTATCAAAGAACACAATCCACTAGAACTGATATATCTTTGTGTGCGTTTCCATGGTCAGTTCCTGTATTATTGCAAATATAAAAGCTCTCACTGACCACCGTGTCAGCCCTTTATGATGTTGTACATCACAACATACTAGCATTATAAGCACCTACACATCCTCCTTTCTTTTATAGCAGCACAGAAGATAGATAATTTGGAGAAGCCAAACATATTTTGCCCAAACGTTATCAAAAGAAGGGCAGGGCTGAAAAAAAAAAAAAACAGTAGATGGGATTAGGAGCTAGAAATGTTTTGGTTGCCATCAATGAAACTTTAGAACATCTGAGCGATACGTGAGACAAGCTCAGTAGTCATTTTGGTACTTTTAATAGTAGTAATGCAAGGTGCAGGAGCACATTGTACACAGGTGGGATAATAATGCAAAATTAAAGCATTCCAAAAAATTATTATAGGACGTGAGTTTGCATGAATATTCCCCAGTATGCCAGTAGCAATAGTATATATTATCCTGAACATTCCCTTTGCTCTAGTTAACGAGCCATGTACTGTATATGATATATACAAATGTATAGACTACCCCTAGGATCATGTGCTACAGTTCTGTCTTGACAGGTAAAAACTCTATTGAAAAAGTAATACATAATAATACATAGTATTTCCTATTTAAAAAGAAGAGTTGAAGTTTGGAGGACACAAGGTACTAAAGATAATTTGTTTTAGAAACAGATTTATTGTGATGATTATAGAAAGGGTAAGAAGAAAACTGAATCCTATTTGTCAACATACCAAGTGTTATGGTCTTTTACTATGGAAAAAGTCTTAATTGAAAAATTGACAAAGACCACCAAGTTAATTCCTGATCCTCTCAAGTGTCTGGGAATATTCCACATGGCAGTGATTTCACGGTCACTGCTGACCTCGTATGAACTCACAGGACAGAGGTGCTGAGCTTCATTCTATCAAACCGATCACATCAACTCCAGACAAACACTTCCAGCTGTTTCACAATTCACAGATATGTG
Organism: Pelobates cultripes; assembly: GCA_933207985.1. Lineage (NCBI taxonomy): Eukaryota > Metazoa > Chordata > Amphibia > Anura > Pelobatidae > Pelobates > Pelobates cultripes. The sequence goes on along the minus strand of OW240919.1, from coordinate 16,612,229 downwards.
GTGGTCTGCACATGGGGGGAAACGTTTCTTAAATTGCAAAACAAAGGCTTGAGATCTGGAAGCAGAAGGCAAAAAAAAAAAAAAATAGAAAGAGAAGATACAGTCTCTTAATAAGTGAAATGGGAGGCCAATAAAATTGAATAACATTGTGACTTTAGAAAAAAAAAAGAGTCTAACACAATGTTGATGGAGATTTGAAGGGTCACTAAACATTTGAGAGATTCACAATAAAAAAGACTTTACAATAAAAAATATATAACTCTGGATCAAACCATGTAAAACTTTGAGTGTTGTGTTTCTTTAGAGGAACATTTATTTAGGGTTTAAAATACATCTTTGCTTTTATTCCCAAACAAACTCAAACCTATATGTGTTTAAACTAAATTGTATATATACAATAGAATAAGTAGATCTTTTTCTGGCTTACTTAAGTAAATATAGCCAATCATGGGTCATTTAAAAATAAGTTATGGTGGGTGTCCCCTAAATAATTTAATCTCTGAGCTGACTTAAAAAAACTTTATGAAGACAAAAACAAAAAAAGATTTTTCCATATTAAAAAAAAAAATTGATTGGAAAATGGAAGCATATATATTGATTTGTAAGATAAGTGATCATGAGAACCCATACACCGGTGTACCTACCACAGTTGCAGAGCTCATAGCTGGGACTAGGCCCATCACTCCAGAGGGCCCACCTGCCCTATCCACCCCTTTAACAGTGGACCAGCATTACTTCAGGGCCGGAGTATGGCCGCAATGTCCCAAGGCGAGCAGTCGCCAGATAATTGGCAGGAGAGGAGCACAGAGCACTTGCACACACCTCCTATTAGTCACTCCAAGTAGCATGGTTGAGCGGACCATGGTCTGACAAGACATGCTCTCAGTGAATAAAATGAGCACTTTCTGTCAGACTGAGTAGTGGAAACAAAAGAGCCTCCACCACAGTCCACTCAGCTGGAGGACCAGCAGGTCAGCAAGGGACAAATGAGACACATGGAGGGGAGGGGGGAGGAATGAGACACATGGAGGATCTAGGGAGGAATGAGACATGTGGAGGGACTGGGGAGTAGGAATGAGACACATGGTGGGGCTAGGGGAGGAAATAGAAACATGGAGGGGTTATAGGGAAGAATGAGACACATGAATAGGATGGCGGGGAATGAGACACACAGAGGGTGTCAGGATTACTGTTGATCCAGCACGCAGAAATAGTATCAAACCTAGGACTAAGGATAACGTATAACTGGACCTTAGAATGGCCAGACTTAATGTATCCAAGAATAGTCAAAATGCTTGCCGAGGTCAGGGATACAGAACGATGAGGAAAGTCAAAAGTCAAGGATACCAGAAATCAGGGAAGTCAAATGTAGCCAAAGTCAAATACCAGAAATACTACGATAAGGAACACTCTCTCGGATAAGGGAAACCACGACAGGGCACTGATCAAAAGGTAATTTGGGTTTAAATAACCCTCCTAAAGCTGTAACTGGCTGTATGTGGTCTCTGACCCCAAAAAGTGCGTACCCATCTATGATGTGATGTCACAAGCACGTAAGTGTCCTCTTTAATATGGGCAAAGGCTATTTCCCTATTAAAAATGGAACCCTCTTAAAAACGTTTGGCGTCTCTAGTAACGCCGCACGCGCTGGGGACCGGGATGGAAGGAGGTTGGGATTTGATCTGCCGCAAGTAAGATAAGTATTTGTTATTTCTGTCGGCATGACCGCTGTGTTTCTGTGCGGCCACGCTGACAGAAACCCGCGGCACCATGACAGGGGGCTGTGGGGAACTAAACAAATGGAGAGGCTGGAAGGATTAGATACATGGAGGAACTGGGGGGGATTACTCACATGGATGAGCTGGGGGATTAGACACATGGAAGGGCTTGTGGAGAATTAAATGCACATAGGGGCTGGTGGGAGGATTGAAACACGTGGAGGGGCTAGGGGTAATTAGACACATGAAGGTGCAGTAGGGAGGAATGAGACACATGGAGGGGCTGCTGAGGGAGGAAATGAGACACGTGGAGGCATGTGTGTCCGTGAGGGGGGTGAAGGGGGGTACTTTCCCTCCCCTGGATTTTTCAGCAGAAATCAGCAGGAAGGGGCAGCAAGGAGTAGGAAGGCTCTGCAAGGAGCAGAAAGGGTTTGCAAGGAGCTTTGAAGGGACAGAAGGTGCAAAAAGGTAAAGTAGGAGAAGGAGCAGAAAGGAACAGAAATGAGCAGGAAGGGACAGGGATGATCTGCAAGGAGCAGGAAGGGGCAGAAATGAATTGACAGCAAGGAGTAAGAAGGCTCTGCAGGAGCAGAAAGGGTCTGCAAGAAGCAGGAAGGGTCTACAAGGAGGAGAAAGAGTCAGCAAGGAGCAGGAAGGGGCTGCAAGGAGCACGGAGGGGCAGCAAGGAGCAGAAAGAGTCAGCAAGGAGCAGGAAGGGACAGAAGGAGCAGAAAGATAAAGCTGGAGAAGGAGCAGAGAGGAACAGAAATGAGCAGGAATGGGCAGCAAGGAGCAGGAAGGCTCTGCAAGAAGCAGAAACGGTCTGCAAGGAGCAGAAAGGGTCCACAAGAAGCAAAAATAGTCAGCAAGGGGCAGGAAGGGACTGAAGGAGCACAGAGGTTAAGGAGCAGAAAGAATCAGAAGGAGCACAAAGGTAAAGTAGGAGAAGGAGCAGAAAGAGCCAGCAAGTTGATGGAAAAGGCAGCAAGGAGCAGAAAGGGGCAGCAAAAGCTGAAAGAGGCAGAAGGAGCACAAACGTAAAGTAGGAGAAGGAGCAGAAAGGAACAGAAATGAGCAGGAAGGGTTTGCAAGAAGTAGGAAGGGGCAGCAACAAGCAGAAAGGGGCAGCAAGGGGCAAGAAGGGTTTACAAGAAGAAGGAAGGGTCTGCAAGGAGCAGAAAGAGTCACTAATGAGCAGAAAGGGGCAGGAAGGGACAGAAGGAGCACAAAGGTAAAGGAGCAGAACAAATCAGAAGGAGTACAAAGGTAATGTAAGAGAAGTCACTAATGTGCAGAAAGGGGCAGGAAGGGACAGAAGGAGCACAAAGGTCAAGGAGCAGAACAAATCAGAAGGAGTACAAAGGTAATGTAGGAGAAGGAGCAGAAAGGGGGCAGAAGGAGTGCAAAGGTAAAGCAGGAGAAGGAGCAGAAAGGAATAGAAAATAGCAGGAAGGGTCTGCAAGGAGATGGAAGGGTCTGCAAGGAGCAGAAAGGGGCAGCAACAAGCAGAAAGAGGCAGCAAGGGGCAGGAAGGGTTTGCAAGAAGAAGGAGTCACTAAGGAGCAGAAAGGGGCAGGAAGGGACAGAAGGACCACAAAGGTAAAGGAGCAGAACAAATCAGAAGGAGTACAAAGGTAATGTAGAAGAAGGAGCACAAAGGGGGCAGCAAGGAGCTGGAATGGGCAGAAGGAGTGCAAAGGTAAAGTAGGAGAAGGAGCAGAAAGGAATAGAAATTAGCAGGAAGGGGCAGTAAGGAGCAGGAAGGCGCAACAAGAAGCAGGGAGGGGCAGCAAAGAGCAGGAGTCGGAAGGATCTGCAAGGAGCAGGAAGGGGCTGCAAGAAGCAGGAAGGGGCAGCAAGAAGCAGGAAGGGGCAGCAAGGAGCAGGAAGGGTCTGCAAGGAGATGTAAGGGTCTGCAAGGAGCAGAAATAGGCAGAAAGAATCAGAAGGAGCACAACGGTAAAGTAGATGAAGGAGCAGAAAGGGACAGCAAGGAGCTGGAAAGGGCAGCATGGAGTAGAAAGGTGCAGGAAGGAGCTGAAAGGGGCAGAAGGAGCACAAAGGTAAGGTAGGAGAAGGAGCAGAAAGGAAACGAAATGAGCAGGAAGGGGCAGCAAGAAGCAGGAAGGTAGGAGAAGAAGCAGAAAGGAAACGAAATGAGCAGTAAGGGGCAGCAAGAAGCAGGAAGGGTCAGCAAGGAGAAGGAAGGATCTGCAAGGAGCAGAAAGGGGCAGGAAGGGACAGAAGGAGCACAAAGGTAAAGGAGCATAAAGAAACAGAAGGAGCACAAATGTAAAGTAGAAGAAGGAGCAGAAAGGAACAACAAAAAACAGTGTGACAAACTACCTTTTGTCACTAGCTGTTTATGTGACCCACTGCACTTTGCCCCTGGGATTTGGAGGAGCCTGATTGCCAGCCTCCTACCTTATGACTATGGCCCCTGGGAAATTGGGCACTTTAAACACAGTATTTGGGCATAATGGATTTTTGTTGTGCTGCTGCTGGCCCTTTAACTCCCAGAGAAAGGATTTTTACTTTTAAATTGGCACTTCGGATGTAGTCAAAGTAGTCGAAGTGGCCGCCATTCGAAAACTGAACACGTGGCGGCGGCCATTTTAATTTAGTCGAACGCGGTCAGCAGTGGGTGCCACTGAATCTATGGAACTAAAATCGGCTACACATTTGCACGAACACCGCTGACCCTTACCTTCTCATGAACTTCAACACTTCGGCTGGAATTGAAGTGCGTTCGACAATTCGAACACACTGTTAGACTGGGCTATTTGCAAGAACGGCCCCGTTCGTGCATTCAAATGAGACTTAGACATTTTTCTGTGTGAAAGTGACTTATATCTATCTCCCGAACGGGTGAATGGATTCAAAGATTTTTGGGTATGTTTGTATTTGAAATGTGCTGATTAATAATATGTGACTTTTATTAATATTGGATGTATAGTTTTAGAGTTATGAAAGTTGGGTAAAAAGTATGTTTTAAACTGTACGGCTAATTGTGTTACCTCTCAGGCTAAAGGGAGGAGATGTATGGGATGTAACCAGTGTGTGATTGGGTAATTCATAATGGTCTGTGGGCGTCTCCCTTGCATGGGAGAATTGCATTAAAGCAGAGTGTGTGTCATTAAACCTGAGTTCTACTTCACCCTCAATCTGAGGCCTGTCTCTTATTGGGGGAATCTGCTACAAGGGATTGCTATGCTCTGCATATTCCCTTGCTATAATCACTGAGCTCTTGTAAGAGCTTGTTCCTGTCTTGCTCTCTGAAGGAGTCTATAGTGGTTATGGTGTCAGCTGGAGTGCTTGGAGCCCTCAGGAAGCGCTAGGAGCATCCTTCAATGGAGGTACCCAGTCGGGGTGCCAGGTGATCCGTTACAAGCAGAAAGAGCAACAAGGAGCAGGAAGGTAAAGTAGGAGAAGGAGCAGGAAAAAGAAGGAGCTGGAAAGGTCAGCAAGAAGGAGAAGGAACAGAAATGAGCAGGAAGGGACAGCAAGGAGCAGAAAAATGCAGCAAGGAGCTGGAAGGGGCAGAGTAGAAGCACAAAGGTAAAGTAGGAGAAGGGGTAGAAAGGGTATGCAAGGAGCAGAAAAGCAGAAAAGTAAAGGAGCAGAAGAAGTCAATGAGGAGAGAAGACAGTGTCAGAAGAAAAAGAAGACTGTGTCAAATGAAGGAGAAGAAAAGGAGATTGGTGCAGGTAGGACAAGTGAAGTGATCTCTCCACTTCATTCTAGACACCACATCATAAGGCTTTGGTACCTGGGCCTGGCAGGGAAACCTTGGACCTTCTTATCTCCCTTGGTAAAAACAAATCTCAGTGTTAATGTGTCCTGGAGATCTGGAGCTGGAGGAAGTATTTCGGGTTAAACCATTTGAGAGAGATTTAACACCTTAAAGGAAAGAGATCACCCAGGGGCCTCCTGTCAGCATAGCATTTTCATTTAGATTAAGTTTTTATGGTGACCACAAGGTTCCTTTAATTTAATTAAAGGTACATTATAGTGTCAGGAATACATACATGTATTCCTGATACCATAGTTGTGAAAACGCTATTCACCCTGGCTTTATGTGATAATGACTAAACCCCTCCCCTTCATGACACTGTCTAAAAGGGGCCAAGCATAGATGTCATTATAATTATGTGAAACACATGAAGGAGCTTTGGGGGTATGAGACGCATGGGGGGGAGTTCTGGACAATTTTTGCACTGGGACCCCATGGTTTCTAGTTACACCTCTGAACTGATACATTTATGTAACACTGTTACAACTGATATATTGTTGTTTTTTTTTCTCTCTGTCATTAGATACATGGAGGAGCTGGGGGGGGAATGAGACACACAGATGAGATTCTGAGGGAGTGAAGGACACTCATGGAGTGGCTGCTGGGGGAGGAATGAAGTAAAATAGTGGTCCATGCACGCACGGTAATAGCCAAAGTAACAGCTTTATTGGAGCAAAAACAACAATGTTTTGACCCAGGGGGTCTTTATCAAGCTCAGTTATAAAGCTTTTAGAACTTATACAACTTATCCTCTCTCTCTCTCTGTATACATATATATATATATATATATATATTACTCAAGATCCAGCTCTCTCACTCATCCACTAAACAGCAACTTCAGAGCTCACAGATTGTATTCGTTTTTGCAGTACAAGGCTAAATAGGGTGGAAGAATGAGGCACCTGTGACAGGGAGGGGTGCAAAACCAAGGAGCTGGCTAGACTCCCAAATATATATGTGAAACCAGGGGGCTGCACTCAACTGAACATGCGTTAATGGGGTGCTGCTGGGCCAATTTATACAATACACAAGATCCAGCGCTCTCACTCATCAACTAAACAGTAACTTCAAAGTTTACAGATTTCATTTTTTTTTTTTAAACACCTAATATAGGCAAAAATAATGGGGGTTTAGTTACAGTATATGATCATACATTGCATAAGCCTACCACAACGTCAACGTACCCCATCTTTGGCAGGTCCTACTCTGACAGCCTAATGTATAAGTATATGCCAACAGCCACTGGTTTTCTTAAGAAGATTTTACAAAGATCTCAGGTAGAGAATAAAGGGTCAGTCTTATTAAGATGAAGGGTTTAGACAGAAAAACGAAGGACTGAAATTGATTTTGTGAAAGTGTGGAGTCTGTGGGGAGTCTGAGAAGTAGAGACTATTTTAGACTTGAAATTGGTAGCAACGTATTAGGGAATTGTGGTTTCAAGTATTAACAGTAAAGCTCATACTGGAAGTACATTTTTTTTTAAATAGTATTATAAGCTACTGCTGCATATCTGTTCAGAGGCTAACCGTGTTTCATTGCCCTTGTTTGTACATTGGTACAATGACAATAAAGTTGAATCTGAATCTGAATCTGAAAAGACGGGAGAGAAAGATGGGAAATTAGAAAAAAAATTGATACAGAAGGTAAATTGTGTGTGAAGGCAATGTTGTATTTCCCACGAGGCTAACTAGGCATTTGCCTTGGGTGGCACTTTTAGGGGAGCTGCAAAAACATCTGTCTCCAAGCACCCTGGCAGATGCCTTGTTAGTTTCTTTTCAGGGGGGCCTAAGAGCTGGCCACCTCTGGCCCCCCTCGAGGCTTTCAAATTATCACAGAGCGGCCGGTGGGAGGGAGCATGGTTCACCGAGCTCTTCCTGGTCAGCTCCCTCGCGCCCTGTAGTGATGCTGGGAGCCGGGATATGATGTCACTCCGGAAGAAGTCATGGAAAACAAAGAAAAGTCTCATAAAAATACTTTTGTTCTGTCTGCTCTGAAAAAATGTGTCCCTTTTGGATCCACCCCTTAAGATGGATATATAAAAATAGGGATGCATGACAAGAATTGGCAGTATATTTAGTTTAATATGTTATTTTACCGCAGTGTACCACATATCTAATTAGTAATATTTTAAAAAACGTGAGTCTGTTGAGTTACTTAATGCACCCAGAATATATTATGCAGCAGTGTTAATTGAGTCTTCCATCTTTCCAAGGTCTATGAAATGAATTACAATTGAGGTGAATAATGCTTGAAAACAAGAGAACAGCTATGCTTTGTAATAGAACACTTTCATTATTATATTGCTTTAAAATATACATAGAGTGATAAATATCAGTCACAGTGCTTGATTCGAGTTGGAGGGTTTTTGCTCGGTTGTTGTCCACCTTTATGGGCTGATTCTCACATGAAACTGATTTTTAATGAATATCTCTTTTTATTTTATAAAGTCGCCATTGAAAATATACAATAGGACTTACGTTACACGACTTATTATGTGTTTCTTACTCAACAGAAATGGCATATAGTAAGTGTTCCAAGTAGGGTAACTTACAGAAACCGTAACATTAGGTCTTTCAGAATGTTTCTGACCCCAGAGAGACAGTTCCAGAAGATCTCAGGCAGCCACAAGCAAAATGGCATGAAGAAACTGTATCATAAAGTGTTTCGTAACCTTATTGGCATCCTAAAGTAGCTTGATGTACAGAAACTGTACCACAAGATGTTCCTTAACAACCAAGGGCAGAGAGACATAGAGAATCCATGCCTTGGTGTTCCGTAACATTGTTGACATCTAAGAGAAGGATTTCTGTAATGTTGTTGACAGTTAAGAGCGGAATGACAGACTGAAACTGTGTTTGAAGGTGTTTAGTAAAGGTCTGACTCACAGAAACTGTGATGGAAGATGTTCTGTTACGTTGCTGTCCAAAGTACACTAACAAATTGAAATTGTATAACAAGGGGTATGAATTAACACAGCAACAACATATTCCTCAACGCTTTACAATTATAGAAATTATATTTAGAAGTAAGGAAGTCTCTGCTTAATATATGATGATTTCAGGTAGACAGATATATATTTTGTTTGGTGTCTTCCCCAAGGACTTACTGGTGAGGTGGTCTGACTGATATTAAAACCTGGGCATCCCTGCTCTATGGCAGTTATATTATCACTGCTTTAACCAGCCTTGAGTTTAAGAGCTTTTCTGGGAAACTCCCACCCCACCAGAGTAAAATGCTCTCCCCATCTGTTCCCACCTCCTATAACCCTCTGATCCAGTACCAGCACTTTATTTAGTCTACCACAGTACAAAAAGAAAGTGTCTCGATCCTCATATTACTGCAGAGCACCGCTGTTATCTAACCACTGCTTTCAAATCTTCCCCCGGCCTAAAATCTTTTTTAGAGATCTCTCTCTACATATCTCAAAGCAGAATGCACCTGTCATGGTCAGGGGCAGGCTGGGCCGGGGGGCAGGGAGGCAATTGCCCCCCAGGCCGCCCTAAAATCTGTTGGGACCGGCCGCTGCAGGGCCGGCCCTTTAAATGCTGCAGCCGCCTGAGCGCTCTGTGAAGAGCCTCAGGCGGCTGCGGCTGCGGCTGCTCCTCTCCTCCCCTCCCCTGTAGCGTGGCCGAGCTGCTTGCTGGTCCGCGGTGCCGGCCGGACTGATAGGAAGGCGCACGCTGAGTGTGCACTTCCTGTCAGTCCGGCCGGTTACAGGAAACAGAAACTCCAGTTCCGCACGGAGTTTCTGTTTCCTGTAACTGGCCGGACTGACAGGAAGTGCACACTCAGTGTGCACTTTCCTATCAGTCCGGCCGGCACCGCGGACCAGCAAGCAGCTCGGCCACGCTACAGGGGAGGGCAAGGGAGAGGTGAGGAGGGGGGGAAGAAGTAAGGGGGTGAAGGGGGGAGAAGTAAGTAAAGATGGGGATGTAAATGAAGGAG
>OW240919.1:16591075-16602673 GCA_933207985.1 Pelobates cultripes | reverse complement strand
GTGTAAGTGAAGATTGGGGGAGTAAGTGAAGATGGGGGGAGTAAGTGGTGATGGGGGGAGTAAGTGAAGATGGGGGGTGTAAATGAAGGAGGGGGGAGTAAGTGAAGATGGGGGGGAGAAAGTGAAAGAGGGGGGAGTAAGTGAAGGGAGGGAGTAAGTGAAGGAGGGGGGAGTAACAGAAGGTGGAGGAGGGGGAGTAAGAAGAAGAAGGGGGGTGTGAAAAACGGGGGGTAAGAAGAACACAAGGAGGAGGGGGAGAGTAAGAGTGAGGAGAAGGGGAGATGAGGAGAAGTGGGGGACTGACAAGAACACAGGGAGGGTGGGTAGTGAGGAGAACACAGGGAGGGTAGGTGGTGAGGAGAACACAGGGAGGGGGAGGTGAGGAGGACACAGGGAGGAGAGGACACTACGCGCACACACACACACACACAATGCATCACTACACACACAGAAACACAACATGCTTCCCTTACACACAGAGAAACACACAATGCATCCATTACACACAAACAATGCAACACTTACACACAAAGACAATGCATCCTTTGCACACATACACAGAAACACATAATGCAAACACTTACACACACACTGCTTTTCTTACATACACACAGAAACACAATGCATCACTAACACACACTTACAGACACACACCTTGCATCCCTTATGCATACAAACACAGATTCACACAATGCATCCCTTACACACAACCAGAAACACACAATACATCCCTTATACACAAATACACACTGCTTCCACTACACACAAACACACTGCATCACCTGCACAAACTGGTATCCCTATACACTACATACCATAAGCACACATAGTAGATCCTCTACAACAGGGGTTCTCAACCCAGTCCTCAGGACCCGCTACCAGTCCAGGATTTGGGGATTACCTGGGTGTGTCTCAGGTGTTTAGAAAAAGGGAAAAAAACACCTTAGACACACCCAGGTAATCCCTAAACCCTGGACTGGTAGGGGGTCCTGAGGACTAACGTTGAGAACCCCTGCTACAATAACACATAACACATCCCCTACACACTCCACTCCCTGTGAGCGAACTCATGGGTGGGTGGAACATATAAGTGGACTTATGAGTGGGCCTTGTGGGCATACTCACCGTCAGGCCCTGGGGCCCAGACCTTGAGCTGTGTAAGGGGCCCTTCCAAAAATGGAGCTGCTTCTAATTCTCCCAGAACATTGAATTTTGTGACCACAGTTGCAAACAGCCTCCAGAGATCCTGTTCTACACCAGACCAGTGGAGCCAAACTGCAGCCCATCATCATCCTCATTTGGTTGTAAGTAGGCAATCTAGTATATTATTAGTGACACTAATCTATAATTTTCATTACATTAAAGGGACACTATAGACCCCAGAATGACTGGAGCTTAATGAAGTGGTTCTGGTATCTATAGGCGGTCCCTGCAGGCTTTTTAATGTAAACACACACTGTGGGCAGCACTGGCGTTAGTTCGTATGGCAGCTCATATAGGTGGGGCATTGTGATGTCACATGGGGGGCGGCAAATACAGCTGTTCCCCATGCAGCCACAGGTGCCACTGTGCTGAGAGATTGTGATTACTCTTCACTTCCTCCCAGCTTACAGAGCAGCGCATGGGAGAGAGAGGGGAGGAGGCATGATTTAATCTTACAACAAATCCAGTAAGCAAATCTTTATAAATTTGGATGGGATCAGATCTGTTTCCACAGTTTATTGGTGTTTACTCTCTGGATTTCTAAGTAGTAACATCAGTGTGTGTCAGCAGGGCCAGCCATTGGGGTGTGCACGCTGTGCGGTCACGCAGGGTGCCATCACAACAGAGGCGCCCGGCGGACAACACAGCTCACAAGTTGGGGACACCAGCCTATTCAATTTAAACGATTCGCTGGTGGTCCACTGGTGCGCACCAGCAGTAGGTGCAGTCAGATTATATCCTCTCCCTCGTGGTTCCGGCGCTCAGTTAGTGAGTCAGAGCACAGGCTCAGAGATTCTCAGCCTGCGCTCTGACAACATTGAAAGTCAGAGCCGTGAAGGAGCGGGTATGGCAAAGAGCTACTGATTAGCATAACATCAATATCCGTTATAAATCCAGGAAAAGGTGGGCACCATTGCACTGATTTGGTGGTGCAATGGGCCTCTTGACTGGTTTTGCCCCCCAGGCCTAAGGCTGCCAGCCCTCCCCTGGTCATGGTTGATTTTGTATTGCTTACTTGTTTATGTTAAATTGTTTTATGTATTCTGTGTATTAATATTGTTATTGTATTTTATTGTACCCTATTGTAACAATGTAATGTTTTGTGGTCCCAGGATATACTTGAAAATTAGAAAAATGTCAATGCATCCTTCCTGGTAAAATATTTTATAAATAAATAAATAAATAAATAAATGAAATGATATCACACTGTGTTCAATAATGTCGCTTACAGCGAAGGGCAGAGGGTATCACTACAATATCTGATAGTAATTGCAAGTAAATAAAACAGACACTTCAGCTGTGAAAAACAATTTAACAATATAGTACTATTTTTCTTTTTATTGGGCTTGACTAGTCCTCCATACTGCCATAACAGACGTTGGCTTCACACATGAATTAGCATCACTCTTAACATTTTCTACATTCCAACAACTTGCTCAATTGTGGGTTGTTACCCTCTGCCCTCTCTCCTGCTCTTCACACTCACATGGAAGAAATAAATCCAGAAAAGGAGCTGTAAATGTGTCATTGGCCACTAAATCTAAGTTACCTTTTTTTTTTGGCGTTTCAAATCAATGTGAGTTTTTAATAATTGTAATATATACCGGGAGAAGACATTAGTGCGCATTTACTAATGCATGGAATCACCAAGGAATTACTACAATTAGTTTAGTATTGTATAGATTGGCTCTAACTTGTAATTAGTATTACTATATCATTAGTATCTTTATTCTTAAAACAAAATAGCAATTCAAATTTTTCGTATTATTAATATAATTATTATTTGCTTTTTAAGGTCAAAGCAGTTCTACAATGTCTTCGGTTTGAGGGTAAGTATTATTTTACACAGCATAGTGATACAAAACAGTACAAAACAGATGCAGTAGCATGGCACTAAGACTCTGCCACCCATACATTTACATTCAAGGCTAAATATAATTTGTGGGGACTTCAGATTCCTTAATTGACACATTTGGATCCAATAAGTTGATGTTGGATGCTATCAGGATCTCTGAAATACCAGACATGTCATTTATAGGAAGAGCGATCCTAACCTGATGAATTTTGCTACTTTTACAAATCATGTCCTGTTGTATGGGGAGAAAACTTATCATATATATCACTAAGGCAAAGAACTAGGCGTATAGTCAAGTCTATGCAGGAGTGCAGTCATATTATTCCATGAAATCATGATTGTTTTTACATTTTGTTTGCACAGTTTGTTTTATAAAACAAATAAACTAGATAGATTTGTCTTTTAAAAGCCTATGTGCAGCATTTTAAGGAACAGGTCCAATTGCCAATTAGCGATGTGATTGTCAAATGTATAACATTCACTGGGAAAAAACTTTTGAAGTAATTATGTGATTGAATGGAAGCTCCAAGAATTTTGTGGAACCCTTTTGAGGTACCAATGAGCAATTAACCAATAATCAAGCAGAATTGTAACAAAACACAGATTTGTTCCGTAAGCAAATACCTTTCAACTGCAACTGTGGCCAAACCCTGAGTCCCAGAAGATCCAGAAGCCTTGCAACCCATTCTTTGACTAAAGGTCTAAATAGGGAAAAAGAGAAGATCTAAAGTAATGTGTGAATTCTCTAAAGCAGGTAAGTCAACATGTTCCACAGCAGGTTACAGAAGAATTGTAATGAGTAATTCAATAGTGAAAGCAATTGGTATTTTTATCAGTGATCCTAGTTAAAAAAATATAAAAAAATTCTTTTTACAAACAAACTGATTCCTACATTAGTACTTTAAAAAAAAATTAAATGCTGTTTTCAGGGTACCTCAATCCTTGTATCCCCATTTCAAATGGTAGGCTTGTTTAGAAGATACTTGGATCCCGAGATCTGGACCGCAACCTTGTAAAACGTGTTCAAGGTTACAGCCATCTGTTTGTACCTCTCTGTGCAAAAAAAACCCCCAAAACATCCCTAGTGAAGTGCTACTTAGACCCCTTAACACTTTGACATTTTAACTTTGTCCTCTCCCTGTGTGTGCGGAGTGGAAGGAGCTCCACATTTGTTCTACTTGTCCACAAATTCAGACAGTCCAAAAAAACGGTACGGTCATTGGAGAGCCTTTGACACATACACACTGGTCAGCTCTTTTTTTTCATACCTTCTCAAAGACTTGACAGCTTCTTCTAAAATAGGAAATGATTGAGTATGATGTGTATGGTGACTAGACTTTGAATCCCCCAAAATTGGAGAAATGCTTCTTCAGTGTACATAGAAGTTTTTAATATTTTTACAAAATGTAAAATAAATTACAAAATATGATGTCTTACATCTCAGGATTCTAAACCCAAGTCTATAAAAATTTTAATCATTGTATTAAGAAGCAACCCAAGGGAAATCTTCACCTTCTTTTTTTCAGCACATTGGTCCAATTTTTTTAAATTTTTTTATTTTCCTTCTCTCTTTGCTTCATCTGTTTGTTATACTGCAGCGCCGTATTCCCGGTCTTATTTCTCCCTACACCTGAGTACTTTTTGGTCTCTGCAGTGAGACTTTCCCTATATTTCCCTATGCCATCCTTTTTTTTTACAATTGTAGTAATATAGTAAAAGAAAAATTCTAAATTGTTTGCCTGACTTTTAAAACTATAACTGTTTGACTTGTCTTATTATCATTGTTATACTTGTTCACTAATTGGGACTGTTTTCTATTATTTGCTTCTGAACTGCAATCAATTTGTTTAATTAATAAAGTTTTAATTAAATATATATATATATATATCTTTACCAACTCTTGAATTTGGTAAGGTTCCACATATTTTAAATTGAACTAGTCGTGTTCGAGGCTGCTGAATAATTCTGTTGAATTCAATTTACATGTCCAAAGACTCATAGCTAAATTTACGTTAGTGTCTATTTGAGTTTTCATCAGACAGTTATTTACAGGAAATTAAATGAGCACAACTTTGATTAGTGGGACACACACATAGATTTTATGTTCTACTGGTACAATGTTATTTTAGGAGGGAAGCCAACTCTTCAGCTTAGCTGTATAGTCATCTAGCTCAGAGTTGGATAAAATAAAAAATACAGCAACAGTTGAATCAATAAAAACATAGAACTAACTGATATAACCAAAAAGAACCTTCCATGATAAGTTCATTAGGTTGTAAATAAAAAAATAGTTTTAGTGTAATTGAAGAATTGCCTGCTGCTGTCCACTTTATCAACTAGGCAAGTACTGTTCCTCTCTTGTAAGTCCACTGGTTTCTTCATACCAGATCTAGGCAAATGGTAGATCACCAGATATTGTAGAACTACAACTGTCATGATGGTTTGTCTATCTTCACATTGGCAAAGCATTATGGGAATTCCCATTCCACACCATATTGGGATCTACTGTTTACCCACCCCTGCTTTAGACCATTTAACCCCTTATTGACCAGACCATTTTAAAATTTTCTTACCGTTAAGGACAAGGAATGTTTTTACATTTCTGTGGTGTTTCTGTTTGGCTGTAATTTGCCTCTTACTCATTTACTGTACCCACACATAATAAATACAGTTTTTCTCACCATTAAATTGTCTTTCTAAAGATACCATTATTTTCATCATATCACATAATTTACTATAAAAAAACTATAAAATATGATGAATTTAAAAAAATAAATTCTAACTTTGACCCCCAAAATCTGTTACGCATCTACAACCGCCAAAATCACCCATGCTAAATAGTTTCTAAATTTTGTCCTGAGTTTAGAAATACCCAATGTTAACATGTTATTAGCTTTTTTGTGCAAGTTATAGGGCTATAAGTACAAGTAGCACTTTACTATTTCCAACCATTTTTTTTTCAAAATTAATGAAAGTTACATTGTAACACTGATATCTGTCAGGAATCCCTGAATAACCATTCACATGTACATATTTTTTTAAAAGACGACAACCTAAGGTATTAAACCTGGGGCATTTTGACTATTTTCATGTAACCATTTTACCACTAATCTATGCCAAATAAAAAAAAGAAATAATAATTGGTGATTTTCTTTTACACACATAGCAATTTAAGAATACATGTGCTGAGAACTTTAAGAGTTACTGCCAAAGAACACCCCAATATGTGTTCAGCAACATCTCCCGAGTACAGTGATACCACACATAGGTGTGTCGGGTTATCTGGGGGCTTAAAGACCTTTTTTGGAGGGTGCGCATTCCAGTTTTCCAGCTTGGAATTTTCACAGCTGGTGATCATGCACTCATGTCCTATTTGGGACATTTTTTAATCTGGCCAATGTAATTTACCCCCATCAAACCATATATTTTTGAAAAGTAGACACCCTAGGGTATTTCAAATTGTGGTATTTTAACACCTTTAATGCACTAATTCTACCACCAGTCTTTGTCAAACATTTGGCTAGTAATTTTTTTGTGTTATTTTTCTTTCACATTGTACTTTAGGCATGGATTCTTAGTTCATGTTATGTGTTACTGACAAAGAACACCCCAATATGTATTCAGAAACATCTTCTGAGTACAGTGATACCACCCATGTATAGGTGTGTCAGGTTCTTTGGGGGCTAAACAACCATATTTGGAGGGTGCGCATTCCAGTTTTCCAACTTTTCACAGCTGGTCATCATGCACCCATGTCCTATTTGGGACATTTTTGAAGCTGGCCAATATAATTTACCACCATCAAGACACATCTTTTTGAAAAGTAGACACCCTAGGGTACTTCAAATGGTGGTATTTTAACATTTTCCATGCACTAATTCTACCACCAGTCTTTGTCAAACTTTTGGGTAGTCATTTTTGTGTTATTTTTCTCTCACATTGTATTTTAGGCATTGATCTCTCAGTTCCTGCTATGTGTTACTGACAAAAAACACCCCAATATGTGTTCAGCAACCTCTTCTGAGTACAACCGTGACCCCAATGTACAGGCTTTATGGATTTTTGCTCACTTACAGGGGTTAAATGTAGAGCTTTCCCCTTTTCCACATTTGTACATTGAAATTTGCCAGATTGGTTTGCTGGGCCTATGTTGTCTTTGAGACCATATGGCAGTCCAGGAATGAAAATTAACCCCATCATGGCATACCATTTATAAAAGTAGACAACCCACGGTATTCAAAATCTGGTATGTCTTTTTTTGTAGCCACTTAGTCACAAACCCTGGCCAAAATGAGCGTTTTGTTATTAGTTTTTTTGCATTTTTTACACAAAAACTGCATTTTTACTGGTGATTTCATCGATGTGATAAGTTTTACTTTTTAAAACACTCATATTTGTGTTTAGCAAAGTCCCCCAGGTATAACAGTACCCCCCCATGTACAGGTTTTATGGTGTTTTGTAAAGTTACAGGGTCAGTATGGGGCTTGCCCAATTCAGTTTGTCAGATTGGTTTGCTGGGTCTATGTTGCCTTTTGAGACCATATGGTAGCTCATAAATGTGAATTAACCTCATCATGGCATACCATTTTCAAATGTAGACAACCCAGGGTATTCAAAATGGGGTATTTCCAGTCTTTTGCAGTAGCCACTTAGTCACAAACGCTGGCCAAAGTTAGCATTTTTATTTGTTTCTTGCATTTTTTTAAACAATAAACTGCACTTTTACTGGTGATAGTATCGTCATGATAAGTTGTGCTTTTTAAAATCCTTTTTCCATTCAAGACACTAATTCTTGCAGAAGATTTTTTGTGCCTTTTAAATAAGATTTAGCCCCCTGAGCATATTTTTGAAGATAAAAATCTATGAATCAACTTGTACCAGAGTGATGGGAAGATAAGAGTATGGAGAAGGAAAGGAACTGCTCATGATCCAAAGCATACCACCTCATCAGTGAAGCATGGTGGTGGTAGTGTCATGGCGTGGGCATGTATGGCTGCCAATGGAACTGGTTCTCTTGTATTTATTGATAATGTGACTGCTGACAAAAGCAGCAGGATGAATTCTGAAATGTTTCGGGCAATATTATCTGCTCATATTCAGCCAACTGCTTCAGAACTCATTGGACGGCGCTTCACAGTGCAGATGGACAATGACCCGAAGCATACTGCAAAAGCAACCAAAGAGTTTTTTAAGGGAAAGAAGAGGAATGTTATGCAATGGCCAAGTCAGTCACCTGACCTGAATCTGATTGAGCATGCATTTCACTTGATGAAGGCAAAACTGAAGGGAAAATGCCCCAAGAACAAGCAGGAACTGAATACAGTTGCAGTAGAGGCCTGGCAGAGCATCACCAGGGATGAAACCCAGCATCTGGTGATGTCTATGCGTTCCAGACTTCAGGCTGTAATGGACTACAAAGGATTTGCAACCATGTATTAAAAAGTGAAAGTTTTATTTATTACTGTTAATCTGTCCCATTACTTTTGGTCCCTTAAAAAGTGGGAGGCACATATACAAACTGTTGTAATTCCTACACCGTTCACCTGATTTGGATGTAAATACCCTCAAATTAAAGCTGAAAGTCTACAGTTAAAGCACATCTTGCTTGCTTCATTTCAAACTCATTGTGTTGGTGTATAGAGCCAAAAAGATTATAATTGTGTTGATGTCCCAATATCTTTGGACCTGACTGTATTTAAAAAGGGTTCAAAATCCTTACCTGGAAATTATAGACCTATGAGCTTAACTTCTGTTACTGGGAAAATATTTGAAGGGCTATTAAGGGATAACATTCAGGAATTAATTGGGAAGAACTTTCTTATTAGCAATAATCAGCATGGTTTTATGCAACATAGGTCATGTCATACTTGTAAACGAGAGAAATCTCAATGTGTCTTTCCTGGTGAAATATTTTATAAATGTCAAACTAACCTAATTGCATTCTACAAAGAAGTAAGTAAAAGTATAGATCAGGGTGTTGCAGTGGATGTGATCTACTTGGATTTTGCCAAAGCATTTGATACAGTTCCTCACAATAGGTTAGTCTTCAAACTAAAAGAAATTGGTCTGGATGAATATTCTTGTTCTTGGGTAGAACATTGGCTTAAGGATAGAGTACAACGAGTTGTCATTAATGGTAAATTTTCAGGCTGGACAATAGTGGTAAGTGGTGTTGCTCAGGGTTCTGTTTTGGGACTGTTTCTATTTACCATATTTATAAATGATCTTGCAATAGGCATTGAAAGCCATGTATCAGTGTTTGTAGATGACACAAAACTTTGTAAAGTAATAAAATGTGAGCAGGATATTGCTTTGCTGCAGATGGATTTAGATAGATTGGGGACTGGGCACTAAAATGGCAGATGAAATTGAATGTAGAGAAATGCAAAGTTATGCACTTTGGGGTTAAGAATGCACAAGCAATTTACACTCTAAATGGTAGTGAATTAGGGATAACCACACACGAGAAGGATTTGGGCTACAGGATTAGGCAACAATATGCAATGCCATTCAGCAGTTGCTAGGGCCAGTAAGATTTTGTCACGTATAAATAGGGGAATAAATTCTCAGGATGAAAATATACATTTGCATCTTTATAAATCGCTGGTAAGACCACACCTTGAATATGCTGTGCAATGTTGGGTATCTGTTCTAAAGAAGGATATCATGGCATTGGAAAAAGTGCAGAGACAAGCTACAAAATTGATAAAAGGAATGGAGCATTTTAGTTACAAAGAAAGGTTAAAACATTTAAATCTCTTTAGTTTGAAAAAATTGCACCTCAGAGGGGATATGATAACTTAATACAAATATATTCGGGGCCAGTACAAACCATTATCTGGAAATCTATTCATAAGCAGGGCTATACGCAGGACACAAGGTCAAATATTTAGGCTGGAAGAAAGGAGATTTCATCTAAGACAAGGAAAAGTTTTTTTTACAGTAAGAGCAATAAGGATATGGAATTCTCTGCCTGAAGAGGTGGTTTCATCAGAGTCCATACAGGTGTTTAATCTGCAATTGGATAAATACTTGCAAAAGCATAACATACAGGGATATAATGTCTAATTAGTGGGGTAATAGCTGCTTGATCCAAGGAGACATCTGACTGCTATTTTGGGGTCAAGAAGGAATTTTTTCCTAGTTTGTAGCAAAATTGAAAGCACTTCAGACTGGGTTTTTTGCCTTCTTTTGCATCAACAGCAAAACATATGTGTGGAAGGCTGAACTTGTTGGACGCAAGTCTCTTTTCAGCTATGTAAATATGTAACTATGTAATATATGTACAAAAAAATTTTTATTTGTATAATATATATATATATATATATATTTATATATATATATATATATATATATATATATATATAAAACACGTATGTATGTACGTATATACATACATCACATGGCCCGGGTGGCCAGATCAGGTAGTTAACGACCATTTTTTGTCGGACGTACCTGGTATGTCCACAGTCGGGAAGGGGTTAAACCATTAAGCGCTATTGATGATGTAGGTCATGAAAACTTCTTATGGGTTAGTCTATCTCAAGTTGTCTTGCATAGGTTGCTTGACCATTTTATTTTTCCTATATTTTTATTTATTTATTATTTGATTGTTTGCAAATTATGTTTTGGTATTGTTTATTTTTTATTTTATTTGGTATAACCATGGAACCTATCTTTGTGTCATTCTGCACAACACATTTTATTTAAACAGATGTTTACAGAAGCATCATTAGCTCAGGATGGTTCTAGATTTTTTCAGATTCCTATCTGGTCCCAGCCAGAGATATTAAACTGAAAAGTGAGGTGAAAAGTAAAACATTTGCCCCCTAAAATAGAATAAGAAAAATCTCAAAAAATGTTCTACAAACAAAAATCAATTTAGCACTGGGACTCGAACCCTTCCTATTAAAAATTCACTCTAAAATTGGAACTCAGTGATCTTGAGCATTACATTAGGATTTTTGTCCTAATGTAATAAGTCTAAGGAACAAGAATGTTCAACTTGTTATATATGAGGTCTGTCCGGAAAGTATCTAGCCATGTAATGTAAAAAATTTAGACATTTATTGAAGAAGATACAAGATACAAAAAAATTGTTCATAGGACAATGACACCTCTGTCCAATTCAAAGCAGGTACCTTGGAACCTCACGCAGTTTTTCCAGTGTCTCCTCCACTGTTCAAAACACTCTGCAAAATCCTCTGTTGGAATCGCCATCAGCTGCCTCATCGACGGTCTGAAATCTCTTTCAATGGTGATTTTAGTATTGGGAATAAACAGAAGTCACAGGGCGCCAAATCTTTCAACAGATTCTCAACCATTTTTGAAACGTTTATGCCACACTTTTATTTGCGCTGCACTCATGGCATCGTCCCCAAACGCTGATGGTCTGCTTTTATACAATTTCAGACACAGTTAAGCATGCCCATGACACTCCCACACAAATAGGATAATCCCTCTCTTGGACCTGAGAGGGGACTAGTTACAAGTTACAAACTCCTCCCCTGTGACTGAGAGATAATTGAGTCAGGAGCTGA